>OY740773.1:63444200-64644200 GCA_963513935.1 Aphrophora alni | reverse complement strand
ATACATGCTCATACCTAACTTACTGTATAAAAAAATATACAAAAATAAGTAACCAAACTTTACGAAATTATTGTTATTCCAAAAATAAAGTAAAAGTTTCCATAAAGATAGATTAGAAAACACTTTGTTCTGTTGTCCTGTTTGTTTTATATACAGGGTTATCATGAAAGAATGGTGAGATTTTGAACATGATTTAAATGAAAACAGAATTACAGCTGGTGTTGTTTATTTATCTAAATCGGCGTCTGAAACAGTTTTTTACATAACTAATAAATTTCGTTATGTGCGCCATTAGTCGCTCTGCAAATTTCCAATTGATAATCAAGTTCTGCCCTAACGTTTGTTAACATGTCTTTGTTAACAGTTGCCATTGCTTCATTAATCCTGTCCCTTAAGTGATTTAGGTCACAATTTTTTTCTCAATAGACAATATTTTTTATGTACTTCCCACAAGAAGAAATCGTAAGGTGTCAGGTCTGAACTCCTTGGAGGCCGGCCTATCCATTGATGTCCAAACTTTTCATTCAAAGTGTCTGTGACAAATGCACTAAAGTTTTTTCTTGTGGTGAATATTTTCTGTATTCACGTCGAATTGCACATTGTACTGACATTACAGACTGCAACAAATTCAGAATTCAAATTCAGCCAGCAACAAATCACACTTTGCTTTTTCATTATTAGATAACATAACATACTCCACACAGAACACTCCAGAAAACACAAAACACACTACCTCAACAACGCAAGAACTAATTTTGAGGTTACAGCAGCTTTTAAACAAACTCTTGGGTTATAGGCTATCAGCGATACCAATACAACACCACATAATTTCTCTACTGTCTTCGTGTAAATTATTGAGACGCCACCATCTTTTATGATATAAAAAATATATATTTAACTTTTAAAATGCATGTTTATATTATTTACAGATTTGTTATAAGCATGTATTATGTACCCTTTTACCAATATACAAAAAAAACAAGATTTGATTTTGTAGATTTTAAAAATGGCAACCGTTTAAAATTTTTATTAGCGTATATTTCTAAAATTGTTTCTTTTATTAATAAATTTGAAAAGACAAAATATTTCGTCTCTTAATGGTGAATGTGTTTATTTTGTATTGTACGTGAAAGATATATTGATGGAACAATTAAAAAATATAAACAATTTCTTATTGAAATAAAACTACTTCTGCGGGAACTCGGATGACCAGACATTACCTGTTTAAAAAGTTTCCAGCAGGTCCTATAAGAGCTATTTCCACACAGAATTTATTATACGTCAAATGTTTACAGCCAAAGAAAATGTCCCAAAGATAAACAATAACATAAGATGTACTTAAACAGTATAAGCTCTGTAGTTACGTTTGATTGAATGGTGAAATGATAGAAACAATTGCTTCAACAAAGCAACCAAATATTTATCCAGTATTTTAGTTGAATTTCAATCAAATGTGAAGCTTATTGCTTAAGCTTGAAGTGTTTTATTAATTAAAGATATTACTCATAAATAACACTGAACATTTCAAAATGGTGACGGTCTGAAACAGCTTTGCGGAAGTTTCGTAAATCAGCGTACAAAAGCACACTTTGAACAGCTTTGCCATCTGTATTGATACCATGCCCGAAGTATTGATTTGAACAAAAGTAACTCCCGTCCATCATGTTGACGTAACATATCGTGTCATCACGTCATATTAATTGCGTGACGAGGTTTGTTTTAATTGTAACAAACATTTTTTTTTTAGAAGCAATCGGCGATTACGCAAACCAAATAGTTTCACTGCTTCCTAAATAAACCCAATGCCATTTCGCGGATAAAACAATCGTTGCATTTGTCCGTGCAACAGGATTATATCCATCACGTGTGTTTAAGATTTAAGATGGATCAAAAAAACACTTTTAAAATAAACTAGCTCAAGGAAAAGTGTTTCTATTGTTTAGTAAAGAATGAATCTTGGTCAAGGCCGGTTTTTATTTTGTAGACCTATTATTGAAATTGTGTGTACTGTACTTTGCTTTGCAAATATTAGCGATAAATATGCATGGAATATGGGGGCCAATGTTAATAAATTAACTGATCTTTTTGTCTCTTTTGCAGGTGAGAACAGATTTTGAGTAGCCGGTGTTTTAATTTGTAAGTATATTTAAGTTATAAAATTACATTAAGTCGTTGATCATGAATTCTTATCTGAATTACTATTTCACAACGATTTTTACACAAAGTAATTAGATCCAAAACTAAGAAAAACTTTACAGTTGGTAATCTAAAGCAAACTGGAAATGCTTATTAAATAATTGTTTATTACTGTCGCTTACCGCCAACAATCCTTATGAAGTTTTCTTCAAATTAAATTCTTATTACACATTTTTAAAAAGAAACTGTTTTTTGAAGTTTTGATAATCATAACCTTTAAATACAGTTGTAATATTTTAATATAATAACATACAAACATTTTGTGAAACATGTTAAACAAATTATAATTACCCTAAATGAATGTTTCTGACGCAAAAACTAAATCCTATTTAGCTTTATAATAATTTCCTTATAAAGTACATACTAATGGAGGAACAAAAATGCCCAAATGTACGCGTTTGCACTATCACTGATAGAACAAACGATGGGGTGCTCCGTGTTTCCACGCCTAAACATCATTTTAACAACTTCAGATCTTTCTAATAACTTTACTATTAAATTTAGGAACAAATATGCAATGAACATTTTTTTTAAAGTCTAATTTATTATTTCTATAAAACTAGCAATCTTTTGACCTACTTCTATTTAAAGTAAAGTATGTTTTCTTTCTTATTCATAAATAAATATAATTGGGTAATTAGGCAAATTTAAAATTTGTGTTTTCTACAAATTTGTTTGTAGCTTATGATCAAATTCCCGTCTATTACTTAAACCTTTACATATTGTTAATGAAGAGGTAAGGTAACACATCCTTAAAGAGTGCATTTTTAGATGCGGATTTACGTAGTTAAATTTTAGCCTTTTATGATCCTGCTTTTCACAGTTCATAGACGACGTTTAAAAAATTGATAGGTTTTTGATACTAACCTGAATAAAACCAAATCCACAGAGAAATCGGCTTTGTAGCTCAAATGTCTGTATTGATTTAATAATTTCTCTATTTATAGAACAATAAATTAGAAGATCTTCAAAAATTTAGCAAAAAATTGGCAAGTGGTCGTATACCATACGCATAAGAAGTACGTCATTCATTTTTACTGCTTTCAAATCTGCACCCATTTATACATAAACTTCTTCTTTACTATAAAAAGTAGAAGAGAGTTAATACTAAAAATTTAAATTTTAAAAAACAACCTAAAATTGAGACAAAATCTGAATAGCTCTAACAGTCAGAATTTGACCTAAGTTCTAGTCATATTTAGTATACAAACTATATTTTACTATTCCTTGAATTCCATTCAAAAAAATGTTCGTAAAATTTCAAAATGCCGATTATTTGAAATGATTTTTCGGTAGGTTATTCTTATTCATGGCCTAATAGCTCATTCTGGGGAACTAGCGGTATGATAATACTAATTCCCAGTTAGAATTTTGATAGCGTACATATGAAGCAGGAGATGAAATGCACCCCCTAACATGTTACCATGAAGCTGCATGACGACTATTGTTTAACCTAACATCTTTTAATATAATAAAATTATATTTCCTAATTGTTATATTGTTGTTTTAATTACCGTCACCATCTACAATTTAACATTATTTTTTCTCTTTTTCACTCTTCTTGTCTCTAGTGCATAGGCTACCTTTTCATTATTTTGGCAGCATCTTTTATAATTAGGATACTCTTCCCATTGCCCATCTTCTTATTTCTCATATTCTCTTTTCCTTACGCATAGACTCACACACTCATGACTGAGAGATGTCGTGCTTACTTTGTAATTAGCTCGCCAACTCGACTTGACCGTGTCCACTGTGCATGAAGCCTACTCAATGCGGCGTTTCACGATTTACCTCTAATTCTGCTTGACTTCCGGAGATTGCATGTTGGGGGAGGAAAAAACAAAAAAAATAGAGGGTCAAATTGAGACGGCAACGCAAGGGAAGTGTTGTGCATAGAAAGAAGTTAATTAGGAGTATTGATTGTGCGATGTTGTCATAGTTAGGAGTCGACTTGGCAACACAGGAGGCCAGACTATCACGCCAAGCTTTGATTACTGCTAGATCAATACTAGGCTAAATATTGTCGTACGTTGTCTCATTAAGACTTAGAAAGAGAGAGAAGAATGAGGAGGAGGGGTGTCTACTGGCCTCGATCGAAGTCGTGAAGCAACTAGGCAACACTGATAACGTGAATCAGAATTTATTTTGAATATTGTTATTATTTATAGGAGTCTTTTTAATATGTTGGTTTTAGAAGGACTGGAATGAAGGAGTGAGATAAAGTAGGTGGGAAAGAAAGAGAGAGGGATTTTAAAGAGAACCCACAACAAGCAACAAACAATATCGGTCGTCCTAAACAGCAAACCGTACTGTTTTTCCCAAACAGCAAACAATAGAGGATGTCTCATAAACATATTTCTTATCAAATATAAAACAACATTGGTCTTACCAAAACCGTAAACAATATTGTTTTTCCCAAACAGCACAACTTTGTTCTTCTGGAACAGCAAACAACATTGTAACCTAACCTAACTTTAACCTAATCAAACAACATTATTCTTTTATTACATAAAACAACATTGGTATTCACAAACATTTAACAATAGTGCATTCTTGTAAACATTTTTCTTTTCAGACATTAAACAACATTGGTATTACCAAAACCGTAAACAATATTGTTCTTCCCAAAAAGCACAACTTTGTCATTCTAGAACAGCAAACAACATTGTAACCTAACATAACCTAACCTAATTAAACAACATTATTTACTAACATTATTGTACTTTCTAAACAGCAAACAAAATTATAGCTTTATCTAAGACAATTAAACAACATTATCTTCCCAAACAGCAAACAATAGTGTCAGTTCCAAACAGCATTGTACATCCCAAACAGCAAACAGCAAACGACATTATTCATTCCAAACAGCAAACTGCTCAATATTTGAAAACGGTTTTTTTTTAAATTTAAACCCACTGGACTAATTTTTTATACTTATTTTATTAAAATTATATTCATTTGGACAAAAATGAGTTAACGTTTTAGTGACCGAATATTTACGTTTTAGATCATTATTTCTCACTCTTGATATAGGCCCTACTTATAAATGAAAATATCTTTAAGGACATGAATCATTAGACAATATAAGTACTGAAAAATAATATTAGTTTATGCAAATTATTACACTAAACCAGATTTATTGAAGATTATAATATAAATAGCTTAAATAAGAGAAACAGAAAACTCTGTTAAGGCCAACTACATGTCAAATTGTGAAATAAATTATGTAGGCCCTACTCCTAAATGCTAAGAAGTTACTATTATTTACGATATAACTAAATAGTAATTAAGGGAATGGAAATGCAAAATTCTTTTAACCTTAACCTAAACTATTTTACATTCAAAACTCGAAAATCCGGTTGAATCAACTGTACTTTTCTTATAATGCCGATCATGATTTTGTAAGTGTATTCATAAACCAAAATTTTAATTTCAAAAGTGGACGTTTGTAAAGTTTAACTTTTTACATTAATAATCAATTTCGATGAACCACTTGATTTTATAATCCTGAACGATTTTCTTATTCGTTTATTTCTACTTAAAACTATATTTCCACTTATTCTATTGTAATATCTTTGCAAATTCACTTATAGCAAGATTCCTTACCTATTAGCTCTATTTTTTTTCCCCATGGTGGTTGGAGCTTAATATTTTGTTATAAGTATAGATAGAGGAATGACGTTTATTTGTTTGTTACTGTTTTCCTGTCGAATAATCCTTTTTACTTTTTACCATCATTGATTCTATATTATTATGAATATTACAATGTAAAGACAATCCTTTTAGTCTTTTAATTTAGAATTTAGATAATTTTTATCTCTTCTGTTTCAACTAACAAATTTTTTACCATTTGTTTAGATAAAATTAGATTATGTTAGGTTTAGAATTCGACTGACCGATAAAAGTAAGACCTACAGCTGTTTTATAAACAACCCCGAATCGATACGGCAGAGGGAGGGGGTGGACATGCAACTTGTGTGGGAAATGTGATGTTAGTATTTGACCACTATCGTTTGTTGACCACTTGAATGGACCAGTGCATGTGGGAAGGAGGGAGGGGGGGAAATGATAGTACTACGATAACGTGGTGGCTAGGAGGCAAGGGGTGAGAGGGGGTGATCCTCGAACAACGGACGATCAATGGACATTCCCTTCCACTTTCCCCAACCCTCGACCACAGGGGCGACCTTGAAAGGTCACTATCCTTACAGAAAAAACCTGGATAAGGATCAATTAACTCTGATAAATACTTTGAAGATATTTAGGATTTAGTTCAGAAAAACGTAATCTCTATTTAATATATTTTTATGTTTTTAAGTATGTTGATGTTGCGCAATAAAATGTGAATGAAAAATACCTTTAATAGCTACAGCTGTTCCTAAACGGTTTTGAAGAATAGATATAAACAGCTTACACGATTTTATAAAACGGTACAATAGTTGATGTGTTAAAGGATTATTAAAGTATAGCTAAACTTGTATGATTATGTTTTTTAGTGTCTGAATGATTCGAACTTATTATACAAAAGTGCATTGTTTTACCTAATTTTATAAATTATTTAAATTTAAATCAACATTTTTACTTCATACATTCATATATTTAATTTTTAAATATTCCTTTTAGGCAATTTGTTCCAAATAAATATTCTGTTCGACAAATGACAAAACGTAGAAACTTTTACAACACTTTATACTCGAATATGCGTTCATGTAAGTATAGGTCGTTTTGTTATTATTGAAAATCAAAGTAATTGTAATAACAATTATGCTACCTTATGTATTTTTTTGTAGGTTTTTTTTTGGTAAGATTCCTCAGTAATTTACTTCAGTAAAATGTATTGAATGTCTCAAATTCGGAGGAAAATTATTCGTTTAATTACTTCTCATTCCGTTCGTTAATTCCAATTGAATTCATTATGGATGTTATTCAAAGAGCTATAAAACACACTAAGACTTTTCTAACATTTTAATTTCTTAAGTAACAATCTTTTTTCAGTTGATGTGGGGACATGGGGACAGATATTTTTTTTAAACTTTTCCAAGCTTGTTAAATAAATATTTGTTTGAGCTATACCCTCAGCTAAACTTGCATTAGCAAAAGTTTGCACATTACTTCTTTATATCAGATAAAAACATAAACCAAACATTTCCTATACGAAATAATATATAATTCATATTTATCATTAATACATTCAACATAAATAAGGAAATATATTAACTTCCATTCGTAATTATTTATTAAAAAACTTTTAAAACTTCAAAAACTTCCAAGTAATATACTAATACCAAGATGTTTATCATCTTTCAACGCTAAATGTATAGACAATATGTCAAGCCACACCCTTAAAAACACGACCCTTTGGTATTGTTCTACAGAGCACTGTCAATTACAACCCTTACGGTACCGTTAGGTCGGTGTCTTTGACAAAAAAGAGAAATTTTGTGACTTGAGTGAAAATACTTTTAGACCTGGTTTTTATTAGCACTAGGGGCCTATAACATTTTTTTACAAGCGTTAAAATGTTATTTCTAGCGTTCCAAAAAAGAAAGCAAACAGATGGTTTCAAAGGGACAACCAATTAGTTATAGTTACTATAGAAACCTACTTCAATTTTCTCTAAAACATATTTTTATCTCGGTTTAATTATTTCATATCTATTGGTCATTATTTATATTTATATATTGTATTGTATTATACAATTTATTAGAACAGCCAAATTTATAGTCACAGTACAAAACATAACAAGTCGACGAACGTCATTATGGTACTTACCCAGTCAAGAAACACAACCATAGATTAGTCTCAATCCGTATTGTACACACGTGACGACATCTTTGCTCTGGTGCGTTTATTATGTATTTACGTTATGATATACACCACTCGCTTCGCTAGTGTGGTTGTTTAAAATGTGTACACAAACTTAGACCTAGTTCATGTGCTCTTAGGATATATATAATCTAAAATCTTTTACTTTGAATGTTTGGGATTGGTACCAAAATTAAATTATTTTTTTAATATTTTAGAGTATAGTCTACATAATGACATAATCTTCTTATAAATCTTCTTAAACCATTTAAATAATTTCTAAGGTATTTTCATGATACCAAGAGATTTTTTTTATACACGATAGTCTTTAACAAATTTATATATATATATATATATATATATATATATATATATATATATATATATATATTTGTAATAGCCGAGTCCTAATAAATAAAATTACATCGACATTCATCTGTCGGGTTTGAAAGTCTATGTAAACTGAACATTAGTGAAATAAACCTAGCATACACTTTTCGTACTCCCATACTACTCCTATCCAGACAATTATTTGAGTAGAAGCTACTATAAAACCAAAACTCAAATTCCAATAACTTATCCTCAAAATTGACTCTAAACCGATGTAACAATCAGCATGTGAATGAACATTACGCCCAACCAATGTGGCAAAAGGATGTAAAAGAAATTACGCCATACCAATGTGTCTAACAGCATGTAAAATAATGATACGCCGAACAAAAGTCTCAAACAGCATGTAACGCCAAACCAATGTGGCAAACAGCACATAAAAGAATACATATTACGTCTAACCAATATGACAAAAAGAATGTAAAAGAATATTACGCCAAACCAAAGTGGCTAACAGTATCTACAAGTTATTACTCCAAACCAATGTGGCAAATAGTATGTAAAAGAAATTACGCCACACCAATTTGTAAAACAGCATGTAAAATAATGTCACGCCAAACAAAAGTGTCAAACAGCATGTAACGCCAAACCAATGTGGAAAACAGCATATAAAAGAATATTATGTCTAACCAATATGACAAACAGAATGTAAAAGAATATTACGCCAAAACGGCTAACAGCATGTAAAAGGATATTACGCCAAACAAAAGTTTCAAACAGCATGTAATAGAATATTACGCCAAACCAATGTGGCAAATAGCAAGTAAAAGAATATTACTCCAAACCATTGTGGCTGTCCAAACCAATCAGTATGTTAAAGAAACTACGTCACACCAATGTGGCAAACAACATATAAAAGAATATTACGCCAAACCAAAGTGGCTAACTGTATGTAAAAGAATATTACGCCAAACCAAAGTGGCTAACTGTATGTAAAAGAATATTCGCTAACCCAATGTGACAATCAGTATGTTAAAGAAACTACGTCACACCAATGTAGCACACAGCATGTAAAAGAATGTTACGCCAAACCAAAGTGGCTAACAGCATGTAAAAGAATATTACGCCAAACCAAAGTGGCTAACTGTATGTAAAAGAATATTCGCTAACCCAATGTGACAATCAGTATGTTAAAGAAACTACGTCACAACAATGTGGCACACAGCATGTAAAAGAATGTTACGCCAAACCAAAGTGGCTAACAGCATGTAAAAGAATATTACGCCAAACCAAAGTGGCTAACTGTATGTAAAAGAATATTCGCTAACCCAATGTGACAATCAGTATGTTAAAGAAACTACGTCACAACAATGTGGCACACAGCATGTAAAAGAATGTTACGCCAAACCAAAGTGGCTAACAGCATGTAAAAGAATATTACGCCAAACCAAAGTGGCTAACTGTATGTAAAAGAATATTCGCTAACCCAATGTGACAATCAGTATGTTAAAGAAACTACGTCACACCAATGTGGCACACAGCATGTAAAAGAATGTTACGCCAAACCAAAATGGCTAACTGTATGTAAAAGAATATTACGCCAAACCAAAGTGGCTAACTGTATGTAAAAGAATATTCGCTAACCCAATGTGACAATCAGTATGTTAAAGAAACTACGTCACACCAATGTGGCAAACAGCATGTAAAAGAATGTTACGCCAAACCAAAGTGGCTAACTGTATGTAAAAGAATATTACGCCAAACCAAAGTGGCTAACTGTATGTAAAAGAATATTCGCTAACCCAATGTGACAATCAGTATGTTAAAGAAACTACGTCACACCAATGTGGCAAACAGCATGTAAAAGAATGTTACGCCAAACCAAAGTGGCTAACTGTATGTAAAAGAATATTACGCCAAACCAAAGTGGCTAACTGTATGTAAAAGAATATTCGCTAACCCAATGTGACAATCAGTATGTTAAAGAAACTACGTCACACCAATGTGGCAAACAGCATGTAAAAGAATGTTACGCCAAACCAAAGTGGCTAACTGTATGTAAAAGAATATTACGCCAAACCAAAGTGGCTAACTGTATGTAAAAGAATATTCGCTAACCCAATGTGACAATCAGTATGTTAAAGAAACTACGTCACACCAATGTGGCAAACAGCATGTAAAAGAATGTTACGCCAAACCAAAGTGGCTAACTGTATGTAAAAGAATATTACGCCAAACCAAAGTGGCTAACTGTATGTAAAAGAATATTCGCTAACCCAATGTGACAATCAGTATGTTAAAGAAACTACGTCACACCAATGTGGCAAACAGCATGTAAAAGAATATTAAGGTTCTAATATATTTGAAGAAAAAGCTCTGATGATTCGGTATCATCACAGTTAACTGAACTCAGCTCATTTAGTTGACTTTGTCCTTCCTGTTCATGTAACTGCGAATTGAAAGTTTTAGCGAGTCCGTAATGTTATGTTTTTCTCTGTAGAGACTAATTAAATGTATGTTGCTAACATTGAATATCGAATTAAATCGTGCAATTTTAGTTTAGCTATTCAAGTCTGGTAGACGAAGACCTATTAAAAATATTAACAAACCAATATTTTCTAACGAAATTTTGGGATTTTAAATTGTTTAAGTGATCAGATGATGTCGAGGTCGTAAATACCTTTGTCTCCCTGTTAGTTTTGTAACGTAAAATCAGTCAAAAAATCAATAAAAATGTCCCATTGGACTTCAGTACTGTATGTCTTGGAAGTGCTTAAGAAAACAAGTACTACAGAAAATTCTTCATTATAAAACAACAGTATTTATCCCCTAATTATTTTGATTTTCAGATCGCGTTTAAATCTATTAACGGACCCTTTCTTCGGGGGGTTAGTGTTTAAAACTCAGCTGTTACGAACTGGCACCGAGGTCTGTCATCCACGGGGATAATTATGGCTAATTGTATTGAAAAGGGAGAAAAACCAATATGGCGGCAGACAAAGCTTAACTTATTGATCGGAATAATTAACTGTAATGGCAGTTGTTACCGATCAATGGCGACGTAGTCAAAATGTCTGATTGAAATTTTAAGACTTTATGAGTTTTTTTATTATTTTTATATTTTCTTCTACAGTCTTTAAGGTATTTTAAATTTTATCAAAGGGCAAAGAAATATTTGAGTGGAACCTAATGTTAGTTTCTTTCCTTTAGAAGAAGAAAAATAAAAAGGTGGAAATTGTTTGTGTATATATTCTCGAGAATATCAATTTAGGTTAGGTTAAGTTAGGCTGGGTTAGGTTAGGTTAGGTTAGGTTATTGAATTGAATACATGGGGTGAAGATGTAACGACATAGTCTTCTTCAACACCTAACCTTAAATAGAGGAAGAAGTTACTACCATGGCAAACGTATTTATTCAGTACCTACTCACTATATAAGCGAATATAATATTTCTTTTTATTAATGGAATAAGAACAGCTATATAGACATTTAAACCGAACTATGTTATTACTTGTTACCAATTATTAGTTTAAAACCTATACAAAAACTCGTTTTTATTATGGAATTCTATTAAGGAATTCTATTCTACTAAGGAATTTGTTTTGATGTTAGTCCCTGGATGTTACCAAACGAACATCAGTCCTATCGTGTAACGATGCAGCTCTTCAAAAGAGTTTCAGATCACTACAAAAATAGTTATCGAACAGGAGCCTTTTATAATATGCAATAACCAAAAGACCTTGTCATTACTGGGCATGCTTGACTATATACATTTCCTCGAAAACTCATTTTAGTGAGTATGGGCTTGACAATCCCGAGTTACCTAGCTGGATCTATACATTTTTTATGTAGTCCTGGATTAGCTCCCTCTCTTTCATCTTTCCCATCAAGCTCACATTATAAACTCTTTTTCTTCTCCAATTTTGACGCTATTCAAGAGATATGGGTTTTTATTTTATTTTCTCTCCCACTTTATTTTTCGTTCCTTTTTTATATGAGGAGATGAAGACCAAGAGGTTTTTCACCTTTAAGAAACAAATAAAAATAGATGTAACCTATACATCATCCCACAGCATGTGACACTGCTCGTATTATAATAGTTAAAATAGTCAAATCTTCAAATAAACGGGTCCATATGTTAACAGTGTGACGTACTAGTACGAAATTCACCAATGTGGCCATTTGTAAATGAAAGAGTAATATAACCTTTCCTTATTATAAGGATATACTTGATTAATCTAATAGACGGGAATTTTATCATAATCGTTCAAATTAACATTTGTAAAAAAAAAATCGTTTTAAATTGTCAATATTAATAGTAGACTATTTATATATGAATATTAAACTGAAGCAGTTGAAAACAGTTAATCGTCCTAATGATATTCATATATCTACGAATTATATATTGCAGTTTTCTTTAAATTGTTAATGTTACATAGATGTGTCTAAAGTTTTTGTAAGGATCACAATAATTTTCTAGGCAATATAACATGGTGTACCACATCGTACAGCTGTCGGGTGCATCCTGAACGATTCAAGTACAGTAGCCTCAGACTAGGATTGTGTCTAGTGTAAGGGGCGTGTCCTCCCTTCTACTTGCTTCCCTAGCCTGACTTATCGGTACAACCTATTCCTAGAAAACTAGGTACACAAATTACTGCTTAGCTACATTTAATTCCTAAATGTATAACTTCGTGACAGACTTATGTAAACGTTTTATTCTTATTTACACCGATAAAAGAAACGAAAGTAAGGTACGCGTTTATACAGAAGCATTTGAGGTCTATATTTTTATTGGGGTTGTACCGATGAAAGTAAACGCAACAAACAAAGTGGGGGGGCCCCCTCTTTTCATCTTCACCTCAGACACATAGCAACCTTGAGAATAGCCTACTGTAGATTCCAAATGAGGTTCTTGCTTGTATTGATAGTTTTTGAATCGACGGTTGTCGCCTGGTCGACTGCCTGAGAATATGTCACAGCGTCTAGTATTAACAGGACTACTCGAAGAAAGTATACTTAAACGAAAAGTATTTTATTTTATATTCAGGACGATTCCTGAAAGTCGTGGTGTGAAAAATTAGAGACTGGATTAAGGGGTGAAAATTGGCGTAAATCGGTCAATTAAACGCTCAAAAATTAATTGCTAAAGTACTTCACATGAGTTAGTTTCATTTTAAATAGAAAATTCGCAACACATACTTTGTAATATTAAGGAAACATGAGCGTATTTTATTGGTGTACTTACACTATGTGTAGGCTACTATAATTTGAGCTTGACTTGTGAAATGATATAAGATTTAAATAAAATTTGAACACAATTTCTTACAATACTTTTATTAATTTAAACACATTTCAACGATGACATCTTTAGTGTCTAGAACTTATAGGCTAATTGAGTTCAAGTTTTATTTCAATTTTATATAAGTTTTTCCTTTTTGTTTAGATGAAAAAATCTCTCGCTCATTATCGTCTAATTTTGTATAAATTTCTTCATTAGTTATAATTAAAATCGTAATATACTATTCTACAAAGCACTAGACAGGCCTTTAGACACTAACTATAGGCTACCACGGTTTCAGCTATAGGCCTATTCCTGTTGTAAGACAAACTTCATGATATGACTGCATGTTCAAAAATAAAGACAAACCATCTAAAACACACTTACCCAAAGATGCCGCTAAATAATTGTAGCATTTTTATGTGATTAAATTTTTTAAACTTTAGCTTCAGTGGTTTATTTAATCGTATAAAACAAATATGTTCATAACGCTTCGTATTCTAAAAAAAAATGGCGAAAAAATATAATTTGAAATGGATGAGATAATGAATTTTGATTTGGTAAGCGTTTTTCTACATAACTTTTACCAATAGACATAGGGTATATAATATAAAAAACTAAGCCTTTATTTTGGACATTTGAAGCAGAATTAGTTTTTTACTAACTAAAACTAAATTAACGGATTAAAACTTTTTTTTTTTTTTTTTTTTTTTTTTTTTTTTTGTATAATGTAGTGATATTTAAAATATTCGTCATATCACTAGAGATTTATGAAAATAAAAATTTGTAGCAATTTATCAAAATCTTTACAAAATGGCTCCTGCCAATGACAAGCATTGAATTAGGCCTATGTTTTAAGTAAAATGTTTATTACTGTCATTTTAAAGTGCCTTTTATTTTATAGGCCAATGGCCTATATTATATTTTAATTTTATATTATTATTTCAATAGTTTTATTTTAGTGATCGATGTGTTATTAGGATGCAAGCGGTTAGACTATAGTCGGTTTTCTTTCCCTCATAGAATAATTGTGTCCAGAATAGAAAGATGGTAACTTTTAATGAGGCCTAAGGATTGTGTAAAGAGGTTTCAGTGAAAGCACATTCTTTTAAAACTTTTAGATTGATAAACGTCATTGTGTGTATGTTTTATGTTCTTAATACAAACAAAAGTATAGTTTTTTTAATTGGGAAGAAAAACAAAATATTAATAATAATTTTCAAAGTGGCTGTTGTTAAAAATGTACAATGTAGAATATCTCAAAAAGAATTAGCTTTACAAATATTTTGCTGTCTTAAGAGAAACGATAATGTCTTAATTTTTATTTATAATTCAAATAATAACCGAGTTCTTGTAATTAACTAAGACATCCAGATGTTTTTTTTTAATGGGTTAATATTTTAGAAATAAGCATAATATATATTAATAACTGGAATCATAATTTTACGTGTGGAAGTCAAAATATTTAATAGTTGTATTTTATTGATCATTCAATTAATATTTTGTCTTAAAATAAA
Source organism: Aphrophora alni (assembly GCA_963513935.1). NCBI lineage: Eukaryota > Metazoa > Arthropoda > Insecta > Hemiptera > Aphrophoridae > Aphrophora > Aphrophora alni. The sequence continues at coordinate 64,629,072 of OY740773.1, read as the reverse complement.
ACTGGAGATATCGCCGTGTGTGTCACTAAAAGAGCAAATAATTTTACCTCGAATAACTTTTTGTAACCTCAAACAAAGTGTATGAGTTTTGTTTCTCCCCCAAAATCAACATGTTTCTATATTTTTTCTGTCGTAAAATAAAAATGAACCAGGAATGCAGTCCCGGGAATTAATATGTTGAAACTGCAACCCCCTCCCAATATTCATAAACACTTCAGAACATTTTACTGTAAGACTTTGCAGTTTATTGTAATACAATTCTATTATTATTTTAATGGTAGTAGTTCTAATTCATATTATTTTATTTATAGTCTACCTTTTGTATACACTGCGGCCAGTTTATGCAATTAATATATATCAACTGTAAGCATATTGGAAGGTATTTTATATAAATTGCCTTCAGTTTGAAGAAAATGCGATTTTGGATCATGATTTTAAAAAATAATTAAGTTTTGGTGTTTCATTTTAGGCCTATATACGAATAGGAGATATTTGAAGAGGCAAATTATCTAATAATAATTTGAAGACAGAAATGCTGAAGTAGAAGAATAAATGTAGATTTATTTGAAAAGTAAGATTAAAAATAACAGTGATTTTAATTGACTAAATAAATTCTATAATACAGATAAATATTTAAGATTATTATTATGATAAAATATAATAATATTATAATTAAGATTAGGACAAAATGAAATGTGAACGAATTAACTGTCTTGAATTTGTATTTCCATTTTAAACTCTGTCTTAATAAAGTCTTGGTAGAAACCCCCCCCCCCCTCCGTTGAACTCCAATACCCTTAAAACTCTACACCTCTGTAGCCTATATTGATTTACATCGTAAAATTGCACATTGAACCAAAATGTAATTAAAGTTTGGGAACTACGTCGTTCAAGATAAGTTTTTAATTTTTACCGCCAACGATTTCCAAAGAAATGGTAACAAATGATTTTTGCTTATGTTGTGAATTAGTGAATTAGAAAGTGAGTGCAATCTGTATAAACATTATTTGCTCCATACCTTCAATGGACATTACTAAAATCATAAACTGGGAAATATGAATCGTAACAAGTCTTGGAACGGACAATCTAAATAATTGCAATACAGAGGCCAGGTGAGATCCACCAATTTTGCATTCACCCTCCTTGTCATCATAATTACTGGTGCTTTCTTCTTCTAGTTTCGTTTCGCTTTAGACCCGCGTTTCTTCGTCGCCCCCTCCACACCCGCATATGCAAATTCTCGTCCTCCCCACCTACAGCGCCACTCAGTCTTGCCAGCATCTCCGTGGAGGGGGTATACCTTGTTCCGCCTCCTATCCCTACTTGCGCGCACAGTGAAGTGACAAACTACTAGAGCCAGTAAGCAGCCGAGCGCCGTTCAGATAACTTCGTATCGTATTACAATTTTTAACCCCCTCTTTTAAAACCAGTTTTCTTTATTTCGGGGGTGATAAATAGATTTTTTATTATTTACAAAACATTGGACTGTTCTTTTTTATTTAGTTTTGATACGTAGTGTTTACGGTCTTTTATTGTTGGACTAGTGTTTTATTATTATTTTTAGTTCTTTTTTGTGTTTCTGTTGTGTTTATTGTGATGGCAAATGTGCGTAAGGGATGAAAAAAGAAGACAGAGGATTTTGTCTAAGTTTTGTGCAAGATTCGGAACTCCGGTACTCTGTCACGGCGAGTCCTTCGATGAAATGTTCTCAGGTAGCGTGCTTTCTGTTGCTTTTTATTTACAAGTTTATATATAAGCGTCTTTTAGCGTTAAACAGTTTAAATCTAACATTTTGTTGCCAATAACTAAACCAGTAATTGAAAGAATAACTATTGAATACTAGAATAAAGCCATGTAGGTAATGTTTAATAAAAAATGTGCGAACTCGTAGGCCTATAAATCAGCCAACGGACATTTCACTCGGTTGGTATTTTTAAAGTTTTTCATAGTATTGTTTGCTAGTGGAAAAAATACTAGGGGCCTACTTAAATTAAAATAAACAAAACTCAAATTTAAATTTGTTCCTTGTTTTGAACTCGTTAAAAAAATTGCAACGGAGCGTAGGCCTACACACTACCGCTAAAAAAGCAAACTGCCGATAAACATTCATTCGTAGACCTACACTGTAATATTACTAAAGTATTGAAAGTTTGAATACTATTGGAAAAATCAATTTTATAATATTTTAAATATAAAATATATTTACACTTTAATTTATAATATTGTAATAATAAATCATACACAAACTAAACATTTAAAAATTCTATAAAACTAATTATTGTTATAAAATTATATTATTGTACGATGTCATTAGATTTGATTATATTTTTCCACAATCATACCGTCAAGGATAATAATTTTTATTTCCACGTAAATTACTTAATTATATAATTGCTTTTGTTTTTTTAATTGTTTCTAATAAAGCACTGAAAAACTAAGCAGTGTTTGTGTGATTCCGGGATGTCACCGCCGGAAGCAGTAGTAACAATATGTACTCATTGTTGTCCGTACTTCCGGTTACGTTATATCGACATAATCTATGTGTCATCACCCATGTTATGTTTGTTGATATTGCGGGTAACAAATTGAATTTTTAAATTGATTTATATCTTTTTTCACAATAAAAAAAATGGACAAAATTGTCCGTCTTTAAAAACAAAATAGATAAGTTAGGCCTATCTTTGAATTATATGAAATCATTAGATTGTAAAGAATTTTAATTATACTCTTTTCGTAGGCTATATTGATTTTTCTCGGCGGTAAATTTTTCTATTTTACAAAGCGAGAATTCTATTCTATGTAACTAAACGTTTATGATCTTTTCCCTCCAAAAAACTGTAGGCGTATAATATGAAAGCAGAGTATTTACAAATAATAGTTGTCAATATACAAACAACAATATTAAAAATGAAATCTGAAAAAAAAAAATCTTGAACATTAATTCTTACGGATAAACGAATATGAATAGCCTGTTCCATAAAATATTCTAAATTCTCATAATATATTAGCTACACAATATTAAATAATGTAAATAAATAAACAATAAATATGATTCTACATTAATAACAAATTATGGTATTAAAATACAAAGATCGGAAAATTGCATTAAAAATCCAATTCAACATATCTGTTCTACAGAATGAAATAAGTTACATATTTTGATTATGTATAATATAAAACACTTTTAAAATATAAATATCAATCAAAACAATAAAGATTTAACAAACATAATATTGAATAACTTACTTTACAATAAATACAATAGGCCGAATCAATAAACTTTAATTGTCATACTAGTCATAAACAAATGAAACAGTTGATAAAAACTACTTTTATGCTATGATGATTTTGAAAATACCGCCCGGAAATTTTAATTCAAATTAATTTGCAATCTAAATGTAATACAAATAATCTAAACCCACCTCTTGTTTTATAAAATAATAATTGTTTCTTTTATTTGACTAATAGTACATAAAAAACCGGTAAAACTGTATTTGAGAAAAGCTTTACACTCTTTCTTCTTACATAAACAACAGAACTGTTAAAAAGTTTTTAAAATGGTTTAAACTACACGCAGAACTATGAAACAGAAATATTATAAACATAGTCTATAAATAAGGCTACAATATTAGAAGTTCATTTTAAATTAACAGATCTAACAAATTGCTAAATTCACTGACCCAACCTTACATTTTCCATAACCTAACTCTTCCCTGATTTCAAATAGGCTTAATTTACGCTAATTATATGTTCCCGTATTCAAAATAGTTTCTTCTAATGACACGCGCTACGCACCACCTGTAAAGGGGTCTTATATGTGTAGGGTTATTTTGCATAGGACACAAGCGTGTCATAGACTAAGTATTAGATGTTTGGTCCAGGCACGGGTGTAGTTTGCATATCGTAGGGTAGAGGAGGAACATGTGCTGGATTGAGTTGTAAGCGGGATGCGGTACGAGGTAGATTGTTGTGTAAATATAAAACCTTTGTAAACTGAATAAATTGTGAGTTCTATTATCGGGAGTACCGGTTTTGAATATATCGAAAGTTGTTTTGATTATTTGGTTGACTGTTTTAAACAGTTGCAGAATTAAAAACAAAGTAACCGTGTTATTTTTTTTAAGGGTAAGTTAGTGGTGTTATAAAATACTCTATTAGGTCTTGTAAAGAGAAGCATACAAGCAAATTTAACTAAAAGCAATATACTTGTTTAAATAAATTTAAAATTATTTACATGTACCCTGAGTTTTGTAATTAATTAAATATCATACCAGAAAGTTAATAACCAGAAAATTGTATAAATTAAGGAATAATATACATTTTTTATTTACTTTAAAACTCAGGATTAAACATAATATTTTTACTTTTAACTATACAAATTTACTAGGAATACCCAAGTTTCCTTTGAATGCACGATTTTGTTATATAGGCTAAAATGTTAAGTTTTATTGAATAATAACGACTATATATTTATCTAAATACTAAGTAGTAGGTTCAAATTGAAGAAGCTTGTTTTATTGGATATTTTTGATTTATATTTGCTAAATATTACCAAAACCAGTTCTACTTAAATAATTTTATTATACTACCTTGTTAATATATTTCAAATAAATGATAACATTATTTTAGTTACGATTAGGATACGAAATGATTCTCGAAATCACAATATATTCTCTATTTATGTATAACTATAAAGTAAGAAAATCATAGTGAACTTAAGTTTATCGTAGTGATAGTTAAATTTTATTTAATGTTTTTAAAATAACGTTTTTTTCCTGTTATTTGGCGCAAATTATTTAAATGAATAAATATGTGAACTAAACTATGATAATTGCTTTGAATATATTATTATTTTACATAGTAAGTACATGGATAAAAGTAGAATAGACTATTTTGAATTTTCTAACGTTATAAATCGTTTTCCGAATCATATATTTTAGTTACTAAAGTTTTCGTTGGTTAAATATTCTTTCTTTTGTAGCATTTAAATCCAAAAAAAAAGCACTTCCGCAATAACTTAACTCATTTCGTAAATATACATTCCACTCTCCGTCGCTTGACAGATGCTGGCACCTAGCGGCCCGCTCCAAAACCAAGCATCACCTGATACTTGAAACCAAAGTACATTTCGCCGGTCAAGCTAGCTTCTCGATTACCTGTCCCTAGTCTACATGCGATAACAACATGGTCTACATTCTTCATAACTCCGTTAGTTAAAAGTTTTCTTCTTCTCTCAAAATCACCGGCTTTCTAATACATCATGTTAAATTACAGCTTGTGCGCCTTAGTCTAATAATCTGTTTCAAAAATGTTAAAATTAACCATCATTTTCTCGGTGCTACCTCACGTGATCTGCGACAGGATTTACCAGGTACTACAACCTTACAGATTTTGTCATATTATAAATTTTGTTAATTTTTAAAATAATTTGTTAATTATCATGTTTTCTTTAAAATATGTATTTCATGTTTTATTCAATATTCTATTTTCTTTTGAAACTAAATGATTATAAAAAATTTCTTTTCTTAAAACATCATTTACAAAATTTTGCAAAGGCACATTTTACGTTTTGAACAATTTTGTGAAATAAGTGCAAACTAGTGTTGAACATTAAATGATCAGAATATGAACTTGTCAAATATAAAACAATTGAGGAAATTTCTTCTAAATCAGAAAATTTCGTTTTACAGACTTTTGCAAAATCTTACAAGTCTTATACAAGCTTTCTTTTAAACAAAATTAAAATATATATAAATAGATTTATAATAATCTAAGAAGCTTTTAAGTACCATCTTAACGAATTTCTGTTATACAACCAATTTTCTTTAATTTTGGCAAATGATCAGATATTTCTTTAATGATGAACATTAATGCTAAAACATGTCTGATTTTGTACAGACACTAAAAGAACATGTTTTTTTGCTCACAGCTAATATGCTGGTAGGACAAATAGGAGAAATTGGAGAAATAAAGAAATTCTTGTCTCACATTGCGCAAACCAACGAAACATCCTAACAAGTTTCGTCCTGTTGGCAAAACACGTTTTTTTTTGTATAACGTAACTTCACATTTTCAAGTGCATAAAAGTGATGTCCTTTTCTACAGCTGACTTTACAGAACTTCAACTAACTCATTTTGTATATGTGCCTAAATTTACTTTCGCAAATATGTGTTCCTTAAGACTATTTTCTAAATGTAGACCTGTGTAGTTAATTATAAAATATATATAAAAAAAACAATTATTGGGTGGAGCCTGCATGCAATTTTCGGTCCTAACAACCTCCAAGAGGTTAATTTCCAAATTAAAATAATTGACGTCAATTAACAAAATTTCAAAATTCTAAATTTTTTGTTTGTTTAAAATATATAAATTTATTTGGCCAATATAGTTTTTAAGAAATTTTTCAAACCAGTTATATTATGTATCTTTAGTTTAGTGATAAACATGTTAACTATAGATATGATTTTTTGAACTTAAAATATCAAACTCTTTTATATTTTGTTAAATTCTGTAATTGTTTAAAAGCAAACTATCGTCTTATAAACTAAAAAGGGAGGGGATAAGTTTTTTTTTCTTTTTTTGAATCTTTTGATTAATTTTTTTTTATTATTATTATACTTTTACATTAAGGGCGTATAATCTTTTTTTTTATTAATTATAATTCTGTGAATTATTAAGCTGTGCTCATTGTCTTTTTTTTTATTGTTAAATTTTTGTAACTATAAATATCTATATTAAAAGGGGGGATAAATTTTTAGAATCTGTTGATTAATTTTTTTTTTAATTATTATATGTTACAATTAAGGGCTTATAACTTTTACAATTTATGATACTGTTAATCATAAGTTTTTTTTTATTGATCATTTGTGTCAGAATGTCTTTTGTTGTAAATGACAAAGTCTGAATCGCCGAAATTTCTTTCTGCTTTCAATAAACTTGAGCCTTGTTAATTATTAAACTTGTCTTTGTCTTTTTTTATTTTTCATTTCTAAACATTGTTACCATTTTGGTTCCGCCTTTATTAAATTTAAGTCCCCTGGTAACATGTTTCTGGTAGCAGAGCGTGGTTAGTTCTAAATCATAGAGTTGTTAATTTTAAATTCTGGAACCCTAGTTAATTTTCAAAATTTCGCATTGGAACTATCTAAATTTAAATTCAAAATTATTTTGTTAAACAAGGCTCATTTTTATGTTTTGCAGCTTTTCAAATACTGTACAACTGTTGCTGATGAAATTTTTTTTATTTAGTTTAAATATTTAAAGCTCTATAAATCTATAGTCTCTTTTTTTTATTATTTATTTATTTTTATAAACACTTACACAAAAACTTCTAAACCAATTTCGATAAATTTTTTTTTTATTATTATTTTGTCTGCTTAAATTTTTTTTTTATATATATATATATATATATATATATATTTACATACACTGCACACGACTCATTCACTGAATTTGATCCAGACAGCGGGGTCATTCGGGAATCCAAAAAAATTTTAAATAAATAATAAAATCCAAAAATAGTTAAAAAACAAAAAAAAAACAAAAAAAAATTTCAAAAAAAACTCCTTCAAAAATTTTCTCGAGTTTTCTTTCGTTGTCTGTATTGATTCATACTTACACACACACATATACACAACATCTACACTACATATAATTCTTGAGTCTTTCTCTGGCTCTTTAATTTTTTTTTTTTTTTTTTTTTTTGGGCATCTTCTTAAAAGAAATTTTTTTTTAAATTACTTGGTTTATTTTTTTTATCTATTATTATCAGCAACAGTTAAGATGGCAGTGGATTTGCTGCGATTAGTGGACACGTTAAAGAATACGGAGCTTGCTTTTGAATTTTTTTTGTTTTCGTCATCTTGAAAGGAAAATTATTTTTATTTATTTTTTTTAATTTTATCATCATGGCGGTGGACTGGTTGATGCAGATGGTGGCATCTGTTTGATAGTAAATTGAAATGTTGAACACCTTTTAATAATATATCCTTGTGAGCTAAATTTTCTTTTCCAAATTATAGGGGCCCAGTTTTTGTATATAGGACGACATGGTTGGCCTGTTTGTTTTGATTAATTTGTTTGTTTGTTAGTTAGCAGGTCAACATGTTTGTTTCCTGATTTAGTTTTTTTTGTTTAGGGTTGAGAAAACCGGAGTTGGGTTTTCCTCACTCATGGGTCACCTTTTTATATACATCTTTAATTTAGCTACACCTTTTTTTACACATCTTTCTTTGTACATCTTTTTTTTTGAACACTTATCTTATTTTGATGAAATTTTTTTTTTTTACATAATTTTTTTTTGATTAATTTAAATTCCTTTTTTTTGGGGCACATGATACACATACATAAGACCTTAAGTCAACGACAAGCCCTGCTTTGCGCAGCAGAAAATTTTTTGACTCCCCAACGTTTCATACTGCTTCTTTGTTTATTTTTCAAATGGATTATTTGTTTAGACCCTTCAAAATTCTTTTTCTCACGGAAATTGTTAAGAGCCGTGAATAGTTTAAATTTCTCTTCGTATGGGAGAAGAGGAGTTTAAAAATAACGACGCTGAGCATGATCTGACCTAAAAGGCTTCAGGAGTTTTTCTTTTATTTTTATTTATTTTTGTAATTAAATGTTAAGGTCGGCTCAGAGGATACTCCCCCCGTCTGAGTCCGACCTTTCCTGCAAGTCCTTAGTGCCATGCACTTTTCCCTCCCCTGGTCCCCGGAGTGGTCACCTCCACTTGGTTTCCCGAGGTGCCACTCCACCCCTTTCCCCAGTACCTTAGTGTACGAAGTCAGATTATGCACAGCAATGTCGACCTTTGCGTCACCCTTCAGCTCTTTCTGTACGGGGCTTGTCCCAAAGATAGGTAGGAAGAGCTGAGACGCTATAGAAATTTCAAAATTTAATAAGTAAGTGCCGAAGGAGGCTACACCCTAGAGTGGTGATTATAAAAGCATTATGAAGCGTTGTTTCTATCAGGTGCCCCGTTTCTAAATTTTGTAGGAGGCCCTTCTGGCCCCTTTCTTCAGAAGTTTGTAGGAGGCCCTTCTGGCCCCTTCTTTAGAATCTTCTGGAGGCCCTTCTGGCCCTTTGCACCTTTTTCAAAATTTTGCGGGAGGCCCTTCTGGCCTCTTTTCTGACTACACCCTAACTCCGTCTTTCGGGGGGGGAGAGCTGTAGCATTTAAATCCAAAAAAAAAAGCACTTCCGCAATAACTTAACTCATTTCGTAAATATACATTCCACTCTCCGTCGCTTGACAGATGCTGGCACCTAGCGGCCCGCTCCAAAACCAAGCATCACCTGATACTTGAAACCAAAGTACATTTCGCCGGTCAAGCTAGCTTCTCGATTACCTGTCCCTAGTCTACATGCGATAACAACATGGTCTACATTCTTCATAACTCCGTTAGTTAAAAGTTTTCTTCTTCTCTCAAAATCACCGGCTTTCTAATACATCATGTTAAATTACAGCTTGTGCGCCTTAGTCTAATAATCTGTTTCAAAAATGTTAAAATTAACCATCATTTTCTCGGTGCTACCTCACGTGATCTGCGACAGGATTTACCAGGTACTACAACCTTACAGATTTTGTCATATTATAAATTTTGTTAATTTTTAAAATAATTTGTTAATTATCATGTTTTCTTTAAAATATGTATTTCATGTTTTATTCAATATTCTATTTTCTTTTGAAACTAAATGATTATAAAAAATTTCTTTTCTTAAAACATCATTTACAAAATTTTGCAAAGGCACATTTTACGTTTTGAACAATTTTGTGAAATAAGTGCAAACTAGTGTTGAACATTAAATGATCAGAATATGAACTTGTCAAATATAAAACAATTGAGGAAATTTCTTCTAAATCAGAAAATTTCGTTTTACAGACTTTTGCAAAATCTTACAAGTCTTATACAAGCTTTCTTTTAAACAAAATTAAAATATATATAAATAGATTTATAATAATCTAAGAAGCTTTTAAGTACCATCTTAACGAATTTCTGTTATACAACCAATTTTCTTTAATTTTGGCAAATGATCAGATATTTCTTTAATGATGAACATTAATGCTAAAACATGTCTGATTTTGTACAGACACTAAAAGAACATGTTTTTTTGCTCACAGCTAATATGCTGGTAGGACAAATAGGAGAAATTGGAGAAATAAAGAAATTCTTGTCTCACATTGCGCAAACCAACGAAACATCCTAACAAGTTTCGTCCTGTTGGCAAAACACGTTTTTTTTTGTATAACGTAACTTCACATTTTCAAGTGCATAAAAGTGATGTCCTTTTCTACAGCTGACTTTACAGAACTTTAACTAACTCATTTTGTATATGTGCCTAAATTTACTTTCGCAAATATGTGTTCCTTAAGACTATTTTCTAAATGTAGACCTGTGTAGTTAATTATAAAATATATATAAAAAAAACAATTATTGGGTGGAGCCTGCATGCAATTTTCGGTCCTAACAACCTCCAAGAGGTTAATTTCCAAATTAAAATAATTGACGTCAATTAACAAAATTTCAAAATTCTAAATTTTTTGTTTGTTTAAAATATATAAATTTATTTGGCCAATATAGTTTTTAAGAAATTTTTCAAACCAGTTATATTATGTATCTTTAGTTTAGTGATAAACATGTTAACTATAGATATGATTTTTTGAACTTAAAATATCAAACTCTTTTATATTTTGTTAAATTCTGTAATTGTTTAAAAGCAAACTATCGTCTTATAAACTAAAAAGGGAGGGGATAAGTTTTTTTTTCTTTTTTTGAATCTTTTGATTAATTTTTTTTTATTATTATTATACTTTTACATTAAGGGCGTATAATCTTTTTTTTTATTAATTATAATTCTGTGAATTATTAAGCTGTGCTCATTGTCTTTTTTTTTATTGTTAAATTTTTGTAACTATAAATATCTATATTAAAAGGGGGGATAAATTTTTAGAATCTGTTGATTAATTTTTTTTTTAATTATTATATGTTACAATTAAGGGCTTATAACTTTTACAATTTATGATACTGTTAATCATAAGTTTTTTTTTATTGATCATTTGTGTCAGAATGTCTTTTGTTGTAAATGACAAAGTCTGAATCGCCGAAATTTCTTTCTGCTTTCAATAAACTTGAGCCTTGTTAATTATTAAACTTGTCTTTGTCTTTTTTTATTTTTCATTTCTAAACATTGTTACCATTTTGGTTCCGCCTTTATTAAATTTAAGTCCCCTGGTAACACTTTAATGTTGTAATAATTTTTAAAGTATTCTAGATCATGTAAAATATTGTTTTGAAATTGCTGTTAAAAATTAACCAAACTGTCTAAGTTAAAATTAAGTAGTTGAGCATCGAATTAAACCCCAGTCATAATTACAACTCCATAATTCAGACATTATATAAAACTATAATTATATGTTGGCACAAATTCAATGATACAGGATTGACAGAGAGACAACAATAATAATCATAATTTTTTAAACCTATGTTAGATCTAAAATAAATTGAAATTCCTACTAGAAGAGTACAGTTTAAATATTAGAAAAATGACATTAAAAAAAAAAAAAAAAAACTTTTCTCAACTATGCTTTTTTGTCTAACAAAATATTTTTAACATAACTTTAAACATTTTTTTTTTGTACATTGAAAGATGATGTGTCTAATTTACTGATTGATAGCGAACAATTATTTTAAATTAAAGTAAAATTATTAAATTTCTTTTTAAATTTTAATGTATCCTACGGAATAAAGGAATTTAGGTAACATTTGTTTTCTTACATTTTGGATAGCCTACGCAATATAAGTTAATACACATATTTGATATAGTACATATAAAATATCAATATTACATGATTGTTGAGTTTGACAACTAAGAAAACGCAGCAGGTATTTTGTAGCAATTTTATACACATTTTCTTAAAAACAGGGAGAAAATTATCCATCCATCAGACATACTGCTAAAATATTCTCTTTGGATTCTCATTAGGAGACTCTATTTCAAAAGTATGTCCATTGCTTCCCAGGACTATAAAACAATATTTTACCTCTTTACTGTCTTCTTATTTTAATTTAGATCTAATTGAAACTTTTCAGGAAATTAGAAATAAAAACCACACAAAAATATAAAAATCGATTTGTAAAGAAACTAATCGAAAACTAAATAAGCCTAAATAATGTCTCCCTACATAGCCTATTAGGTTTAGTGGAGCATTCAGTTTCAAGTTCCAGTCTACTGGTTAATTGCTTTCTTATCGGTTCTCCAGGTTTGTAACATGTAATAGACTAGTATCCTTAAACCTCTGTCCAAAAAGTTACATATAGTACTGAACTTAAGGTACAAATTATGTAGGCTATTCACAACTACACTGTCAAATGAAATTAAGTCCAATTGACATTAAAAATAAAAGAGACAGAAACTTGTCGCTTGAACTTTTAAACATCGCTGGAGCACATCAGTTTCACCCAAAGCCTGACTGCGTGCCAATATTTTGATTGCATAACATGTAAAAAAAGGAATCGAATATTAGCTGTCCATTTGGCCGTGAAAGAGAAACAAGAGCAGCCACCAGCAGGACCGGTGACTTGCATGGCATGTGTGACGGTCCACTGAAGCCTAAGGCGTCCAACATGTCCTTCGTGATTTATTTTAGGTACATTGCGAAAGTTTATTTTAAGTAGTGTGCATATGTTTACCTGATGTGTAATTGTGTTTTTAGAAATTTCCTAAGATTTACAATCTGGATTAAAAGATAAAACTTATAATTAGATGTTTTTCGGTTTAGATTTGCTAATTGTAAGTAAAGCGATTGAAAAGGCTACCGGAAGTTGCGTTGTGAACACCTGGGAGGAATTATTGTGTTTACTGTCAGGGGAAGACGCTTTTAGTTGGCCTAAATAGTTTTAAATACAGTAGTGTTAATTTATAGAAAACAGATGACTTATTATTACATAAGACAACTGTGCGGTAGCATCTTTGTTCTGAGTTATGCAGAATGTAATATTGTAATCGTGTAGGCCCTATCCTTATTGAAATACATGCAGTTATCGTAAATAACAATCAGTTGTAGATATTTGTTGATTAAGAGTAGATTGTAGTTTAGGTTGATAGGCCTAGTCGTATCGATAATGTGTTTAACTTTGTTTCTACAGACGAACTTAAATTTACATTTCTCCTATCCATAGGAAAGCCTTTTTAACTAAACTAAATTATTCCTCGTCTTGTATGGATTGGGCTGTAAGTTATCTATCATAAGCTATTATTCTCTATGAAATGGGTAGTGAGCTTATTATCCATCCAATTCAAAATAGATCTGTTGTGGAATGTATATATTCTACATAACCCGACTGGAAATTCTCCCAGACACTTTGTTAACTCCTTGGGATCTACACTCTGATTCTACTCAAGCTGAATCTCCCCCTCAACTTCCGAAGTCCTTCGGACTCCTGAGTATAATCGACAGAGCTCTCTTTCTACCAAGCTTGTAATTTGTAATCCAGTTGTTAGTTTTAGGAAAAGTACCAGAGCACAACAGAGAATTTTAAATGTAAGCTTTTACGTTGGAGAATTAAGTAACCAAAGAAATCGTCAGAATTAGATGAAAAGTGTTTGAAATCTCGTGCTCCATGGTCATGTTTCTTAATTACGTACGTGAATTTTAGGTTTTCTCGAAAAAATAATTGTAGTAGAAATGAATTCAATAACAAGAAATATGAGATTATCTATTAAATGTTGACAGACGAACATTCAAGCTCTTGTACAAATTGATAGTATTGTTATCTGAGCATAAAACAGCAAAACTAAGGGTATCTCCATTTTAAAATGCCAAAAAAATTTTGCAAACACTTGGGATCTGATTTCTGCCAATCTCACTTTTCAGTTTTAGACACACAGTTTATTTGTTTCCAACGACGAATTTCGAAGAAAACTCAAATTTCGAAAATAATATCAGATAAATCAGTAGAATAATGATTGGCCGTTTTCAGCTATTTCACTTATAGGTAGGCTATTGTTTTCCTTCTGCTCATAAATAAATATGATTAGGTAATATTTGTAATTTATCGTTGTTATTTTCTAAAAGAAATTGACAGTTTGGATGCGTTTATGGATGAATTCCCGCGTTTTACATCAATTTATCTTTACATTTTTTGATCAGAAATTGAGATATCGTAAAGTTTTGTTACAGTCAGTTTCTTCCCGGTAAATGCGCACTAATAAACATCAAAAAATATTTCCAGTTTAAAAAGAAAACTATTGTAAATTTTTTATATGAGGTTTTCATTTTAAAATAACCCTTATCGAGGTTTATCTAAAAGACTAATAAAAAATAGCCCATTTAGTGAAATCACCGAAGATTACAGAAAATCACCATTAGTGCTGATTAGAAGAATTCTAAGATAACAACCATAGCGTATTTGTTACCTTAACTAAACCTTCTCTACCAAGATAAAAGGAAGACAAATTAAGTATTGTTTCTTGAGAAAGGATGCTACGCTTCCGATCAAACACAATTATCAGCAGCTCAACTTTTAGTGTTATCATTTCTAAATAAATTACTTTTGTTTCCAAACCGGAAACACATAGTCTTGCTTTCATTTCCGGAATACCAGTACGCTACTGTTTTACAGTGGCATAGATATAAATACTTCCCATAACCTTGCTTCGAATCATTGTTTCATGTCATGTGCTGTTAAAAAGCTATCAAAAAAGTATAACAGTTGTTATAGATTGATGGTTAGGTTAGGTTATGTAGATTTTATTGGCTATAGAAAATATATTTTATTTAATAATATAATTATGGGAAGGGTTTTTCATAACATGCGTTTTTAATACATTTGAGTCTATTTGATTTTAAAGCGTTCAGTTTTTGATGTCTCAAATCCTGGATGGATTTTTTTTTTTAAACTGAGGTTTAAATATTAAAAAATCAAGGTGATGGAAAATCTGCTCATTATATAAATTTAATTTGAATTTTTTTTTTGAATAAATGTCTGACAACCGGTTGATTTATAAATAATGAGGATAGAAAATAGGGATAAACCGAGATTTTTTTAAGAGCACAAATGAATTTCACGAATCCCGCCCTGCTAAACACAGTATATCATAAACAAAATATGATTTTTTTTAAATTGATCATTAACGAGATTGATAATTTAAACGAAGGATTGAAAAGTGATTTTGGGATTCGAAAGAAAAATCCACAAAATAATGTATTAATGAAAAATTGTCTAGAGACAGTGTTATGTTTTTAGTTAATCTGTTCGTCACAGACACACCGACAATTGAAAAGCAATATATGGATGCATCTATTGGTAAAAACCTGCGCCAGAGTCCTTCCATCTATCATGGCGACAGTTTGATACACTTTTCTGTAGCGGTTTTAATCTCAGAAAGTGCGGATTTGCATGTGGAGGGTGTGGAGGAAGAGGAGTTGATTAGCCGGCGACCCGATGCCGATTGTCTACCGACGCCTTAGAGTCCCGGGAGACTGTGGGTTCTTTTTTCCCTCTTTTTTAAAACTCCTATTCTCTAAGAGAAATGTTTTGGATTTTATGCTAGAATTGGGTCCTTTGCACGAAGTGATAAGGGTAATGTATTAGTTGCTGAACGTTAAAAACACATATTACTTATCTAAATAATGTTGTAATATTTTAAATTCTAAGAGTATTTTAATTGTGAAATATATGTCCAGAATGTATTTCTTGTTTTTCGTGTATCATGACAGACAAAATTTCATTTAAAACAAAAATATGCCTATATTCTTTTAATATGCAGACACGTGTTTGTTTGTAGTAATATGGATTTTTAATTTCTACATTAACAGTTTGGTACAAATAGAAATGATTCTTTCGTAAAGAATCAAAATTTCCCTTTTTAATAGTTGAAAATTATCCTAGTGCTTAAAATTATAAAGCTACTAGTAGGATAATACTGTAGAAAAAATAGGTTAATCAAATTTAATAAATACCTCACAACATAATTTTAATTTATTTACAATACTATGTTGTTTGTTACTGTACCAGTAATATTGTTGACTATCATATAGGCTAATTGTTTGTTCTTTTATTTATGTAGGTTTTATTACATTTCCGATTTTTAAATCCGTATAATTTTTATTTTTTATAAAAGTATATATATATATATATATATATATATATATATTTTTAAGTATATATTTTAAGAAATCGTTTCCCTCATACATTCTTTTTTTATTTAAAATAATACAAAAAAATAAAAACGGGTTTATTCTACTAAAACTTCGTTCTTGGCATTAAAGTCTCCAAATTACGTCATCAAGTGTGCTTATTTTAAAGTCACTCTTACAACAATAAAGAAGGCGAACTCCGTAGTACAAAATACATTTTAATATCATAAACCAACTCCCATTCATATTAAACCTAATTCTTTAGCACGTACTTTATCCTCAACTCCTTGTGCGTGTTTCATATTTGACATGCAAGTAAACACAAGGCCGAGACACAAAGCTGGTTTTGCCGGGCGGGTGTGTGGTGAAACACTGGTATCAGAATATTTCTTTGCGCCCAGTTTTCGGCATGTGCTTGTCTGGCTGGTCCATCTCTCACTGCTTGCTAGACTTATAATTTGCACTGGAGAAGATCGAGCTTAGCATTGAGATTTGTTCTTTTCCTAACAAATTAAATTGATTAAGTATGAAGTTGTTTCTTTTGATATAAACATGTATAACAGTTGTAGGCATTACTACTTCTCCGTTTGTATATTTTTATTTTTAATATTTAACTAAATGTAAGAACGAAAATTTGCATACGGTTTATCAGGTTTAAAAAAGATTTTTGATCATCCAATCAGTGACATCCCATAGAAATTTGTTGAAATCGTATATGTACCGACAGTTGTTAGACAATTAAAATATTATAACTCTACAATAATATATTTTATCATAATATGTTTTTAAAAGGCTATGATATTTATAGAGCCCAATAAACGTTCGCTTATATTGTTCGCCGAATGGCCTACGATTGTTTATCTTGAACAAGGGCGCAATTCCAGGACAAAACTTATCCATGCAGAAGTGCAATTTTTATCAAAATGTACAACTGATATAGTCTATTAGGAATTTATTGATAAACAACCAATTTATCATTTCTAGAATTACACAAATTTATAATTATTGATAATACTAACTAATATAAGCTATGTAGGCTACATATTGGTGAATTCTAAGCTGAAAAAGCTAATCTTGTAGAGATATCCTACTAACTATAAATTTGAGTTTTCGTAAAATTTTGCCTTTAGATACATTTGTGTATACGTAAGGTTCTTAAGTACTTACAAACGATGTTGTAGACATTGTATTATGGAGCATCAAATCATTCTGTTGCTTGATCCCCGCATAATGCGCAAATTTGATTATTAATTAACCTAAAAGTAACTATAGAAATATATTGGTTTTGTTGAAATTTAATTTAAAGAATGGGATGTGAAAGTTTTTTTCCTTTCTGTTGCGTCCCAAAAGTTTACCCAGACTTATGAGTTTTACACTTTTCGATTTAATCCATATTATAAGAAATCAACGAATAAATATTGATGTTTTCTTTTAGAAAATTAAACGAGCGTTGGAATAACCGAATTTATTTAATTAATTAACCTAACCTAAAACTATAGTTTAATTTTGTCACTTCCTTCATAAATTAGCAACGAACAAATATTCTGACGTTTAATTTTGTCACTTCCTTCATAAATTAGCAACGAACAAATATTCTGACGTTTAATTTTGTCACTTCCTTCATAAATTAGCAACGAACAAATATTCTGACGTCACACAATCAAGTTAACAATATTTTTATCTTAAGTCACAAATTTTCTTACAAACCACAAAATTGTTGCCACAATGTAAAACTTTCTCTTTTGAACGTTTGTGTAGTAAATTACTCTAAGACAACTAGTCAGGTATTTCTTTTAACCCTGTGCTGCCAATTTACCCTTGCAATTAGGCCTAACAAAGCAATTTGTGCAGATGTCATAAAAAGGGTGACCATTTGTTTTATGGAGGCGGAGGGGTAGGAAACAATCCTTTTGATATTTGCTATTTATAACGACCTGTCAGAGGCACTTTTGTAAGAACCCATCAACGGTTTTTGTCTTCCAGGAAAGGCCTGGTTGTAGTTTTAGGGGTTGACCTTATTTTTGTTTTACTGTCTACTAATACTTATCCTAATATTTGTTTAAACTTGATGTTGGTAAACCTGTGAGCATTACCACAGTGATACCAACAATAGAATGATGTGTTGTTATCTTACAGTGGCTAACATTAGCTTGGAAGTGCTTAAAATCGTACTTCTCGCTTTACCACTTCGTAGGATAGAAATGGAAAGTCAATACGATTTGTTTTAAACTATTTTAGTCGAAAGTAATATTTTCACGGCAATTAATATATAAATATCATGAAGAGGTATTGACGGTTTAACATTAGAAATTCTACAAATGATAGTTTCGATTTTTTGGAAAAAATCCTACCTATTCATCATTTTCTCTTTACATTTCGATAGTATCAAATTATCCACTTTCTTCCTGGTGTTAATTTTTTTTAATTACTCTTCCACTTATTGATATTCAAACTTTGTATCTACAAGTAAGCTTACTTCAACTTAAAATTCTGTATCGATGTACATTGAATAAAAAAAAAAAGAAAAAAGATTTTATATAAAGTAAAGTACACTGGTAATGTTACTTTTATATATTTATTACATCTTAACGATAACAAAGTTGGCCTACAGTTACTACAGTCATTTTGTTGATAACCATTTTCTTTGTTAACATAATTGATTGATGTTAAAAAATTTTCTCACCTGTTTTCAATTTGTTTTAACTTAACTTTGATGTTACTTTTAGCCCGATAGTGAATGTGTTCCAGTTATTGTATTTTGTTTTTTTTATAAAAATTAAAAAAAAAAATTGTTTCTAAATACATTGTTTATTTCAACTATCTAGATATCTCTATGCCGTGGCTCTCATTTTCTATCGATTTCTATTTACAATTACAAGTTTTTAACTGATTCTAAAATTCAAATTACAGTACTATACTTTACTCCTTATGAATTTAGCAAACAAGTATAATGCTTTGCGTAAATTAAGTACTTGTGATTAGAATAGTTTTATCTGTAGTATCTCCTTAATTGCCGCTCTTTGGACGAACAGATTACATAACATAACTTTTATATTATATTACGTTTTTTTATTACTATACAAATTATAATACAATAAGCTTCGTCTTAAAAAACCACCTCTTGGCCAACAATAACTTGAAAGAAAATCTTTTTCTTTCATAATTAAATGTCAAAATTCAATCGTTCCTTCTATAATAATTTCCTTCAAACAGATATAAGTAATTTCTCTCCATAATTATTTGATTTTCTTACATCTGTTCGATCTAACATAACACTCTAAAATAAGCCTACAATTGTACACTCGTAATGATTTTACAGTTTCCCCGGCCAACTAGATATCGTCGAATGAGAGTGGTTTGTTAATCAGTGTTTAATTAATTGTAGTTCGGACTGTACCGGCACAAGACAATGCTATCGCTACATCTCGGAGGCCGTGGTTTCATATCTCTTCTATCTTGACTCGACACACCTGCGTTGGCTTAAACTGAGTCTAAAGCTACTCCTTGCTTTACTTTGCGGGGCTTTGGGGCTTTACTGTTGTTTTTTTATAATTAGAAATATGTGAAAGTTTTATTTTGATTATTTGTTGAATGCGGAGTGGATTTGTAAAATGTATTGTTGCTTTGAATACAAATTTTATTTTAACTTGCACTACTATTTTGTTACGAAAATATGATTCGGCATTTTGTATAACAAAATACACGATGTTGTGTAATACTTTTCTATAAGTAAATTTGTATTATCACCTAATAAACAAATGAATTACTACAAAACTGTATACCTACTGAAAAAATAGGCAAAAAAAGTTACAATACAACTACATTAAACTCAAGTATTAATAATTCAGAAATTTTAAAATGTGCTCGTTAAGAAAACCAATTCTGTTGCCAAATTCTAGAAAGAAAAGCGGCAATTATAAAGACAATGAAGCAAACGAAATACTGCTGGAAGTTATTACATACGTCTGTGTACATGTAACTTATAGACGCGATTGATTTGTGTTTACTTTTATTAGATCAAATATTTTTTGTCTTTTATAAAAAACCGTAAAATTAAAATGTTACAGTCGATGAATTAGAGGAACAAATTATTCAATCTTTAATTAGATTTAAAATATTTTATTCGTCTAACTCTAAATGTCTATTTGGCATTTACAACCTAAAAAAAAAGTTAGTTAAATGTTTTTAATATAGGCCCTACTTTAATGGAATATCTTCTATTGTTTGAATAATATTTCTTTTATTTTCAATTGAAAGGTTCATATTATTAACTTCTCTGCCTAAATGAATGCCACTCATTAGCAGCACAACTTAAAAGGTCAATACAGAAAGTTAACTACCACTGCATGTGTGGCCCAGGAGGGTAAACTGCCATCTGTTTGGTATTCCCCGTGAATTAAAATTGACTAGCGTACTTTCCTAGTTTAAAATATTTTGATTCATGCATTCAGAATGTAATCATTCCATATTGCATAGTTCATTTGCAATTAGTCTAAAATAAGGTTTGAGCACTATGCTGTTTCACCGCCTTAAAAATTGCATATTTATAATTTCTTACTTCTATCACATTTATTTTAACTTTTGGACACCTACAATGGAAAAATTTGAACAAATCAGCGAATTATTTGGAATATTGGCAGTTTTCAATCAAATCTAACACAGCTTAAAGTAGAGTTTTCCCTCCTATTGATATTTAAATATCATTAAGTAATAATGACAATAACGTTAGTGTTGTCTATAAATTTAGTTTGTATATCTATCAACAAATTATTTCTTATTTTATATTTATAAATACGATAAGAAGACAGAAGTTTTGCACGGCTTAGATTCGTCCTGGTAACTGTCCACCTTTAAAGAAGAAAAAAGTGTTTTATGTTGACTTTTTTCGAGAGGATACAAAGTCTAGTTTTATCCTTCTCCCATGAAATGATCTGTTTCATAAATTTTATTAAGGACCTACTTTAATATATTTTGGCAAACGAACAAAATGGATTAAATTAATAGCCAGTGTAAATCTTGTAAAGTTCATAAAAATTTTCTTCAGAAATACTAAATCATTCCATCCCCTATCGTGGTATTTTTCATCCAATGGAAGTCAGAATTAGATAGTCATTAAATGTTTCTATTAACTCGTGAATTTCAATATGACGCAAAATTCTTTTTAACACATATTGTTCTTTTTATTCGTATATAGGTCTCGAAATTTTTGTTTAATTTTAACTAAATTTAGAGCACTGATAATTTTTGGTACGCTTTTTTTAATTAACCAGTTCATTAACCAGAAAAAATAATGGAAAATTACAATCCCCGATACTTCAGATAATTGGTTGTGTTGGGTGGGGTGTTCTATACAAATAACTAAATATATTTTTTAAATACTTAAGGACTAAAGATTAACCAGAATTCCTCCATGACAACACTATGAAATTCGTGCTCTGTTATTAACCTTTAAATTATGACTACTTTCATATTAACGAAGTTTTTCTACTTCTAACAGGCCTATTTATACAGATTTCTCAACGGGTATTATTAAACATTTGTCGGTTACGGCAAGTATACATAATTTGTATATTTGAATAATTAATTTTCAACGTAATTATTCAAAACAATAAGCTTCTCTCAGTTGCATACATTTTCTTTTCACTCTGTTGGACACCACCATCTCTTTCTTCTGTATTATTTAGAAAACAAAACACTAATAATCTATAAATCTGCATAATTTTGCACATTATTTGTGAAGGAAAGACAAAATTTAAGTTAAATATTACAAATACGATAAGTAGTTTTTAAAACAAATTCTGTCGGATGTTTTCCAAGAATATCTTGGGTACAAAATTTTATTTGAAACTAAATCCGATTAATAATTGTAGGGAACGTCTCGTCACCGTGAAGTAGGAACGGCTGCAACATCACGGGCAGGCGCAGAACTTCATCGCATGGTTTAATGTTGTCACCGATTTGTGCGTTTCCCGGAAAACTATATTTGATAAACTACAAAACATACAACTTATAAAATTAGTAATATGTTACGACTTTGTTCTCAAAGACGATTTCTAAATGACTTTTATTGATTAATATTGTCAATAATTATAGAAAATTTGACATGGAAACAAGATGGATTATTAATTTTAAATTGAATTAACAAGCAAGATATGAAAATCCCATTGAACTTTTTCAAAAATTTAAATAAATCTTGACCTGAGTTGAATCTGAAACGTGAAGTAGGATTCATTTCCCTCCTGCAACATTATTTTTGAAATTTCCTGGGAAAATATCTTGAAACTTTTATTCGTCGTTAAGCCAAATGAACTATGGCGTAGATATTCTCTATCTGTTCCTGTTAAATATAATTTTTCCTTTATAAATGTGAGACCTAGTTAAATGTAAGTAATGACAAAACTCATCACAAATAAGTTGACAAGAACGAAGCACAAATAAACCATAACTATTTAAAGATGAACCGTTTTTAAGCAAAATAAATTTTGTACGTACAATGCTTGCAACAGACCACTCTCGCTTATCAATATTTGTTTTTTAATTTAAGAGATACGACAAAAAATCTAAAATAAACCAGAGTCTACGATGGAACACGTAATTCATTGTCTATTGATTAGCAACAATGTTTGTTTAACCTTATCATTGTTGAAATAATTATTTAGGACGTCAAAGATTTCGATTGAATTGAAATCGATAGGACTATTAAACTTGGTCAACAAACGGTAAGGACAAAGTCCGAAGTAAGGTTCCGCTGTATTGTTCTGGCCTTTGATAAAACTTAAGTCAACATTAGTTCTCAAAGTAGTTCAGTCAGTATTGTTTAGTCGAGTGAGTAATTACTCAAGTAATGAGAGCGGTGTTTAAATCAGGTTTTAACGTGATTTTGTTGTGGAAAAGTAGCGGAGTTTATACATTTCTTGTGAGTATAAATCGTTTTGTTTTTGTTTTTTAAATGTAATTTTAAGTATTAAATATCGGTGAGAGTTGTGTTGGGGTGAACATTTAGATCAAGTTCATAACTTTTTGTTTTTTTATAAAACGAACCTAATAATCCAATTTTGTAATAAAATTTATAACTTTAAAATTAATGATTAACAATTAGATTTAATTAGACGTGATTAGTTGTGTCACTTAAGAGTACTCTCAGATAAGAGTAGTTGTGTTAGATTAAAAAAAAAAACTCGGTATTCAACTTATATTCCGAGATGCAAGAGGAAGATTTTAATTTTACGATTTTTTTTATCTGTTCTATTGCAGACCTCGGCCTCCATGTTATTCTGCGAAGATTACAAAGCTGCACAATATTATTGATCAAACGCTCATACAGAACAAAAATAAGAAGAAACTCGCAAAAAAGACTGTTTCAAATTATCGCCATTTTGAAATTTGTGCAACCATTTTTTAAGCTATATTCAGTAATAGTAAAATGTATAATTTTATATAAGTTACTAAAGTTTCGATTAATTATTGCTGACGTTTTCTTCATTTTTAAATTTTGAACAGTTCGTCAGTTTTAACTCATAAAAAGTCACGTTTTTGCATATTCAACTTAGAGTTTGAAACTTACGTAAATTAAAATATTGATAGATTGTGAGCCATGTTGAAATTTACTGACAGCTTTTTCTGGTTATCAAACTTGACTGAAGGTCAAGTCTAAATATTGGACCACCTTTAACTATTCACGGTTAACTACCACAAACACACACACATAAATATACATTGAAGATGTTGATAAATTACTGTTATTGGTGGTGGATCGGAGAACAATTTATGGTCTCGGGAGGAAAATTGCAAGTGTTAGAATTTCTATTTATTCATAGAAAATCAGTTAAATACAGACAACGAAAACAGGCCTACTTAACTTTGCCTCTACCATTAAAAGGTTTGTATTAAAAAGCAATGACGTATACTGAACTCATTTTCAATCAATCTACATTCGATTTTCAATTTTACTAATCCCAATTCCACACTTTCTGATCTTATTTACAGTTTTTACCCGTGTTTAAATTTACTAGCCTCACTTTTGAATGATCTTAGGGTACTTAATTATTATTATAAATAAACCAAGCTTATTTTATAAACAAATTATCTTTATAAAACTGCAGAAATGCTTAGTACAGACCTTAAATAAATTGATATAATGTACTTGTCTTACTTTCTGTAATAAATATTGCAACCGTAGGAATTGAAAAGGTTAAATAGAAAAGAACTCAAGTGATTATGAATTACATCATTTATGAAATTATTTTGAAAATAAAATATTGTTGTATTTTTTATAACCGTAGCACTTAGGATATTAATAAATATCTAGAAAAGTCGTTATGATCCTTTCAGTAAACACATTATTATCTATTCTATTCTATTTTAAGCAGTTTAACCAATATATTTTGCAAATTTTCAAAACACTAATAAAAACCATATTTTTCTAAACCTTATTTTTTTATAAATCTTATTCAAATAAACATGTATATATTACTTTAGTTTAAGATACCACAGTGAAGTCTTTGAAACTTGTTGTTCTTTATTTAAGTAATTTTTAAAGATAATTTAATTAAATTAATATTCTTCATCTGTTTAATAAACTTTAAAAGCGACTACTGAAAGGTAATTTATTTCCAATTTACGTATATTTGTAAATACTAACAAATATTTTCTCC
This sequence comes from Aphrophora alni, assembly GCA_963513935.1. Lineage (NCBI taxonomy): Eukaryota > Metazoa > Arthropoda > Insecta > Hemiptera > Aphrophoridae > Aphrophora > Aphrophora alni. Next base: position 64,604,276 of record OY740773.1, on the reverse strand, counting down.
TCCATCTGTTGTTACTCAGGAGTCAGTATTTTCGCCCATTTTATTCTCTCTCCAAGACGTGTTCATCACGTATACAGACCCTTCATGGTCGATTATTTTTTACCAGAATTAAGTTTTTTTTCTGAGTTGGTGACAATTGTTTGGCGTAATTAGCAGGCCTATAGTTGTGCAGTTAATTGCCAAGATGGCTGAATACTGTGGACGTGTCTCATAGAAGCTTGGCTCAGGAATTTAGTACGCTTCGACTGTACTACAATACACCATTATAAACGCCGCTACCTATCTCTTGGCTTCGCTTAATTTCTCGCCGGTTTTTAGGTAACTTGACAATAATACGACATTGGGGCAGACAATGTAAGACTTCATTACCTTGGATTTTTATGTAAATTTTTGTTATTTCAGGTTATATGAAGGATTTTAATTGTCCTTTGAAGGTTGGATTTTTTTATCTTGAAGGCTTATTTTCTACGTGTGGAAATGCAAAGGATACGTGAGGAGACTGTAATTCTAACAATTAAGTGTTTCATTTTAATTTTAAAGGTACGTTTTGCTATCTTAAAATTGAATTGTTTTCAACCTTTACACACGGAAAATTATATTATCCAAAATAAATATTTTAAGAAACTATTTTATTGATTGTAAACATAAGGTATTATTAAACCCTATTCGAAAATGGTATTAAAATTTTGCTTAAGTTGTATTTTTTGTAGTCTATAACTAGATCAGAATCAGTAAACAACCAAAACATTTAAACTTTTAATATTTGCCATTTTTAAAGTATAATCTTTCATTTTCAATCTTTAACTCAGGACTCTTCTTTTTTATTTTAGAGCTTCAACTAATAGGGTATTCGGTAATGTCGTGATATCTTTAAAATCGGCAATTTTCACGTATTCTTGACTGAGATTCCTAAATCCCTGGACTCCAGTGGTCGTTAATACGCCGAACTCGAATTCGTTATTATTTATTATGAGTTAGTAATTGTTACAAAATTTTTATAACAAAAATTTAATTTATAGTTTCTAAAAAATGCAAAATCCATCTTGTATTTTAATAACTTACTTTTAAGTACGTTTCTTAGAAATACGAGGCAAAATAATTGTACAATTAATTACAGGACGTAGCATTCCCTTTCTGTTTAGTCTATTGCGTACTATATATACTACGTTAGTCAATATTTAATGTTTATTTTTTAATTTTTTGTTAGATATGTTAGATATTCAATTATGGATCTATTGAATTAAGAAAAGATGTTTTATTTCACGATTGAATAAATTTAATTAGTAATGGGAATATTTTGGCTTCTATTCAGTTGTTAGAAAATGCTTTTATAATTTGGCATTGTGTTTTTTATATGTGTCAGTTACCATAAGGAAACCTTTTTAGAATATTTGCGTTATTCCTTCAACAGGTAAGACGTAAAGTATGTGCGAATGTGAATTGTATAAGGAACAACAAGTTCTTAGGAATGTCATAAAGAAAACTGGTTGATAAGGCTAGACGTTTAAGTATTCATTATTTAAGAGTTTATGTGCTTTGGGAAAAATATGCACTCTTGAGAATATGAAAAGGTACTTGAACCAAGAATGGTGAATTAAGTCAAATGGAGAGGGTAGTTTGTGATTGTAAAACAAATTTGACAACAACTTATACTGACCCAAATGTAGGCTATACTAATTCTCGTTAAATTTTCTTAAAATAAAATAAAAATTAGAATTCTTAAATTTGATGCACCAAAACGTGAAGGGCCTAGATCTGCTAAACAGATTTTTATTAGTGTGAAGTGAGTGTGTTCAACAGAGTTACCATCACCATAATTATAGCTTACGCAACCAGAATTCGCTGTAAAACTGTAATTTTTTACTTTATCATTGGGTCAACACCGTAACTTTTTGATCCCCAACAATTATTAAACCCGAAACCTCTTGCACATAAACTAGAAGAATCAAAGCCCCCTGAATTCTTGTCAGGGTAACTAGAACAATCGAAGCTTCTCCGTAAAATTAATATATTTTGTTTAATATCTGCGAAATTAAGATAGGTATTAAGTTTTATAAGACCTTAAACTCATTTTCTATTAATAGACCAAAACCTGAAAATATGCTGTTCTGAACCATGTAAACCTCAGTATTTATACCATTGAGGGATTTATGGTGGAAATAGCACATAGATTACGATAGTCAAAGATAATGTGCACACGTGTATTTATATTGCTTACAGAATATTTGATAACTTTTCAACGAATAATGGAAGACACATAAGATTCGGGCTACATCTATTGGTCAAATTGAAATACCTTCTTGAATAATCAGATTTCGCTAAACCATAAAGGGGACTCTTACATAAAATATATTTTAAGATGATTAAATTATTGGTATTTCTATTAAAAATACACACGCGTTTAGAAGTTAGGGTTTGATAAATTTTCAGCCCTAAAATCAGGCTTAAGCATTAAAATCGCCTAAAACAATGAGTTAATCTTAATTAATTCATTTGAAATTTTTAGTGGAAAAATACATTTTAAAAATACAATTAAATTTTAAAACTTTGACTTATATTATCTGGGGACGTTTTGAGGCTTACGAAATTAGGTTCTATATTAAAAGTTAGTAGCCTATAATTTGACAAATAAGTTCAGCATATACTTTACTTGTCTTCTACAATTCTTCGTTAAAAAGTTATCAAACTGTTGTCATACTTCTCTCTAACAACCTATAGGCCTATATTTTCAAATACCAACAGATAGGCTATATTCAGTTGCAGTTCTGAAATAAACTTTACATTTAGTTTTTCCAGTGTCTTCAAAAACAATACATAGTTACATCTAATCTAACTTCACATTTCACCCGAAATGGCATTAACACAAATTGATTAGTCAATTCTATTTTTTGTAGCCATTGTGTGTCTAACATTTTTAATCAAGAACAAAATTGACTTATTTTGTATCTTGTAATGTAATCCAATTTAATTTTCCATTTTTTCCCCCAAGTATCTAAATCTTTGTTGATATGCCATGTTAACTTTGAAGTTTACCTTTTGCAAAAACTACATTTTTCGAAGTTACAATTATATCGGGAATGAATGTATTATTTTTTTATCTATACTTACTATTTCTAAAGGTGATACTTTGTGGGTTAAAACATTTATAATTTTGAACGGGTTGTCAAATCATGTTCTGATCAGCACAGAGCCAAGATAGTGAAGTTCATTACTTAGACTTCTTTTAACAATAATTCTTCATTTCTATTCCCATTCCATGTGTTAGGAGAGAGATAAAGTTAACAATATCCTACTTGTTTCCGCTGTTTGTCTTCCATTTTCATTTTCCTCGTCCTTTTCCAATTTCAATATAAATCACGTATTTATGGAATTGAGGCCGTCTATTGTCAATTCGTTATAGATAGGCCTACTGGCATCCTACACGAACACGAATCTATTGTTACGTTGAAAAAGAAATCATTTCACAATTATTTCTTAAGTTTACGAAATTAAAACTTTTTACAGGCCTAGATTTTTTGGATAGTAATTATCGCGCCTGTCTAGGAAATTGGGTAGTATGTGTGGACAAGATAACGGTTAAAAACACTACGCGTGTGAACGTGGGGGGGGACTATAGTATTAATAATAAATATTTTTATGTTAATTTATTAGAATAGGAATTTATTGAAAACTATTAGAATGGAATTATAATATTTGGTATCTTTTAATGTATATTTTCCACGTAATAGTTACGCAATCTGCAATGCCTAATGTGAAATACATAATATTAATTGATAATTTGACAACTAGAGGAACAAAAACTAAAAACACATTGCTATAATAATTTCTCTTTATTCCATAATTTAATTAATATTACAGTAATAGAAATTATTGTGTTTACATTTTTTGTCCCTCTTATTGTTGTTAAATATATTTTTAAAAAATTGAATAATCCATAAACCATCGATTGTTGGTTTTACTTACAAATATCCGTGTTTAGTCAACAACTTCCATCGAGTTTGTGTAACTTTTATAATCAAGAATAGGCCTACACTATAGAAAATTTATTACACACTGTCCTCAAAATATTCCTAGCTTCCATAACTCATTTAAAAAACTAAAAAGAATTGTAAACACTATGCTTTAGATTGGCTTCTAATTATTAAAAATTAAGATATAAAAGGATAACTTAGTCATGTTATAACAAGGTTACAACTATATAATTTGTATGGAAAATATTTCAAAATTACAAGGATGAAACTTTCATTTATCCGTTTACAAGTTTACCTACCGGAATGTAAAGATAGGCTAAACTTGATGCAACAGGCGGAAATTTGTTCAATAAACATCTGTCATTTGTTAAAACACATTGTATATTGCCAATATAATCCAATGATTAGGAAAAAAAACATTTGTAAGTTGAAATAAGTTAATCGTAATATAGGTTTCTACCAATTATAATTCGAAATTTTCTTAAAAAAATTGACGTTGCATACATGTGTCTAAAAATAGAAGTAAGGTTATCAGAGTAAGATTCTAAGTATTCGCACGTTTCTACACAGGAACAGTTGACGCTCTCTTCCTTCTGCTGATATTAATCCTCATCCTTTAAAAGGATCGTATTATGAAACTGATAACTGCAGTAAGTAACTATTTACTGTTTATCTTTGGTACTAAACAAAATGTTAACGGCTATAAGATTGTCATAACAACTGTTTTAATGTTTGATATTAACTTTGAGGTTATGTTTACACTTTTGTAACAATCTTGTAGTTGTCGTTCACCGTGGAAACTCCACCTGCCGGTTAAAATATTGGAATATAAGTTTAAACAAGCGTTGATTTTCCTTTCTATAACATAGAACTCTGTTTCCGAATGCAGCGAAGTTCAGAACAAGACAAATTCCGCCAAGTCTAGTTGTTGAGAAGGCGGGGCGGGTTGTTTGAGTGACGACCTGTTTACCATTGCTAGACGCTCGGACGCCTTACTCTCTCCTCTCTTGGAACGAAGCTCTTGTCTATTGAATTTGTATCTAACCAGATCCCCCCCTCTCTTTGTATTTGCAATGGTATGCAAAGTAATGTTTGTTTTTATCTTTTGGAATAAGTTTTATTTCACTTTGGAAATAGGCCTACGTGTGAAAAGATTAGGCCTACACACGTTTTAAAAGTTCGTAGGAGTGGTCATTTTCATTATATATTTTTTAAATTGTATTCCAGAATTACAAAATCTTCTTAACAACCGCTGTTAATTTCAGATAGGAAGAGTCTATACTACGATGGCTTTAGTAGTTAAAACTGCAAGTTTTCTTTATCGCATTAAACGTCGATTTATAAAACTTTCAGAACTCTACAAGAGCATCTGTAAAACTTAAATATGAATTACAGATTTTCCGAAGATAGGCGTTGAGCCGGCAGATACAGCTAACTGTGAAAGTGTACATAAAATGTATACATATTTCTGGAATAAAACAGTGTTAATACACAACAATCAAAAGTCTGATGATATTAATTCCAGTTGTATTTAAATGCAATCAATTATGGACATTAGGTGTGTATGCTATGTTGGGTTAAAGAGCGAATTTGTTAAATGTTTGACAAATTTGTAGCATTTATTATGCAGGCCTGATGTCGACTACAATTCCATATAAAGATAAAATTTTGAGAGGAATTATTGTCCTATAGAAAAACACACAAGTATAAAGTTTTAAAACAACAAACATTAAAAAAACGCTTTATTCTATGATTTATATAAACACATGTGTAAACAGTTTCGTTGACACTGTTATTTCAATGAAACAGCTTTCGTCACACAGCTCGTACTACCAAATTATAACTTGTTCTTTTGTAATACTAGGTTTGTTCACTTGTCATGACTGTTGGTGCAGGTCAGTTTAAGGGTGACTTGAGCGCTGAACGCTACCCCTATCTGTCGGACAAGTTGGGAACTACTAGAGGGGAGTTGTTTTAACCCAGAACTAAGTTTGTTTTTATTTTATAGGAATGTTTACAACGTTGATTATATAACAAGTGTTTTTTATCTAAGTTTCTCTTGAAGAGTATAACAACCATTCAATTGTTTTTGATAATAGTTTTACTATGGTAATTTTTAGGTGTAGGTTTATTTTACAAATTGAATGTTATGGAAATAAAATGTTTTGTGATTTGATCCAAAAAATGCTAAAAGTAATTTTTAAATAAATTTATAAAGGAAGTAAAATATTACATTATTTACGGGTAGTTTCAAAACATTATTATGTTTTTTTCTAACTTGTAATAAGCCTAATGTATTGATTTATAATTATAAAGCAATTTATATTTTTGACATTTTTATCAATATACCCATCCATTTCCTGGAATAGAGGTTAGAGAATGTAATAATATTTAGTCAAAATTTGTAATATATTTTTAAAATTTAAATACAAATAAAATTGAACAATATTTAGTTTTATGTTTTGATACATTCGCTTGTATTTATACTATTCTAATTTATTAGTTAATTACTATTTATTTCACACTTTTAAAACAGAGTATTACAGGACACTTTTCTGTAATTATGCCAGTTAAGCCTAATTTAATTTATCTATTTCGATATAATAGACCATTATTCTTATTGAATTGTAAGTTGAATAGATGTTAACAACTCTTCTCTATTGATTTATCAAAATATTTTTATTTTGATATTAATATACTATTTAAAAAATGTGTTCGGCGTAATAACAAAACTATTGTTTATAGTTTTTTAACATAAATAATGTCTGTGTTTTGTAGGCGTATTTAATGAGTTCAAATTGGACCATGTTTCGATTTTAAACTACCAGAAACCGAATTTTCACAGATTGACGACACATTTAATGACAGAAGTAGACGATTATAATGTTTCAAACCTAACACACTCACAAAACAATGTCACTCACGATTATAAATTACCGCTACAAATAAACTATTTAGTGAGTAAGATTCTCTTTACCAGGGCCGCGCCTAAGACTCCATGACTTATGTTGTTTTTAATTATACATTCATCACTCTGTCGCTTTGTATTCTTGTCCTTTAATTGGGAAGGCATTGTCAGAGGTTTTAGGGTGGGGTTAATATTATAAATTAAAGAAGACTATATTTTGTAGGCCTTGGCTTTTGTGACCATATTATGTCTGGTGAGAATACAAAGGCATGCGGGTTATATCATGAGGGCCGTTTCCCCTCTACATTGATTTAGTTTTGGTTTTAATTTATAAAAAGAGATTGATCCATTCTTTGAGGAATTAAATTGACTCGCCGTAGACTATTATTTCTGATTGTGGAACATTTTTGAATAGTGTGTTTGAGAAAAGAAAGTTGTATTTCACAAGAAAAGTAGTAATAAATGGTCGTTTGTCTTCCTAACATTGATATTTGTCGTTGTTACTATTTCATATACTTCAAAATAGCGGTTGCAAAATAGGTTTATTTTATTATATTTGGCAGTTTTTCCATCCTTGCCTCCCTTTTTCTGTCTATTTTACCATATTTATATGAGTGAATAAATCGTAGACTATAGAGAGAATGAAAATGAGTTAGAGAGAAAGAGGTTCAAATATTCTTAGCTCATTTTGTAAAATTTAAAACTAAAATCAGCCAAAACTTAATTTTGTTAACATAGTTTTGTGTAAAATTAAGAACTTTTAATCGATATTCTTCCAAACCAAATGTGTGTTCGTACTGGAACTGTGAAATTATGTAAGAAAGTTGGTCACTCGTATGAGAGGAAAATATTCTCGTTATGACCGTTAAGAGCAATAACCTAAAACCCTCAGCTTCCTGCAAGCTCGATAATAACGAAGACAAATTCCATTCTAAAGTATAGCATGATAAGATACAGAGGAAAATCAGTCGGTAAATATAAAGTATATTTCAAAATGGCGGCCGAAGTTGTTTTTCGACGATAATGTTTCTTCAATAAGTTACAAGAGGTCGTGAAATAGTTTATATCATTCACCTTGAAAATCAGAATCTATGAATGCTTGTGTGTCTTTTTTTGTAATAAAAATGTGATGAATAGAAACCAAAATAAAAGAAATGTATAAACAAGGTAAAAAAAATATTAGAGTTGTCACTTCGCCTAAAATAGTCAACTGTGATTTATTCTAGTGTACATTTTGTTTTAATTAAGGGCAAAAAACATTGAAAAACGTACGCATGAACGAATTCGGAACAATATGAAACCAAACTTAACATAAAAATTACGATTTTCGTTCCCAATATGTCCATTCGCACTGTTGTTTCTGCAAAACAAACGTTTCCTTCGTTAACATTTTGATAGAAACATTAAATAAAAAGAAGCAACTACTATTCTAATGTGGTCTGTGAATATAATCTAACTCCTTAAATACCAATTCAAATTAACTGAAATGAACTAGAAAAAGGAAAGAAAATTAGTTGCTTGTACAAGTATGGACAAAATTTCACTATAAGAAACGTAAAACACTACGCATTCCGATAATTATAAATCAACTATATTAAAATTTTCTTTAAAATAACTTCATCCAAATTTTTGATTCAACGATGAAGATTTCAATTGTTAGCTCTTTTCTAGAATTATAAATAAGCAACTAGTTCTCTGAAGTGTGAAGATAATTCTCGTCTTTAAATACTAAGTTAAAACCAACTCCAAAGCAAAGATAGTAATAATGTTTTACTATTTTACAGTCCCTTTCTTTCAAGGATGCGACATTTGATCGTTTAACAAAGTTTAATTACATTTTATCGAAGTAGGTCTGTTCTTTTGGTTAGGTTCTTTTTATTGCACCGTTTGAGTTGGCTGAATTCCAACTGAAGATGCTGTAAATTGTATCGCGTCTCTCAATGTATGAAACAATGAGTGTAACATGCGTAGGTAATCCATATTGTACTTTATTCGAGTGATACGGAACAGATTAAATCCATGCTGTGTTTCTACTCTTCTGCGATGACTGCCACACCCGCTCAAACCCACGCGCTCCTTCTGTAAGTCTTTTCACAGCTTAATTGAATTCTTAAAGAGCATTCGTGTGTTCTACCCCTCCATTCCCTTAGGAGAAAACTCCTTTATACTTTTTTTTTATAAAAAGTTATATTCGCCGCGTTCATTTTCGTTTATTTTGCTCGGATCGCATCCCCCTGTTTCGTTCGCCCTCCTCTTTAACACCCCGACTCGCTGTGCGCAGGAACTGCTGGGTGGGTCGCTATGTGCGCCGAGGGGGGAAATTTGTGTGGATGGTGAATTCATAAAATGGCCGACGACCAATCAAAAATATATGTGTTGTTTCTGTCTCGCTCCCTCTTTAATTCTTTCTCTCTCACTCTCGCAGATGATGGAATAGGGGTGGTGGGTGGGTGGCGGGTGGCAAGTGCAAGCGGCACTACGTTTCCCCCCTTTCCTAACTCAAGTCACTTTCAAGTTTGATTTCTTCGTGAAATTACCCTACCCGCGTCGTAAGAAAAAGGACGAGAGTTTGAAAAATAATTGAATTGTATTATTTTAATTGTTTGTAATTTCCCATTAAATGCTTGTAAAGAACTATATATTTTATTAAAAGCAATTTTGACTTCTGATAGTTTCATACCTATAGACAAGTTCTTTACATCCATTACGATTAAATTTAAACTGAGATAAATTAATTTTGAAAAAATAAGTAAATGTTTTCTATGGGATATACTAAAATTAACTCGTTGTTGTTTTGTCGTGTAAAAGTCTAAAAACTTTTGCTAATTTCTATTGTTGATAAGCTTTATAAAATTTATGCAAAAATATTTTCTTGTAAGTCAGGGCTGAACTCTGGAACTGATAATTTTTCCCTCTTGAAGAAGTAAGACTTTTAGTGGATGAGGCCGAAAAAAACAATATGTAATAAATAATACAAACAATATATGCAATAATTTTATTTTTTTTAAAGTGTACAACATTTGAAGAACAAAACTTTACAACACATAACTTGGAGAAATTATTGTTGGTTTATTTATTTCAAAATGCACATACAATTTTCTTCTGTAAGCTATAAAATGTATAGGTAGTCATTGAAAAGTTGTCTTGTTGTAAATTTAGTGTTTGTCGTGGAAAGTTGTGTATTTTCTTTTATTTGGTGCAGAAAAACCTATTTACATATCGTAAGTTATAATTACACATTGCTTATACATACAGGAAAAAATACGTTGATGACTTAAACACACGGGTGTAAGGCATTGCCAACTTTACAAAGCAATATTTTAAATTACCTTCAACACTAAAATCAAGATTCAACTCTCAGCTATCTAATGATATCAAGAGAATATGAATATAGTTTATTGTAAACACTACACATGGGTCACTATCACTTTTGGAGTTTGAAGAGAAATTGTAGTCCAATTTTGTATCCATTGTCATTATAATATTTTACACAGTTTTTGATAACTTGTGGTTGATCTGAAACATTGTTCACATTTTTATTTGCAGTCCTTACTTTAGAAAATGTTTGTTAAATATTTTCGTTTCATTCAGAATTGGTTTGAGATAAATTGCGTCTTATTTGTTATAATTATTGTCACTACAGCCTTATGTTATTAAAGAAGAGTATTTAATCGGTATTCTTATCAATTAATAATTCGAATTTTTATAATAGTGCATATTCCATAATACCAAGAACTGATATTAGTTCATTGTTTATCATAACATTCCACTCGCAAATTTCCGTTGAACTATTATCGAATCCCAAAAACGTTTTTGCAAAGTGAGGTTGAAAAAAGAGAAAGGGTGCGCTTGTTTCTCATAGTGCAGGCCTTTAGGCATCAATTAACCAATTACTCTACAAAGGTTCCCATTAGGAAATGCCAGAACCGATTCCCATGATGTGATGTAGACGGACAGACAGAACAAAACCCTAAATTTTCAATCAACAAATTAGAGATATCGACCGGTTTAATAACTGTGTTTGATGTGCCTGTATCGAATTTCGGCTCCAGAATCGATACGTGCTCATACTCATCTAGAAATTGTTTCGAGTAATACTTTCTAGCAATGGTTAAACAATGGATGAGGCTAACTTGCGTGAGATAATATTGTTGGGCGAATAGCTGTCGTTATTGAAAGTAGGTAGAGTATGTTATATTGTTTGATTGACAAATCGTAAGTTAGACTGGGTCATGTTGGAAAATTACTTATATATACTTTGTACATATATATATATATATATATATATATATATATATATATATAAGTTTTTACACTTTTATTGGGGTATTATTTTTAATAATTATTATTGTGGTATTTCTGTTTCTATACATATTTTATTCGAAAGTTCTGTAAGCACTAAAATATTTATCAAAGTCCTTAATACAGTACTAATAAAAAATCAAGTTAATGCTGGTAAAACTGTATAAAATAAAAAAAATCGCATTTATAAAAGTGACTAAATAAACTCTTGTTCGATTAAGCCTTAAAATATTCAAAAAATATCACAATTTCTTACAAAAAATTGTTTTTTTTTAAGAAAAACTAACACATGCCAACACTATATACCAATATATTGAATACAGTATTTTCAATATGAAGTAATATATTTGTATATGTACTACAATCACTCGTCAAGAAAAAAGAAAAAAATGAAACTCACAAGATAGAACGCCAATTTATTTTATTTTTTACTGTATATCAATTCGACTGGTAATCTGATTTCAGTATAGATATTAAGTATATAAAAAAATAATCAGTTTCACAAAATAAGCTATTAATTGGCTCAATTTGGTAATATATAATAAACTTCCGAAAAATCCTATTCAACCAGCCGCGTTTTTGAAATATTGAATTTATTTTTCAATCGTATAAGATTAGTGGTTAACAAATAATTACTACATTACTTGAACTAGTTATTACTTTTTCTCCAAAAGTTGTTTTATTAATATCTCTTTAATTTCTTTTAAATAGCAAACATGTTTGGCCACCATTTGATAAGCCATTTGGGCACCTTAAGTCTGTTAAAAAGCCTTTAAAAACATTGATCGTCGTTCGGGTGAACAATATCCGCAAAAAACTATTTTGAAACAGTTTCCATTAGAAAAGTTTATTGAATGTTTTTTTTAAATAACAATTTTGACCAATAATTTGTACTCGTAAAACCGAGTCTACGTGAGGAAAATCAAGTTAAAATTACTACTCCTAGAGCGTTTACTGTTTGAAGTAAGTAGGATTGGTGAACATATCACAGTTTTTGGTGTCGAGCATTCTACAAGGGATATAGCTATAACTAGCTTTTCTATATTCGAAATTTCCTAAAAATGATAATATTAAACCTAAATAACGAGTCTAAATTTTTAAAAATATATTCTCTTCATAATTAAACTTTGTGAGTGGACCATGTATATGGCATGTGGCAGCATGCTACAGGTAATACTAATGCCCGTTTTTTTCCCCCTAAATGTATTGGATTCTTTGTAAAATATTTTAATCTCTAAACATTAAGCTTATATTAAATAGAAGCAATCTTATCACCTACTTAATTTTGTATCTCCCAGTTAATTTTCCATAATACACTCACAAAGTGTAATATAACAGCTGTCTATTATCACCAATGCACGAAGTTTGTTAACTATATTCCATAGCTTACATTAGACGACCTAATTCCATCCCATTCTCGCGCAGTCTCTCTTACGAGGCATTAAAGTCTCCCCGAGTGTCTTTGAGCATACACTATATTAATTAACTACTTCTTTGCTCCCACGGAAAACCTTAGCTCTCTAATTTTCAACGAGCAATTTTCTTTTGTGTAATTTGTTTGATTCGGCGCCGGGAGTTGTGCGTGTTGGCCGGCATTAGGCTTATTAAAAATGTTCCTTTGAAGCAATTCTCGTAATGACCGGCGCCAAACCTTTTTCTCAGGTAAGGTTAGGAACAATTAAATGTCGCTGTACTGCTCGTGGCAAGATGGTTTTATATCTACGGGTTTAGAGCATGTTTCGGCACTCTATAAAATGTTATGAGATCGTTCAGAGCGGGATAAATGAATCGCTATGGATTGAAAGAATGGTTTTATCAGGACGTTACCGGAATGATATCGTATAAAATAAAGTTCCCCTTTCAGTTTTCTTATACTCGTATAATATATGTTTCTGATTTTGTTGTATGTAATATCTCTATATTAATAAGACACAGTTCTCTTCTATTTATCATTTAAAAAAAATTTTTTTAAAGCAGATAACGTGATAATTTGTAACGTAGGCCTATAGAAATGGACTTTGACCGTCGTATTTTCCTTCCACATTTTCACAAACCTTAATTTACCTTTACGTGAGTTTGCATTTTGTACATCTTGGAACGAAATCGCTTGCCAATGAAAATTGTCTATTTTATTTATCACACATTGGTTTCATTTCCCGGTATTTCTATCCCGGTTTGATTCTTTGAAACAATCATCGTGTTTGAACACTCGGCCGCACGTATAGATCAAGTCTGTTTTGATTTGGTCGTGATTTCCAATCCTCGGATCTGCTTTACCGGCAATTAGCATGATTTATCGGCTCTACTCATATTTCTCACGCCGACATAATTGGGCTATTTTTTCTCTCTTTTCTTTAGGCAGTATTTTTCTTTTCAACGAACAGAATTACCTTCTAATGATACATTTCCTCTGTTAATAAGCGAAGAGAGGGGACGAGAAATGCTGGAATCATTGTGGAATAATTGAAAAAGAGTCGTGATCTATGCCTGATTAGTTCTTTGGTTGTAGCTTATTGCTTCTATCGATAGATTCAGGTATTGTTTCGGAAAAATGAAGATGACAGTTTTAAGTTTAATGAAATAAATAATTAATTGTTTGTTTTACTACAAAATTAAAATTAATTTTTTTAAAGGTAGATGTTTTATCTACTTCTGTTTCTACAAATATCTGTATAGATTATCGTACTGTATTTGTATTACACATTACGGTATTTAAGATCGAGGTTCTAGGGTTCGAAAAGTGGTTTCAAACATGAAGAAAATAGTTCATAACTTTTTGTTCTTGTAAAAGTTTTAGAAATAAATCAAATTATAATTTACAAAGATCGTCATTTTGAATAAGTTAAATTAAAAATTATAATTTGTATTTGAGTGGGTGAAAAACATAATTAAATCAAGTATATGTGATTTTTACTTTATTTATAAATTTGTTTTTTAGTTACTACAATTACATCGAAATATATATATATATATATATATATATATATATATATATATATATATATATATATATAAATAGACAAACACTATTCTCGTATGAACTTTTTCAAGTTTAATACTAGCTTTTTAGTGCGCTCTGAACAATTTTATTTAATAAGTTAAAATCTAAAACAAACTGATTAATTCAACCCAGATTTTTAGATTATTTAAAATTTCAACTTATCACTTAACACGTGTGATTTTTTTTGTTTTTAAAGGAAAGTACATGGGATAAACTGATCCAAGCAGACTGAACAGTTTGTTATCTTTCCACTTTCTTGACGATATATAGATATAAAATAACAGATAAAATAGGCAAGAATTTGGTCATAAATATCCAAACTAGCACTTGAAATAAACACAAAATCAAAGTTATCATTACCTAATGATACATGAATAGAAGACAAACACATATTCAAGTAGTGTTTTAAACCAACAAATCGTCATGAATTTGTTTCTTTGAGAATTATAAATTTTATTCAAAATATTCTGTTGCATACATTTGTGTAAAATTATAAAATCTTCCAAACTCATAATATCGTTCCTCTGATTTATCATGTAGTAGTGGATGCTTATAAAAGTTAATAGAATTTTTTTTTCATAATAATAAAATATATTATGTTATTTAAAATATTTAACTTAGACACCGAGTATGATATGTTTAACCTACCTTTAAAATATAATATCACATTCCCCAATATTATTGAAAGAAAAGTTTATAAATCTGTTAAAATATCAATTATTACACATCTAGATGATACTTTTCTAGATGATTCTTTTTACTTTTTTTTATGCTTCAACTATTGTTATTTATATATTTTTACTGTTATTCACTAATTATTATTGAACACGGTGAGCTTTGCTGATATTCACTAGTAGGTTCCTTTGGTCTTAATTTTAATAGTGTTCCTTTTAAATGATTAAATATTAAATAAAACAGCTAAAATTTATTAAAGTTAATGTATTTACACCAGTATGTCTTTTATGTAGCATATTTTATGAACTCCATAACCAATCATTTTTTGTAGTTACCTCTAACAATGGTATGATCACCGTGGTTTGATTCCAATATCTAAGGTTCTAAGATATGCCTAACAGTAATTTTTAATTTAAACCCATCGGATAATCCATTATTTATTAACTGGCTAATATTACATTTACGTGGTCGTATTTATAACAGTTATTACGAACTTATTCTTTTTGATTAGTATGCTCAGAGTTTTGTTTCGTTATGTAACCTTTCAAGGAAAATTTGCATACGTAAAAAATCTCTGTGAAGAACTGTTACGTGGAAATATGAATTCATCGATCCATATATTTCTGAATTTAGATGCATAATACATTATGTAAAACCTAAACAATTTATGTGAATCTTTTTACTTCCAGTTAAAAAAAAAATACAAATGTATTATAGAGAGGTCAAGAAAGGTTAGACACTTTTATGAACTTTTTAGTTTCGATTATAGACGGCTTGATTAGTGGAAATATGTTAAAAAACTTCTTTTTATACCAGGGTTTAATTCTTTATTTCCATAGCCTACATATTTTATTCCTAAGACTCTTTAATTATTTTTAAATACAATTTTAGAAATGTTGTTAAGAGGTTGTTTCCACTCTAACAATTAAGTTTTTGATTTATTTTTACCAACTTTTGTTCAAACACTAATAAACACCCAATCTAGAGAGTAGTTGGAGGTTTCATCTATTTGACCAATTTAATTGAAGAAAAGAGAATATAAAGTTGAACGTTACAACTTTATAAATTTCCTAATTCTTGAGATATTGTAGAATGCGTTTATTTTCTGTGGAAATTCAGAAAGAAACCATTGAATTTACCACCATTTCAAGATAGTTTAACATTTACGTAACGCGTTTAATTATTGTTATTTTAATAACCTTTTTATGTTGCGGTACTTTTTTGGATGAAGTTTTATTGTAGGGATTTAATCCAGTAAATACACCTTTGAAATTCAAAATTCCACAAAAAAACAATTTATTAGAAACACGGCGACGGTTTAATGACAAAATCATATTATTCTGTACTTAGGTGTTCACAAAAAAGCTTGATAAATTTATGTGTAACAAACAATTTACATACAAACAACTGAAGATGTCGACTTATTAATTGAAACGCCTTCTTGTTACCAATAAAGTGTTTGTTACAAAACAAAATTGTGTACTCTTTCTTTTGGTAAAGTAAATACTTCTTAATAATATAATTTTGTTTAGTTTCTTTCTCAAATAGTTTTATGGTAAATAATTTCATATTTTTTTGATACCACATATTCGTAAATGTTGGTTCAAATTTGAATGAAGTAACAAAGAATAATAATTTAATTTTTTACATTGTCATTTAATGCATCTAGTTTATACGTTCTTCAAGATTTCGTAATGTATATAATTATATAACCACTCGTAAAGAAATGACAACGCGTACAAATATGTCGCACATAGGAATTTGAAGAATATTAACCTCTATAAGTTCTCGACGAAATAAAACTATTTTGGACTTTATTATGTTTCTTGGTAACCAAAGTATTCTAATGTTCAACCACTCCAAAGTATCTTGACATTAGTAACTAGTGATGTCACTTTGCTTAACCTCATACAATGAACATCATTCTTAGTGTCTACATTTTGCTTCATCAGATAAGCATTAATTCTACCGGATATTGATAATGCATAGAGGTTAGTCTTGTTAAACTATCAATGCCCGTTGTTGATTTCTGCAGTTGTCCACAGATAACTAGGACTTATTGACTCAACATAGTTTGTTTAGGTCACAACCATCTCTTTGTCAGTCCGCCTCTTTATCTCACCTTAGGCCACAATCAACGCTTTCACGTTTAAATTGATTTACGAGTTTATTTGATCATCGGGTAATACAATGATAAGATTGAAGTTATTCCTAAATCTGTTTGTTTTACAAAATGTACGACTCGAGTTCCGGTGCTTTGGACATCTGTCTGATAATTGGGATTTTAATCGGTGATCGCTCTTCACTAAAGTCTTCCGCTCCGTTGGACTGTGTGCAGCTGTAAAATGTTTCTTAGAGAGTGGGTTTGATTTAATTTATAGTTTATAGGCTTGAAATGTTTAAAGTTATGGTTTAATACTAGCATATAAAACATTAGGATAGTTCGACTTTCTGACATATATTTTATAATAGTTTTTCTTTTCTTTGAAATTTTTGCCACCTCAATTAGATTTTAACCCAAGGAGAGGATATGATTGTTCCATCACTTCTTTTAAAATCTTCTGTTTTTGGAAAAAGAGCCTAAGGAATTTGTATTCAAATTTGTAATTGTAAATACTAGTGGTAAAAAGGACAATAAATATTAATTTACTCATTATGTAAAGAGAGTATTGTTAAAATGAAATCGATTTTACACTCTAAATCTTATTAAAATTTGAATGATTAAAACTTTATTACTTGATAATTTTGAGGTTGTGTTTTTGTCCAATTTAATTTTTTAGTGAAAAATAAGTTTGGATATCATTTGATTCTGTTTGTAACCCTGTATAAAATGATCTATTGTGGAATAAAATAAGACCAAATGAGGAATAATTTATCTTAAAAATTGTTTTGGGATAATTTAAATTTAACAGATTGTTAGAAGGTTAACGAACTAGTTTAATCCTTCGTAAAACCGAATCTGCGAACCAAATTTTAATAAATTGTAAAAAATTAAGTGTTTACTAAAACCTGCGAGCGCGCGCACACACACACACACACACATATATATATATATATATATATATATATATATATTCAATATTTATTATACAATCATATTATACACATACATATAATTATATTTTATAGATAATATGGATGAAAAAATAAATAAAAATGTAAACTATATGTTAACAATTTAATAATACAAATACTAACAATGTTGTGTCTATATAATGGAAGAATGAATATGTATTGTCCTTTGTAACGTTAGAATTTACAACTACTAATTTACAACTAAAACAAAAGGTTTAAAAGATATGATGGAACAATCATATCCTATCCTTGGGTTAAAGCCTAAAGTTTATTACAATACATCTGTATTGTAGTCCTGAAGGTTCCACCGAAACCTATAGTGATTAATTTTATAAATTAACCGAAAGAGAGTTGATGTCGAAAACCTACAATCGTGAAAAGCTACACATTTTAAAACCTATTGATAAACATTTTTTAATATTTGTTGAAATATAAAGCAAAGCGGGGATAAAAACAAATGCCGCACAGCCAGACAGAGAAAATTGTATTTCGAAAATCGTGGATGATAATGTAAAAAAAAAGGCAGGTTGTTTTTTAAGGTTTGATTATAAAACTGATTAATATTAAGCAAACGTTTACACTTAGTACGAGTATGTTGGCTTGTATGTTTTAAGAAAGCTTGCGAACGTTTGCTCAGTATTAATTTTAGTACATCAAACTTAACGTGAGGAATCTTCAACTCATTAATTTAAATGATCCATGCAGCATGGTTAACCATTTATTAATTCATTTGATATATTTATTTGTTCTACACAACTGACGTGACAATATGTATGCACATGATTAATGCTTTCATTGAACATTTCCAATTGTAGTCAATTGATTGTTGCACGAAAACTACTTGGGTGGCTTCGAATCATTGAATCTATAAAATCAACAAAACAATGGCGATTCTGATTAGCAAATCATTTACATTTGTAAATTGTTGATTTATTGACAAGTTTAATTACCTATCTCGATTCACAAATCGATTTAGATTTTATTTGTCATGAATACATTCATATTTAAATAAATGTACTACTCGTATAATGAATTTTGTGGAATATTTTTTGTTTGTTTTCCATCGGTAGACTATACGTTGTAGAGTTTTAATAAAATTTTGTTTGTAATCATTCAGTTCATTCAGATTAGTTTAAATCGATTTTCTTCATACCAAGTTATAAACTTTACTTCATTGTGATTTTTTTATCCACACTACGACTCAAAATTGAATGGATGAAAAATTGGAAATTTTTTATATTTATTACAATAATGTACACAGTTAGGACAGCATTTACTCTCTTTTTAAGTTAATTCTGTTAAATAAAAAACTGTATTGAGTAAAAAAAACAATAATAATTAAAAATGTTGATAGTAATACTTGTGGAAATATAAATAAATGTTTTACTTTTGTCTATAGTATCCATTGTTTTCAAATTTAAAAGCAATAATAATCCTCATCGAAGAAGTTATTATGTATTTTGATAATGGGTCTATTTCGAAAGATGTCGCCAATACTAATTCAAATATTAGTATTTCAGATTTATATTTAAAGTTGTCTAGTATGTACTAATATCAGATAAAACTTATTAATAATGTTAATTTTATGATTGGTTCTTATTTTTTAAATACGTTATAATGATAAACTAAACATAAACGATTTTTGTTTTAGGTTGGAGAGATCGCAGGCTATGTCAGCATGTGATGGTTGAAGCCTACCAGCGATGCCATCTCCCATCCTTGGCGGTGCGTCGCTAGACGAGGGGGACAATTGCGCCGACGCTGCATCGCAGAATAGGAAAAAAAGAAAACGAAAAAGAGAGGAAGACGACGCAATGAGTCCAGAAGAAGAAACAACGCCATCTCCACCAGCAGGATTGATCGCAGGTAGAGAAGAAGAAGAACGCAGGATGTCATCACCACCATCGGGAAGTAAGTTCGTCCACGACCAACTCTCCGGGACGATGTTAAGCGAAGGATGTTTGGACCAAACACTCGTCCAACATCGAACTGAAGATGAGATCTCGGATGACGATGAACCGGGAGACATGGGGAAAACATCGATTTGTGACCAAAGCAGAACGAAAGATTCTTTTGCTGATGATTCTTGGGGAACTAGTGATGTTGAAAAGTTTGATGGAAAAATTGTTTACAAACCAGATGGATCTGCTATTATCATTGAAGATAGTGAACTGAGTGAAGATGATTCCGAGTTACCTCAGTTAATAAGGGATGGATGTATAGTAGACGGTCGTGGCGTTAACATCTCCCAGTTTCAAGTGTTTCCACAAATCGCAAACGCTTTCTATGTCTCCAGAAATCCTTCTTTGTACACAGCTCTCTACGGGAATTCAGCAGCATACACTAATAAGTTGCTGCAAGATAAAAAAATAGTTCCTGAGGTACCGATAATGCATAGTTACAGGGTCTATACAGTTCGTGATAGTAAGGCTGGTGATAGTGAAGGTAGTAAACTTGGAGATGGGTCTGAAAATTTAACGAAATCTCGCAAAGATTGCTCGTCAGTCCCTGTGAAGCCTATATTAATGTGTTTTATTTGTAAACTGTCTTTTGGTTATGCGAAATCTTTCGTCGCACACGCGATGGGTGATCATAACTTAGTGTTGCGGGAAGACGAAAAAGATATTCTCGGGAAAAAGAATGCATCGGCTATAATTCAATGTGTCGGTAAAGAAAAGGAGCCATTAGTTTCTTTCTTAGAGCAAGTATCGCCGATGTTAAATTTAGGGTGTGATAATAAACCTGAATCAACGCTAGCCCGAGCGTCTCCTTCGTCTGCCTACAGCGAGACCGGTGTTCCTAAGGACTCTGTCAGTGACGGTAACCATGGTTCCTCAGAGTGTGGTGAAGACAAAATGTGCGCAGAGAGTTTAGTTGTTCACCGTGGTATGAGTAGTTCGTCGCCGCAACCAAATGTCCAGAATCAACAAGTTCCTGAGACTTCGGTCTCCCTACCTCAAAACGGTAGTTCTAGTAGTAATAATATTAATATTAACAATAGAGTGTTGAGCAGTAGTATGAACTGTGTTATGGACTTGACTCGTAAGAGTCCAATATCGGCTTCTGTCGCATCTTCGGGCAACAACGGGCGTAGTAGTGTTTCCCCCGGAGCAAGTCCTTCTCCGGGTACGACCTTAAGCCCCCTTTTGTCCGCCTCAATGGCGTATCCTCAACCTCCTCCTAACTTCCTGACCGGAACGACTATAGGTGTATGTCCGGATCATATGGGCGGACGTCCGAGTGGTGTCGAGTGTGCAAAGTGCGAGCTCATTTTAAGTTCCTCAAGACTAGGTGGAGTTGGAGGTCCCTTGGCGGGTATGCACTCCCGCAATTCATGTAAAACCCTGAAATGCCCAAAGTGTAACTGGCATTATAAATATCAAGAAACACTGGAGATACACATGAAAGAGAAACATCCAGAGACTGAAACATCCTGTATTTACTGTATTGCTGGCCAAGCTCATCCTAGGCTCGCAAGAGGTGAGACCTACACATGTGGATACAAACCTTACAGGTGCGAAGTCTGTAACTATTCAACAACAACCAAAGGAAATCTTAGTATTCACATGCAATCTGATAAACATTTAAACAACATGCAAGAGTTACAAAATGGTGGTGTACCTAACTCAGAAATGTCGCAGCATCCGACACCGCCGCCTCAACACGGCAAACCTCCTGGAATGGCCAGTCCGGGAGCACATCATCATCACCACCACAGTCCGATCAGCAGTGGGCAAAGTCAAAAACCTAAACCTACCTTTAGATGTGACGTTTGTAACTACGAAACTAACGTAGCAAGAAATCTAAGGATTCATATGACAAGTGAGAAGCATACGCACAACATGATGGTCCTACAACAGAACGTGAAACACATGCAGACACTAAGTGCAATCCAGCAACAATCGATGTCACACCATCAACAACAGCTGAATTTCGAGTCATTACTTCACTTCCATCCTGGTCTGACCCTACCTGGAGAGAAACCTCCACCTCATACAGAAGCAGCTCTAGCAGATATGGCTTACAATCAAGCTTTACTAATCCAAATGATGACAGGAGGTCAACTTCCTCCTCATATCCCACCTGAACTAGCTCCTCACATGGATATGGGACTAAATCCAGAAACAATGGAACCACCACCCGAACCTGCAGATCCTAACCCTGATCATTTATTCCATTGTTGTGTGTGTAATGTATTTTCAACCGATTCTCTCGAATCTTTATCCCACCATCTTGCAGCGGATAGAACAAAAATTCGTGAGCAAGAAATTTTAGCAGTCGTTGCAGGTCATTACGTCTGTAAACTGTGTACTTACAAGACAAATCTTAAAGCGAATTTCCAACTACATTGTAAAACGGATAAACATCTCCAACGGCTACAACATGTAAATCATGTCAAGGAAGGTGGTCCAAGAAATGAATGGAAGCTGAAGTATGTGTCATCACCTGGAGGCGTACAAGTCAGATGTCATGCATGTGATTACTACACCAACAGTGCTCATAAACTCCAACTGCATGCGGCGGGACAACGACATGAAGCTAGTTGTCTTCTCTTCAGGCATCTAAGAGATCATGATGGCGACACGCCCAAGATTTACCACTGTGTTCTTTGCGGATTCTCTTCCAGATCTAAACTACCTTTGCTTCAACATGTTCGATCCATGAAACATCTTCAAATGGAGCAGATTCATCAGCTACAGAGACGCAGTGAGGGGAAAGACGTACAGACAGATATAGGAGAGGTGTTTCAGATCCTGAGTCAGCCCAATGAACAGTCGGATCATGATCAAGGTAAAGACATATTGATAACTAATTTAATCTTTAAAGTAATGAAAGTATAAAAGAAGATAAAAATGACTCTAATTAATATTTTTATCTGCTACAAGTATTTGTGTAATAATCTAAGATGAAACATTCGTTGAATTATAAAGTTAATGTTTTAATTAAGTCACTTCAAAAGTAATAAATGAATACAAGTTTAAAATAATTGTTTGTAGTTATATTGAAACTAGAATTTGCAAATTTTAATAATAATATCTTATAAATTACTTTACACCTAATTTTCGAATAAGATTTAAATGATTATTTATTTTTATTTAGCTATGAACATATACGGATTTTCTAGAAATACAGTACTTACTACAAGAAATACATTTTTATGTTTGTTTCATTTCAATTTATGAATTGATATAATGCTTAAGTAAAAAAAGGTTATGCGTTCAAATTTTAAAATTATTTTGATCGAAACTAATTTTTTAATGGGATCATATTATATGAACGATTGATCTTTCTAATATGTACTCAGAATTGTTTGTAATTACTGAATTATCTAAAATTCTGAGATAAGTTTATCTTTAGCCTGATTCATCTAAACTATAAATTATTATTCAACTAATTTCTCCTTCCACTGTTTCTTATATACACCTCATAGAAAAAGTGACACATTTCCTTTATACAACAGTTCCATGAAGAGTTATTCATTGTAAGTGTCAATGTCTGTGGCACATTTTGTGATATCCAAATACAATTTACGACCTTTTGAGTGAAAAAATGGTTAACAAAAATATTTTTATTTTCGATTTTGTTATCTAATTTTTCCAATGTCATTTAAAAATCGATTTCAATTAATAGGGCAATTGTATTTCCAATAGGGAAATCGATAACCCAATTTTGTTTATGATCTGATTAATTTGTTAGAATTTACAAGTTTCTGGCTAATAAGTCTTCATATATTAAAAATATATATATTCCCTTTCTGTATAATCAGATTTTAGAGAATAAAAATTTCAGCATTTTTGCGATTATATGTGTTATTTGTATCGCTCTTCATTTTACTCTACAGCGTTTGTTCACACTCAATCGCAAAGCTGGCTTTAAGATAAAAGATAAGTCCCAATCTCTTAGACCTACTAATATGACAGTTGCTAATGTACAACAAAGTCGTAACTTTAAAATAATAATATACCCTACTAAACTATGATTGTTGTTCATACAGGAAATTACACAACTCAAATAATGCATTTCATGAATCAAAACGTAAAACCAAACCATACGAACCTGTTACTAATTGATTTAAAATATTTATCTTGTAAACAATGGCCAATAATATTAAATAATCATGATTAATGCGATGTTATTGATGGATCGAATTGACAGGTAGTTGGTGGATCATATTGAACTCCACTGGGATGAAGTAGAACCAGTCAAGTTGGGGGGCGAGGGGGAGGGGGCTCATTGTCTACCTTGTATGGAAGCATCCAGACCAAGTCTGTTCATTGGACGAGAGGCGGGTCTTAAACTTATAGACAGAAAATTGTTATTAGATTAAAGCTTAAGTTAGTCGATACTCAGTAGAAATTAATGGTCGACAATGAAAAAGAGAAAACACTCATTTATAAATTATTCAATGACTATTGGTCTTTGGCGAATGAATTTAAGTTCTATTCTGGTCGGTTTGTCTGTTCTGAAGACCAGAAGCCTTTAGCAGGAAAGTAGATTTTAAAAGAATAAATTATTGTGCGGTAAATGTTATTTTTCATATCGTTATAAAAATTACTGATTTAAGAGAGTTGTGGTTTTTAAATTCGTTGTTATTTTTTGGGTTAAGAAACGTACCCGTTTGTAATAAATGGTCAAGAAATGAAAGATGAATTATACGTTTTATTAACCAGACATATAAACGTTTTAATATTTGATTGATCAGCTAAATAAACTTTCCGTTTTGTGGCCCGTTTGTTTAATTGTAAGATTGCATTGTAATAAAGTATACAGTTAACCAAGACTTTCTTTTTCTTATTCATTCACTCTAATAAACAGAAGAATAGTGTTGATTTTGTATCCTAAAATAAAATAAAAAATAAACTTACTTATTAGGAAATCAAACTGCAAACGTATTCTTAAAAATAACTGGACCCTAAACAAAATAATAATAATAGAATATTAGTCATCCAGGAACAAGATTGATCCAAGAGTGGTACATTGAGGAACACCATTCAGATTTCAAACGGAATAGGGTTAGAATATTCAATTCCATAATACTGTTATCTTTTATTCTATCATGTTTTAATATTTATAAATTTAAATTGGAAGATTAGGTTTGTATTTCTAATCTTTTTAAAGCAGCATCTTGGAATAAACTATTATATTACTAAATATATCTTATTTAAACGGTCCCTTCCTCTAATTCCAAGGGAAATAAATCCAACTAAATAAGAATCTAATACATAAATAAAATCTATACAATCATTTCACATATTTTTCACACATATTCGTATATGAATAAATATCAAAATACTTACTTTTTTAATTCCATAAACAAGTTTTCTTACGTTTTCAGTTTTCCCCATTTATTAACAACTCTGGCTTGCGTGTAATAGTTATTCACATTTAACAAAAATTTTACAAAAATCCATTATGAAGATTTTACACATTAGTTTTCTATAACATTAACGGGGTTTTCCCTACAACTCTCTCGATAACTCACGTAACGACGTTTTTGAAGAAATTATAACCAATGTGTTAGTTTGGTTTCTTTAGGATCCAGTCGTTACAGACTATTTTGAGTATTGGAATTATGTTTTTGTCTTAGAGCAGCTAACCCCAACAAAAAACTACTGAAGATTAGGCCTACATATACAGAACTCTAAAATTTTATAGAAACCAGTCCACCGGTTTACTATCTATAAGGCGTAACAGAGCATAGACAGACAGATATAATTAATAGAAAACCTTTTTTTGACTCAGGAAATCTAAAAACGTATTTGTTCACAAAAAGCTCAACATCGATTATTTTGCGTCATCAATTACATATTTGTGGGACACTAAAATCTGTAAATCAACATATGAAATACTCAAGTAAAATTGTGGAAATGAGACTTTTGCTTATTCTTGCAACTATTATAGATATTTTGTTATTGATTTCATATATATAACCTCTATGTATAATCAAGTAAAAGAGCATTCATTATCTAAATCCATTTCTAATAATTAAAAAAATAATAAAAAATTTCTCTCTGGTTTTGTTGCAAACATAATCTATAAAATAAACAATTTTCATTTTCAATTTTTTGCCACTAAGTGCATATATATATACATAGGCTATTACTTTTAGTTTTTCACACAGGTTTGGGTTATTATTCTTTCCATTACACAAAATAAATCGGTTTAAAAGACATCGGTAAAGCCGATAATGAGAAAAGTATTTTAAATCAGCTCCAAGAACGAGTTTTTATTTATTTTACAGTAATAACTCCCTAACTAATATTTTTTGGAATACTTAGAAGTTTTATTTTAGCGAAAATTCTTGGAGTCAATTTTGAGAAAACGGAATTTTTAATATATGTTTTATGGCAACTAACTTCACATTTTGAATTATTAAATAAACAAAATAATACATAAAATGCTTCGCGTTATCCGCAAAATGTCCTCAAACGCTGAATTTCTTAAATATCCGCACAGTTGTTTGGACTAAAGAGCAATGTATAAACGGTAGAGAGACGGTAATCATTCCGGAAACAATTTATTTGAACGCAGTGGAACTCAACACGAATATTTCCGCCAGAAATTCTATGTATATTTTTGGACGCACTATTTATGCGCTTTTCAATGAGAGGTATATTTTAAAATCTAAAATTTACATAGTCTTTTAATGAAATATGTAACGTAAACACAAATAAAACCAATTTTAAACTGATGAAAAGGCACAAAATAAAATAAATACACGAATATGCACTAACTGTAATAACTGAAGATAAAAATAATAATATATAGGTATTTACTTCTTTGTAGAATAAAACCCACAAAGTTAACGCAGTGTTTCGTAAAACTACACTCCAAGAAACGCTTGATGCCATTAAACCGTTACTCGACTTAATTATATACCAACTAATGAATCTATATCGGCTTACAGACGTTATTAAACTGTTATTACTTCCCAGTTCTATTTAATAACAATTATAAGGCCCGGTGGTACGGTATGATAATTCACCTAGGTATGCACCCAATCCTGTTACAGCAATTACAATATTGTGAGGCCTTAGTGTTCACACACTTGGCAAGCATGTCTAACACGGGGACAGTGATCCGTAAAATGTACATCACACCCGCCCGGCCTCACAATGACTCCACGCGGAAGTTTCAGAGTTAATTACGATCAAAATGTTATCATCGCCATCAGTACATCGGATTTGGTTGTCATTTAGTTTTATTACTTCTGGGAAATGAAACTTTCGTGTACGTCATTTGTAGGTTTTGTATTATTCAATTTGTTATTGTGTTGTTACATGTCTGTGGGTATATTGAGATATTTAAAATATATGATTTCCGAATCTTTTCTTCAAAAAAACGTTTACAGGAAAAAATATAATTTAGTTTTAACCCTACAAGTTTGTTTATTGCTTTTGAATTTCGTAAATATCGCTATTAAAAATTATCTGTTAGGCTACTGTACAAAGTTTTACTGAATTGCACATCATGGAAATGTTTATTTTCGAAAACTATAACGTACTACTATTAAAAAAACACGCAAACCTTAACTAAAATTTAAACAATAAACTGTCAACATGTTGACAATAAAACATATTTAAAAAACTCACCACAAAACAAAATTGATATATTATTCACATAATAATAAACATAAAACAGAAAGAACTATTTAATTATCAAAGGGAAAGCTAAAACTATCGCGTTAACCTCTACTAATTATAAGCTTTATAAGTAAGGAAAGAGTATTTCCATCGACACTAAATTTGATGTAATTACTAAAAATGTTTAAAGGATGATTTTATGACATTTTGAGGAAAATGGGTTTCTCTATGCCAAAATGGCGGCTGCTTAAAATTTGTATGTAGATAATTTTGCTGATTAAACGTTATACAAATGATCAACAAGTTTAAACAGATCTTTCTACAATACAAATCATAAAATATGATTGTTAAACATCTGTGCTGTATTCTAGTTATATAAAAGTTTTAAAATTTGTAACGTAACAAATAAAATTCAAATTACTTAGAAAACGAGAAATTACTTTTTCACAAGTCAATTTTGTTCACATCAATCCATTGAATACATTACACATAAAATAATATATTAAATTTTAAAAAAGTACGAAATTTAAGAAATTAATTATAAAAATATTTTGGAAAATAATTGAACGTCTAATTGATGTTTAAGAACGAATCTTATAGAATAATAAGTTAAATTTTTCAATAAACAATTAAATACAAATTATTTTTGCATATATTACTATTTAGTTGCTAAATAGTATTTTAAAGTTACTTTTGTTATTTGTAAAATAACAGTTTAACGACTGATTTAAAACTGAAATTGAAATTCGTTTTGTCGATTTGTTTATGAAGATGCTAGATAAAATTTTTTTAAATAATTTCCTGTCTAATAGTCCTCATGTTTTTAGTATCTTCGCAGAACTGTTAAAACCACCTACACCTCCGACTTGCATTGATGTTGATTTCAGACATTTAGTTGACGTTAACACAATATTTATTGCATTAACTAAGTCTTAATGTATCTCGGTATTAATTTACAAAGTCATTGCCTTCCGTCCTATGTTACATTGTTGTGCATTGCAACACAATAACTAAAATGGCTCAGCAAGTTTTGGTACCACGTTTTAATTTGAACACCGTTCAGCTAATTGCATTTTAACAGGTCGCTGTCCACGACTAGGCGGGCCCCACACAAATCGTGTTATATTTATTTAATGCTTTTTTAACAGGAACTGTTCACACGAAGAAACAAAAGGCAGAAGGTTGAGCAATCGTTGATGTTTGACATTTTATTTCAATGATGATAAAATTACTTTTCACCACAAATAGACTTTCAGCAATTTCTTTGGTTTCATTTTAACTAGTCAATTTGTAATGTTTACAGAACATCCATTGGTAACTGACATTAAACAGTATGATTTCACCAATAACGGTTAAATTTTGTGGTTGAAATTTTCTATTAAACTTTCGAGTTTGTAACACTAAATAGTAGTGATACTTGGAAAAAATTACAATGCAATCACTGTTATTAGTATATATGTATTTATTAGAAGGTTAAATTGAAAATTACCCGTTGCACAATCAAGATTACAATCAAGGCATTTGATTATGGAATTGGCATTGAGTGTTGATTTATTGTTTGTTACACCTTCTGTTCTCATTTTCATAAACACAATTCAATAAAATTTAATCAAAATCTGTTAATAATTTATATAAATAAAACTACATCGAACAGACTTTGCTATTTAATATCTTCCCATTACATAACTTTCCCACCACGTTAATTTTAAGTTTAGAGAGGTCTTAGTAACAACTTTAGTATCAAAACCGATAAGGAATGTATTGTTGTATTGTTTTATAACAGATGTAACTATATTATTTTCAATGTTACTCATGATATAACCAAACACATAATTTAAATTCATGATTTTAATACAAATACAAATATGCCAGAGAAATAAGAATGATTGCACATTCATCTAAAAATCATTAAAATATCATTATTAAAACTGTTTCACTATAATTTTCATATGACAAAAGATTACATATAATTTTATACGTATAAAAAAAGATGGAAGATATGCTAATTTTAAAACATTAATTTCTTAGGGCAAGTAATTTTTTCCATTTGTGTTATAATAACTTCATTTAAAGTTACACAAAGTAAATATTATTTGTGAGCTCTTCTGTCTTATGAATTCTAAATCAGTAAATCTGTTTCAAATTAGATTTGAATTTGTGCTTTTTCAGATCGAAATGAGCTGACACATCAACGGGAAAGCAGTCGTGATAGAAAATCTGAATCTAAAGAAGCACCAAATCCACCTTCTAACCCAAGTACACCTGGGATACTCTTTGGAGAACAACATCAAACGCAGTCACAACAAACAACACAAGACTGCAGCGATGAACAAAGAACAAGTGGGGATAATGTGCATATGTGTCCATACTGTAATTATACAAGCAATTCAGAAATGAGAATACAAGCCCACGTGTTAGCACAACACTCTCAAACTGAAAGACCGAAATCATCAGCTTCTCCTGTTAAAGATTTACTTTGTCCTCTTTGTCAAGAAGCATTCAGAGACCGTCCTCAGTTGGAACGACACGTCATGCAGATACATAGTGTAAATTCTGAAGGACTACAAAGGTTATTAATGCTGGTGGACCAATCACACTGGCTAAATACTGTTCCAAGAACAAATGCTCAACAACAAACACCTCCTGGACCACATCATAGTCCTTCTTCAGTCGCATCATCTTCTGGCAGTAAAGATCAAGATAATAAACAAAGTTTGTATACAAACCCTAAAGGTGATGATGAAAGGGACGAGATGCTGAATTCATCAGATGATCAAAACGATGATGAGAATAGATGTCAAACATGTTTCAAGTCGTTTAGAAACATCGACGAGCTTTGCAGTCACCAGAATGAGACCGGTCACCTGGAGTTGAAACAGACACCAAGTGGACCAGGATACCTTTGTTGGAAGAAAGGTTGTAATCAGTATTTTCAGTCAGCACATAGTCTTCAAATGCATTTCAGAGAAATTCATGCTCGTAGTGGTAATGCTACTCAGACGATGGCTGTATCTGAAAAACATGTTTACAAATACAGGTGTAGTCAATGTAGTCTTGCATTTAAAACCATGGAAAAACTACAACTTCATTCTCAGTATCATTTGATAAGAGATGCTACTAAGTGCGTACTATGTGGTAGAAGTTTTAGATCTATTTTAGCCTTACATAAACATGTTGAAACTTCTCATTCTGAGTTATCAGAAGATGAACTATTAACTTATAAACAGAGCTTAATGAACAATCCATTACTTCTTGCTGGAATTAGTGGACAAATTCTCGATCCTTCAACGAACGAACTATTAAAAAAAGAAAGCATGAAAGTGGAACTAGATGACAATATGGATATGGATGAAAGTATGGGTAAAGACAATCAGGACGATTCAATAAATCAAGGTGGAGATGGTGACAACAGCGATGATTCTATTGTATATAAAGATCAACAGTTCTTGGAAGATTATCTGAACAGTCAAGCTATTGCAGAAGATAGTTATAATGATCCGAATAGAAAATATAAATGTCACAGATGTAAAGTTGCATTCACCCGACAGAGTTATTTAACAAGCCATAATAAAACGTTACTACATAGAAAGGGTGAAAAGTTGAGCTACCCTATGGAGAAATATCTTGATCCAAATAGACCTTATAAATGTGACGTTTGTAAGGAATCATTTACGCAAAAGAATATTTTGCTTGTGCATTACAACTCGGTTAGCCATTTGCACAAATTGAAACGTGCAATGCAAGAACAACAGCAACATAATAATAATAACAATACTGCTGTATCACCTCAAACAGCAGCATCTGCAGCAGCTGCAGCTCTTGCGGCTAGCCTTGGTATGGGATCAACACAGTTGTCAACAAAATCAACAGTAGTTACAGACGAAGATGACAAGAAACCTTACAAGTGTAATATATGTAAAGTTGCGTACAGTCAAGGTTCAACATTGGATATTCACATGCGTTCAGTTTTGCATCAAACAAGGGCATCTAAACTTCAAGATTTGGCTATTACTGGTCAAATTGACTTAAGCAAGCCATTGATTGAACAACCAGAACCTCAGAAAGCACAGGATCAACATAAAAAGTTGATACAGGATATTTTAGGTTCATCCCCAAAGCAATCACTATTAACTTCCCCGCCATCGTCAGGAAGCAGTGTGACCTCTCAAGTGCCGTCTCTTACACAGGGATCTTCACCAATCTCTGCTAACATAGTTCCTTCCACTGCTCCTGCAACCCCTAATTTGACATCAGTTCCTACTAGCTTAGCTAATGTTTCTACGAATTCGACAACAACTGTGATACCTTCACCAACTCAACAACAACATGGAATGCTCTCCTGTCAGAGATGCAGTGCACTTTTTGTAAATCAAGAACAATTAACAACCCATCAGCAATTATATTGCTTATTTGGAAGTCCTATGTCTATGTTTCCTCCACTTCCAACACCACCTTCATCTACAGCAACAACGATGACACAATCATTAACATCTCCTTCAAGTAACAAAACTCCACCCCCAATTCCAATGACTCCAATGACACCATCAACAGATGACCAATATCCTAGAATATCAATACCGACAAAGAAATCATCACAAATGTACAAACATCTACTTGAAAGTTTTGGATTTGATCTCGTAATGCAATTTAATGAAAACCATCAAAGACGACAGAGAAAAGAAAGAGAAGAGAATGAGAAACTGTTGTCAGAAATATCTTCTACAACACTGACAGTTGAAGAGCAACCAATTCTAGAAATACCCCCTCCTGAACCCGAGGTAGAGATTAAAATCGAAGAAGAACCATCAATCCCCGACTTACCTGAAGTATCAAAATCAACATGTCAACATTGTAACAAAGAATTTTCAAGTGTTTGGGTATTAAAGGCTCATTGTGAAGAGGTTCATAGAGATCTAGTTCCACTTGATTTCCTAGAGAAATATGCCCAACATTTTAAATGTGAATACGAAAAGAAATCTGTACCAACAACAAATACGGTGACAACTTCAACATCAACTGCTGTAAATACACCCACTGTTACATCAACAACAACCGTAACATCAAGTGAGATAACTCCAGAAAAAGACGAAGATAACAAGGAAGCAATTCAAGCTAAAATTGGCCTTCATCAAAACCAGACAACGCCTCCAGATATGACAACTACTGCTCCTAGTACACCAACAGCCTCATCAACACCAGCATCCAGCACAGATTCAATTCCGGCAACGCTTAGTAATTCTATTGCCGCCGCTGTTGCAAATATGGGAGTTTCACAGCAAAACAACTCTGCTAACATATCCATGTCTTTAGCTCAACAAATGAATGAAATGCAAGCAGCTCTGAATGTTATGGCTGCTTCACAACTTCAGCAACAGCTTCAACAATTTAACCCCATGATGATGGGAATGGCTGGATTAGGTATGGGCTTACCACTTGGTCTCAACATGCCAGCTCTTGCCGCTATGAATCTTCAGCCTCCTTTGGTACCAATGATGATGCCTCCACCACCTTTTGATCCTATGGTTGGACTTGGACAAGGACAGAACTCTCTATTTTCACCTCAAGGAGGAGGAATTGATCCTGCTTCTCTTCTTGCAAAACAACAGCAACACCTTCTTCAACAACAACAACAAGTGGTGAGTTGAATTTTCTTGTGTCTTATATTTTTTGTATTACTATTAAATATTTAATTACTAAAATTATAAATAATGTA
This sequence comes from Aphrophora alni, assembly GCA_963513935.1. Classification (NCBI taxonomy): domain Eukaryota; kingdom Metazoa; phylum Arthropoda; class Insecta; order Hemiptera; family Aphrophoridae; genus Aphrophora; species Aphrophora alni. The sequence continues at coordinate 64,571,047 of OY740773.1, read as the reverse complement.
ATTTGTAGGTGCTCACCATGCCATCGACCAAATTATTTATATAATTTGTATATAACTGAATTGAAAGATGTACTCTTGTTTTATTTCTTCTTTAGTAAAATTTATATTTTTGTAAAAAGTTCTTTTGCAAACAGTTCCTACTCAATTAGATTTTGAATATAAATATTAATGTTAACTTAAAAAAAATAATAATGACTAAATGAAAATTCTAAGATCTATTAAGACCAAAAAGTAGTTTTAATAGGTAAAACAGTGCAGTAGTTTTAACACTTATATATATAACAAGTGTTGAGGATTTTTTATTACCTTAGAAACTTAATTTTTGTAACGTGAAACTTTTCTATCTTAAGTTGTAATATTGGTTTAAGTTAACTTAATTAAATAAATAGCCTTTGAGTATTTCAGGAGTAGAAAGTAAAGCAAAAACTGATTCCCAATAAATAGTCAATTCACTCTGAAAATTTAAACATTCGAACTTAAAATTGTACATATCACATATGGAATAATATTAATACATGTGTCCAATATCAAATTTTTATTTTTATTATTTATTAATAATAACATTTCAAGGTTTATACATAAAGGTTCTTTATTTGAATTTAACTCCCATTAATAAAAACAGTATTTAATTTGATTGTATTTTACTTAAAACATTTCAGTCTATATTGCTTTTGTTTTATTAAAAGTTTTATATTACACTGGGCATTGTTTTAAAATTATTATGATAATTGTTTTCATGAAAACATAAATTCATTGCAATGCCTGGCTGTTCTAGGTAAACGCCTCACAGCAGAAACGAGCAAGAACTCGTATTACTGATGACCAACTGAAAATCCTCCGGGCTCATTTCGACATTAATAATTCTCCTTCAGAAGATCAAATTCATGAAATGGCTGGTCAAAGTGGTCTTCCGCCTAAAGTGATTAAACATTGGTTCAGGAATACTCTATTCAAGGAACGACAAAGAAACAAAGATTCTCCTTACAATTTCAATAATCCACCTTCAACTACATTGAATCTAGAAGAGTATGAAAAGACTGGAGAAGCTAAAGTAATGCAACTAAACATGAGTGGAAGTAGTAGTGAAGATCAGCAAGTGACAGTGACACCTGCCAAAGATATTCCAGCCAAAACTCCACCTGTTCAAAAGAATCCACCACCTCCACCTCCAGTTCCACAACAAATACCACCTACACCTAAAGTAGAACCAACACAACATCACAATCAACAGCAGCAGCAGCAGCAACGAGTAACACAGCAACACCAACAACAAACACATCAACAACAAACCCATCAACAACAAACCCATCAACAACAAACCCATCAACAACATTCACATCAACAACAATCACATCAACAGCAGCAAGGGCATCACCAACAACACCAGCAGCAACATCAGCAATTACACCAACATCACCACCATCTCCATCAGCAGCAGCAGCAACAACATCAACAACAAAACCAACATCATCATTCCCAAATGCATCATCAGCATACTTTTCATCAACAAACACAATCGTTTGCCCACCCTCCACCACAAATAAAGACTGAGCCAAGAGAGCCTACACTTCAAAGTCATCCACAGCTTGGGGATAATCCAGAACAAAAGTTTAATAGTATGTTATTGGAGGCTGACAACAGACTTAAGCAACAAATGATGGATGAGAAGCCAAATATTTATCATCATGGTCAAATACATTCTCCTCCTAGTCCTAACATGGATCGTGTAAATATTATCCCAGCCAGAAATTCTTCGCCCGAAAACCTCACATTAACTTCTATTATTTCGTCCCAACTTGGTCCAGATGCTCTCATTTCTCAAAACCAAATATCTACTTCACATTCAAATATGTTACCGCCCAAATTGACTCCACCAAATTTTACATCACCAAGTCAAATTCCTACTTCATCCACTGGACATCCAATGACACCATCTAGAAGTATGAGCCCTCTAAGATCAAATTCATCTGATTGTTTTACTCATGGAATGTTAACTGGGGCTGGTGGAAACAGCAATGGTAGTAACTCATCTGGTGGATCAACTGGTAAACGAGCAAACAGAACTAGATTTACTGATTATCAGATTAAAGTTCTTCAAGAATTTTTTGAGAATAATGCTTATCCTAAAGATGATGATTTAGAATATTTGTCCAAGTTGCTAAGCCTTAGTCCTAGAGTGATTGTAGTTTGGTTTCAAAATGCAAGGCAAAAGGCAAGAAAAGTTTACGAGAATCAACCTCCTGTCGAACCTGCACCGGGACTAGACGAAAGTGGAGCAGGCCGTTTCCAGAGAACGCCTGGTCTTAACTACCAGTGTAAGAAATGCCTATTAGTATTCCAAAGATACTATGAATTGATTCGACATCAGAAAACACACTGTTTTAAAGAAGAGGATGCTAAAAGATCAGCACAGGCTCAAGCTGCTGCTGCACAAATTGCAGCGGTTTTGTCATCTGAAGATTCCAATTCAAGTACAATAATAGAACAAAGTCAACAGTCTCAACAAATGGCTATGGTCGGACTAACAACATCTAGTAACCCTCCTACACCTGCAGCTCCTGTAACTCCAACTCCTTCTCAAGGACTCTATCCTCCTTCACCTGTCCCTCCTAGTACCCCTACACCTGATGCCAAAGATAGTTTTCAGTGTGATAACTGCAATTTAGTTTTTCCAAGATTTGACCTTTGGAGAGAACACCAACTTGTTCATATCATGAATCCAAACCTTTTCCCATCTTATCCCCCTGATAGTCCTTTTGGAATACTTCAACAACATGCACAAATGCAACAGCAGCAACAACAACAACAACAACAACAACAGCTGCAACAACAGCAACAAAATCAGCAACAAACACCTCAACAACACCATTCGAACAATTTAGTTGCAGATCTCTCAATTAATACGAATTCAAACTCACCTCATCCTCTTATTTCAATGTTGACTTCAAACAAACGTAAATTTGAAGATTTCGATTACCTTGATCTTCGTGATGGTGACCAACCGAAAGATAAAAGATTAAGAACAACAATTTTACCTGAACAACTCGATTATCTTTATCAAAAATACCAAATCGAAAGTAATCCATCTAGGAAAATGTTAGAGAGTATTGCCAGGGAAGTCGGTTTGAAAAAAAGAGTAGTACAAGTATGGTTTCAAAACACCCGAGCACGTGAACGGAAAGGACAATTTCGCGCACATTCTCAAGTGATCAATAAACGTTGTCCATTTTGTCCTGCTCTCTTTAAAGTAAAATCAGCTTTAGAAAGTCATTTAACAACAAAACACGCTGATCAATGTAGCCGTGGAGAAATTAATATAGATACTCTACCTGACGAAGAAGCTAGTTTAGAATCATCACCATCCTTTTCTTCTTCGCAAATGGGTGATTGCAAATCAAACTTTGGTCAATCAAATATGATGCCACCGATTTTTCCTCCTTTTCCTGGCGATATGGAAAGTTCTTTAAAAAAATATTACGAAGAATCAATGAAAAGGTACATTAACGAATTACAGGCGCAACATGCTACACAAAATGGTAATGTTGGGAAAGAAGATGGTACCAATGTAAAGAATGAGGGAAACGGACAAACAGGAGAGAGTACTGGAGACTGCCCTTTGGATTTGAGCAAGCCCGTGGACTTGAGCAGACCAATGAAACTGAATTTTGACCACGACATCAGATTAATGATGTCAGATCCTGGTCCATTGACAGATTTAAGTGAAAGAAGTATTTGTGGTGATGATGATAGTATGTCAGAGTGTACAGACAACATGGAAGATGAAAGTAACCCCACATCACCCGCATCCAGCACGCAAAGTGGATGCCAGAGGCATCTAGGAGGAAGTGGTGGTTCAAAAAGATACCGCACACAAATGAGTAGTTTACAAGTGAAAGTGATGAAATCATTATTTAACGATTATAAGACACCTACGATGGCAGAATGTGAAATGTTAGGCAGAGAGATCGGGTTACCAAAACGAGTCATTCAAGTTTGGTTTCAAAATGCAAGAGCAAAGGAGAAGAAGAACAAACTAGCTCTGCAGAAAGTTCTCGGTGGTCCCGATACAGATACACAAAGGCTACCGGAAGAATGTAAACTTTGCCAGTTTAAATACTCCCACAAGTATTCCGTGCAAGACCACATATTCACTAAAAAACATATCGATGTAGTGAAAGCGTATTTGGAGAGTCGAATGAGTAAAAGTGAGTTGGCCGCTAATGCGAGCGACAGTGAGTTCACGGTGCCTCCAGTGCCGACAGCGTCTTCAGAGATCAACCATAATAACAACAATACCAGTCAACAACAACAGATGGCTCAACTCCAGATGTTGCAGATGGCAGGACTTACGTTACCAACAGCGCAGGCGATGGCGATGGCTGCTGCTAAACTCGATGGAAAAGACCAACAACCTAGTTCAGAAGACATGGCTCTCTTACAACAACTCTACGGCCTTGGTCTTGCTGGTTTTCCACAAGGATTCATGCATTCTGCTATGCTCTCTGCGACCGGTAAGTTTCCTGAAATATAAATATAATCTAACACTACTGACATTGACTTCGCTTTTAAACATTAACATAATTTACGTTTTAAACATTAACATTAGGAAGTTGAATTTTATTAGATTTATTATAGAAAACAATTGCACAAATTTTAAGAGTAAAATAAAGTGTTTAGAAAACGCATATTATTTCATTTCACGATTGAATATGACGTACAAACAGGAAATTTGTTTGATCTTTATCGAATAGTGGGAATATTTTTGATTTTAAAACAAGTTTTTCTTATTGAAAGAATTCTGAAGCTATTTTAGTTTGAACAAGTTTGTCTATTAAATGTAAAATATAATTATGTTTATAAAACATACAGTATTTTTATTTATTTAGAAGATAAGTGTCAGGCCGTGAGTTGTTTAGTTTAAAATTTTATCTTAAATCAAAATAAACAAATCTTAGTTCAAATTTTAAACACAAAATACAAATGGTGTGGCATGAATTGTGAAGTCATTATCAATAGTTTGATGTTGTGATGTTTGCTAACTGTTCGTACAATGAATGCTTCATCGCCCATTTATATTATTTTGCTGCTATATTGTCTCTAACCAGTAAAGTATATCGCAACAGCTGCACATATCCATGAGATCGGACTGGACTATATATATATATGACAATAGAAATGGATAGTTATAGAACCTTCCGATAACCAAAAAACATTCTGTAATAATTCATCGATTCCTATACAACCAACTATAGCCTGCTGTAAACACATAATAAAAAGCGCTCTAATTTCCGCACCATTTAAAAAAAGAGGATATTTTTAATGTTGAATATAGAAAATATGTGACACTTTTAGGTCGTATGCAGCGAGGTGGAACGATGGGTGCTCTCCCCAGGTATAGTAACTCGAAGGGAGGAGGGCAGGGGGAGATATGTCTTGGGTAATTTCACACCGTAGGAATGAAACATCTTTTGTCCTCTCTCTCTCTCTCTCTGCATTATTTGCTATCTATAGGGAATAATAACGCGTTGTCTCTGTCTTACTATATCTCACTTGTAATCTAGGTTCCCCCTTCCTTTTCCCCACCTCTTGCAGGATTAGAGGAATTCTATTATTTTTTGTCATGCGTGGATTTGTGTTTCTTTTCTTATACAGTTGGTGGGAGACATCGAGGCGCCCGTGTGTGGAGGCTATACTCTCAAACCGGGTCTACAACCTGGTGATTCATTAAATTCTCCGAGACTAGGCTTATCGACAGAAAACATTCAAATACAATTATAACTTTTGTGATTAGCGATTACATAGCAATTAAAACACGTTATCGATTTTAAAAGTTAATGAAATTGTAAACAATTTATCGTGAATGTGTTTGTTTAGCCATATCGCACATTTTACAGCCAATTTTCTTGCAGTAATTAAATCTCCCAGGCCTTTGTTGACGGGTATTAAAGTGCACCAAATTATGGATTATTAACTTAATTTCATATACTAGTTGATATTACAGTTGATTTTTACAATAAAATCTAATTTATGTTAGGCGTAAATTCAAAATTGGCATTTTCTTAAAGCAACTAATCAACATAAAATGAACATAAAAAAGGTAATTGGATTGCCTATTAAAAAAATTAACTAACGATAGCAGCATACTTTTACCACGACAGATTTATGTTTTTCTGCATTACAGAACCAGTTAAGAGACTGAATACATTCGATAAGTGTTTAACAATAAATATATTATATCTTGTATTTTATGTTTAACTGTAAGGTAATACGGTGTTCTAGCACTTCAGAATTTTGATCTTTTCCCTTAAAGTTAACAACTTTTAAAAATCTATTATCAACTGTTATAATTTGTATTAAATTCTAAGATACGTATATACATTTTTAGAATTTTGTTGAAAATTTTATTTTCTAACTAATAGATTATTATTTTTTTAAGAGTGTAATTAATCACAAACTGTACTATACTGCTCATAGAATATTGCTAATAACAAAAATTTAGGAAAATTAACATTAATTCAAATTTTATTTTAATAATAGGAAGACCCTATATTTGTTTTAACACCTTAATTTCCAACTTAGATGAACCAATAACCTATATTGTGAATAATTCCTCTCTAAATGTTTCTTTTTACTATACTTCAACATCGCAAATATTTCTCTTTTTAAAACTAAAAATTAGCAGATTTCAGATTTACATTTATATTATATGCGAAATGACACATCGTTGTATTTTCACGAATCGGTTGTAAACCATCAAATGTTTGAATAATACTGGCCTGAACATTCTTAACCATTCTACAAAACCACACGTATAACAACACGAATTTTAAATTATAATGACAGTTTTCCTAAAAAATTTAAATCGGTTGTTTTAGTTCATAATTGGACTAGTGAATTCAATATTTTTGTTGTTGTTGTTTGAAGGCAAAAACCTCTCGGTCGTCATCACAAGAAACGAATATGACATAAGATAAAGAGTCCTAATCTTCAAATACCCTAAAGTCAGAAGAGAACAAGAGTTGGCCAGGAGAAACATGGTAGGAAGGCGTAGATCCAGCTAGAACCCTCGGGATTGTCACACCCGTACTCACCCTTTCAGTCCTTTATACAATATTGTAACAAACACCAGGACCTCTTGTTTTCTACAGATTTGATTTTAGAAGGATCTTGTTTTAAATACCGTTACAAAATATATTGTTTACAATAACCCTCCCCCCTTCTCCTTTAATAGAAAATTTAGATTGTCCCCAAAGGTACATAATATCATCTAAAATTACGAATACATTTTTACTAAGTTTTTAGTAGTCTATATGTGAAATTGCTTGAAATGGTTATTATGATAACTATTCTATATTTATATTTCATTGATTTATACTAGCTACGTTTTAATTTGACTCATTTAGATACATCCATTGTCTAAAAATTCTTTGGACTTTTTGAATATGGAGTTACTCTTACATTCTTCACCTTGAGACGTGAAAGATGAAGGTTAGGCACGACAAAAAAATATGGACATAATTAGTATTAGGAAAAACAAAAAAAAATATAACAATTTAGGCCAGAACTGCGTTAATTATAAATATAAATTGCAAATATGTGCAAGTGTGTGTATTATTAATACAGTGTTACTTTTTTCTTTCTGCAAGTCTTTATTATTTTTGAAATACTTATAAATAACGTAATCGCTCTGTATCTATTCACCTTCACATTCTAATTTCCATCTACATATTTGAAAAACGCATGTCCTGAGTTTTCTGTATTTATTCTTGTACAGATAAAGGTTTATTCATATATAGATTATCGATGGTAAATTTTTGCCAAATTCAAAATGTTAACTTCAACAGAGTGTGTTACAATTTTTTTTTCTCTTATAACTTTCTAAAAAAAGTTGTATTAACACAACGATACCTGTTGCTCGCTGATTATGTCATTCAATATATTAATTAAAAACTATAAAGGAAATAATTTCGTTATTGATTTTTAATTTATTTTTTGCCTACAACAGGTACTTTGATATGATATACCGTAATTAATAAACAAATCAATTTGTTGAACAGTCCAATGAAGCCTTTAATTTATATCTTCGTGGTCACATCAACCGTCTCAAGGCTATTTCCCTTAGGAAGGTTATTTGGAGGTTATGTTTTGTATTACAGGAAATTCAAACCGTTTAATACAACGCTATGATCAAGCGAAACAAATTTATGCTCTAGATTTTGACCTATTCAAGTTTATATGTAAAGGAACGAAATAAAAATATTATTTATATTAAATTTAGCAACAAAACCAATTAGACTTATCGAGTTTGAATTATTATTTGGAAACTAAGATGTTTGCTCATTGCGTTTTCCACGGAATACATTTATTTCAGTTTTCCATTGTTGGTGAATCGACAGATTGTGATTTTAGTGGCACTTTATTCAATTTCCCTTCTCACGTATGTAGATAGTTTTAGACGATGTTTTATGATCGTCATAAAAATAAAAGTCAAGTTTGTAGCAGTAACACTCTCTTTATAAAAGGGAAAAACAGATTTGTAAAAAAAAAAAAAATTGTTTTAAATAATAAGGAGCATTCGAATCAGCATCAAGACGAACTGTTATAATTTAAAACTTGGCAACTTGAGTATTTGCCTCCAGTCCCTTAATGCACATTTTGATAGACTCATAGTTTTTGTCGATGTTTGAGTTCGACATACTGGATAGAATTTTAATGTTAATTTTTCACATAGACGTACATTCGTTTTGAGGTCACCTGAGTCTAAAAGAGTGATTTTTGGAATGACGACTTAATGCCTGTCTAGCGTTTATCATCTGAGCAATGACCCTAAAACGCGTGGACCGATTTTAATCAAATTCGGAAAGAGGATATATTTTGGGATTTTTTTTCAATATCTAAAAATTTGGGGTATCTGTAACAAGTAAAACAAAAAACTGAATTAAAATTTCTCAAAATCGGCTTTTAATTATGTATCTGTGGCTTACAATGTTTTATTAACATTTTCCGAGTCACATGGATGTTTTTGTATAATATGCTTCAGCTGTCTTAATATCTGTCTCCCGCTCATCGATTTTAAAGATTTCGTTCAATGTATATTAGAATTTGAAAATTAATGACACGACCCAAAACCGTGCAAAAAGTCGCAAATAATAGAAACTTTCCAATGAGGGAAAATTACAAAAAAAGTCCTTGTAATTGTAACCTTGTCTATCTTCTAGAATTTATTGTCTAATACGCGTTTATGACCAACCGAAGGTAACATTTAAGTATGTTTTACCCTTCTCATAATTTATACAAAATGACGTTTTGACGATTTATGCACGAAAAAAACCGAAATTAGTAGGATAATAAAATGGCTAGTGGATGAACGCTTCATGTTGGCCACATCCATTGTCATTTACAAATTCTATTACAAATCACAGTAAACTAGCCAATGATATATCGACTAAAAACAACGATCAGAGTACGTGATGTATAAGCGCAGAAATCGACCTCAAATAATGGCGATTACTCACATTTCTGGACACTTTCTCCACTGTGGAGCAATACGACTGATTGTAGGCCTACTAATCAGAATGACCAACATTACAAGCACAAATTTCCTCATTACTCGACGCTGCCTCATTATTGTACATTTATTATACCGAATGTGAAATAGTTAGAATTAAATTAAAGTACAATATTTAATTAGGTCACACAATGGCAGTGGAATAATGAGTTTTTATTACATTAATTAGTGATTTCTGTCGGTTTCACAATATCCTTTTACAGTGAAATGCTTTAAATTCTGTGAAGTTTATTCACCTCAAGTTTTAAATATATTAAGATCCATTTTTTAAAAATTTAGTTCTCAAAGTAGTGTATTGATGAATAATATTATTTGCATTAAACTCAAAGTATTCCTATCATTATTTTACTTATTTACTTAACTAATAAAACGTAATGGACAGATAAATACACATTTCGTTCAACATGAAAGATATTTAAATAGAACCTAACGGTTCGTTGTATCATAAACTGGTCCTAAACTAAAATCATATTTCATTGAGATCGAGTTTGAAACATGACAGTCAAATTTTTTCGTCTTTGGTCAATTATACCTCAACCGGATTTTTTTTTTTAACCTGTGGTTTTGTACGCTGATCTTCTTTGTTTTTTCGTTGATAACTCTCGAATCTGAATTTTTAAGGAAAACTGTTTAGATCTTTAGATACTATATTTCATTGAAATTTTAATTATAGTACAAAATTTGGGCTCTAGTACACCAAACAAACTATAAACATCGTTCCAAAAATTAAATTATGGAACTCAGGGACTTGAAAACCATTATTTCTAAGAAAAACTCACATATTTTCCTTATACTAAGTACAGAGAAAGTAAAATTCGTATCCAAGTATCAAAGGTTTTTCAGTAATTCCTTCTTATCTAGAATCCTGTACGCGAAGTCCACAAAAAAATATATACGCGTTGTCAAATCTTTGCTTAAAAATTATCAAGTTAACAACTACATATTTGGATTAAATATGGCGGATCCAAGATGGCCACCAATAAAACTAAACTATACTTTGATTTTGCTCTTGTAAGAAACGGCTAACTAAATATATTTCTGAATATATTACATCTACATTTTACATTACAATATTCTATTTAGTCTAACCAGTATCACACCCTTAAGACGTAACGTACTTTCGTCATCCCTTTATGTTAATATAGCACACGACATTATAGCACACGTATATATTGAAAGTAGTGAATATTTGCATAGAATCAAAGTCCACGAGCTAAACCGGATGCCAAAACTGTAGCCCTTCCTATGCAAATATACCTATGAAGTTGAGATATGCCTCGTTTACCTTTACTGTGGTTAATTTAAATATGTTCAACCCTTATTTTCGTAAATAATAAGGGGGTTTTTCGGCCTCGTGCCAAATTTTACAATTCAGATTACGTATGTAGGAGGGATACATCGAGGGTTAAAAGAGCTAAGGATATGCAGATTCTGATGTTTTGGTTTCCGGAGAGTGTAGTAACTTTAGCCTCTTTAAATCCGACAGCTGCTTCAAGAAATGAGGGAGGGGGAGGGTCTGTTATTATTTTTTTAAATATTGTTTCTAAATTCAGTATCAAATCTACTAAGAGTAGTAGCTTAATTTTTAAATATAAGTTTCATTCATTGTTTTACAAATGTTCTTTTCTAAAGAACGTGAAATTTTATTTTCTCATATCAACGTATCATAGAGAAGGTTATGAATGGATCAAAAAGTTTATGTGGAGCCAGAAGGAAAGGTTTTTGTAATAATGTTTGTCATTTACAGCCCAAACGAGTAGACCAATTTTGAATAAAATTCTGTGTAATTGCTGCTAGATATAGCCTATCAATGGATTTTCATTTCTTTTTTGAAAGAAGAAAGCTGTCGTAGGACAAATATACAATATTTCATTTTATCATAGTCGATTTGAAGAATCAAATTTTGCTAAAATATACACTTCAAAGACCTAAATACAAATTATTGGTTGCTGTCTCCCCGAAAATACCTTTCGGACGTTATCGGTCGAAAAGAGAAAATGAAACAGGAGCAGTTGGAAAAATTCTGGTGTATCGAAATCGTGGAAAGCTTTTTGACACATTTGAATGAAACGTAATCTAAGCCAATGTGTCAAATCGCAAGAGAAGAAAATGACATTTCGCCAGTGATTAGAAAAAATCCAAACTGAATCATGACCGCCGCTCCTGAATATTAACCTTAATTGATACATAAGAAAATATCTGCAAAGTTTATTTATTTATATTAAATATTTATTTATTACTATTATTTTCTGTTGTTGCTCAAGGACGTACCTTATTCCTGTTAGACTAATGAAGACTGGGGTAACTATTAATCGTACTCAAAACTGCGTGATCTCCGATGGTTCACTAGTCCGAACTGTGGCGGCTAGATAAACGATTTTTTAAACACCAAATTCGTTAAATACTTTCTGTGGTTACTAATTGTAAACTATTGTATTACCTATAGTCATGAACTTATTTCCCCAACTAAATATATATTTCTAAAACTACTCCTCAGTCATCAGTGAAAATGGAACGAGTTGATTTATCAAGGGTCTGTAGTTAGTTAATGAACAAACATATGCTCCAGTGATGCACCCCAAGTTAGAACAAACAATACGTAGAATGACATGGAAGATCTGCAGGCTTTTAACGAACCTATTTACGGCTAAAAATAGAACAAAAACAAAACGTGCAATGATAAGCATATGTTTTGTTTCTATCCTTTTTTTTTGTCCATCTCTTCTTAAAGAACAAGAACATTACCGAGTGACAATAATTGGATTTCATTTTTCTTTCGTATTTTACAAGGGAGCGGTGTGCTTCGATTCAAAGCTTCCTTGGCTATGATATATTTTCCTCCCCTAAATGAAAAATTAATGAAGGATGTGCTGAGTCATCAGTCTTTTTATCCCCTATTTGGATTATCGACAACACGTTTTTTCAGGCTTTGGGGTTATTTCTTTTCGTTACGGTTTGAACAGGATTTTTGAAATTTATTTCATATCGGAACGGTTGAAAAGGAGGAACTGAATCAGTTATACTGCAAGAAGTAGGAATGTTTTAATCTATAGAAGTATATGAGTGTTTAAGGTTTTTGTTGAAGAATCACTTTAAAAAAAATCAAGTAATCATTACTTGTATTTATTGATTCAGTGTTCAATAAGCACTGTTGCGTAATAATAATTGTTACAATTTCAGGAACGACAATTGATAATACAATAATTATAATAATTAGTTTTTTGTTAATTACTCTTATGTACATTTCTGTAAAATGATTGTTATCTTTCCCAGAGCTCTAAAGACTGAATAATTATTGTTACAATAATTCTTTGTTTAGTTTTTGTCCTGTAATTATCGTTAGACAATTATCAATTAATATTATTTTTTATTATTCCACAAAAAAATAATTTGTACACAAATCTGATTGAGCTGTTTTTTTTTAGAAGGGGAGGATTTGTTTCTATAAAAATTAAACTTTTACAAAAGATCGTAATATTTTTCTGTTTTTACTTATTATATATCTTTATCATATGTAGATTACTTTAAATAAGCAAAACTTATGACAACTACAAGAACCAAATGAAGGGAACGAACAATTTTACAAAATACCTAATTTTTAATAAGACCCTATGAAGAAAATTTGTGCCACTGATCTAACGGTTTATGCACAAATAGCAACGTCAGTCGATGATCGAAGTAAGATCTGAAGATGACGACTTGATATTTAAAACGTCGTGTTGTTGTGGAAACTGGAATGTTTAATTAATTGATTATAAATGTTCCCAAGATCCGCTCAATATATTTAAGTGATTAATAATGTATATTGTTAAAAAGTAGATTAATATTCCATTTTTAGCGTCACATTAAAACCAAGTTTATTTTATTCAAGACGTAAAACTTGTTTCTTTTTGTTTGAATGTGTATTAGTAATGAAAGTTTAAAGGAATGTTTTAGTTTTCTTACACTTTCAAAATATTTTGTAGCATTACTCATGCAAATTTATGCACTTTTATGATTTTAATTGCAATACATAAAGTTCTTACAGACCACAAGTCATTCTAAACATAAAATGCTGATATATTATCTACATTTAAACATTTTCTCTTTTTACAACAATACGTAGAACGATTTGTTTCAGATCCATCGTGATTGGTTGTTTACAATCATTGAATAATTGATATAAAACCTATTTGAACGACTGCTCCGTGATGCATTTCTAGTTGCATTAGCATTCATTACAAACTCAACCAACGTCGAGTGAAACTACATTATGCTAAAATATTTAACATCATGTAGAACACATTTCATGCTCTTTTAAACTATGAAATCGGATGACTCATTTTTAAGCGTTATGAATCCCAAGCTCCTATTCTGTATTTCTTGATCGTACTAATCTAAACGGGGCTGTATTGTTATATTAAATAAGTTAATAATGTAGAGTTGAATCATCTCGTCGGCCATTTTCTTTCAATGCCTTATTGATATTCCAATATTGTGTGGGAAACAAGCTGAGTTGGAGCTAATTCTCTCCCTCCCCCGATGTATTGGTATTGGAGATTCAGATTGGCTTTAATTTATATCTTACACCCCAACCCTGTCCCGACCCTTCTCCTTTAACATAAAAAGATCGTAGTAGTGACACACATGGGTATCCCCCTCCCTACTTCCCGACTTGGAACAATACGAAAAAACTAAGTTACTTTTCCCCCCTCCTTGTGAAAGATCCAGAGCGAGAGTTGTCCGGGGAAAAATGGGATCTTTATGGAAATGTGTACAATCCATATTGGAAACATAAGGGTAGTTATTTATGTCTGTAGAGGACGTGGTGGGGTTTCTAATGGTTCGTTCTTTCTTAAATTACAATTATTTCATCGACTGTTTGGCGCTGTTTTTAGCTTTTCTACTTTTGTAACGTTATGAGTCAATAAGTTCCACTCTAATAAAAGTGTCACGTACACCAAGAAAAATCAACTAATTTTATTATTAACAGACGTTGCAAGTAATATCAACTGAATTTTAGTTATTGTTGAAGACGAAAACTGTATTAAAAAACTTTTTATAATTCAATAATTGCGGACAAAGATATTTATTAGAATTTTATACATTAAAAAAAAATTACTGGCACATACAGTTTTATACAGTTTAGATCGTTAGTCTACAATTTTTTATAACTGTATCAACATATATAAAACTATTCTAAAATGTTATTTTCGGCGAAGACGTTCAAATTAATATTTACTTTTTTTTATTGTTTATTCCAATTAATAATATTTTTGGTAACGTTTTATTTGCAATCTTATTGACTTTAAGCTTATAAATTTCATAAGCTTTATTTATTTATAAGCTTTAAAATTTCCGTTGAAAGTACCTATATAAAAACGTCAATACCAATTTTAAATATAACCAACAGCTACTACAACAAAATTGTTGAATTAAAATAATTGTGATAGATGACCTAACCTAATTTTGACTGTACCAAACTATATCAGCTGTTGATTGCTCCATTGTTACCATGACAATATTTTCATTTTTTGATATAATCACCTACACAAATACTGGAAACTGAAATATTATTCCTGGTACAAAACTGATTTGTTTCCCCTTTCAGATAAATTTCATAGTATTAATTAAAGTATATGTTATATTTTAGAAAATAAATTGTTAATTCTTCATTATATGCTATTTATACTTTGTGATTATTTTGACACAAATATTTAATTTAAAGAACCTAGATGAATCGAAGGTGATATACATTTTACAGAAGTACAAGTTTTAATTTGAATGAATGCCAATAAAATGCTTAAAAAACATTTTAAGGGTCCCTCTCTGATGATTATACAGTCCAGATGCTTCTTAAGTGATACCGATATAACGGTATATCACCTTCCTTCGATTTATTTACAACATCTAACTAATGTCTGTTATCACCTCCTGACGGCAGACAGTGGAAAAGACCGCCACCGAAAGTCTAGAGATCAAATAGCGGCCCTGTAAGATTTATTGTAAGCATTTTATCGAACTATTTACTTATCCACTTTGCCCTATCTCAAGTTTTATCATAAAGGTTTGTTTAGCGTTTTAGCTTAATTCATGATAATGTTATCAAGTGGTGTTCAATTATGTTGATGTATTCTACAATATTATATGTTGGGTTATTTTTAGAACAA
This sequence comes from Aphrophora alni, assembly GCA_963513935.1. NCBI lineage: Eukaryota > Metazoa > Arthropoda > Insecta > Hemiptera > Aphrophoridae > Aphrophora > Aphrophora alni. The sequence continues at coordinate 64,555,330 of OY740773.1, read as the reverse complement.
GTTTATAATTGTTTTTTTTCCTATTTTGTGTTTGTTTTTTCTTAGATTATTGATATCATTTAAGCTTAGTTTTATTTTAAAGTGTACGTTTCTCAACACCAAAGGCATAATTTATAGATATAAGTTATAATTTTTTTATAGAGGAGAAAAAGGTATAATTTTACATACTATTATTTTGTTATTCCACAAAAAACATGAATTTTTCAAAATATTTTAAAGCAAGACATTCCAGAAATGAAACACAGTTTATTTGGTCATGTTTGATTTCAGCCTATTTCGTATAAAATTAAACTCAGGTGTATTCCTTTTAAATAATTTTATTTACCACTCAACAAGAAAGTTATGTGTAACTTTATGACATACATTTCAGTTTGTATAAATTGATTACAAAAACATATTTTATCATAGGTAAAAACGACGCAACAATACATGTTTCACCATTTTCAATTTTTTTAACTTTTATAATTACAAGATTTAATTGTGTTAATAATTCTAAATTTTTACATTATTAAACTAAATTTATATAATTAGCAATCTTTTTATATATTTTCAATTTGTATTATTATATTTACTGATATCCTTCCCTGAAAGCAATTTAATAAATTTGTATTAATAAAATATTACAAAGGTATATAAATAAATTCTTGTAAATAAATAACATATTTTTCACATTAAAATGTTAATAAATTACATTAATAGGTTTTTATGAACATTTTAAAATTAAATTTTAGTTTTCATCTACAACAAGTCACTTTCTTTTCAGTCGCCATTATATTTGATCCAACAACAATATTCCGCTCCCAGTCTGGAGAAACATTATCAGTTATCTTTCGTCTTTTTATTTATTTACTATTACTATTTTTATTTGTTTATTTCTTTGTTATGATTTGTTTTCTAATTTTGGTTTATTTTCTCGGTTTTTTTAGGTATTTAAATCGACGTGGTACAGAGCTGCTGGTGAAACAAAAAACAGTTTTTAAAGTGTAAAAAACAATGATAAAAGTGATAAAAAACAATGTGTTATGTAAATTTAGTTGTAAATATGCTAGTACGTACCGTACGAATAATGTTCCTGATTAAAATATATGTTATATAGATTTTATAGGATTTTATATAAAAAATAATAACGATTAGTAAATAATTTGTAAGTATTCTTTTTCAAAAAAAGCTTTTTTGTTTTATAATTTGTAAATATATTCTTATAAGTTACAAAGCTTACGACTGTTGTTTCTATTTAAAGAAAACCTCTTGTACAAAATATTTGTAAATTAATTATTATTTTTATAAGTTAAATGATTATTTTATTGTTTATTAAAAAAGAACGATTTAACCACTGAAACGTTGTCAATAAATTATGTTCTTATAACAAATTATCGGTGTTATTAATTTATTATTTTCCTTTTTCACTTTATTTTTTGAAAATATGGATCAGAAGTGGATTATGAAAAGTCAGGAAAGTTCTTCTAAAATAAGCAACCCGTTTGTTAGGCTCAAAATTGAGTAAATTAGAAATTAATAATAATACATAAAATGCAAATGTAATATGTAAATAATTTAATTCAAAATCAATTGCTAGATAGTTTTCTCTGTACTTAGATGTTTGAATTGTGATTGTGGCAATTCATATGTACTGAATACAGTTTCAGTCTGCAAATATACAACAAAATAATTACTAATAATATGTAATAATAACGATTATGCACAGGAAAAAATAAGTATTTTAGTTTTTTTTTGTTACTTTAACACTTTTACTTTATTATAACTTCATTTTAAAATAAATGAATTAAAGTAATTAACATTACCAAATTAAAGTAAATTTATTTAATGACCACATAATTTAATTATTAGTACTTAATATAAATATTATATAATGTTTTTAATCAAATAAAGTTTAAAACGTATTTCCAACCATCTATCTACAACTTGTAATAGAAATAAACATCATAAAAACAACTTTTCAAAACACTTTTCCAGACAAAACAAACACCATCTAACACATAACGACCCATTCCTGATTCTCATCAAAAATGTAAGAAGCAATTTTTCAAAATTGTTCACTGTTAAAAGCAAGGTTTCCGTGAAGAGCAAAAGAGTGGAATCGTATAGGGTAGGGGTGAAGTAATAGGGGATGAAGTTCTACAAGTTGATTGTGCAAAGGCTCTGTTTTTTATAAAAGGCGGAAATTCGATTTTCAAAACAAATTGGAAATTGTAGAGCCTTTTTACGGCAATTTGATTCCTTACATGTTCCGACGGCTGGGTTACCAATAGCATAAAACAAATTAAACAAAATACTACTTTGACGTTTAAACAATATCAATTTCACTTGTGAAAACAAAATGACTAAACAAGACATTGATGAACTGGGAAAACAAATCTTCCTTGGAACGTACATCGAGTTGTGTGAGTACAATTTAAATAATTTCTGTATTTAAGTGGAAGCTATGTATATATAAATCTAGCCCAACATATAATATTTAGAATATCATGTATATATTGAATTATTGCTTCTATTTGTATATATTTATATAGATATGTGTTGGTTGTTAATTGACTTGTTTCTATTTATTGATTTTTATCGTTCTGTTCTGATAGTTTTGAAGCTATTCATGATTATTTTAAACGTTTGCACGAATTTTCTAAGATGAGATCTCCTATCTAACCACATACTAATTACACGCGAACATATTCTTACTATGAAGCAGAGATGGAAATATTTTAAAAAAAGTTTAATAATTCCATAGTCATTTTTGTAAATATTATACATGTCTTATTTAAAAGGAAACAAAATTGCACGCTTAATCTTATCACGAATCTAAAACTCAGCATTTAAAATTTTCAAAAACCTTATTAAAACTGACGCCATAAGCTTCTCGCGTACAACACCTTGTAAGAATACACAGTTAGGATACTCAGAGATAATTGGTCACAAATCGTTCTTGGTTATAATAGCAATAAATTAATTCGGTAACGTATAGGGTTATCAGCAGTTTTTTTTTAAATATTTCACAAATAGAAAATAACCGATTTCTTGAAAACAGTTTGCTGTTTATACTGCTGTAAGAATTATAAATGTTGACAGTTATTAAAGAAGTGCAAATTTCACTTTGGGCTTAAAATTCAAGATGGAACCAGAGTATGCCGGGTCTTAAATGCTCTATTCCCTCGTTTTTACGAGCATGCCAGAATTTCGTCTTGGTAACGTAAATGTTATCACTCTTTGACTCATTCCATCCTCTAGGATTTTTTGGTTTTGTTTTCCTCTTACATTATATATGTTTTTATGCAATATAATCTTGATATTATCTCTCCAGAAATTATTCTGAACATGACCTGAAGACACATATTTGGTAAAATCTTTTTTGAAGAGACGTATGAAGTTATCAAAACTGATACTTTAACTAAAACTTCCAAATCGATTAATTAACAAACAAAACTTATAACAGTACTAACATTTTTTTGTATTACTAATAATTTATATCCCCTATTTTTATAAAAATTCGATTCTCCTTTTCCCCCAAACCTTTTGTCATAACTGCCGACCTCAGCCTACGAAATATTTCATAGTTAAATGTATATATCTCTTTGTATGAAGAGAAGAAGAACCCTAAAAGTTTCCCAGATTGTTCCATGATTCAAAGAAACAATAGGGTGTTGATTTGAACCCCTGACGCTTCGTTTTGCCGTTAAACTTTTAAAACGTTACTTTACTCTGCAAAGGGTTCAATTAATAAAAGCCAATGGAATCTGGGTCGCGAATAAAGACCAGTTGATAAACTAGAGTTCTTTTCATTTTTTAGGGGTTGAAGGATTCAATAAAACTGGTTTGCTCAAAGATTTGCTGAGAGGGGGTATGATGTTACCTGACCAAATTTTCCTACCTGTAATTTTGTGTCATATGACAACTACTCATGTTAAACCAGAAAACTGTTTGATGGTTAAAACGAAGATACGAACAGATAATTGTAACATTGTATTTAATAATGAAAGTAAACACAAATGGTAATTCTAAGAAGACTTAAAGACGCAATTGACTTGAGGTTTCATTGTCAAGAAACTTCAGTGTGTACAATTTCAGGACTAAAATTATCCCATCTATACTCACATCGGCGTATTTACTATCCTCAGTCTTGTAATTGTAAAAATATCGAAATGTTCTTGGAATATCTGAACCGAATATCTGATTTTTACTCTCTCACAAATATATTATACTGTATAGAGAAATCTAAGCGGTAAGTAGAAAATCGTTGTTTTATTTTTATGAGGAAATATCTATTTCTGGTCATCTGAGGTTAAAAACAGTGGTTTTTTACAATTATGTCTGTTATATCATCCACCTGTTGTCTGACATCTGTAAAGAACTCTGCTCATCGCTTCACGTGTTTTCCCTCTTAATTTTTGATAACTGAAAGTCTGGGAGTAGCTGCCATAAAAACAAAATTAAATCCTAATTTGATCAATAGTTTCCAGAGATGTAATTGGTTAGAGCCTAAATAAACCGTATCTCACCCAAAACTCAGACTCGAAAATCGGTAAAAAGTAAATGTACCTGCTAGAAAGAGGCGAATGTATTAAATTCTGGTGTCCATATTATGTTAAAATTTGTGTTCGAATTTTGGTTGAAAGTAAAGAATAATAATTTTGGTTCATTCGGGAATAATTTTCAAAAACGGAAACGAACTTTGACTATCGTAGTTGAAAACTTGATTTTGTGCAGTTGCGTTTACACTTTGGATGAATTTATACCACGAACAAAGCAAATTTAGCTTTTATTTAAAAAGAAAAAGATTTTTCACTATATCTAAAATTAAGAGAGTCTACTCTTATTTTAGTAGTTACGAGTAGGGGTTTATTGAGAGGGTTTTAGTATAGTTTATATTTCAAATCGTCATTTCAAATTACAAAATATAAAATATTTGAGTTTAGACAATTACATCCAAATATGATTTATTCAACATATATTTTGAATACGTTCATAGTTTTGTATGAATTTCAATAGGTTTTGACAAAGTTCTTCTAAAACACATTTCTGATAACAGTAGGCGAATTATATATAGATATTCACGTTTAAGATTTCCGATTGGTCATAAAACGCACTCAAATAATCGAATTTATTCTATATTACACGTAGAATAAACCGATTAGAAATATATTATTTTAACAGAAAAATCGATGTAACCTACAAATTTGCACACCTTAGCCGTTTTGTCTATTTACTTTGAATCTATTTCAATTCAACACAAGTCCAGAAACGACTATGCGGGTAGTACTTGTCTACCGACCCACAATTTGACGTGCTTTGCTCCTTTTCTAACGATTTTTTTTATTTGTTATTATAATATAAAGTAATTAAACCCGGGAAGTGTTCTCAGGTTCGATACGGGCAGACTTCGTGCTGAAATGTCATGAGGGCAGTTGATGTTAATTACTTTGTTAAATAGTGCTTTTAAATTAATCTACAAGTCAGTTGCACATGCATACGAACTGTATTTCGCAGAAACAGTATATGATAGGTTTTCAAACATGTTTGGATAATAATAAACAGCTGATTTTTAAAATATCTAAGTTTGATTTAGTCCTAAAACTATTTCGCTCTTAAAATTAAGACCCCAATCTTTTCACTTGTATTCACTGAACTAAATAGAAACACTTTAGCTGAAAACGTAACAATTATAAGGAATAAAATTCGAAAGGTTAGTTAAACATCTAATGAGAGTTTCTTCTTCATAATTTAATACATTTTCTTTGAACCATAATTAGTTCAAAAAACTCTAATATAAATATAAAATATATTTAGTTCGATTTATAGATGAACACGGCGCTTTATGTTGGCGATCTATGTTCATTTACACATTTTAAACAAAAATATATTTTAAGAAATAAAGAAAATCTAATTTTTACGTTTTTAGATTCGGCAAGTTGTATTTATACTTTTGCAATTTCCACTTGCGTTTGTCTTTTGGCATTTGTGGATCACACTTGAAATTTCTTAAATTTTAAACTTAATGTGTATTTTTTAGACCTTTCTAAACACAAATCCCTAATAAATCAACGTGTGTCTGTACGTTTCTGTGGTCTTTTTTACAGCCCAAACTGAGGAATCGATTTTCACGAAACTATAATTTTTGGAAAAAATATGATTTAGCCTATGTTTGAAACATCCTGGCCGGACGGCTAAAGCGATTTTTATGGAATTTTAAATTTGTCTTCTTTTATGTTATTTAATTTTGTACTACTTGTTCGAATTATGATGTTTTAAGTTGTTGCGTTTGATTTAGTTTTTTTTACAAACGAACTGACAATTCCTGTTATTCCTCCTTTATAAATAACTTTCATGAAACTCTTTTGACCCTTATTTTATTTTATTTATTTTTATTCCTGTCTTTTTGATTATGTAGAGATTTTGTTTGATTAATCGCTTCTACGCCTGATTTTTGTGGAGCTGAACAAAATGTCGTTAATTTATATCCTCACAAGCCAAACTTATAATTGTTTATGTGACTGCATTACATTTGAATTAGTCTCCGAATTGTTCATCTTATAAAAAACTGTAACAACTTGTTAGTTTTTTTAATATTACAAAAACACTCAAAATTACAAAATAAATTGTCACATTGTACACATGATATTGGCCCACAACCATGTCTCAAATTAAAACTTTTCCTTCTCAGTCTATTTGCTCCTGTTCTACTCTACAATTCTTGCTCACTTAAATTTCAACACTCAAATTGCAGGAACACAAGAATTCTCACGCATTTGTTCATAATCCGCGATCGCCGATTTCCACGCTATTATTAAAATTGGTCATAACAAAGTATAGCCACTAACCAGCCAATCGAAACGTTTTTGCCGAGATGTTTAGAGGTCAGTACCTATCCAATGAGATCCATGCATAAACACATACAACAATAACGTTGTTATTATTTTGGACACGCTGGATCATCCATTGTGACTATTTTACATTCTTGATGGTAATTTAAGAGTTTTTCTTCGAACGACGATGGTAATAGCCGATCTTGAATAGCAATACCTAACGGATTTACACCACGGCGTATTCGGTCAGAGTATAATATTTCCTGAATTTTACATATTTTCCTTGACTCGATTTTGAATATATATGAGTTATTTTAGATGACTTCTTTAATGGTGGGATATAAAATGTGCATTGATAAAGGCAAGTAAACGTGATTGGTAATTTCTATACATATGTGTCCCAATTTTCATCTGAGTTTCCGAAAAAAAAATTAGGACATTTCGAATTTTTGTCTGTACATTTCGTGGGACATTTCGCCTGTACAAAAGTTCGTTAACTCGAATAATGACAAAATATGGCATTATTTTTTCACTGATACTAATCCATTTTCTCTCCTTTGAACGAAACTTCAGTTCTACGTTTTTTAATAATCTGATCTTTAGAAAAAATTCAACTGAAACAATGTATATTAACATCATTTTGTTATAACGAATAGGCCTACACATAATTTATGCATTATTATCTTATTTTTAATAAATGGTAAAAACCAAACCCCACGAATCAAAAAAGTATTCGAAATTATTTTCAATAAAATTCAGTTGGCGTTTTATGACAATTTTTCATATCTTTCCCAAATCATAATTTATATTTTGTTTGAGACATTAATTTGTTTGACCTTGTTTAATATAATAAGGAAGAAAGTATTACAATAATGTTTTTGTTTTAGCTGTTACATTTAAGTACAGTTTGATCAACATCGTTAGACAGGGTTCATAAAAATAGACAGCTAAGAAAAATGTTATGTTTTGTATTTATGGGTTATAAGGGGGACGAACGCACTAATCGATATATAATATATTAATATTTTCATTCAAATCGATTTTCAATCAAAAACTTTAAATACGTTTGATGGTAACACTTTATTTATACTCCCACGCCTTGAAAGATTTTAATCAAAATATAATCATTGCATACACCTACCTTAACTAATATTTATCAATTTTAAGCATTTAGACTACCTCTTTATAACTTAATGCGGTAATGTTTTAATAAACCTCCCTTTCCCTATTTTCATCTCCAACCGTTAAGTGATTTGATCTAAAATCTGACATTTCAGAAGTTGTCACACTTGCACTGCGTGACATTAGCCCTTGAATATTATTTAGTGACACGTACACATAGTTGAGCCTGTTTACACGAAATTACCATGTCTGAGTTCTAGAAAGTAACAACTTAAACTTTTCTCACTCTTGTTGGAAAAAAATCGGTCTTATTAAAATTTAAACTGTTATATAATAAATAATAAATATATAAAACTTACTTTGTTAAGGGAATTGGGTTGCTCGATCTGTGACTAACTTGGAATTTTTAGCTAAATGGGTTGATTCCATGCAAGAGTTACTCTAGGTAAATGTTATTCCGTCAAAGTTTTCCAATACAAATACTGACCTGGTTCTCCCACTTCACTTCAAATTTTTATTAAATCACTTAATTGAAATACTCACTAACAGTGTTTTTTTTATATACACTGATTAAAATCTTACACGAAGACATCATTCTGATAATGATGTAAACGTCTTTAACAATCGGAAAGGTGATATCGAAATTTTAGCACCATCGCAATAATGTTCTTACTACGTTATTGGAAATTAGTGGAACCCAAATTGAATTTTAAATTTAATTCTGAAATTAGTATAAAGGCCCTTTTCTGATTGTCTGATTTTTTCCTGACCTTACAAGTTTTCTTTTTCATTTTGTCAATGGTAATACTTTCCAGTCACATATCTTTCAGTTCCAATTTATTTTCTGTCTCTCCTTCAATAAAAACAGTCTACGTTAAATTGTATAATTCAACACCATCCAATATATCTGTATTTTAATAGCTTTAAGGTCATTCCAGGTCATTCCAGAGCGCATTATCTTCCTTCGTAATGCATACAACTTGTGTTTGTTTTTTTCATTACTGAAAGCACTCAATAAGTAGTTAGACGAACCTTGTATTTCAACATTTTCTGAAAGGTCAAAGGTGAGCCGACATACCGAGGTCAATATGGTTAGTGTTACTCGGTTGTATCCACAATTGAAATTGAATTGTTTTCCGCGCTCGTTCATATTAAATCATAATTCCGCAGACATTATAACATAAATAATAAACGTGAATAAACGGAACCTTAAAATTGTAATTATAAAAGAACCTCCCCTCCCCTCCATCGTAATTCCGCCATTTTCCATCTGCGGTACAGTACCTTGTTGAAACTTGACTAAATTGCATCTTCTGTCACTATAATTAAGAAGGTAATAGACCAATCCCAACAGAATTTAATTTATCTTTCTTGTTAGAAAACGCAATCTGTGCCTTAGAAATTTCTTTAGGAATGTAAAGATTTCTTTTTATGATGGATAGTAAAACTTGATTAGTTTTTATCACATTATGTGTTTAGCGTTTTTACAACTTGTGCAATTTTTATTCTTTCTGTAACTTCTGGAGTAATCTACAGAGTTAAACACTGAATAATTTTAATATTCAGTTCAATGTTTTGAAAAGATGACAAATATTTCGTGGACAAAAAGAAGTAAGTGATGATGGATCCACCACTTCGCACAACACTTTCTCTCTGAGACAAAAAGACAGGCAAAAAATGGTTGGACAATAATAATAAAGAAATGTAGTATTGACCTTAAATTTTGAAGCTACTGTAAATATCGAAACCTTTGACAAGATAGGACGGTAATTTGTTTTATTATTTTTTATGTATCTGCCATTTGGCCAACTTCGATCTTTAATACATGCACAATTAGTCAGAACTTTAGTTAAATTTAGCATCTAAACTAGGTTTATTCATCGAATTCAGTTGATAAGAAATGGTTGAACAATTTTCAAATGGTGGCCGCCTGAAACAGTTTTTCAGTATTTGTTTTTATTTAGTTCATATCAGCTAGTTTAATTTAGGATTGTAACAGCTCATTTTGAGGAATTTGTAATTTGAAAATTGTTCAACCATTTCTTATCAACTGAATTCGATGAATAAACCTAGTTTAGATGCTAAATTTAACTAAAGTTCTGACTACTAGAGCTATTATTCCTATTTTTTTCCTTTTCTATTTGTTTAAAAGCGCTCTGTCATCATCTCCTTATAAAATAATTAACAAAAGAACATAAAATAATATTCCATAGCCCTCGAATGCTCCAACAGCGTCTGAAGCGAATAAAAAGCAGAGTTGGTAGAGACCTGATATTAAAGACAGAAACAAACTTAGGACTACATTAACAAAGGTGTGTATCCAGCTTGAGTTCTAATGCATTGTCACGACCTTCTCACCCTGGTCAATAGAAGGCCCCTGAGGGTCTGATGTTTTCTAATTTTGAAGTTGGTTTCAACAATTTTGATTTTAGTAACTTCTTTATATTTCAACGTAGAATATCCGTTTAGGTTTCGGATTTTTCCGTTAGAGGACTACAACGACATTTTTTAAGGTTAGGTTAGGTTACAATATTAAAAAACAGAAAGTTTTACATCCAAAACATTTAATACGCAGGTGGCCAATAGACTACAATGTTTAATATCTGCTCTAATGGATCTCTTATCGCAGTCACGCCGTTGCCCCGTAAACATACAGAGTTTACCACAGTATGATACCATATTGCACTTTATTTCTCCGTTTGTAGTTTTATAACGGAAAATGAAAATTTTTAAACTACACAAAGTGAACTATTGTAAAAGGTTGTACAGAGCATTTACGCTAAAATTTTACGTTGACGAAGATACTAACAAATTTACCGCTAGCATGGTTAACGAATTTCTTCAAATGCTTCGTAAAAACAAATTTTTATATCCAGTACAGAGTATGTAAGGAGAGAATGGGGTCCGTTTGCCCGAATAAACCTTAGACACGTTGGTGTTTGTGTCCTCTAACATCCAAGACTGGCAGAAAGAAACGTGTATGTGGATTGTGTTTGGTGCGTTTATTACGTAATCGCTCTACGATCTTGTTCAACGATTATCGCTCCACGATAATCCAGGGTGTACTATTTGCTCTGAGCAACTGGGTCCATCCGATTCTCTACCAGACAGCTTATTTTCTTCACCAGTCACGCAGTTGAATTGTCCCTGGGAGGTTGTGTTGTGAGAAACTGGCTTTGAACAATTTTTCAGATAGTAAGTACGTTGTTACAAGCAATGAACTCACTTGGTTTCCTAACTTTATCAGACCCTTCCGCCTAGAAATTGTCTTTCCTCATTGGTCCTTGAATTTGGGATGTGAGAGCTGCCACAATCAGAGAACATAAACAATTTCCATAACAAGGATCTCACCCTGTTCATTTGAAAATTTGGAGCTATGATCTCACCAGTTTCCATAAAAGTGTTCCTTACGGACAACGATTATATTCACCCACCAGCCGTGCGACTAATCAGAGCCTACCGTGAGCAAAACAGCACCATTCAAAATATTAAGAAGTAGTGCTCTATAAATAGTTGAACGATCATCCTTGAGAAAAACAGAACTGAATTATAGACGTACATTTTCCTGTTCAGTTATCTGGGATATATCCTTCAGGAGTCTTGACCTCTTGTAGACGTTTAGTGATCCGACTCTTCAGGAATTCGAGGCCTCAGCAAAGGTTTCACATCCTCCATCAGTTAAAATCTGTACAAGGAGTTTTACATCAGAATTTTCTTTTATGATAGTTTGGAATTTTTACCCCTCAACATTAAATGAAACATTTTTGAGGGTACTCAAAATTTTCAAAAAGTACCCGTATCTAATGACATGTTAAGTCCATAAAAAACAAAATTAAATTGCTCACGAAATATATTTTGAATGATTATAAACAAAATGGCGACACAAAATTTATTTCAGAATTTCACTATTTCCTTTGAAAACCCTTATGAAACATATTCAAATATGTGAAATGAGAACAGTAAACTGTTTTTAAAATGTTCACCATACTAATCTGAGAGGAGCATTCGACGTTGTACTGAATTTTATCTTTCCCGCAAAACTGTGGTACGTTCAAAATATAAAAAAAGAACCATGTCATGTGACAAATCAAATTAAAAGGCCAAACTAATGCCACAACAAATTTCACTTTTAGCTTTATTTCAAAATGTGGATGACATTATCAAAAAATAGTTTTTGATTTTTACAGTTACATTTCGTATTAACAATAGGTTGGTTGTGATTATTTAGATTAATTTTTCAAACTGATGGCCATTTAAATATACCGGCAATGTTTGAGAATGCCAGACAAGGATTCGTTCAGCGACTGTACCATTGTCAAGCTGTAGAGAGCCATTAGTTTGAACACCTAATCTAAATTATTACATCACACCAATGGTGAATAAGAAATGTAACAATCATACTAACTGTAAAAATTCAATACAAAATGTCATCCATATTTTGAAATAACATTTTTTAAATTATTTTGAAAGTGTCTAAAAGTATTACAGTTTTGGGTTACAGGTAAAATTCAGTTCAACGTCAATAGTTCTCACAAAATTTTTAAAACTGTTTAGTGTTCGGATTTCACATATTTATTTGATTGTGCTTTTTAAGTTTTTTGAAATAAAGTAGCTAAAAATATCAAATACATTTTGCTCCGTCATTTTGGTTAGGGTTATCCAAAAACATTTCATTAGCGCTATTACTTTGTCTTTTCTTGTCCTTTAATTTTTTTATACTTTGAAGTCCTTGTGAGTAAACTCGAAAAACTATATTTTATACATTTTTGATCTACAATATATAAGCGTCAAATTTCATTTTATACAAATTCTAAAACATAGGAGAAACTCTGTCAGAGATATAAATACAAAACTGATTGTTATTTATTAAGACTACAACTAATGATTGTTTACAAAATAAGAAACAATAAAAACAGTTGTTTTAATAGTCTTGTCTTTTAAAACACTAAAACAAAACTAGGCTATATTTAATAAAGCTGTCCTCGCTGCTGAAACAGGTCAGTGCAACTCGAATGCAGTCCCTTTTAAAGCATTAGCTAAAAGCAGTAAATTTGTTTTATAGCAGATAATGCTAACTGCAGTTAAATTAGGTCATTGCTTACTATGACCGATTAAAACCACATTAAGTTGTAAACTGTTGTGTAGGGTTACTAGAAATATCTCATTGAAAGTCCGATGCAGATTGGTGAAAGGTTCTTCTTGAGTGTTTACTATCAATAAATACATACAATGCTTTTTCTTAGAAAATGAAAATAAAATTGTGATGTTATATTTGACAAATAAACTCCTTTCCATCCCATATTCTGTTGCAGATTTATATAAGATTCTTATCTCAGGGTGAAAATTAAATAATTTATTTTTCCGAGGTGAGAAATTTGTAGGAAACCGAATTTACGGAAAATTTAATAGGGATAGGTATTTTAAATTGGCTAAGGACAACCAACGACCAATCACATAAATACAGTTTTTTTTTTATTAATGTAGTTTTACATTGTTAACGATTATCTATTATAGACAATTTAGTTATTTTATGGTAATCTCCACATCATAGGACTAACACATGAGACTGTGAAAAGTCCACCAGTGCTGCTCATTTGAGTCATTTCGATACCTGTTTTGGCTCACAGTATATATTATCTTATATGAGACCGTCACTGTGTAAATGCTACTATGATCGTAATTTTCGTTAGGTTTTACCAAAAAATGTGATGTGTAGGCTTTGTTTGATCTGCTGGACAAGTTAGTTGGCAAAAATAAAAAAAAAATTATTATAATAAAAACTTGACAAAATTCAAAAATTATATTTTCTTTCTAGAATAGAAATGAGTTTTATCTATAAAACTGCTCATTTCGTGCAGCTTTTAAATATACATTCAACGTTTTACAGACTTATAAGGATAAAAATTCGAGCCATCACTAAAGATCATAATTTTAAACAACATTAAAATTAAAATTTGTATTAGAAATTTTATTACAAAATTCATGTACAGTTTTATTTATATTTTAGTTAGATTAAAAGTTTAAGTAAGTTTTTCAATTTGGTAAATATGTGTGTTAATAGATTAATATCTGACGATTTTAAAACGTTGCTCGTTTGAAACGGTTTTAAATGAAATGATGTTTCTTTTCAACTCAAGCAGAACATTTTATACATCTTTGTGATGTGTTTGTATTAATACTAAACAATAATCGAGAGAAGGAGAGAGAGAGAGAGAGAGAGAGAGAGAGAGAGAGAGAGAGAGAGAGAGAGAGAGAGAGAGAGAGAGAGAGAGAGAGAGAGAGAGAGAGCAAAGAAATAAATAAATTCAAGTACTGTCTTCCAGCGTCAATTGTATTTATCGAAATTGATGTTGTAATTTTTTGCCATCATCGTCAACTATTATATTGTAATTATTAGAGCATCAAATAATCACAATATAATAGTTGACGATGATGGCAGTTAATTTTGTCTTTAAAACAAATATGAATATTGGAGGAAGAAAATATATACAGCGTGCACCATAAGTCAGTTAACAAATTATACAGAAACATGTACCTTTAATGGATAAATGATTAAACCATATTCATAATAATGTTTTATTATGTGCCAAATACGTATGTTGAAATTTAAAGTTTTTAATAAATTGTCTTTTTAATGGTAAACAATATAGGCTCTAAACAAGCGCATAAAGTTCTTATTAGTTCTTTTTTTGTTGAAAATATTATTTATGAAGCCTAACCCCAACATTAAATTATTTTACTTTATTTCAAAATTATATAATTTCAAATAAACCTCTTTCCCCAAATACAACTAATTTATACCTTAAAAACAAAAAACAAAATCACTCTATTAAAACTAAACCTATTAGAGCATTTCATCCACAGCTGGCAAAAAAAAACTCGGGAATACGTTTTGGAGTCTACACATCGTTTTGACATTTATAAATAACAGACGTTCAACAATTATGCAGTCAGTTTTAAAATTCAATTGTGGACTAAACAAAGGAACTATAATGGTAAAAACAAAGAGATTTTTAAATTGATGAGACAAAGATTGTCATTCTGTTGTCGTTAGCGTATATAATTACTTCCGTGCATGAAGAAGAAGAAGAAGAAGTCTAACTGATCACCGCCCGAGGGCTTTAATAAGCCATCGTCATGCATGTGAACACCTTAAATATCTTACTACATAATTGATAAGCCTAAACTAGTTCACTAATACACCGTAAAAAGTATGCTTCGATGCCTAAACAATTATTTGCCAATTTTTAATACTTTTTAAACAAGATAATTGTAATGGAACGGGTTTGATTTTGTAGTATTTTGAAATCAAATATTGTTTAAAAAAAAAAAAAAAATGCAGAAAGTTTAGTTTACATTCACATAAATATACACACTAATAATAGTTAGGACTTAATATTAATTAATTAGGTGTTCGGTTTTTTAGATTATAATAGCTGTAAAGTTATTAGAAGCCATTTTGTGTAATGTGTTTCATGTTGGTAAAGTAGCATACGTACATTATATTAGATTTATACAACAACAAATTTTGATTAAATATGTAGAGATATTGTGACCAAAAATAATCTCTTCATTTCAAGTCAGGGTTGATTTTCAAACCAAAACTCGTGACACGTAAATGGTGCTAATCCACCAGTTTGAGTTTTTTTTTTTTTACATTTATGTAAAATTTGTTCGGCAAATTTGATTACACGAAATTCAAAGTTTATTTGATTTTTAAAAAAGAAGTTTAATTGAATACTTCTAAGGATAGTATCAATATATATTTTGAGTTGGAACTTTATTTAATTGAAATTGTTAAAAACTAGAAAATTTAATTGGAGTTTCACTATTACGACAGGTACCAATATTTCAAGATCGAATTTAGAAAATAGTAATGCCACCATATTCCAATCATTTATGCTTCTTCTAAAAAATAATATATTATCAAATTTAGGTCGCCAAACATTGGTCTTATTTAGCGTGCTTAATCAAAGTACGTACAAACTGCATATTGTAATACCGTGTAATGATAAGAATGTAAAGACTCACAGAAATGTAGAAATTTCAATGTTGAAGAAAACATCGCGGTAACCTTCAGTGAAAATATACCCCTGCCGTTGGTTCAATGTTAAAGAAAACTTATAGACAGCTATCTCTTAAAACCCCTGCTTCTCAAAATAAAGGTATTTCAAAGTTTTTCAAATTTCAAGAATATGATGCAGCATGATCCAAAATAGGCATCTTAAAACTTAGAATATTTATTGAGAAAAATAATTTAATGTCACCCAAACATAACTTAAATGTTTAATCTTTTCTTACATTAAAAAATATGTTTATGGTTTCAAAATTGTATTCTATAGAAACATTTTTTATAAGTTCATATTTTACTGTAAAAAACATTCAATTTGGTATATGCTTTTATGTATAAAGATAATCTCAGAATGTTATCTATAATTATTTTGAAATGTTGTTTATTTATTAGTAGGTATTAAATCTAAATTTGACAAATTCCCCCAAGCTTCAACAAACTTCATTTGAATCCAAGAAATCTTAGTTTAAGTTGTAATGAATTAAAAGCGTCTCCTTTTATTTGTATGATTTTCTGAAATCGCCCCTACTTTCTTAAAATAAATTTATTTAAAAAACAACCAATAAGAAACTATTGGATGGTGGTTGGAAATGATTTTTGAAAATGGGTTCAAATCAATTCACAAACATACAAATTTAACGGAAAGACATACGTACTCATACAGTCCTTCAATCAGAACGTAATCTCGAAACTCATGTTTCTCATAAACAACAAGATTTTGTCCTAAAATGAATATGTCTACAGCGAATTCTATGCATGTTTGCGTGAGAGTTTGTGCGTCATTAATAAAACCATCATAGCAGGTGCAATACAAGTTTAATTAAAATTGATTTATATTGAAGTATATCCGCAAGCAATGCAAAACGACGTTGCCTGTAAAATCCTAAACTGTTAAAAAGACCAGATCAGAATTTTTCTCGCCTCAAGAAGTACATCTAGTGTGAATTGCATCCAATAATAACACTAAATAAAAGCTCTAGAATTGATCGTAAATGCTTGGATGTCACAGCGTGTCCGTGGCTAGTACATAAACCTTGTCTGCTACAAGCTGGACGTCAGGACATTTGAAATTTATAACAAATCCTTTGATTTATTTTTAGTTGTAAAAGCTTTCGGAATTGTTTATCTTAGATAATATTCGAGATTAACCTGCGAGCAAGATGAAAAGGTTATGTGGGATTCGCTTTATATGGTTTTAAGTATCTGAATAAATACTTCAAGAATACGATCTTGTTTTATTTCTTTTAAAATAGGTGCTTATAACGATAGACCTGGATCTTTTAATCTTTTGTATTTCTACAATGTAATAGGAAAGTATTTTGATAACAAAATTTCAAGTCTTGACATTGATCATATCATCTGAGAAAAAGAAAAATATTTCTTACCATTTTGTCTGTATGTTGAAATGTTTTATATTTGCCTCTACGATCCGTTGACGATCTAGTCATTGAAGCAATTTAATTTAAAATATTATGAAAAGGTTTTATTATAATTTCGGTTAAAGACCTAGAAGGACTTTTGTTTTTAATCCTCTTCTTCTTTTCTATTTCCTTCTATTTTTATCAAATTTCTAACCTGTAAAACTCACACATAGGCTTTGACTTTATGGATCCATTTTTGTTTTGGTTTTCCTTTTTTACATCTGCGTATAAATTCTTCTATAACGAATTGGTAAGCTTGGTTTTAAGATCCGCAGGACAGGTTTGTTGGCATTAATAATAAATTATAATAACAATAATAACAATAATAATAATAATAATATAAGCCTGTACAAAATTTTAAAAAATGGGTTTTCTTTCGACAGTAAAAATGAGGTTCATCTGTAAAAAATGCTCACTTTGTCCAGCTCCATAATATGCATTCAACGTTATACATACTTTTTTCTAAGATAAAAATTGGAACCACCACTAAAGATTTAAATTTTGAACAATACATAAAATCAAAATTAAAACATTCCAGGAAAAATTATGTTTCAAAATTTTCTATTTCCTTCAGTTTTTATGTAGTTTTTAATCTACAAAACTCTCTAATAGGCTTTTAAGTTAAGAATCCATTTTTTTTTTTTTGGTCTTTCTTTTCTTTCTTTTTTTGTATCTGCGTATACATTCTTCTGTAACTCTTCTTCTAGCAATCTTATTTTATTCACCATTTCCTTTTGACTTGACCGTATATGCTCCAATTAAGCATATTTTGCAATAACTTGTCTTCTACTTATCATTCTACTTTTTTATTGGTTCTTCTCAGCTGATTTGTTATTCCAATTGTTTCATACATACTTCTAGCAATTCTTCTCTTACACTATTAAGCGGTAATTCTGCCATCAAGAAAGATCCATAATTCTGACCCAGAGGATGTTATTTGGCAAATAGAATATCATAGAAGCTTATCGCACGTATATACGGGAAATATATATATTTTAAATATTTAATATTCAAATTCTCTATAATCGCAAATTTTAAATAAGTGAGAGTAATTACAATATTTATATTATGTAACAAAGTAATTCCCACCAGTGGATTGCCGTCGTCATAATACTTACAGGAATTAAATATAAATGTATATTTTAAATTTTTTAATCCACAAAGAATCAAGATTAACCAATTTATTAACAATTAATGTTTGAGACAACACCGCACAATCTTTGGCTTAGGAAAACGAATATATCATCGGTCATGATGGGAGGTGATAGGGCAAGGGAAGGGGGAGGTTTCATGAACTATAATTTCATCATTGAATCCAATCGCTTTAAAATATTGATATCTTATAGCAGTAGTTCTATAAAACTACTAATGATATAGTCTGGGATATTAATTACTACAAAATTAACTTCTTTTTATTATTTTTATATAAATTCTAAATAGAACATCGTGCAGTTTAAAATACATTGATTAAGTACAATAATTGAACATGAAATCAGTCTGCTATTAAAACAGCTGATAGTTTTTGGTTTTGATATCAAGAAGAGTGTTATAACTAGCAAAGTTTTTAATTGATTAATTTAATTGATAAGAAAATATCGTAATTAAAAATGAAAACTAATTTTTAAGAAATTAAACATACAATTCAGAATTTAAATATTGACTGAACACATATTATTGTCCCGATATTGGTAACGTCTAGTTTTTCGGGTAAATCTACCATAAAGATCTGTACTACCACAAGTATAAAACAGTAAAACATGGACTATAATGCTTTAAAATAGTTTTCAAGCATTTCTGGTAAAATTATTTCAGGTTAGGACATAGTAAAGGCAATTTTGTAAAAAACTCGAATGTTCAATTTGTAAATATCAAAATATCTTTTCGACTATTAATTATTTTTAGCTTAAGGTTTTCTTTCCCCTTCCCTTTATGTATCACTTGATAATGTTGACAATTTAAAATTTGTGTTTTCTAAACATTATAGTTTGGACATATATAAATTATTTTCCGTCTATCACACAAGTAACTTTATATTTCGATAAGGAAGCCGTAAAATTGCAAAGAGCCGTATATATAAGTTTCGTCCTGTTACTGTGCACCCGTAAAAACAAGTTAAATCGTTATGGACATATTTCTCAAGTTAAGTTTACTAAAATGTTAACTAAACGTTTAATGCAATGCCCAGCTGAACATGTTTTATGATATTACAATCCCTAAGATCAATTTAAAATCAATGTTTTTATTATTATTTTTTTTTTTTGCAAGAGAAAATATTTCTTTTCTTTTTCGTTTAAAACACGAGTATTCACTACAAATATCCTAATTAAACAACTATGGCCCAAATTTAAATTGTACAAATAATCTGGATAACATTAAGTATGTCAAATAACACAAAAGATTGATTTCTTAAGTCAACATTGTTTATTCTATTGTTTTATTTCAGGATGACACCGCGCGATAAGACTCATCCTAGAGTAAACAATAAGAGATAACTTATTAATACATTATGTATGACGTAGACAGTGTTTTGTCCTTGTCTTATCTATTCTATTATTTTATATCGTATTCACTCTAGAAGTAAAACTACTAAAAGCTAAACACGATTTATATTTAATGGTGATCTATTAAAAAATCGGAGCGAATGTTTGAAACGTGTTTAAAATTTACAGTATTTGTTTATAGATATTTTAGGAAATTGAAACATAATTGTGAATAACATTTACGAAATCATGGCATGTTTTTCATGGAAGTCTCCGATTTAGTTATCTCAATAATTAGTCTACTTTTGTTAAAACCTTTTATTTGTTTCAAATTAAACAGGTTACTAGATCAATAATTATTGATTTAATTTTTCTAATTTTACGGTTATGGTAAATAAAGCAAGTTTTTATTACATCGGCCATCATTTAATGCAGATTTTAAATCCGACTAAAATAGGCTATGCGGAAGGATAAAAAACTTGCAGCTGATTTTGTGGAATTTGAAATACGGCCGCCATTTTAAATTTATTATTGAATTTGTCCCACGACTCGTAAGACCTAGTCTACACGCTAAATTTGAATAAAATTGTACAACAATCTTGAAATTTTGATGTTTATTAACATCTTTCTTCAACTTACTAGTATATATTCTGTGATCTAAAATTGATCCCTACATCTATTTTCATAGTTTTTGGAGTCGACGTTGTAAAAGGAGATGTCAATTTCTATCGTATTTGAACAATTTATTAGTTTATAGTCTAAAATACTGGCATCAATAACCATTTATGTTTTGTATTTCAAATTAAATTTGGGTGTTCATTGCCTAAATGTTGGTATTTTATATTTATTAAGATATTTCATTTTCTTTGTGTTCACTTCAACAATATAAAAACAAGAAAAACAGTTGTTTATTTTAATTACGGAATTACGTCATCATAAAAGTCAATTAAATCACTCTTGTGTATCATTCCCTGAGGCTAATTAGGATACAATCATTGTAAACAAGAATGACAATAATAAAGCCAATTAATAGGAGACAAATGAAATCTTGGTCCAATTAACTGAAAACGTTACCAACATTACAAATAAAAAAAGTTATTTTCTAATTAACGAATAAAAGATAGAAAATATCCAAGTAATTGATTCGTTCTACAAATGTGATGAAAACACGGATGACTGTTAGGACGGTCAGAGACTATATCACACATACGAGTTACTAATCACAGTTCCCCACTCGATCCGAGTCTATTATCTAATTATCAGAAAATATTCCTTCGCCTTCAGTAAAAGTATCAATTATTATTAGTTCGTGATCTTATCGACGCTCACACGGTTTGTTAACGATCTAGCCACAACACAAATAATTACACAACAAAACCTTCACAATAATCACTGCACTGACGCCATATTTGTATCTGTTAAACCTTTTTGTATTGATCGAATAATTGTGCTATCGGCCGAATCACAAAAAATAACGAAATTACATCAGTTTATAATTACGGATGGACGTGTGGTCCAAACTCGGGTTGTGGTTGTACGTGGACAAAAACCACGACTTTTCAGGGGCATTTCGTTTTTATAACTGGTTGGGTTTGGCATTTTATAATTATAGACGTATATTTGAAGAACAGATTGGAACTGAGTATTTCTGATTGACTTTGTAGGTGATATTAAAAAAGAGCGAGGAAAGAAATAGGCGTGGCGTCTAGCTGTTAAAAAAAATCATGAAAGTGTTTTTTTCCTATTTATGGATATTCCTCAGGAAATTTGTAGTGTATTTACAACTATTGTGATTGTAAAATATATGTAGAATATAAATTAGCTCTCTTTTCTTTGAGCATGCACAATGAACGTTACTTTCGTAACTTAAATATGGTGTTCAAACAAACAATTTTCAAAGTATCTGTTTATAATTTCGACACTAATTTAAAAACTACTTCACAACATTAATTAAGTACGTTAATTTTTCTATTAGATGGGTTAGGTTTCGTTAAAATATTTAACTAAAATAAACGATTTGTTTTTATTAAATACGACATAATCTTCAGTGAGCAGTATAGGGAAATCAACAATATTAACTGATAAAACCAATTCCTAGGAAAAATAACAAAAACTAAAATGATAATAATTGAAATAATTAATATTTAGTTTATTCCCTGTTATCAGGTAACATCTCATGCCCTAAAACCAGTGACCTTGACTGATGTGGCCTCATTTTCATCGTTTAATATATTTGTGGATATCGAGGGGTGGTAGATCTTTATTTATGTAATGGTAGATTCCAACGTTAGTTCAACTTTAGCAGTAGAACCCACCGATAGTGATCCCCATGTTATCGAAATGTACAGTGGGGATTTTTCGAGGATTATGTGGGGTGGTAGAAAATCACTTATGGTAAATTCAAACATTAATTATAGTTTTCTCTGATGGTGTTCATCATATTATCGAAATTAACACTGGAGCATTTAAGATAATAAAATAAATAATATTTTTAGTTTTTATTCCTGCAATATTGGTTAGAGAAATTATCAATTAATATTTAGATATTTTAAATAATTCTTTTCTTAGCCATAAACAAACAAATCAGTATCAAAAGTGAAAATGAAAAACAAAAGTAAAATTAAATACAGCTTTATTAATACACAAATTTGGCAGAAAACTAATAATAATTTAATATTATGTTAAATTAAAAACAGAATCTGTCTTTCTACTTTCACAAAAACAATACTGTACTGAAATCTATTTCTTCGTTTTTAAAAAAGTAATTCATACAAATTTCAAAAACTTAACTTTCAATAACAAATATTTAATAGGACTTAAAATCAGTAAAAATCTATAAACGCCTCTTTCAAAATCTTAATCATCATCTTTAGTTGTTAGCCAACACAAGGCGACCCAATTCATTCAAACTTTAGTCTCTTTAGGTTGTGCACTTGTAATCAACTGAGGATGAACACTTGCTCCCTATCTAAAAACTATCGTGGTTTTTCCTTTTCTAAAAAAGGAAAGAAACATCACAATAGTATTTTGTGGGATACTCTGATCTTATGGGAAGGGTTTAATATAACTTGGATAATCGATAAAATTGCTACAACAAACAACCCATGCAAATTTTATAATATCTGATTAATAATTT
The DNA here is from genome assembly GCA_963513935.1 of Aphrophora alni. Classification (NCBI taxonomy): domain Eukaryota; kingdom Metazoa; phylum Arthropoda; class Insecta; order Hemiptera; family Aphrophoridae; genus Aphrophora; species Aphrophora alni. The sequence goes on along the minus strand of OY740773.1, from coordinate 64,532,288 downwards.
GCCCAACTATAGTTACGAAGATACTTATTATATCTTATACAAATTATATTATAGTTATAGTTAAGATGTCTTTGATGATGGCCCCAAAAATTTCGAAAATTAAGCTTTAATAAGCCATTGATTAAAGTTTTTTTTTTTTTTTTTCATATAAACCAATTTTAGACAACTGTTTCAATTATTTATCATACCAAAAACAGCCCCTCCCCCACACAAATTATCACATATATAATGAGAAAAAGTATATATAGAAACAAATTTTGTCCTTCATCATTAAATATTTTTAAATCATAGTGGCAACCTGTTGGGGAAAAAAAATATTTTAAAAATTATATATTATACGCTCTCTGTTTCACAAAGTAAAAGTACCAAATGAATGAAAACTCATCCCCCCCCCCAATAAACTTTTGATTTGTAATAAAAAGATGTTTCAATAACTATTTCATCATATTCAGATGTTAATTAGGAGAAGATGACTTGATGAATGAAACGTTGTCTTCTTGCAAATAAGTGTTTATCGTGGCACATTGTGTTGTTCATTGCAAGTAAACTAATTCAAGTGAAAACTATTTGAGATCGCAAAAGGGACAACTTAAACGGATCATTTCATTTAAATAATTAAAGGAAAAATTATTCATAGTCTATTTACCGTCTGAGGTAAAATTAAAGTTCCTCAGGAGTAATTCAAGACACCTAGACAAAGACCTAGAAACACTGCCTTCCACGTCCTTCATAATCCAATTGGTTATGAAAAAATGACTGTACATCTTGCAAGGTTGTTATTAAAAGTAAAATGACTCAGGGTTTTCATCAATGTGGAAAAGCATTAGAGAAAAAACCCCGAGCGTACCATACCGTATCGAACCGTGCAGTAGGAAGACATTGTGCTGAGGGCGACACTCTTATAACATGCTGTGTATTTTTAATTCATTTATGTTCCGCGTAGAGAATGGAATGAAATTCGCTTCGTGAACAACGTTCTCCCATCTTGGAAATAGTTTTGTTCATTCAAACAGTCCATCAGTTTTTGTGTTATTTTTCCAGTAAAACTCTTGAATTTTCACACACATTCCAAAAGGATTCAATTTAAAACTTCGTCACGGATTGTTTAGGATATCGATTAGCCGTTATGGTGAATCATCTATTGGAAACGTCAATAAGTTGATCGTTGGTTAGATCGATTCTGATTTGGGAAAAACTGAAACGGTTGTGTGACCTCAACACTGAAGAAAATTACGCTTTGATCTAGTTGTTATTTCAGTGTAGCGTATAGTTTGAATTTAGATTATTGTTGTTCGAAGAAATGTCGAATTTTAAGTGGAAGTAGTATTTTTTATAGGCACGTGATCTTAATTAAATTTGGTTTGTAATCGGGAAACCTTTATTAAAAACACCCTGGTTCCCTTGGGAGATATTGTGTTTTGTTTTTTTCTTACATCTATGTAGTAGGGAGAAAGCTGTGTGATGAATCATTAAAATCTATGTGCATTCACTGAAATATTTATTTGATGACCCTAGGAAATTAAAAAAAATATATTAATAATTATATCTCCCTAACAAACATATAGGGAACATATATAAAGCCTTAAATGAAAAACCTAATGTTAATCTAATTTGAAATATTTTGCCGTATTTCCCGACCTTTTTGTTAACTCTGTATTTTTAGGATACTAGTGTTCAAAAAGTATTTTAAACAGATAAATTTAGTTTGTTCAGAATCAGTTATAATGACGCTCCACATACAAAATGTATGTTTCTTCTTCTTCTTGTTTAAAGATGAAGAACCTCTCGGACAGCATCCCCTTATAAAAAAGAAAAAGAAAAGAAAAACATAAAATAATGACCCCCTACCCCTGGAATGCTCTAATAGCGTCAGGGTCGGAAAAGAACAAGACCTGGAAAATGAAAAATGGATCTAACTCAAGGCTACATGAAAAAGGTTTATATCCAGTTAGAGTCCCTTGAAATTGCCAAACTCATACTCACTTAAGTAAGCCCCTGAGGATAAATGTATTGGCAGGCATCTCCCAAAATTATTTGGAAGTCATCTGTAAAAAAAATAAAATTAGTCATGGATGCTATCTTAAAAGTCCTAAAAGATTAGAGAAAATACTGGTGAGATGTCACGAAATCGTATTTTGAGACGAAAATTACAGTCTAGTAAAATAAAAAATATCAAACGACCCGGCGTCACCGGTTTTTATTTAACAAAAAATAAATACTCTTGAACTACAATTTATTTTTAATCGCTGTTTATATTATTGGTTTGATCACAAATTTCACTAAATTGTTATCGATATTTTTTTAAATTTTTTTTGTGATATTTCATCTTTTAAGACAGCAGTAGTGTTTCACTTTCATTTTTTGACCAAACCGGAATCTGCAATTTAGGAGATATAGTGAAGAATACGCTTTGTTTTCTCAGTGATATAGTGCACCAAACAAATTTATAATATAGGTTTCAGGTAACGTTTTGTTATATATACTTCACGGGTAAATTTTATGCAATAAAGTAAATTATTTTTCAGAAACAAATGTCTTCAAAAATACTGAATTAAACAAAAAATGTCAAAATATGTTTAGCCCTTTTAAACTCCACATCTCTGAATAATTTATTACTCAAATTTAATATGCTCTATTATTGTTAAATCAATTTTTTTCTAAATATAAATAGTATCATTCAAGTTTCTACCGTTCTTTCACAAAAATTACGATTTGATAACAAAATGTCGTTCTCTTTAAATTTTACAATATTTTAAACTCAAGTACTAGTGACCAGAGACAGGGCTACAACTAGTTACTTTCCATTGAGATATTATGACTGTAGCACTTCATGCCCGCCATGATTATATACCGGCCGATCATTGAGGTGTGCCATAGTTTCTTGTTACCTCAAGAGTAGCTCAAACCATTTCTTCTACCATATTAGATTATTTGAACATGTTACTTAGGTGTTGATGACAGGTCAGAAATGTTGTACAAATTCACTTTATTTTCTTTTTTATTCTTGAAGGTGTTAATTTGTTTGTTTTTTTTGTTACATCGTCTTTCATTATTACTATTCAGTACGTCCAGTTATAATATTTAAATCAGTTGTATTAAAACACTGGGCATGAACACGCTGACATGATAAATCAAATCTTTTTCCTTTCTGACTTTGGTGTAAATATATGCAGTCAAGATGTACAATATGATCTATTTCGGCTAATGAATTGTCAGAACTAGTTACGAAGAATTATTAAACAACTATATTAAAGGCTACCATTTTTATTTAAAAAAAATAATATTCAATATAATTCAATATGCACTGAGTTGAATTTGACCAAACTCCAACTCAAATTCTTCCTACTAAAACAATTATTAAACATTTTTATAAATTTTGTGGTTATATTTTTTAAAATATTTTTATTTAATAATAATTTTTGTAAAATATTTTTGTATGCAATATATGTTTCAACTTAATTCAATTAATAATTTAAAATTTAACAGAATAAAGAATTTAAACTGCTCAAAATGAACTTATGTGGGACCCTTGTAGATCGTACAGGTAAAGAAGAATTATTTTGAAATTTGAAAATCTCTTAAAAACCTTTCAAAACTATATGATAAAAATAACAGCAACGTTTCTTTTAGTGTAGGTATTTCATAAAGAAATCTAAATGTGTAGAATGTATTTGTTGTAATTCTTTAAAAAAGAAATATACTATGAGATAACCGAAACTGAGTGATCTGTATTATTGTGTAACTGAAGTGTATACTTCTAAGAATAGTTTTGATGATGAAGTTTTATTTCAGCTTGTATTCGAGGTTGATGATGGAAAAGACTTCAAAACATGATATAAAACCCGTAAAATATAAAGTTAAAATCATAAAATACAGTCCTCATTCTTCTAAACATTAACAATTAATGTTGATTCTAATTTTGTTTGATTATATTCTTCTTACAATAAAGTTTCGTAACGCATTTTTAATTAAAGATAGAAAACGTGTGTTGTGTATTTATCCAAGATTTGGGTATTTCTTAACTATTGTAGTTTACGCTTCTCATTAAATCTGTCAAACTATACGCTACTGCCATTACTATTTAATATTTTCTGGTCAACCCTCACACCAGGGGGTTGTGGGATGTTTGCACTCTGTCCAGTATTTGCCTGAATTGCAAAGAGGGTGAGTTGATCCCATTACACTATAGATCCATTAGTAAAATACATTTATGGTAGGCTTGGTTTTGGTACAAGTCTAGATGATAATATAAACAAAGGAAAGAAAACAAACACAATTAAAAATACTTCGTTTTAACGGAAACATTCTCAAGGATACAACAAATGGTAAAATATGAATATTGTACTCTAAGGACGCCACAACTCTAAATATGGAAGAGAGACGATGGTAAAAGTGTTAGTCAAAATCTGTTCTGCATCTTATTCTCTTTCTACAATTTTGATTATCATTTCTATTTTGTTTCCCACATCTCTATAAAACATAATTTTATAATTAATCTACCATATTTATTCGTTATTAACGGTAACACTCAAATTTCTCAAAACGCTTAATTTTCAATGAAACTACTTCTTGTCGAGTGATTTATCATCCGCAGTTGTTTACAGGTACACATTATTAGTGTAACCGAACTAGTAAGGTTATACTACAGCCTCAAACATATAACACTAATGACGCAATGTAGCTACACTCCTAAATCCAATGCATTCAATATAGTCAGTCATATTCATATTTTAGCTCATGTCATTACAATATATCCAACATCTTTACCCATTGAACATTAGGTTATGTCAACAAAACTACAAATAAATATTAAAAAACTAAACACATATTTTTCCTTCTATAACTCTTCATCAAAGCATGTTTCTTAGGTAACACATTTTGAAACTTTTACAGTCGAATTTAAGAATTCTCTCCCGTCCCGAAACCCCATATTTCTATTTTGTAATTAATATATTTTCTTTTAAGAGTATATGTAAGAAAATATTTGAAATATTTTTGTTTTCAGAATAAATATATGCCTCAGAAATAATACAAATTATGATAATAAACTTTCTTGGATCTTGTTGGTTAGTTTAGGTTAGGTTAATTTTTTACCTTAAATTACGTAATTACCTAACTTATATATTCTAACCCAACCTGACCTACATCTATACAGGTGATAAAGTTATTATTATATTTGTATTGGTTGTTTGGTAAACATTTTGAAATGGTTTAAACTTGAAAGAAACAATGTTAATTTGTAAATATCTATTGATTTAATCTAATCGAAATATTTTATCAATCAGAAATTTTGACCCAGGCCTTCTTTCATCACAACCGATACATTTTCGACTTTTTATTATGTGGATAGAACAGTGTTGATCGGTCAAATAGATTTCTAGATAACGAGTTGGTTACATTTGGATTTCACCCCTCTGACAAGGGGGGCACTAATCTCCGAAATTAGAAAAGGGTCTGACCACATAGGAATAACAAAACTACATAAAACACCAGAAATTAAAAAAATATTTCAAAACTCGAAACGTAATATATGTGTGAACGTGTTTTATGGCCATTACATTAATCGTATATTCTATTGTACCAAACACATCGTATCAAACATTACCCCTTGGGTAAATACATCGTGAATAATGATTTACCTTTATTACTATTATCCCAAGATAATATTATATTTATAAAGATGAACGTTTCTCGGATAAAACTAAACAACAATTTCATTACAATCAGCGCTGCAGGTGGACAAATAATTAACAAAGCTATGCAATTTACTTCCCGGATTTTGCAGCCTCCTGAATGAGATAAAATGGCTGCTAATTTCATAGCAATTAGTTGTTAAATTGTTTAGCCTTACCAAGGCCATTTATAATGTAGATTATCATGTTATAATTATGCTTTCAACTTGGGTTATGTTAATCAACTGTGTTAATTGTGTCTGAGCTTTCTTCAACGGTAATGAGATTGTATTCGCCTTGTTCAACTTTCAAAGTTTGTAATAATCTGTAGAAGGCATTTGTTTACTTTAATCAACTTGACTACTGCAAGGGTCAATTCTATCGTTGTAGTTTCGATCGGTCAATGTAGTTGCTTACTGCTATATAATACATGTATGTGTTATAAAAACACGTCTATATTAATTTTTCTACTTTCAACAATCATACTTCTCTACAATGAAGATAAAACAGCAAAAGTTTCATAAAATGTTACGGTCTTTTTTCATATAACATATAACAGAATTCCATGTATATATTTACATATGTATTTATTACAGCATAATACCATATACCATATAGCATAATTCAAGAACTACTGATGAGGGTACATTTCCATTATAAATTATAAAAGTATGAGAAGGTTAGTGCTAAATATTTGTTCAGAGTATAAATAAATATACAAATACGAAACGTTACTAAAATATAAAACTTTTTTCCAAGTTTTCTTAATGAAACAAGTTATGAAAAGTATTTCAAAAGCTTAGACGACTTTTTGATTTGGGAGAAGAATTAAAACAAAAATTAAAATTCAAAGTGCACGATCATGCTATCCAAGGCATAGATGAGTGAAAGCGGCTTGTAAATCGGTCCAGCCGTGTAGGCTGTAGATACGATACACCAAGACATCCTCTGATAAAAAAAATTAGTCGTCAATAGTTTTTAAATTAAAATTTACCAAGTTTTATTAATTTTGTTATCTTACACGGAAAGCTAGCAACTACAATGCAATTCATGTAAGATAAAAATTGATAACAACTTGATTGAGAAACTTCAAAACCTGTCAAGAAAAGTAGAGAACATTATAATATTTTATGAAACAGAAGTTAAAATTGTTACACTCCAAATTTCATACCTGTGGTATTGCAATATGGCATTTTAAACAAGGACAAAATTACAGTTTTACAAAGTTTAAACAAGCAATATTAATACGTATTTTTTTCAAAATTATTTATGAGGATATTTAATGATTCTCCCTCAACTTTAATATTACCATGTTATGATTCGCTATGCTGTCAAATCGTTATGAACTACCAGATCTCATTGTTCGAAATTATTACATTTTTAAATTTCAAGGTGTATCAACATTTATAAACCAATTCGCCAATTAAATATCTCAATAGACTGAAACCGATTCAAAAAATTAAAGTAAGAGATGACGGCTCAAATAACAAGCTCCATTTGTCGATCACATCAGGTGTGACCGAAGCACGATTCCCACCCCCCCCCCCAGCTTGCCTTAGAAGTTTCTTATGAAACTTATTATTATTATTTTATGAAATTAATTTTTTTCCTAATATTCAGTTCTTGTAAGATGCCTTTGTAATTAATTGTAGATGGCGAACAACAAGAGTCGATCCCCTCCCTCCTCTTATTATACAGCAGAGATGACATTTACCTCCCCCCCTACCTCTTACCTCCTCCCCCTCCTACCGGATTGACTACATACCTTTGTACTTAATTAATTTCGGTTGTTAGAGTTTTGTCAATGCTTGAAGCTATATTGTCTGCAACATTCATTTTAAAAACGTATGGACAGCTATTCTGTCTTTTAAAGTCTCACAGAATTTTAATACTATGATTGATTTTTTGTGGTTACATTTACTTTCTCAAGCAGAAAAAATGTATTTATAGATGCTTTAAAGTAATTACTTTTATTAATTGTATAAGAAACTAAAAATAAGACAAAAAATATTAATAATTATTTAATCTTAAAGATTATATTAGATGTAAAAGTAGGGATATTTCGTATTATACAGGGATATATTAATTTGGCTGAAATTAAAATGGAACAAACTTTAAATATACGGATGTAGGGACCTAAACAAACTAACCTGTAAACACTAAAGTGTTTGTTCAACAATGTTATACCGCCTTAACAGTTTGTTTACTAGTCAACATTTTGACGTAATTAAATGCTTAATATGGTGTTTGATAATTTATTTTTGTAGATAAATTATTTCTCCTTGTAGTATTTTTAACTAATACATTTTTTATACATAGAGAGAAAGAAAGTTTTACAATGGAAAAACAAATCGATATTGTGTTTTCAACAGTTATATCCGTCTTGAAGTCCAAGAGCTGAAAAAAGTAAGAGTTTATCATTTTTCTCATTTTGCTCTACAGCATAACGAGTTTACCAATCTAAGTCACATTTACAATGTCGACATATTTTGCCTATACTTCGAAACTCCCCCCCCCCATTTTTGTTGTAGATTATTCCAAATTTGAACTTACGAAACATTAGTTAAAAACTCAAGATTCTAATTTTGGCAAGCAAAGCGGCAATTGGAATTTTTGGAAAATTCTGATTTTTGTGTGTGGTTATTTTTTATTAATAGTGGTAAATATTTGAATATGACAATGTAACATACATACAGAAATGTGAATACTAGTTATAACATAAAAACAAATCTGATTGAGCATTAAAAACATCCAACTACTTATAACCTAAAAAAGTTCATTTTTGTCATTTTAAAAGTAAATGACATTTAATTAAAAAAATAAAGGATGGGGGTGAAAGAAAAAGCGATTGGATAGTATTAAACATACGCTCAGTGCACGTTTATGTAAATTTATGGAATTTCAGAAAATAATTTCTGATAAAGAAATAGTTATGTCTATATTGTTCTTTGCTATTCTACATGTACGTTGTAATAATTGTACACAATCTAATTATATTTGACACTGTAATATCCTAGTTATATTTTCCAAAATACCATTGAATAAAATGAAAGTTTGAAACAATAGTGGAAGAAGTTGCACTAACTTTAAATATTGTCAATTACAGTGAATTGTAGACATGGATTTTGAGGCGTGATCGTAGTTTGGTCTTATTGAGACAGTACAGGTGTTCTATCCACTGCCTCGTTAACCGTGCACTATGCAGCCTTCTCTTGTCAATTTTAATGGTCAATACTTGTTTATTTAAAGCTCTCTTCTCCCCCCCCCCCTCTTACGGGTACTTACTCCTCTCTTAAAAGATTCATTCTCGACTCGATTTGGTTACAGACAAGAATGGAGTAGGAGGCAAAGGAAAGAGGGGAAGGGTTTAGAAAAACCAGTTTGAAAAAAGAATACTGCAGCGAAGAAGAAGAAATGACGATTCTTGCGTTTGAAAATGGAATCGAAACAGGTAACGGTCGGGAAGCTTGAGCGACATCTATCGATCAATCAAGTAATCAGTTGTCGGGAGTTGTGACGATGCAAAGCGACTTCCCTTGTCGTTCATTTTCGAATCCCCTTTTCGTCGTCCAAAGAAGAGGTTTTTTTATTTTTTTAGCATCTAAAAACGTTTCCATGGTAAAGACAATGCTATATGTAAATAGGATTCTGTTTTGATCATCCGAGATTGATAAGTTGACATCAAAATGGCACCGGAGGATTTGTTTTATTTTTCTTCTTCCATACCCTCATTTCTTTTAGAAGAAAAAAAAAGGGATCAATAAAAGTTGAAATAAATGTGTGTATTAAAATTCAACTGGGATTATAATTTCAAATCGTATTGTCTGGCCTTCTGGCCTTGTCTCTGATTAGAGGACAGATTTCAAGGGGAAATTCAAATTGGTTGATTAATATTACAACAGTTATCGGGTTTGATAAATGTTCTAGACTAAATTGTCCGGACAATCCTCAGTCTAACCCATGAGGTAATAAAGTTTTTATATATAACACTGTAGAAGTTAACAAGTTTTGTACTTTTAATTTAAACTCTTTTTAAACTTTAATTTATTTCAATTATTTGAGAAAAATATTTTTTCTAAATCACGCCTACTTAATTCTAAACGATCATGAAAGATGGATTTCAAAATTCAGTTTTTCTATCGCCCAACTTATGTATACAAGACTTTTTCAAAACGAACAAAATATAAATGAATGTTTTTATATCGATCTGAGTTGGTATGTATGTAGTTCCTTTTCGTATAAGAAAATGAAAGACGAGTTTTTTCTTAGTTTATTATACACTATTATTATTATTTATAACTAACTTTATACTGTATAATTTAACTCTACATTAGTTTTAAAAAAATGTTTTTCTTTCATATTAAAATCCTTTTAGGAAATAATTATGATGGTTTAATAATTCGATTTCCTGCTTTCGACGTTTCAGCCACTACGGAATATTTAAACCATTTAATTAATGATGATTGACTATTCGTCTACTGTATACGTCTATGATTTTATTGTCAGGAGTTTTTTGAGGATAGGTAGTTCGAAAGGTCAGTTTTTAAATGTTTGTATGTGGTATGTCTCTTACTATTAGATATTTTAATAAATTTAAAAAAGATCGAATTGTTTAAAGAATTGGGGTGGAATTCGTTAAACTTTGTCTGCTCTTAATAAAACTCGTGATCATTGGCTTATATATTTGGATCAGGACCCTCAAAAACTCAAAATACTATACACGCAAATTTTAAATGGTTCATATTTATTGATTTTCAGATCGGAGAAACCTGCTGTGTGTAGTAAAAATTAATGTCAAAGGGTTTTAAAAGGTTTTTAGGAACAGTTTTTAATAAAATCTGTACTGCTTTTGAAACAAGATTGACGTTTAAAGACATTACTACACCTATGTTTTTGTTTTCGTTCAATAAAACCCGAATCTCACTTAAAAAATCCGTCGTTTTTTTTTTTATTAAATCATGTAGACCCTATCTCCAAATTTGAGTTTTTAGATGTGAGGAGAAAAGCCTCGGGTTATGGGCCTACTTTATTCTTTCCTATGAAGTTCTTCAATGAGACTGGGCTATAGCGAAATGTACGGAGACATATGGACATGATTTAATATTGATTATTCCAAAACAGTTACTTCATTACATAACTTTGTCTATATGTTACAAGCATGCAGGTTATTTAAGTGATACCAGTTTTCAGTTAGAATCCTTAATTCAATACGACTGTCGGTCAGATTTATTCATTTTGAAGTTTGATCGTCTAAATCTAGATTTTAAGACTCTTTAGTGCTATTATACTTTTTCCACGTTCAACGCCCATGTTTTAAAATTTCCCCAATTTTTGATACAATCCGAGTGTTCCATCGTCTAATATTTTTACAAATTTTTTAAACGAATTATTTAAAAAATACTTTGCTTCTAAAATTACCTCTAAATTCTCACCTTTATTTTCGCTTTCACTCCTACAGAAAATAACGCAACATTTAAAGAAAACAATTTTTTATCAGTAACCTAATTAATGGATGAATGAACTGAATATATTTTACGATAATTGTGTTCGTATTATTATGTCACGCTTGGTTAATTCCATTCATAAAACTGGTTTTAGTTTTGTAAGATAACCTTTAACGTGTGGTTATATTTAGTTATTAACTTAGCGTGTGAAAACTACAAGAATGTGTCGGTAACGTTTACGTAACTAAATTAACGATTTGTACAACTTAGAATCACAGTGATTTGAGCATTTAGTTATCCAAGTTTGTTATGGTTGTGGTTGCACTTTTATATTGCTTCTGACATTACCTTTATAATTTTATAGATACTATCAAAATGTATCAAGATAAAGTTTAAAAATTCTTAATAATTAACTAATCAAAAGCTAAATTTCATTAATTAATTATTTTTAAAACCCTCAACAAACACAGTTGTTGGTAACTGAAGATGACGACTTATTTATCGAAATTGTATTTGTTGTTTTTTTATTGTGGATATTGGAGTTTATCATTAATTATTCATTATTAAAAATATTCATCATTAACAGACATTAACAAAATTCGTCATAATATTATAAATTTATTTCCAAATATTAAGGAAAAACACAAAAATCTATATTTTCATATTAATTCCTTTTAATTTTGTTTAAAAAAAACTTCATTTGAGCAATTTTGTTTACTATGAAAATAATATACGGGCAAAATAGAGTAACCTATGGACATAGGTAGTTCTCATTAGACCTCCTCTCCCACAAGTAGTCTTTCTTCATTGTAATTTTAATGGGTTTATTAAGAGATATATGATTCATAAAAACTCCCCACCCTCCCTAAGATTCTTAAGGATCTTGGGATCAACAATCCCTAAATAGTTAAAGCAGTACAAACGTCCTTCCAAGATTGCTGAGTCACTGTCAAGGAAACAACATCAGTAGGATTGAACAGTCAACACGATCTTTCTCACTTCCTCATGATAGGCCAAGATCGTAACAAATTTGATTAAAATATAATATATTAAATTATACAGTACAAATTCATTTTCTTATCGATAAGTCCAGTATTAACTATTGTAGATGGTAATTGATGTCGGGAATAATTACGATTGTCTTAGTCTGTCACGCTGAAAACAAAACGTGCTGAAAAAATATTGGAAAAATAACATTTTTGGCAATTATTTAGAAACGCATCAAGATTTTTTTTATTTTCGAACTTATTTGTGGAATTTATTATAGGTGTATTTGTGCGGAGTTAAGTTGAAATTGTAGTTTCAGTAGTTTTCGAAACAGAATAAAGAAGAAACAGATGGACGCCAAGTGGTTTTAATTTAGAGCAAGTAAGAGTATAATAGATGTTCAATGAGCACTGTGGTGAATGTGAACAAGTTTAACTTTGGTAGGGGTTTCAGTGTTTCATAATGTAAGAGTATGTTTAGATACAGTCCAGTAAAATAATATTCCTTAAATCAGTATCTAAGAAAATTTATAGTTACAAAAACAGAAATGTGTCCCTCTTTGGAGGTAAAAGTAAATTAATAATTTGCTTTGCAATATCAACTTTTTAAAATAACTCAGTTTCCTGTACTCCTATGAAAAAAGTAGTTGAATTGTCTATTCAGTGAATTATTACATAACCACACAGTTTACTCGTCCCTATTTTAAACTAATAGTTGTATGAATAGTAATTATTGATGAACCTTGATGATTTTTTTTGATAAGCTACTTCTTATGATGTTACTTTTATTAACAATATTAATATCTTAGTCTCAATATTTAAAATATAACCCAAAAACTCATTTATCGAAATATATAGGATTACCGATAAAAAGGTTTGTAGATATAAACAGAAAGGTGCTATACATTAGAAGCTTGAATTTTCAATTACATTATAGCTTTTTAAATTTTTTTCCGATGCATTATACATACAATTTTAAAAGTGAATTTTTTACCATTGTATGTCGCAAAACTAAATCATTCAAAAATTACTTTCTGAACTCAAAATATATATTTCTAAATTTAAAATCAATATTTTTACCTATTACACAACTTTAATATAATATTTCATAAGATAGAAAATACTTAAATAAAACATTTTAATATTTTAAAACTTTAATTCCATTTTGTAAACTAGACTAAGGAACTACATTAATGTGTCACTAACAACTTAACCACATTGTAACTCAATCAATAAGCATGACGGGAACACACTACGCGACTTGGATCAGGTTGACAGATTTCGATAGAAGAAATTCGAGGTCGTTTTGGGGGGCGCTATTCAGTTAATAAACTTAATTTGTTGTCCTTGGTCGACCACAATCATTAACTCGATAAATCGATGTTGTTAAAGAAACTGATTTCACAAGAAATATATATTTTTATATCAATGGAGTAATTTTTTGTTCGTTTTCATTTATTGAGTTTCTATTTATTTGGAATCTTTATAGGATAGTAAAATATGTAATACCGAAATTCTAGCTATTTATTTTATGGAAACGTCAACACTCGATACCATGAAATGCACATCGATCGTAGACATTGAAGTCATTTGCAACCATCTATCGGCTATGGTATATGAGAATTAGATCGCAACTTTGCTCCGATTTTGTTAGAATTTGGTGCGTAAGCTCGGTGTTACAATAGATTGTTAATTATAAAAATCTGTCGGTCAGTTCTGATGATTATTTTTATTCGTATGTCGTACAATATCGCGTTATATGTAATTCTATTTAACTTTAGTTTTTTTCATTCTTTGATGCCCAAAGTGTTTTATACAATACAAAAATTTAAAAATATAACCTCAAAATTAGACAAATCTGTAATAATACCTCTAGTATACGGAGTTTTATATTGAATATAATTGAAAAATGGCGGCAGTTTAAAAAGTTTTTCGGTTGTTTCTAAGATTTACTTGAGCCTCATCTTGTGCAACGGGTCCATTTATTGACACGTAGGTCGACGTTGGCAATCGACTCGATATACAAAAAACAGTAGATTCCTAACATGTTATTTATCAGCTGCAGACCAAGTAAATGTATTCACTAGTAGCCTACAGTTAACAGTGTAATTATAATTACATACAGTTTTTGGGAGTAAACTTTTTTCCCAACTTACACATTTTGTTTCCTTTTCAAATTTTTAGATAAAAATAATCACTTAACGCCTATTACGTTTGCCTATCTGGGGTCACCTTAATTCTATTTAAACAAAAATTTCGGAAATTTTGGTGATACTTTACATTTTATAATTTTATTTCGGTTTGGTGTGCAATAATATTATAATATTATAATAATATTATTAATTATAGTTGTATTTAAAATTTGATGGAATCTAATCATAACAAACTGTGATAGTTAATCTGAAAAAAAAAATTGTGAAAAAGAAAAGACTACGTTTTATCTCAAAATTTGCCACAACGAAATGTTTTTTTAACAAATAAATACAAATTTAGTTGGACTATTACTACTCGATTTAATCCGAGCGTTTTCTCTAACTTTATGATAGGTTTCTGTTAATAACGTAGCAGGAGTTTACTGCTTGGAATTAGAGTATCAAAACCTATTGAGAAAATAACACGTCCCCCCCCCCCGTTAACTTTTTAAAAAATATTATTCCGATGGTTTTGTCTATAAAGTTCTTTTAATTTATTATATTGTACACAATGATATTTATTGATTCATCGGATATTCCCTCTTAAATTTAATAAAAACTTAATGCGTTATGAGATTTAAATATATATATATATATATATATATATATATATATATATATATATATATATATATAATATTTTTAACATGCAGTTTTCGTTTAAATAAAATAGCTTATTTTATTTTTGTTTTTATTGAAAGCTTATTTAAAAAGAATTTACAATTTCTTACACTGTAAAAAGTCAGGTTATTCCAAAGATAAATATAATCTTAAATCTTAGTAGACACGATTTTGTTTAGTTCATATTTTAAACCCTCTTACACATCACATAATTTATAAATGGTTCAACTTAGTTGACATGTCTTCCGGAGTATCAACTTTTGAAAGAATAGACCGCGCTTGACGTGTTTGTATTGTATTGCTTGAACGATATTTGTTCATTTCTGTGGGGTAGGTTTGTTTAAAATTCAGTAATTCCAACGCTTATTTCAGTCCATGGTTACATAATATTTCACTCTTTACAGTTTAGTATTTTGTCGAACACTGTATCCAACGAAAATAAAACTATACTTCGGTTTGGTACTATTTTTATAAAAGAAATCAAAAGCTAGATTCTATTAGACGTTCCTTCAAATTACGTGATTGTTTTGTATTTAACCAAATCTAAGTTTAACTGTTGTAATAAAACATGTATTAACCTGTTGATTTTGATTAAACTATTAACTGCGTTTACATAATATAATTAACAAAGATTATTCAACTTTCTCAATGTCCTATAACTGATTTATTTAGTACATCAATATTAACTAACACATTATAAGTAACATTACGCTTATCCCACGTTTAAAATTAATCAAACCACTCCTTAAAATAAACTTGACAATAAATAAAATTAATCGTAGTTGCAAATCGCCAGTTTAAACAAATTTCTCGTCCCTCATAATTAAAAAACCGTCTGCCGTATGTAAGGTAATTTGTAAGATCACAAAACAACATATTCCCCACGACAGTGACACAGTATTCGACCATTTATCTCCGATCTATTCTTGAATGTAACGTCAGAAATTAAAACTGTCCCTTTCCCGTATTAGGCAATCACGCCACGGCCCAGGGTCACTTTGAATTAGTCGAGGTAATCTCGGAATGACAGAAAAAACAAATCTAAACACCTTAATTATAACAACAGACCGAGCAACAGTTCGCTTTTAAACTATAAAATCCACTAAGAGGTTCTATGTTTGGATTGTTAATACATCATTAATAAAACTGGTGCTGTCTAACCAAACAGTTTCGTTCTTTTGTGAACTCTGTATATACTTGTTTAAAACCGGTTGTAAGTGTTGTCGGCATTAGTCATTGTTCGGGACACGTGGAGGTCAGGGGCCAAAATGGGGCGGGGGAGGAGCGCCCTTAAATACCAATTGATAATTTTAATAGCTTCGCATCTTTTAAATACACATGGTTAGGTTTATTGTTTAAGACTCGAGTTGTAGCTTTAGCAGATAAGATGTTTTCGTGATGTTGATATTGGTGATTGAAATTTTGTTTACACATTATTAATTTTACTTTAAGTAAATAAATAAAAATAATTATTTGTGTTTTGTGTTTTTATTAGCTGATTATTTGCCCGTGTGGTTTAAATAATTCGAAGTACAACTTATGGTTTAGTAAATTGGTTATAATTTATATGGTATCATTGCAGAAACGTTTTTACACCCCCTCCCCATTTATAAAACCAAATACCAATCAAAATTAAGTGGGGAAGTTACCATAAGACGAAAACTCCGATAAAGATTGAATCTGATGTTTTTTATAATTTGTTTTTAAATTGTGGTTTCTTGGAGCTCTAACATAACATATTAGTAGCTATACTCTACCCCTCCAATACCGATTGGGGTGTTATCGGTAAATATTCTCATCTTAAACGTTCGCATATCTCAAAAAACGAGAATTTATTTCCGCTAAATTGTGAAATATGAATATCAGATTTACAATTCAAACTGTGTGCCAAGTTAGAAGAAAAAGAAAATTACGGTTTATGTAATTTTGGGAAGAAAAAAAATAGTTAAACCTGGCGAAAGGCAGGATTAATTTTGGTCGTTCAAAAATGTAGAGAAAACCCCGATATTATAAACATACCAAATTTTATAAAAATATTTTCACTCGTTTGGGATCTAGCACAAATTTTATACTGATAGCTGATAGAGAGACATTATACCATAGCCACGTTTTTAGACGAAAAACCACTAACATAAAGGATATTTTCAAGACAAAACCAATAATTGTTTTATTGGCCCATTTCTCTTTACCACCTACATGTTTTCCCTTATTATTTGAAGGACTAAGATAACTTGGTTCAAACTCTATATAATTTTATCTAGAAACGACTTTTCGAAGCAGTTAATAAGAATATGTAATTGTAAATATTTCTACCAAATTGTTTTAAATAGGACCAAAAATTGTGCCACCTTAGGAAATTGTTGCCTAAGGAAATCTATTAAAATAACTTACTGATTTTATAATCGTGTTGGATTTAGTAAGTTACCAATGATAGAACTAAATTTCGTGGATATCAGTCAAAACATGGAAATAGATATTGATTCCGAAAACATGGAAGACTCTATAGCTTATTGGTGTCTACTCTAAGTCTCACCACGTCAATATCCAGCTTATAATTTTCCAGTTGTAATTATATGACTCATGGTTTTTAATGTAATGAACACATCGAAAGACAAATTTGGGACCCTTGATTAAAGAAGATAATTTAAGTAAAATTGTGTTTTTTTTCCATAAACTGCTCGTTACCTGAAGGAAACTGAATTTACCTTCATGTGTCCATATGGGGTTTGTTTGAACTCTTGTTTAACGGAGATGGGAAATTACCTGCTGTGCGAGTGTGTGAGATGTTTAGCAATACTTGGAAGGGTCTTCGTAGGTTTTGAAATCTTTATGGATGCTGACCCACAAAGTCATTGTAGCTTTCTTAAGAAACAATAATGGGTCTGCGAGGAATTCTACCGAAGTCAAACTTATTCCACATTAAATCCATTTGGAGTCGTGATGGTGGAAACCTACCAGTGGCTTTCTACACCTAAGGGGGGAAAAGATATAACATCAGAATTAAACATTGTAATTTTATTTCTGAACATTTTCTGACCTTTCAGAAATGTTATTAAGCAAAAGATTTATTTTGACTATATCTATAATATTAAATCTCAGTAGGTGAATATATTTTAATATTAAACGTGTGATAATTGTACGATTGTAGTCGTTTCAAAACTATATACCAAGTGTAAATTGTGTTTAATACTATACCATGATTTTTCTACACTTATTGCAGAATTAAATAGCAATTTGAGTGTTTCCATACTGTCCCATAATATTAGTAATTATTAAAAAATTAAACACACAAAGTACGTTCATACTCGGTTAGTTCGAAACTTATTTTTTATAACATCTGTCCGTATTGCAATAGATGACACTCCCCTTTATTTGTGAAGAAAACCAGTTGGCGCGAATTTAATTCCTCGCCAAATAGTTTCATATCTCCATCTTCGCACTTTGCAATGACCTCGACTGGTTGTGATTTATCTATATTTTCTGATTAAACGTTTTATGGTTCCATATAACACGGTGGTCATATTTTGTTTTGTTGTGGTGATCGATATTGCATCCGAGACTTCGAACCTGTGCAATTAACACAAGGTAACGAGCACAAAGGAAATGCTATCCTTAAGGATTAAAGTTGGACGATTAGAATAACTTATTGATATCGTGATACAAGATTTATTTCACCGGTGATCAAATCTTAGTGCTACGGTCAGATTATTTGTATCGCGAGTGGTTTATATCGTTTCTAATGCATTAGATTCGGAATAAATAAAATAAATTGTGTAAAAATATTGCACAAACTTTCTCACGTATGCATACCTAAAATCAAATAGTAATCGAGTTCAAAAAGTAAGGGGAAAGATAATATAAGTTCAAAATTCAAATTACGATTTCTTCACAATTGACTGTAAAGGTTTTGTTAATTTCTTTTCATGTAGAAGCTATGGACCCCCTCCCCCAGAACTATGTCTGTAATCTTAAGAAATTATTAATGCCCAATTGATAGATGTTTATTTCAAACATTCTACCGTAAACGTTTGAATATATCAAAATCGACGCGACCTTATTTAATACAATTTTCGTGCAATGTAACGATTTATAGCCTAAACCAATTAGCGAAATAAATATTAAAAGAAAATTAAGCTTAAAAGTAATTCGTAAAAACTAAATTGACGGCACCTATAAATCAGTTCCACGTTTTAGCCAATAAACCGAAATTTTTGGGGAAATGGTGACTAATATATCACCCGTTTTCGGATTCGTAGAGAATAAATTTGAAATAATTTTAACAAAATATTTTCAGAAAGACGTGGTTTGTAGTATTGCTCTTACTACAATAACCTTAAATTTGGAATTCTTGAAAAAAAAAAAAAAAAAAAAAAAACAAGAAATGCCTCCAGATAGGGCAAAATATACTTGCATGCTACATTAATTTGATCAAAATCGATCTACATGTTTGTTCTACATAAACCAGAGTCTAATATTTTCCCAAAAACCTCAATATCGATTTTTCAACCGATCACTTAACTTTGTGAGTAAACAAAAATAATTTTAAATAAAAATACATCGAGTAGTAACGAAATTAATAAATTATTTAAAATAAAGAAGAAAAACATCGTTGATAAATAATACACTAGTCCACAGTTTGCAACATGACGTCTTGAAAGCTAATGTGTGTGTATAGCTTTGGTCTGGGTTGAGCCTAGATTGGAGCTACACCCTCCTTACAAAAAACTTGATTAGAATTCCTGGCATACAAGATAAACAAATTGGAGGCCTACAACACGGTCGCCCTTGCATCTTACATTTACGATACTCGAGAGAGAGCCGGAGGGGGGGGATGGGCTCAAGGGAGAAAAATTGACTTGAAACGTGCGCAACATTTTTGCCCCTGTCCAATTTTCTCTGTTCGTCTTGCATACTTTTATCGTCTTTCTGTAAGGATACGTCATCCCTACATGTACTTATTGACAAGCGTTTGGGTTTTGTTTTGTTGTTTGAAATGAAGGTTTGACGACGATTTATTTGATCGAGTTTAAAAAGAAATCTTTAGATTCAAGGATGAATTCGTATTCATCAAAAATGCAAATTATATGTCTTTTATATTCTAAACTTTTCATTTCATTTTGAAAAGTATAAAGATGTGGAAAATATTATTAATGTTTATTTTATTTACAATATTGGTTGTTTTAATTTAAATCAATTATTACTACGTCCTAATTTTTATATCATTAATTTAAATACGAGTAGTTTATAAAATAATCTATCAATCTTATATGACTCTAATGATTACTGAACATGTAAAATGTCCCAAGAACCTATTCTATTTATATTCTTTTTAATATTTATTTTAAAATCGCCAATGAAGTTTTCCTCTATTTAAGAATCTTTTTGACTTTCCATGAAGAGAGATACCTACACATCATTGTTGTCGCAAGAACGACTTAGATTTTGTTTAACTCTGCTAATGCAACCGGTACATGCCAACGACTCCAGTCGTAGAATTACCCTGTCTAAAAAGTGAATGAAAACAGAATTTAAAAAACAACACTATTTGTACAGTACATAAAATAAAGCGGTTTTTTGTTGAAAATTAGGTTTTTATTGATTAGGTTATTGAAATTCCCACACTTATAATTCATTAGAGTTGATTTCTGTCTAAAAAGAGATTAAACTTAAGCGGGGAAAGTGGCCTTCAATTGATCAAATAATTGTCGAAGGGCTTGGTTTAACTCGACAATAAGATTTTTCGCCTAAACGTATATTATACAGTTATGCCAAATACATTTACTAATAATTACGAATAATATTATTAAGCTATTTTTGCAGTTAATCCGATTGATGTGTGTAAATTTATTATAATTTTATTTTTCCTTTTTAAATGACTGCCAATAAAAGAGGTGGTATGAACGAGGCATAGCGTGCAGTCATAAAAAAAAGGCAAACAATTAAATGTATTTTCAAATTTTTCTAAAACATTCCTGTAGAACGTTTTTACTAGGAAAAAGTAAAACCGTCAAAGCATACTTCTTTTTTATGGTCACATTTAATTGACTTGAAAACTATTTGTATTTCACAAAGTTATGAATATATGAAGTAGGGCCTACATTAATATTAGCACAACAATAACCGTTATTTGTCCCCTGTGATTTCCTATAAATCTTAATAAATTTCGTATAACTTATGCATGTAAATTAGCATAAAATATAAACATTTTTTGGGTAGTTTGAAGAAGGTTCATAGAACAAAGAATTAAAGACAAGTCTGCCCCAACTCTGGGATGTTGTGCCTATCAACTAGATGTACATGGATGCGTAGATCCACGAAACCCGACCATACGACTCGGAAAGGATGTAAGCTGTTGGTGAATCGAATTTCTCCCACTTTAAAAAAATACTTGTTATCCTAAATAAACCTGATGTGGGGATCGAAATCAAGTGGTGGAACACTCCACGTGTCCACCTTCCGTAATAATAATACCGCCTCTTTCAGCCGGTGTCGCGGTCAAACAAGCCTCCGGTTTTCCGTGACATCTGAGTGGAAAGATGGGTAGTCTGCTCATCATAGTCTGTTAAAGATTGTGCGTTTTGCTGCTCGGCACCTGATCCTGATAGTCCTGCAGATTATATCTGACGAATTCTGTAAGCAGTCGGGAGTTAATCTCATTAATGACACTGTTTCCTGTAATTAGGGAACTTTGACTAAACCACTTCCAGAAAGTGACTAGCGCGCGTCTTTTATGCAGGATACCACAATGAAAGCCGGGTATGTTAATACTGATCATAGAACATAAATAATTCAAATTCGCATAGTTTTTAGAATTTACTTTATAATTTAAAACTCCGCGTCTATCCACACTATTGATTTATTCTTTCAGCCATGTTTTTATACTTTTCTCCAACCAAAACATTTTCCCTTCCAATATATTTTAAAATAGTCTATCTCCCCTTCTGAGATAAAACATTCGTTTTGTAATCACTATTATCTTCCTTCAATATCACCCTTGCGCTTTTTTTCACTAAAAAAAGGGGGAAACGAAAATATCTTCCGACATTTCGATGAAAAAGAAGAAGACATTAGACTGTGATGATTGCCAGAGGGCAATAATGCTGATCGGTCTTGTGAATTACGCGGCCGTTTGCATGATGATAACGGCAAAGATCCTATCTAGTAGTTTAGTCTGTGAACGCATTCTTTTCTTATCGTTAGTTAAAATCTCCAATTTAAATGTAAAGCGTTACAATGGGTTGCATATGTAGCGTATTATTTCTATGTATTGCCATTCTTGTGTTCGAGTTTTCTTCTATTTAGATTTTAATATTTCAAACGAAATCCAAATTAATTTTATTATTAATTTTTAACAGAATAATTTTCTATTTATTACTATTGGTTCAATCTAATGTAGTCTTAGTTTTGAATTAACGTAAAATTAGGGTTTATAAAATTGAAAATCATGAAAAAACTTATCTAATTTTCATTCCAATCGGTGATATATATAAAATAGCAAATTTGTAGTTCACTTTTAAAATTGGAAATAATATGATTCAATTACAAATACAGCATGGTTTTATTTATAAGAAATGCACCATTTTAAACAATATGATTTGTATTTGAGTAATCTATTTGAGCGAGTCTAGTAATGATCATATTTACCTTAAAAATAAAATTTTCCGTGATTCGTAATTTAACAATCACAAAGTAAATCATTTTGTAAAGTTGTATCTTACTTTATAAAAATCTTGAAAAGTTAGCATGTAGAACAGTTCCTAAGACCTACTGTAAGTTATTACAAGGCTTTAGCTACGCTCCTGCTTTCGGCTTATTTAAGGTTGAACGTCAAGAAACCTAGTGAAGTTAATATTTTGTTTGAGAATTTTGTATAAATAGGGAAAAGTTAAGGTCTGTCGCGGGCAGACTGTATTAACTCTGAGTTTAATCTCAAACTGTTGTAAGGCATCATTTTTCACATTCTTCGTCAGTTTTCCACTCCCTCTCTTCGCATATGCAGCTTTCAAAGTTTTTCTACCATGTTGTGTTACTAAAGAAAAAATACTGCCTTCATCTGAAAATTTCAACATAGCATTATATTATATTTGTTTTATAGTTAGCAAGTTTAGGGGTGAAACATCTCAGAGATGTAAGGGCGGGAAATGTAACTACGTTATTTTTTATGTATATGGCATAAGATTAGGCCGTGTAAAAGAATGGATGGAGCACGCAAGGGGTGAACAAAAGGGTGGCTAAATTTTTTTATACCACCCTATTTTCTTTACTTGTATTTTAATAAGAGTAGGAGAGGGTGGATCGCCCTAGGACATAGTTATACTATAAATTTAGAAAGACGAGGGGTTGAGAGGGGGTAGGAAATGGCGTCGGCGAAAAACAAATCTTCTCCTTTTTGTTGGACTATGGAGATTACTCCCAGAAGGTCCTTCTACCCTCGCGTTTTGTTTTAGTGGGGGTGGGATAAAAAGAGGGCGGTTTTTATTGATGTTTTTTTTAACAAATTTATATTTTACGCCTCTGTTTAAAAGTGTAGGGATGATCATGTAAGGGTTGTGACCAATCGGTGATTTGCAATTTCATTTAATGTGTTAAATATGTTAATTTAACGATAATGCAGTTGTTATTGGAATGACTAAGTAATAGAAATGTGCAAATGTTAATTTGGAGCCTTACTGTTATTGGTCTGATTCATATTTTAAAATGGTGGACAGATGGGGATATTACAGCAAGTGTCAAATGGACTGATTGTGTTTCAGAATTTTATTTTCATTGTTCAATCTTAGTTGTATGACATTTTAATTTATTGTTACAATAAATTAAACAAAAATAAATAAATAATTTCGTTTAAATGGTGACTATGGAAATTTAGCTAGTACAGTTTGAGTTTTCTCTTAAGCTGATATGAAGAAATAATATCATCCAATATTAACGATACTAATTATTTATAGACTTCACTATTTTGTTTTAACATTTCCAATATCACACAAGATTTAATGAGTAGATATACTGTGAGAAATCGGTTAATACAATCTAATTATTGGGAAAAATGTTTACATATAATCTTCTGACACAAGTAGATTGTTTTAACTTAAAGTATTTATCACGTTGCTCAGATATAATTTTAACCTACAACTGAAATAAACGATAGATGTAGTCATTTCATAAAACCAAACAAAATAAAATAGAGAAAGAAAAAAACAAGGTATGAAAGCAGTAAAATTAGTATAATAAAAAGTCATTGAGTTTATTCTAACATGTTTAATCTAGTGGTACTTTGTTAATTTCATATCTCAGTTTGCATTCTGCTCCATATATTGAAACATGATATTGTTTTTATTTTATTTTCATTGTGGTAACATTGTCAAACACATATACAACAAATAACAATCATAGCACAACATTACACCAACGCTACACATACAATTTCATATCAATCAATTAAGCGGAAGTCCCTTAGACCAGGGTTGCAATTGGAGTGAAACAGACTACCTTGAAAATATTTGACTAAATGTTTTGTACATAATTATAACTCGACAACATGTCGGTCCTAAGCAAGACTAAAATGTTCCATTTAACAAACATTTCAAATACAATAGCCTATAAGAACTTACAAATCAGCTGTCTACATTCTGGAAATGTAAACTATTTAACATTCATTTCCATAACAACTAATTTTACAAATATAATAACAGTTAAACCATTACAATAATTATAAAATCAATTTGAGGTTCGGTTAATCAACTAAATATAGGAAAGATTATCATCATATTTATTTCTGCCGTATATCGTACAAAATGGTTGTTATGTTTTCCTGTTTTTAGATGAAATTTTTTTTAAACGATCTGATACAAACCTTCAAAACGGGAAAAGATTTCTATAAATTCCAGCTGTTAATATATTTTGTATTACTTTATTCTCTAAATGAAAACTAACACTTAAAGGATTGTGTGTTTTTTAATATAATTATGCATTTGGAATCAATATACTATATATAATAATTATGAAACTTAATCCCCTGTGGTTAATGCCATTTGAAGACGACTACCTGAAACTATTGTCATCTGGGAGTTGTTTGTAGAAACGTTATGTTAGATTTCGTGGAGGAGTACGACTAACAAAAATCTTTAATTAACAGTAAATGAATGTTTAACAAAAAAATGCAGGTGCTTAACTTGTTTGTGAAAATGAACCAGTTGCACAAGGTCGAATTTCAAAGTCGATATTTTTATTAAATATTAGTGAATTGATAAAACAAAGTATCTGAAGGCAAAACATATAGCTACAGACAATACAATGAAGGAATAAATTTAAAGTATAACAGAGAACGTAAAAAATAGTTCCAAAATAAAAATGAGTGGACTCTGGTGACTTGACTCAGTTTTATTCTATTTATGTGAAAATTCGTAGTTTTCATAGACACAATTTATCAGGTAAGTTTATATCATAACGGTACACAGCAAACCAAATTTTTTTTTTCGGAATATTAAAATAAAAAATAAAAAATCGTATTGGTAAATTATTCAAACGGGTGTACAAAAATTACTTTTAAAATGTTAAAGGAAAACTTTCATCTTTAAATATTTGTTACTTAAACAAAACTCAATTAAAACAGTCAAAAATTTTATAAAATTTGCAATTATGACAACATTCTAAAAATTATCCAATACATATTTAAATATATCCAAAACAAAACAACCACAAAAAATACGTTTAAAATTAGTTATTTTCATTTTCATAAGAAATCCTTAAAATACAGTAAACACTTTAATGCGGTCAACATTTCTACACCGCACTTCAATCAACGTGTCGAAATTAACGCTAACTAATCCAATACACTTTTTTTTTTCAACTCACGTAATGATTAGAAATCTGAACGCAATTATCGCGTGTTTTACCCGATACCAGCGTAAAACTCACGTATGTCCTTTACTAAAATTAATGTCGAGTTAGGAAACAGAAACCGTGAGAGCGGTTCTCCGTGGACGAATCAATTATCCGTTGTAATCAAGCATAAATACAGTTTAATATGCTAGCTTTAAGTATTACTACATACCCTATGTGTTTAATTATATCACTTTATATCACTTAGACTAGTAATTCTTGCTCTGTTGTGGCATAATTAATACCTTATAAGATCCGCAACATCGGCTCATTTCCCTCTGACTCGACTGTTATTATCCTCATCTTAATGAATCTTGTAGTTTTTTTTGTAACTTTGTTTTTTTTTTTTAGTATTTGTATATTCTTTGATAAGTAGTTTCTGGTAAACGTTCATTATGAACATCCTGACTGTTACAGGATGCGCAGTAAATCTGAGGATTTTGATTTATTGTAGATGTCTACGATTTCACACTGAACGTGTGGGATTTAAATTTTAATTAATGTCTGTATAAATTAAGTGTTTGATATTTTATTTTAGAAGTCACGGAATTAAATCTGTAAAGTTTGTGTTTATTTATATGTTCAATATAAAATATGTAACTATTAATACAAACTCAATTTTGTATTTAAAGAAAATAGATTTTGAACATATTACTTTTGCGAACCAATTTTTAAGAATTAAGATACAGAATCGGAGGCGTCTCAGATCTGGTAACCTTTTATCTCAGTAAATAAACCTAAATATTAGTTTTTTAATGTATACTTATATAATAACAACTAGCCTTTGAAATTTATTCAAATTTAGGCAATATTGTTAGTTGTTTCTTGGAATATTAATTTGAAAAAAATAGTTTTTAGTTTAACGTAATACGTTATCAGTTTATTTTAATATTTAATTACTTTGTTAACAAATTACGTAGTTTATTAGTTTAGCAATACCATATGGATTCCATTCCAATAAAAATTACAATGATCAAAGCGTCAAAATTGCAGCAGTTTAAATGTGTTATGTAAGACTTTAGCAATCATCTTTGTGAAGTGAGTGTTTCTATTGTGTCTAATATGTGAATATTTGTGAATGTGTGTGTAACAATTTAACGTACCTTCATAAAAATTGACAAAAAGAAAACTTTGAAAATAATTATTTTGATGGCTAACAAAATTCAGTTTTCTGAATTTATTCAGTTGCTGACAAAAAACATAGTTGCGAAGGAAATTAATAATCATTTTACTTGCTAAAAGTTTTTCAAGTATTTTTTTTTAAAGTAGTAAAGTAACAAAATTTAACCACGATTACTGTTTGAATTTACTCGATTAAATTCACGGCGAGGTCGCGTATTATAAGTTGTATTTTGTGGCAGACTACATTAGATGTGATACCAATTCCGACCAAAAGTAGTTCCACACTATGGATGCCCATATTTTATTAACCATTAAAAAAAAAAAAAAAAAACGATTTGTAAACCATCTCTCTGTTATCACACTAATACTTTCACCTTCTACCATAATTTTGGGACTAGCTAACTGATTTACCTTAATTTTATATTCTAAATCATCATTAGTGAGAAATAAAGCCTTCCTAATGATGTCACCTATCTCTAAAAAAACACAATTCTGAAAACGTTTAGAATGAATGAAAACTGAATTCCAAAATAAACAAGTTTGTTCTTAACTCACTTGCTAGTTCATTTTATATGTTCAAATTAGTTATTTTTATGTACAGAAAACGGTAACTGATGCACAGTGGACACCTCTTACCTAATATTATCCAAATACAGTTTAGATGTCCGCTCCCACGACTCTTATTAAATTCCAAGGCGTGTTTTAATGTTTTTATTACTCAGCACGACAGAACGGGACAACATGTAGGTAATAATAAATAAAACCAAGTTTACAATTAATTCCACGCTTTTATATAAATTAGTATGCTACAGCATAATGTCACAATGTTCCGTTAGAACGGCCACTCATAAATCAGACTTCTTGACAACAGAATACGTTATTAATGCATCAGCTTAACTTTATCCGTGCGTTGAGTTTTGTTTTGTTTTAAATCCAAAATCGTTTGAATCTCATAAATGAACAAGTATTATCACAAGACTAATCACAGTGACAAACGAAATTATTCCTAATAAACGGTGCATAAATTTTCGGACACGCTTTCACGACAAACCAGATACCAAACAAACAAATTGTGTCGCCTGAAATTCCGTGTTAAGAATTATTAATGAAAATGTGAAAACAATCTACGAATTCATTTCAGCTGTAGTAATAATAATTCCTATCTCAGTCATCCTGGTTTTCCTTTTTTATAGAATCAATTTCCCTTTCTAATAGAAAAGTTACCATCTTTTTTTCGAAACTTTAAATTTTGTTTACAAATTAAAAAACGGAAAAATGATCTTTTGTTAGTCACTTTTTCACTGAAAATCCACAAAACAAGATTCGTTTAACTTGTACAGTTCGCAGAAAGGAAGGAAAAATGATCCATTTCATTTCCGTGTGGTGTGCTCTACATTTATTGAAATAAAGGAAAATGTATTTGGCATGAGTTACATGAAATTGTTAGATCATTTATACTAGAAGAACTAAATGGTAAAAACTGGTCATGTTTAGCAACGTTTTGTAAAGAGTTTATAGATATTTGAAGTAGGTTTAAAACCTCATAAACTCAGGTTGTACTTCTAAAATAAAATATTTCTTTTATTTATAACAGAAGTACCTATGTTTTATCTGACGGGGGGGGGGGATATTTTGTGGTTTAAATTTATGATACGATACATGAGAAGCTTTAGCTTAGGTAAATATTCTGATTACCAGTTAATGTGTTTAATTTGCATTTATTGTCGTGTTTGTGGAGTTTGCTATTGTGGTTAAATAACAAATTTCACTAATTTTTGTATTTGTTTTTAATTTTGTTTAGGTATCGAAATTTCGTTGTAGGGAATTACAATTAATTCATTGATATTCGTTAATCATTAGGGTTTCAGACGAATTCGGCCGTTGATTCTATCTTTTTCTATATAATATAGAAATCGTCAATGCATATGTACTTTGTTACTTATAAATAAATAAATAAAGATTTTTCTGTCTATCTATATTGAATTGAAAAGTTTCACGAAAGAAATCATCGATTCATTTAAGATTTCGCTTAGTATTTATCAAATCCCAAAAATAAATTTACGGATTTCCCTAAGTTTTTCATATTACTACTGACGCGTTTCAGATAAAAACATGCTTCTGGAGATAGGATGTTCAGAAGAAATTAGACATACAGAAGTAATATGACAGAGCTAAAGATAGCAAATACAATCACTCAGAAATATATAAAGATTCCCAAAGTATTTTAACAATAAATATCTATGTGTAAGGTTCACAGAACCAAAATATCATTGTAATTGGTTGAACGATTTTCGCTTTACATGTAATTACAACCGGATGTGATCCAAACCAATGTAACAAGCTACACCGATTACAGAATAAAAAGAATTTTGAATGATGTTGAAAACTGAAACTTGAAAAAGAAACACAACATTTTTTAAATACATTTTTTTGAAACTCTGGCTCCTTCTCTAAACATTTGTAATAAACTAAGAAAATATGTTTTTTATTTATTTTTTTTATTAATGACTATACATTCTAAATAATACAGAAGTAGTAAAAACAGAAAGTCCATGTAATAGAACAAATTATAAAGATATTTTAATGAGTTTGAAATCATCAAGAAAACAAACGTATCTTATAATTATTCATTCTAAATAAACATATAACTACTTGTACACTTTGCAATTTCCTGACTGGCTTTTGTTAGCTTAATAGTGTAGCTAATTGATAAATAATATAGCTAATTGTCGGGGGATGATTATCGGTTATCTTACATTGAAATCTCATTACTTCTATAATTGCTTTCGTCGTTATAATCTATTATACATAATTACCTTTTTAAATAATCTCTTGTCTAATCTTTACGTCCGGTTTGCAAAACTTAAACGCTAAAATATTTACTAATGGTTTTATATATGTACAAATAAAAAACTAAACCTATATATATAAAGTAGTAGTATATATAAACCTATAAAGTAGTCCGAACAGCAAACTTGTGGTTAATATAAAGATTTGTAAAAACAGGTTTTTTGCCGATATCTTCTAATTTTGAAGTTTTGAGGGAATATGTTATTAGTTTGGTTTGTATCTTACAAGTCACTTAAATAAAAAAATTTGGATTGTATTTTAGAAAATTCGTAAGAAATATGTTCTAACTTTTATAACATGTATACTCAAAATTCATATAGCCCAAAAATGTTTATTTGATTTGTCAGCTTTAACTCTTAAGTTGAGCATAAATCTACACAAATTCTTTGTCTGAATCCTTGCTTGTACCCATATCTTCTTAATTTCCGATTCTCTCTTCAGTGTTATTCGCCATGTCATTTTGAGTCTTCTTCTTCTGCTCACTGAGGCGTTCACCACATTTGCTTTGCTACCTACAGTAAGCATGTGACCAAACTGTGTTCTTTCTTCGTGTGGATCTCTGTTTTATCAGGATAGCTTTCTTCCCTTTGATACCCCATAGATCTGAACCACCACACTCTTTTAGTATTACGTAGACATTTATTAACTAAAGTTTATCGCTTACGAGTGATGTTGATCACTTTCAAATCTCACATCTCTTGAACAGCACGGATTTATACGCAAATTTCTAAGTATTGTCTTTCTGAGAATAGTAGATGCTCGCCATGAAAGGTACAGTGGAGAAATGGGTCCTTTTGCTTTGTTATTGATACTCTGTAGTGTTCCTTCGTCCAGTCCTACTACACTGTCTAGATTAGGAAACTCCGCGACTTGTTTGATCTTTATATTGTCAAGGAAAAATTTACTAAAGTCACTGAAGATTTCTTTCGTGTTGGTCGTATTCTTCCGTCCTTCTTGCTGTGTTTTAACTTTTAAATATTTTAATTTACTCTCCACATCTCCTAAACTCTGCAGTAGCAGGAACAGGTCGTCCAACAGCTCCAAGCAAATATTGTTTCCCCATTGTATACCATGGTTTCTGTTAGTTGAGCTTTCCAGCATGTCCAACAGTATCGGGTAACAGAAAACAACCCTGCTTTATTCAAATAGTTATTGCGAAACTTTAAAATTTCACTACCTACATGGCATGCTAGAATTATATTCAAAATTTTATCAAAATCCTGATCAGAATTTCAATTTAGACTGATATTCAGAGACGAAATATAAATAATTTATTTTTATAAACAAAACAATAATAGTAACTGTTAATTTACCTCTAAATGACTGAAATTGTTGAGCTATAATAACTCTTTATGTACACTTTATCTTATTTTGCTTATATCTAGTTCCCTCTAAATGTAGCAATAATTATTAAATATCAAAGAAAACCATTATGGTCATTATGAAATAAGTCTTATATTTGATACAAAATCTACTTCACCCAAGAAATTGTCTAGTAAAAATCGTAAAACAAAGGTCCACACACTTGTACACGAGTGCAAAATAAAAAAAAAGGTGAAAATTACACCTAATCGAACAGAAAAACAACAAACACATGAGGAAATTATAAATAATTATTTAAATTGACGCGAGGACGTGTGGAGGTGTTGATAATGAGGTTCCAGGTCCCGGGTTCGAGTCCCGATGTAACCTTTGAATCAGTCACGAGTTATGTCTCGAGTTCATCACACCGTCACAATTAGAACAATCTAAGTTGTGTTATCACGATTCAAACAACTGTTCTTTTCATTTCTTCACGTCTTTATTTTGATCCACTCTTCGAGAGGGAATAAATCATAACTGAACCAGAAAGTCTACATCACCTTGATTTATCGGTTGATGAGTTTTAACAACGGTTTCAGAATAAGACGCCTGAACAGTGACTGTGGATACAATATACCACCTTCAAAACACTTTATAAAACGTTAATAACTGTTGTGTTAAGGTAATTTTATGCAGTTAGTATTTACAACTGTGAGCATATTGGCATATATTTTAAATTTGTATAAGATTTAAGGATTTTATTTGATTAATTATTAAGAAAAGTTGCAATTTTAAACACATTTATCTAAAATTACAAAATCTTAACTCTATTTTCCATTTTTCTACAACTTTATGTTATTGGA
Source organism: Aphrophora alni (assembly GCA_963513935.1). NCBI lineage: Eukaryota > Metazoa > Arthropoda > Insecta > Hemiptera > Aphrophoridae > Aphrophora > Aphrophora alni. Next base: position 64,500,358 of record OY740773.1, on the reverse strand, counting down.
AGTTCAAAAGGACGCATATGTAATTATGTGATCAGTAGATTGAACCCCTAGTTAGAAGTGTAACTTCTACAGTTTATATTTTACTCTTAGTAATTAATACACTTATACAGGTTACACGAAAGTTATATAGAGTTTGAGGAGAAACTAAGAGGGAAATTTCCTTCCTCTTTGTTTTTTAAAGCTGAAAAATCTCTCGGTCATAATCACCTTATTATAAAAAAGAAGAAGAAATGGTTGTAAAATAAAAACTTTTAGCCTTTAAATAATCTAATAGCGTCAGAATAGGAATAGAACAAGAGTTAAATACAATAACTCTTCCATCTTGATTGAAAAGATGGAAGAGAGGGATCTAACCCGAGAGTATATGATAAAGGTGGGAATCCATTTAGGGTTCCTGGGGATTATCACGCTTGTACTCACTAGTAGTCCTTGAAGGATATAAAAAACTGTATAACTATTAAGATAATTAATATCGTGTAACATAATATAACCCTATAAATAATAGGACATCTTTTTTTTTATTTATTTTTTTTTTCAAGATAAAAACTTCCCACAGAAAAGTTTTAGAAATCAGTTTCTAATAGTTTTGTTTGTACAACTGCTCGTTACGTCCCGTACATGAAATTATATTTACTCTTAAAAACGCGATCTATGTTTCTAATCGAAGCACTATATGGCTAGCCAAACAGTATTTCTAGAAGCCACAATTTTAAAACAAAAATCTTGTACGTATATCTAAGTCTAATTGAAAAGAACATTATTTTTTAATTTCATTACAATCGGTTTATGGGTTTGACCACCAATAAGTCAAAACAACCAAAGACGAAATGCCAAATGGTCACTCACTTCGATTGGTCAATCATTTTTTTTTTTTAAATCGGATATGAAGTATCAAAACTACTTCCCTCACAAAAACTACGGATGGATCGTCGCTCATCTGAAAAACAATTGTTCATAATCTCTTTTTAGATTTAGATCTATATTCGTCTAGTTAGTTTCTAGGTTATAATAAATGACAACAAATCTGAGTCCATTTTGTAATATTCCGTTAAGTTCATACTATGAAGTGTTACCTTAGATTTTTTTAAACCCTCCAGAAGTAATCTGTACCTTTTCTGATAATTGAATGCCAGTATTTCTTTAAAACAGTATATTATTTATTAAAACATAATTTAAAAAAATATATTTACCAAACAAATAATTTAAAAAAAAAATTCAAGAAAATTGAGTTTCGTGTTCATAAGAGATAACTTAAATCATTGAATTTTACTTACAAAGCAAAATCAAGTTATTAATAAAACGTTCATGCCTAATTTTATCTAAAATACTTCAAGAATTTAACTGTAAAAATTTGTTTACCGATATAGACGGTCAAACAAAAAAAATTTAATAATAATATATATATTGATGATTATAATAATAACATATTTCCCACAGTAAATGTGTTTTTGTTCAAACTAAATTTAATTTATTACTATTTTTACTATTCAGAGAATAATTCAACAACGAGACGTCAACTCCTCAAATAATAAATTAGAACAATTACCACGAACAACTGTAAATAGAACAATTTGCATTATAATTGTTAACTTTATTTCTTTAATTTCTGACGTTAAATATTCTCTACTAATTTATTTTAATTTTTTCCAGAGTGAATTTCTAACATTCAAATGAAACATAATAATTTAAGCTATCAATTCTACTAGTTTTTAATAACACAAGATCTCTTTTAGTCTAATTTAAACGTCGTATTCAAATTACGAAACTTCCAATTAAAATATGTTCTTAAATTATAAAGCGGACCCATTCATCAAGAACCAATAAAAATAATGTTATTTGCAGCATATAAATATGGATCGAAATAACTCAACCAATGTATCTGTGGGAGGAACAAGGTAAATAAATCAGACAGTCTAAATGGTGTGCAGTAATTGCGTTAATGCTGGAGTTGGATGGTGTTGTATTAATTAATGAGCAAAGTCCTCTTACGGGATTCCTCGACGCAACGCTCATAATTCACCGATTGTTCGACTCCCGAGGGGGTCTCTTGTTTATTAGATTCTTTGGAGACACTCGTAAAGTTGACTCTCTACGTATATTCAAACTTTTTCATGGGCATTGTGAGTGCGAGTCCACCTGCTCTGAGATTTCACTTCGACTATTGTATGTTTAGGTTTCGACTAAAAAATACGTTTTTTTCATTATGTATCCTCACGACTAGTCCTTGGTGAACTTGTGGTATCGTTAACTTTGGTATTTGCTTCATGTGATTTTGGCTGAATGTCTTGTTTTATTAGACGTTTATATTTTAAATGTAATGTCTATTTTTGATTGTAGTTCGTAAAGGAAATGTTTTATCTACATATATAATTTAATACTGAATATGTCAAACTCGTATGGAATTTAAAGAAAACACTGAATGTAAAATTCTTTGACCTTGATGGTATCCCAAAATTTAATTAACCGTTTATTATTCCTACAATTATTTTAAATTAAAAAGAGAACTTCATTACAGAAGTTTGAAATACAAATGTATTTCCAAAATTATTTTAAATTAAAAAGAGAACTTCATTACAGAAGTTTGAAATATAAATGTATTTCCAAAATTATTTTAACCATATCGTGATTATTTTGCACATAGTTAGAACTCGACATTGTTTTAGTTATGACGTAGGCGGATATAAATATTGCTTTGAAGTTTTGTTTGACTAAACATGTTCTATACACTTCACCAAACATATTCTATACACTTCACCAAACATGTCCTATACACTTCACCAAACATGTCCTATACACTTCACGAAAACATGTCCTATACACTTCACCAAACATGTTCTATACACTTCAATAAACAATTCTATACATTTCAAATATAGGAACTTAGAAATCATTTACCAATATCTTCATAGCTTAAACAATTTCAGTATTAGTTATCATAACCAGCAAATTTAAAATTCAATAATCATACAAGTTGAGGTTAGGTTAAACAAAAATATCCATGAAAGATTCTCATAATATGTATTATTTCTGTTGTGTCACATACAGGCGCCTATTGTTACGAGGTTTCTCTTTTTTATGACAAAACTATAGCAGAATTATTTTTACAGAAACTCTCACAAGGTGAAGAAAAGAGTGCTTCACATATCTAAATATTAATCTACATTTTGTTACTTAATTCTGTACGTGAATAGTATAATTAATTAGGGTTTTTTATGTTTTGTGTACAATTTAATTGTTCAATTCAAATTCTATACGGTTTCTACCATACACCACATATATTATCATTTTAAAATTAGTGCTTACTAGAGACATTTTTTGATTGTATTTATTATTCGATATTGAAAGAAACAGTCGAGTTTGATTTTGACAGGTTTTACTTAATTTTTGTCATAAGTATTTGGGAAGATAACCACATAATACACCCTTTTGTTAAATACATTTCTTTCAATGTGTCTATGTGTTTTTATTTATGTAGTAACAAACGCTATTTGACTACAGCTTTCATCAATATCGAACTATTTGACTTTTCTATTAAGAAGTGCAACCAGCATGAAGTCATATGCCCTACTATATGGAGCACATATTAAAATATAATCAATTCAGCATAGATGTCCGAATTAAAGAGTTTTTAATCCTTGATTTTCCATGCTATTGTTCCTTTAATTTACTTCCCACGAAAATGGAAAAACATAATTCACCGTGCATAATGACAAAATATTATTACACAATGGTTATCAGTGTCGAGGTGTAGTTTGGGCAGTTTATTGTTAGGAAATAGGCTCAGCCAATTGCGTCCTATAGGTTTACACAAATGTCAAACTCTAGGCTTGTTAATTGGCCAACCTCAAGTGTATGCTATTACTGGAAGTCCGTAGCCAATTGATATCCTATTACATTCCATAAAGGATATTTACTTAGATTATCAGTCGAGTAAAGAATGTTTTACAAAAGAGTGAGGTTAGATTTTTGGACGAGATCATATTTTATCCGTTATCTATTTAACATTCTGTTGCATTGATGGAGGATAATGAGAGGTCCTCGGTTCCGGTAGGGCTTAACAAAAAGGTTCACTAAATTTACAAAATCAACTATAATTTTAATCTATTATTTTGTTGGCCTATTGGGGACTCCAGTCTTCCTCAATTTATTTACATTAACGTTGGCTGGTAATATACCATTTATGCTAAATTCGAAATAAAGTTATTTCTTTTAAAAAGAAACTGATAAGAAACGCCAATAATATTTTAACCAAACTCTAAGAATTTATAAAAATTAAAAGTTTCTGAAATTCTGAATAATTATTCCGAGAAATGAACATTGACATTATTAAGAGAAAATGGTATCAATATTTAGAAATTAAAAGTTTAAAATAACCCTTAACCAATCCCATAATTGGATTCAACAAAAAAAAAATACAGGAAATATGTATTTTCACATTATTACGAAATTATTAAATTTGTATTCTGTTATGGTATGATATGTATTGTAAAAATATATAGATCGTATTAAGTAGAATACATAACAATTATTTTTAATTTTGTTATCGTTGTAATAAAACCAAGTCCAACTTCAAAAATCAAGCTTTGTAAATACATAAAGAGACTGACTATTAAAAGATTGGAAAAACGTAAACCAGATGAAATCCTTCCAATCACCTATAGTTTAAAAGATCAGAGGAGGGGAAATAAATACTTAGTTTCTTTTCAAATTTTCCCAAACGAAAATATTTAGCTCCAGAAAAAAATGAAATGAAGAGATTCTTTTATAAGTTTTAAGAATGATAACATTAATTTAGAATTAGTCATTTCGAATTTTAACATTTTTCAAAATATATTCAATGTAAGTTGTGTTAAATTCAATGCATATAACTACATTATAACTTTATAATATATATTCTATTATTCTAGTAATTATTTTATAGTATTCAAACTTTATCAAATATAAATAATGAATAATAAGCAGAGAAAGAGAGAGAAAAGTCAGTGCGAGTTAAAATTATATATTTAAACTTGAAATTTGGACAAATAATAAAAGTATAACTAACAAGTAACTTTTTTAATTTAATATTTCACTCTATTTACCCAACGTAACTATTTAGCCACTTTATACATATTAGTAAACGTGTTGTTTACCCCTTCGTTAAAACATGAAAAATGGGTATTATTAAATGCACAAGAATTTTCTTTTTAAAATTATAATTCGTCTATTTTGAATTGCCTTGTGTTTTGAATAGTTTTGTCTTACAGAATATTACATAAATACAAAACAAAATACAGAATATTACATAAATACAAAATAAAATAAATAGTCTCGAATTAAAAGTTCCGGATCTAAAGATTTCTTGATTATTTTTATTTGATATTGACAGTTGAGCTCAAGACTCACAGTAGCTATTGTCTCGTGTTTACCAAACTAAGTCGTAAAGATCTCGTCTAGACTTTAAACTTGTTGATAATTGCCTTGATACAGCAGAAGGGTGGTTTTTAGTATTATTTCGTAAAAGATTTGCTTTCAAGTACATCGTATTTTTGAAAACACAGTTTACGACTTGTATTTATTTATTTGTTGTAGTCTTATATATTATTTTTAAAAGTACTTATTAAAGAGCTTTAGAGGGTCTATTCACAAATATTATTGTTTCTCTCTGCTATAGTTTTATATATTTAAAATGAAACTAAAAAAATAATTAATGTATTTTGGTCTCATCGATGAATTAGTTCAGCAGAAGAGAGAAAATCCAGTAACCATTTTTTTCGAATTGGAAATTAACTATTATGTATGTATTCAGAAAAACTTAAAGGCATTTCAAACCACCAGCATTATAATATTTCAAACAGATACAAAATTGTTTAACACACCTTCTCAAATTTAAACTTTTAATCAGAAAAGCTTCATTTTATGAAAATATTGTTTTTGTTTTAATATATCACTGCTTTATCTTCCTACTCCTCTGTAGATTAATGTTCTGACGTTGGATGCTTTTGTCCGTGTATGTGCGCGCTCTTATGTGTGTGTATGTGTCAAAATAAACTTTTTTATCAGTTTTAAACTAAATTATCAACAATGAGTCTCAGCCACGTACAATACAGACTTTTAATAGAATACATTTTTGGAGCGGTAGAAGACTAAATAATTTTTTGTTGTAATTTGCATAAAACCTGGGAAGAATTTTTGATTTCCCGTTTCTCATATAAAATTTTGTCGATTCCAACCAATGTTATTGCCGTTATAACTCAAATATTTTGTGAATTATGCAATATTAATAATAATAATAATATTCAATAGATTTGTGGAAGAATGCTAGTTTTTTTATACAATTTTAAAATCATTAGCTAAACAATCAAAGAACACATATTTTAATTTTGTATACTAATATTATTCAAGTTTTAATTTTAAGGCCTATTTTTGATATATTTTAATGTGTAATGAGATATCGAAATAAAAGTCTTCTATGTAGACATAGAATTTTATACAATTTTTAACAAGTGCTATTAACGTATCATATTTTTTAATGTTTTAAAAGTTTTGCATTTTAAATTAAACCCATGCACTTCTTTCTTGATAAATAAAATTTATGAGCTCACTTGATACTTTTTTCGTGGATTAATACATTTATTTTCAACTTAGAATTCTACTATATTAATATTATTCAATGTATTTTTCCCATAGAAAATAATTTCGAGTGTGGAGCCTTTCCTGAATAGGAAATATTTTAAAAAAATTTTTTAACCCTCGAAATTATTTACGATGTATTTATTTTTGGCTTTTCAAAGTGTTCATAACTAAAGAAATTGGTTTTTGATCAAACAAACTTCTGTTTGTTTTACTCCTAATAATAGCTTAGCTTAGGAGTTACAAAATAATAATAATAAGATTTTTAAAAAAAATGTTTCTAAATTTAGCCTAACCTATGAGGTTTCTTACAAAAAGATTTCTTCCAATCACTTCGACGAAAAAAAGTTTCTCTGGTAGTTCGTCAAATAGTTTCTCAATAGTGGTCCATTAATTTCGTTATTAGAAAGCAAATAAATTAGTTTAGTAAAAAACCAATTTATTTATTAAACCATATGTTATATTCGTATATATTTCATTTATAATAAATTATAAAGCGGCTAACCAATATAAAACACTGATAGATATAATTCCAAGAATCGCCTCCACAACGATCCAAGGTGTTACATTGTTGCCAGACTTCTCTGACTCAGTTTTAATAATATTTCAATATAAATTATCACTAATTTATGACTCAGAGCGTGACCGTAGGGTAGGATAAGGCGAAATCTGCGAACGGCCATAACCCGTCTTTAATTACATGGAGCTAGGTCGTAAAGGAGAGAAGCAAGTTTTTAGCTCAAATGTCGAGCCTCGACGTACCAACAATGTCTTCTTAAATCCGTGCAAATTTACTGCCCGGTTTTATTTTACTGCTCTCGAACAATGTGATACCAAACTAAACTAGGTTCTTAATCGATTTATTTTATAACTGCTGATGCCGAGGGAGATCGAGACCAACGTTTTGTTACTTGACGACTTCTCGAGGCGTAGATCTTGTTACGGTTTGTTATAGGCAATTAGATCGTTTAATGAGGTATGCGTTTTGATATCGATATGTGAGCGTTTCTTTGTTGCAAGAAGGTAACAGAATACTAAGGATGGTATTAAACATTGATGTATCGATTTATTGATATTCGATATATTGTATAGATACTTGTTTAAATATATCTGTCTAAAGAAACCTACATTATTGTTGTTTACAGAGTCTTTCACGTTGTGAAATTTAAAATCAGATTCAATTCGTTTTGCGTATTGTTTAAAAAATATATATTTATGTAGTTAATGCTTTATCAAGTTTTCGTAACTGAGTTTGCTTATATAAGAATTGGAATAACAGTAGTATTGTTTCTGAAGCAAAATGTCTTATTGCACTAAAAACCTTCAAAATTTTTGGATAGTAGGACAAATGTGATGATGAAATGCTACAAAATGAATTATTATAGTAACAACATCCATTTTAGAGAGCAAATTTTGTATTAGGACAAACTTTCGACTTTTTAAAACCCCAAAACAAACCCAATCTATATTTTTGTCTAGAGACTGTAAAGAGATCAACAGGAGATTATTTAAACTTATTCTTGGCTTGAAACTCCTTTAAAAGCAACTTAAAGCTAAGAACAGCAGCTTGGATAATGTAACTAAATAACAAAACCTATAAAATTGAATATTTGTGTGTGGAGACTTTAACGCCTCAACAAAAGTAAGACAGTTGTGAACTGAACATCGTGGTATTGGGATGTCATGCCCGTTAAATTTACTTGAGGCAACCATATTCCCTTCTTTTTAATTAACTTTCTGACATGTTCAAAGGAAGACCGCTGATTAAAACTTGAAGTCTATGCATAAAACTGTTTTAATTTCTCGGCAATAAAAAACATAACTCTCGATTAGCTTTTTCTACAACTGAAATATAAATTTGACGAAGTCGACATAATGGAATATAATTAGAAACGCGTTTGACTGGAGTTTGAAATTAATTAAGTGGATAAATTTGGTTTTTTATATTTTTCAATGTATGATTGTTTTGCTTAGCTGATACTTTGATATATGATACAGTCAATTATTTTCTTGTTTACCAGTCACACAACGTTACATTTTGTTTAATAGATAAATTATATTTATTTGGAAATTTTAAATTATTATTTTCTAACATTATAAACCCACGTCAAGCGTTTAACATAAGAACCATCTGATAATATTTGAAACGTTAAATTCTAATAACATCTTGTTTTTTATTATATTAAATTCTGTAGCTACAGATCTTTTATATATTTATCCATGCGTTATAATTTGTATCATTAACTCCATTCTTGCATAATGTAGCAGACAAACTGTGAAACAAAACTCTCTAATAAATAACAAATTAAAAATATTCCTTATTCCAAAAAAATACAACATTATGATTTTCACAAAAGGTTGTCTATTACCACAGAGGTAAAACTAAAAAATTGATGGTAAAGAATGAAGTTGTGGAGAATGGTGTTACATTACCTTTCAGATGCAAGAATTTAATTTATAAATACCTTCTGGCACCCATAAATTGATATACATATTAGGTTAGGTAATATTAACAACTTAAACGCGTGTTTCCTAAACATGATACTTTGGATGTTTATGAATCAATTCACGCCCGGATATTACAATTATTTATTTTCGTTTCAGTAAAGTAGTTGTGGCTGTGTGGATATTTTCGAATTTATACTGCACTACCTCAATCATAATTTTTGTAGTTCCAAGATAGTTCTACTACTTCTTTAATACAACGTTTTCCCATCATTAAATATTTATTACTTGTCCAAATGTGGTTCAGATAAGGTAAAGCAATAAACATACAACTACTTTTGTAATTTCCTATAAACTATGAAATACTTACTTAATATATTTGAACAAATGACTTTAAATATTAACTAAAATATAAGAAATATCGTGTCTCATCTCCCAACCACAATTCATTGTCGCCTTCACAAATAGACTATAGGCGATTTTGTTTACCTGAAATATCACTCCATGCTGCAGCTGTTCAGATGAGCCCATTTTCCCCACGAATGCGTCTTTTGTTTAACTCTCTGTGAAAAGGGAGTAATTTTGACGTCTACGAAATTGGTTACAAAGAAAGGAACATTGTCACAGATGCCCGGCCATACCGGTTTCCACAACTAGACAAAGATTCAGAATTCTATTAGGCATTGATTTGTAATATCGTTCATTGAGTGTAGACATGATATTTATTCTCAACTTCCGCTGTGACGCAAACCGACTTTGAAACCTGTTTTTAATTTCATTGCTGATTCGGTTTTAAGCGAGATATCTAATAGGTCTCGAGCCTTGTTTGACAGACTGATCAAAGTTGTAAGACACCGGGAACCTATGTCTGCAAAGATGAAATAATTGTTTTGGAATTCGTTCTATTGCTAATTAGGTAACATATAATAGATAATGCTTTTCTTTATTTTTTAATTATAGTTTTGTATAAATCTGAAATTAATAATTGCTTTATCTTATATTTGGAATTATAATCATTTGAAGCCTATTTTGTTCGTACCTTGAATATTAATCTTTCCTTGAACAATATCATCAAATTACTATATTTACGTGTTCTCTACGTAAGGGAAAATTTATCTAGTTTTGTTTTCATCCTAATATTTAATATCTAAGACGTTAATATCTGTAAATGTTTTCACTAGATCAATTTAAGTTCCTCTCTGCTTTACAAACCAATTTACCAAATGAACTGTTCACAAAACATTAGACATTTTATCTACCACACCGATATACAAACAAAGATCAAAGGAAACCAAAGTAAAAGCAGATAAAAATTATTTGTCAGAAAACCATCCGGAAAGTATGTTATTCATATGGTTTGATATAATGGTTTGTGTAATAAACCGTCAAATTTCACCAACTTTTGATCCAAGTCAGTTGGACTATTTAGATACATTAATTTCAGTAGGCCTATCAGTAATTTAGGAATATAGCGACCCCTAGGTTTTGTTGGTTTTTAAATGCTAAAATAAAACAAATTTTTTTAAAATATTAGAGAAAATTTTGATAATAAAGAAATTTTGTTTTTGGTCCCTAAGCAATTACTCCTATATTTTATTTTATAAAAAAAAATGGAGAGAACGTTTGTAGTATTTTGAAAATATGTCCAATAACCAATATTCTTACGGATAGATAAACGGGCGAATCCCTATGCCACTATTTTGAATTAGGAACTCTAAAAACCGGGGGAAAAAACGAACTCGATTTTTAAACGAAAAATTACTTTATAGAAATTACCGTGATCAAATAAAGCTTGTTCCAGGAGAAAAGGGAAATGAGTTGGGAGGTGATTGGGACATAATAACTACAAAGTTTCATGTAAACTTTGTTAAGTAATGCTCTGCATATGTTTTAGACAAAAATCTCCTACTTGGGATCCATTTGAGTTTAAAAATTCCAAATTGTATATTATCGTGTTTTATGAAAGAGTATTAAATTTAGTTTAGTTTTTTTTTTTAACATGTAGGCTGTTTCACTGTCACATTTTTACTATTATGTTACGCTAAAGTGTAATTTTCTCAATATGCAAGTTTTGGGGAATAAATATCAGCTTCTAATTGTAGAATTGACATTTATCATACAATTTGATATTAAATATGACAACAGTCAGAAACATGAAAGACCTAAACATAAAGGCTGGTTCCGAGTTATTGTGAATTTTGCAAACACATATGACATACAGAAGAGACGCGAGTTAATGAAACATTTCTCAGCACTAAAACTGTTTACTCCTTATTATGTCCCATATCAACACCAAATAATTATTTCCCTTTCATTCTGAAACACTCTGCATATTTTTCCATTGTGTTTGTTTAACCTCAGAAGGACTTTCTCCCCGAAAGTGTTTGTCGTTCTTCCAAGAACTACAAAAAGAAATGAAGAGAAATACAAAAGTGGAGAGTAATTAGAGTTCATATCTACTCATTGTTATGGAAAGTTGTCAATTAAAATTTTGAAAAGAAAAAGGATAAATAACCTATTTTTGTCTTTCTCTAATCTGTGAACGCAGCAGGTAACAACTCTTCTAAGGAAATTTTGTTCTACTAATTGAAAAATGTCTAAACTTACAGTTGAAACTATTCTTGGCCAGTATTGTCAATGCATCGGCAACTCCTTTGATGACCAACAAAAGGAGTTTTGTTTTGAAAAAGGGGTTCAAAAATTGTTCGAGGATGTTCTAATTTCACTTTCCTCGAAGCTTAGGATTTACTTTGTTGATGTAGGACTGATGTATCCTTTTTAAGACACCAGGTAGATGCGATACCTTACACCCATAGATTGTCCCGGATGTCTAAGATTTCTGTGCTGATCAAGGTTTTGTTCTTTGGACGTTTTGCTCCATTCCATTCTTGCTTTGGGGGGGGGGGTGAAACGGATAAGGTGACATTTAATTTTTCATTGTATTCTGTGAAAACCTATCAGGCGTTTGTTAGAGAACGACTCCACCTATCTTAAGTAATGGGTGTGATTTGTGATGTTTCTAAACTTATCTGAAGTTTCTACTAAATTTATAATATTATAAAAGAACTATCCCGTCCATGAACATTTGCAACAAACACTCTCACAAACACGAACACAAACACAAAATTATTTACCAATGAAGCTTAAAGTTTAAGGAGAACGCTGCCGTAAGTACGATATCCTTATTTTCTAAACAAATGCTTACTAAAATATATGCTTTACGGGTTCAAATAAATTTTACTGATTCCTCAAAAATTTATTTTTGAGAATGTTCTGTTAAAAAGAAAACATGAATAAATGACGTTTAAATATCTCACAACTGGTGAAAGCGATTATGGTTAAATTGTTGTGACGTTTAGAGATTTATAACTTAGAAAAGTGCATGCAGTTCATGAACTTGGATAAAAAGGAACAGGACAGTCAGGACAATCAGGATTCATTTCGGTATATTACAAATTAATCATGTCTTCTGAAATAGTAACCCACTACATAACGTAATAATTACGTCGGAAAACCTATGCCAAATATAAACTGTTCACTATTAAAATTTACTTTTTAAAATTTCTAAATCAATTATAATGAAAATTGGATAATTTTTTTGATATCTGTTCCATCATCAATAATCAATTGTGTGGTAGAGATGCTATATGGACAACAGATGGTATAAAACGTGTTGGTTATTAAAAACTCGAAAATTGAGTCCTATACCAGTACACAACTTTACCTTTCCACAGTATGTAATTGGTAAGTTTAAAGAATTAAACAGAATTCTCTTTGAAATAACCTATACAATGAGAAATATTGGGGGAACAGCTAATAATGCTGACATGATAGGAAACGAATTTATTTTTCTGTTGCAAAACTTAGACATGTCACAGATAAGAAGAAAATACAGAAAAAATCGTTTCGAACTGATTCCATTTTGAAATTGTTCTACAATTTTTATAAATCATATTAAACGAATAGTAGAACTTAACTATATATTAAATTCTACTGAAATTAAACTAACATTCCTTCTACTTGTGCTATTGTCATCATTTGAGGTTATATTTTTAACGAGTTTATTTTCTTAGATATAACGCTCTTACTTTTAATAGAAAAATTGTTTCGACAATAATAAACGTAAATTTTAAATTTACGCAATATGAGGTACGGTGGGATATTATAGGGCTTAAAAATAAATAGTAATTCTGGAAAAACTACTTTTTAAATTGTAAATTCGAACTTTATTTTAAAATAATGATACATTATTGCTATGGGTTGACATTTAATGCCCTATTTTTTTATAAGGGAAGTCGCAATGTGATAATATTTCTGTGTTATAAACTTACACCTTAGCCCTCTATTAAATAAGCAATGGACAATAATATGTTTAGATGTTTACAGATGCTTTTAATTGTAAGGCGTAGCAAAAAGATGTAAAGTCTAAGCCTCCTAGGGAAAAAAAAGAAATTAGTTATGCTCTCTTATGAAACCATGTCTGTGGTTGAATACTCTTAAAAATATAATATTAATATAGTAATATAATATTTAAATAATGTTGCATTATCTATGCTAACTTCTAACGGTTGGGAACTAAAAAAACCTCGTGTAGAGAAATCTGTTGTTTTGTGTAAAAGGAAGCTGTGGGGGTGTTTCAGCCCGAAGCTAAATACGTTAAAGGTCTTTCTTTCATTGTCAAATCCACATCATTTTCACCTGAATGGGTCTAGAGCAGGCACCCCCATCGGCCTTGCGTTCATTCTTGCTTTGTTACTTTTTAAGACACGCACGCACGCATTTTTACACGCACACACATTTCCAGCTTCGTTAATATCATTACAATCCCTACTTAATGTTTTGCCCTCTTCAGTGTCTTCGCATCCTTCGCAAGGATTGGCTCACGGTCGGCTGAACCGGTGGCCGACACTAATTGCTGAAAGAAAAGAACGTGAAATTTTTAAACGTACCGAAATACTCTTCCAATATCTGTCAATCAAAGATATAAAAGGGAGTAATTTAATTGAATCGCTTTCTGAAATTATTTCTATTGTCTGATTTTCCTTTTAGTTTTTTTTTTTTTATCTTTTGAATTTTTCATGTATTTAAATCAGTAAATTTGTTGAGGTGATTTATTTCGATTTAAGTTTCATCTAAAGAAGAGTTTCATTGTCACTGTGAAATCAGCAAAAATGTGCTCTTCGAAAGTCTACGTACAACTACTTCTTTTGTATAACTATGTTGGAAGTTTGAGCGTATTCGGCTTGAGTCTGATTCGTTGACATGATGCGACTCGAATTTATTTGCTGTTTTTTGTGTATCCACTTGTTTACAGGGACTCATGTAGATCCTAGGTAAGAAAGAACTGTCAAAAACTGTTTTAAATTTCCGCTATTTTAAAATTTTGCGAACATTAGAATATATATGTATTCAACGAAGAGTTAAATATAGTTTTCATGAAAAATTAACTATAATTCTACTTTAATTCCATTACTAGATGTATTAATTATAAAGTTATGGTTTTAAGAATATTGTTTTTGTAGTAATAGTTCTCATTTCTTTCCATCGTAGAAAACAAAATTAGATATCGTTCGATGTAGATTCTAAAGGTACATAAAATGAGCTTTAGTGGATGGAACGTTGTATGTTGTTAAAAAAATGTTAGTTTTTTGTAAGAAATTAAAAATTTAACACCATTTTGAAATTTACTGACAATTTTCTGTTTAACAAACTTTTCCAAAGGTTTGTAGATTTGTTCCATACCTACCTTAGGCTAAGCTAAATCAGTTCCATGTTTCGATCTTTAGGGCCTTTCTAACACTGTAACACTGAAAATAACAGTGGAAAATTACTTCAATCACTGGATAGGATTTCTAGTTTCGTCATGGCCTCAGGTCCATGAGAGATATCTTAATAGTTTCCATATTAGAATTTAGCTAATGCCATGACATAAGCTAAAAATAGAAATAAATAAAAAATTTAAGAGGTTAAAGTGTTTAAAAGGTTAATTCGTCAAAGAGGTCTATTTTATTTGTCTATATTATTTTAGAGAGTGGATTTTCGGTACTTTAAATTGATGATTTGACAGTTAAGTTCGTATGTGAAGTTTTCCAGTTCTGAAAGTTTTCTAGTTGCTACTCAATTATTCGGAATACGTAACAAGGGAAACGATATATCACATTTTTCAAACTTTTGCTCCTTTTGTTAATAGACCACCTTTGGAATTAGTTCTCTTTCAAATTCGTCCAACAGGAAAATCTAAATAAGAAACGTGATCCATCAATCAAATTATTTTCAATGTATTTTTTTGAAAATATCTTCTGAACACGCTGCAGAACGTTTGGGATAAGCTAGAATGTAAGCAATTTCTATCCACTATTATGTTCAACATCATAAAACCATATAAACTTATTTTTCTATTTAAAGAGCTTTAAAAATATTTAAATATTATAGGGTCCAAACGTTCCACATTCTTGAACAACATTCCAAAAACGTATAATTTTTTTTTTTCAGCTTTAAAATCTGTGAAAAGTAAGGGCGTTATTTTGAAGAAACAAAATTGTTAAAAAATACAAAAAACTTAAAACTAAAAGAATCAAAACTCGCGTACTATCATGTCAGGGTAGCCTATTATTTCCATTCTGAGTATCCATTTTAAAGTTTTAAATTGTTCTCATTCAATTGGCTCTATATGTGTACGAATTGTTCCCTCATACGTCAAAATTTACAAAATCAATAAAAAGAATTGGGAACTTTGATTCACACTGTATACATAAAGATATTTACAATTCTGATAAAGGAATATCACACAAATACTGAATCAGGACGTTGCGTTATCCTTCAACATTCCTGAAGTACGTTTATTTTAAAATTCATGGAATTGGAGTAAGTTTTAAATATCTAAGGATATCAAACGTCATTCAAGTATAGTTTGAATGTTATAACAGTAAAACTTTATTGAAGCCCGTGACGTCACTAAATTAAAAAATATGTTACAATATATCACACAACAATTTATTTTCACTTTTACTTGAACATCTTGTAAAATAAGTGTAAATCATAGATTTTAGTGTTATAGTGGGGATAAAATACAATGTCACATGATGTGTGATGTAAAACTGCCGTAAAGTTTAGCGAAGAAGAGGGGCGATATAAAGAAAAGAAATAAATGGGAGAGATAGTTAATTTTATTTCAGATTTTCTATACGTATTAGTTTCATTATTTCTTTCTTTTTCAACATTATCAAATACCAAATTTGTGTTATTATAGAATTGGTGACGTCTTTAAACAATATTGATATCCTGCTTCAACTTGCTTTGCTTGCGTCATTAAAACGTGCGCAGTTGTCAATATTATATCATTATAATTACGGCAGTCGAGTTCTATTTTTGTTTTTACCCAGTTATCCCTAAAACGTAATATTTTTCTACTTGTTATGATACACACAGGTTTTAGTAATTAATCTTCACATTTTAATAAAATATGGACGAAATCAGTTGAGGCGGATAAATCCGCAGATAACTTAACATCGATTGTTTGACCTATCACTACGTAGATACAATTGAACTTAATTGTAAATAGAATATTAATAACAAACCATTATTTATTTTAGAAATTAAAACAATAACAAAAATTCATTTATTTGTAACAGATGCGCACAACACAATATCATGAATAATTTTATGTTCAGAAACAAAAATGCAGTTGTTGTTTGTCACAGAACTGGTATTGGTCCACCATTCAGCATCCCTTGTTGAATAGGATTAGCATCAGGGAGAATTAACGATGCAGGCAGAGATAAAGGAACCTGAATAGAAAGAAGTTGGGGACACTGACAGTTTTCTTCCAAAATCATGGAAAACGTTTCTAAAGATGCCCTTGTCCAGGGTTATTGATGGATTCTATTCTTTGTGTCTAGTTCCTAGCTCATTATTAGTTCAGCTATTATGTTAAAAGCTATGCGACCCTTTGGGACAGAGCCATTGTGTCTAGGGCTGCGAAATCATCCACGATTCTAAGATTTTAGAAAATGTCGTTAATCGAAAATGGAAGTCATGTGCGACTGCCAAAAAAAGACATTGTGATTCATCACCTAGAATGCCAGTTGGTTTTTATAATAAACTGTCATGTTATAATAAAATAAACAATACTTTCGTTTTCCAGTAAACATTTAAAAACAACAGCTGATTTCAAAATACTATACTTTTGCTTTAGTAATTTATTTTGGGAAATCGAAAAATAAATTTGTTATAAGAATATTGTTCATTGAAATGACTGTTCAACATTTTTGACATTTCCCTATTTATTTACTGTTTTAATATTTTCTTGCTTATCTAATAGGCACTACTACGCTCAATTTTTAAGTTTCTTTATCTTTTAAGTAAACTATACAAAAATAATGCACAAACTTTCTCATACACCAATTACCACCAAACATATTTTTGTTTGAAAAATGTCAACTCTGTTGTGGTTAGTTACAAAGTTAAAATGAACTATAAACGCCGCATAGATTTATACAAAATAATTTCAAGTTCGCTTTGAAAAGATTACGTTTTCATTTTATATCTTAGATGAACGATTGGTGGTTTTATAGATAATCCCCAAATTTGGGCAGTTAGCTATTTATTTGTTGGAAAAATAAATTACCTTAATTTTAAGTCCGGCACGTAAGTCAAATTGATATTCATTTTTTTCCGACGTTGAATGCTTGTTTTATTAAAATAATAAAAATTTTCTTAAGAATCTGCCTAATTTTGGTGGTAAAAATCCTTTAGTACTGTTCAATGTGGTGTTCAACTAATACATGACGCTTTGTTCAAGAATCAATACTATATTACTTATATAATTTAGAAAATGATTGCTTATAATTTAGGATTTATTCTAGAAATCCTAAGTTATTTGAAATTTAAAATGAATTTTTGTCTGTCGTTGTTAATTCTGTCTCGGAATGCACTTCACCAAATATGTGGAACCCATGTACAAGAGTCAGCATTTCATATTTGACCAGTAATAAAGTATTTCCCTCTTGTTTTTCCTTAGTCTTTTATGTCCTGGGCTTATATCTGTATGTTTTATTACATTTTGATGGGACTGTAGTAAAATTTTAAATGAAAATGAGAACGAGAAATGAATTGTAATGAAGAAATAAACTGAACAAAATAGAAAGTAATAAGTGTTATTCATATATCTTATTAAACCACGTAAAAACGTTTTGTATTTAGAATCTATACAAGTTTTATTTTACTAAAACTTTAAAACAGATTTGTTCCTCATATCTCCACGCTTCAATAATTTAACTAAATCTTCTCTTTTCCACCCTTCTGACTATCAAGATTTTGAACCCTGTGTCTTGTAATACATCATCACCTAGGGTACAAGAAGGACATTTAAAGACAGGCCATCAGTTATCGTCCTATTGCTTTCTAGCTACTAATCGTCAAGAAAATAACAATAACTCGTAACGCTTTTCAAGTGTTTTTTACACAGTTTGTCATAAATGTTTAACAATGCCAAGTAATGAGTTTCACGAATAAATACTTTAGCGCAGTATTTAATGTTTAAATAATTTATTTTAATTTGATGACAGCATATAATGTTTGTAAATTACAAATAAAATTGTTTTCTTGTTTAACATCAATAACTTGACTCACGAAGAAAATATAAAGACTTCATGTCAATCGCAACCCTAGTAACGTTGTTTCTATTTTGTACAAAATGTTAAATATTAAAGATTAAGTACTTTGAGGTAAAATACAAACCCAGTGCACAGAAAATCGCTGTCAAGTACTTATGTTCTTCTATTTGTCATCCGTACTTTAAATTTATACTCATGTATATGACGACAAATTTTCATCTAAACTTCCATTTTTAATTCGTCGAAAAAGACAATCATTTCGACGAATTCTAATAACATTAGGTTGAAGTAACGATCTCCACCCAGTTCATATAAAAAACGAAATTACCTACAAACAATTTAGCATTAACGTTTTCTACAAATTATAGTTTGGAGGTTTTTGAACAAATTCCCGTCTATTGTATATTTTTATATTTATATTTCGATTATAAAGTGGTATTGTTGCAGACAGCTGAAGGGATCAGTTTTGTCGTGGTACTACTCGACTTTTTCATACCGGAAAAGTTACATTAAATAGGTATTATTTTAAGCTTACGATTTTATCAACATTCAATTTTATTTACACTTAGAGTACAGTTTTAGCTAAAAAAGAAATTTCAGGTAAAATGTTAAATATATCTATCATTAACAATTCAAAAACTTTGTCACAAAACCTCTCATCTAAATACTTATTCATTTAGTTTATCTAATAACTCAAACTCTACAGTTTTTCTTTAAAGAAAACATCCAAATACGTGATAACTGTTTGAATAAGACCGTAAAAAGAAATAAAAATAGCCTACGACCTTATTTTAAGAGTGATTTATCCCATGTAAGGTTTTCTGCGTGTTTTTATGTACTTAATAATATATAACAAAACTCATGATTTTAGAGCGATTTTATTTCTAACCTACTGTTAAAGTTTCCACGTCATTCGTTAACTATTTAAGTAAATTACACGTCATAAAGATGACTTAATTTAAAGAGATGTTCTTTCATATGTAAATAAATTTACTGACACCCCAACTTAAAAAGCAAACGACGTGTTGAAATATTAAGAAAGATCACAAGTGTAAAGTGGGTAAATATTTGCATACACGCGACTCAGGGGTTACACTGTTTAAAACCAAGCAGAAGTATATATTAGGCTACAAAGCTCTGGGGTCTGTAGAGGGGACTTTATTTATTTTGGATTATGATTTTTGATATTTTTGAATTTAATTATGTGTACAATATCTACGAAACATAGAAAATCATTAAGCGCCATATAAAATAAACTTTCTTTTAATTTATTGTATTTTAAAAAACATTATTTTTTTTTAGGAATTTAATATCTTTATTTACATCTTAACTTTTATTTCCATTATCTAATAAGTAGACCTATATTGTGTTAATGAATTTAATTGTGGTTGTATGGTCATGTATAGGCTACTAATGAAAATAATCAGCAATGTTTTAAACAAACTAGAAAGTCTAAATGTTTTGTTTTTTATGTAGATTTTATTTAATTTCTTAATACGTTTATTTGTTTTTGACTAAATTAATTATAATTACTAATATTTATATAAAAATGTAATCAGTTACGTTTTTGGAAAGTAAGGTAAAAATATCTAAGGGGCTAAAGCGAAAATCAATCAAAGTCATCTAAAATACTGTTTGAAATGAGGTTCAGTTATACTTTCTCCATCAAAATGTATTATTTTTATAATTTACAAAAAACTGTCATTTTAAAACTTGTTTGAAAACATCATTTTCGATTTTTAAAAAGATTTGTTTGTCAAAAACATTTTGATTATTGAAACCAAAGTGCATCATAATCATTTCAAAAACAACATAGGTATAGAAAAATTTTAATTTAAGATAATTTGTGACAATCTACATACTGTCTCCCAATTTCATGATTTAGTATCTAAAGTTTTTGTCCTTTATCTTTCCTTATTCGAATAATTTTAAAACTCAAGAACTTTTTTATAGGTACTTCAGTTAAAGAATACACATTACACCGATGTTGACCATATTTATAATGGATTGTCTTTTAGAAATATCTTATGGGGTTCATTTAAATTTTTATTATTCAAAATGTGAAAATAATTGTTCATACGCAAAATAAACAAAACAATTAGATTTGCAATTAACTATAACAATTTCCAATTACTATTGATTAAATGTAGCCCTTAAGGCTACTAAAAAGATATTGTTTACTAGATGATATAAATAAGAAAATAAAAACCCTGATTTTCCATTTAATTCAATATTTTTGAAGTATGAAGATTAAAAGTGTTTGTTAGAGATGACAATTTCTATATTTCGGCTTGAGATAAAAAAAAGAGTGTTTTTACATGTAAATATTATATTTTTAGCATATTTTTATGTGGATTTTATAAAAGTGAAATCGTTTCTCCACCATTTTCGTTTTAATTTAATTTAGATTAATATACATTGACATTGGTTTCGTAAGTTTTTTAAATATACAATAGTTATTTAATTATTAATCAATCAGTACTGATGGTTAATTTATGAGTTGTAAAATGTCAACGTCTTTATTAGTCAATTTATCCAAACTACCAATAAACTCTATCCCAAACTGCACCTTTATAAAACAAACCGAGGATGTCTCCTAATGTATAAAATAGAAAGTTTTGTCTAGTTTTCTATAGATGATTAACAAGTTCGATAATTTATCTCTTCAGACAGCTTATGAATCTTCGGGGAGTTAGTTTGTCAACAAGAAAGTCGTTTGTCCTTGTCTACATTGAATCCAACTCGTTTGGAGCGAATCGCTGCAAATAATCAATCCATCGGAGACATCCTAAAGGCCTTGGTTAAACAATACTAGTAGCAAATTCAAAGTTTTTTTGACGGGGTTTAATCAGTTATCTAAGGGTAGGCAGGTGTTAGAACTCTCTGTAAGGCTTACACCCTCTTCTATACCTGGGTCCTGGCCAAGGACAATAGTTTAAGCATCGAGTAAACATTGGGCAACTCTACCTGGATTTTTGTTGACAATCGCAACGTGGTTTCTATCCTGATCGCAGGGTTTCAGCTGCGAACAATTAAATTTGATTGTTTATTGCCCACATGATTGTGGTGTTTGTTTGAGTGTGTCTATATATCTGGATATAAAGTAGTGTTAGAAAAATGTTCCTAAACAATTGTTAATATGAATATACAAAAATGTAGCAGTCCTTATTATTCCCAACGTGGAAATTAGATTATTCTCTCGCTGTCTCTAATGAGCTTTCTAGTAATTATTTTATTATTTTAAAAGTAGAAGAAGTCGTAAATTGAAAGTTGCGCCAGCACGTTGCTTTGATAAACTTTAAGTGGAACGTTAATATAAAGCACCTAAATTAAAGTAGACATTAATTAACGGAATAAAAATGAATAGACTCATCCACAGAACTAGACAAAAGTTATTGGCCTCATCTCCCAAAAAAATGCAGAGTTACCACCAAAAGTTGAACATTAACTATGGACACTTTTTTGGAAGGTCTATTACTCAATATCGGCTTTGTTTAAGTAATTTTAATCAAGTTTAAATGTAATTTGAAGTTAATAACCATTGTGGTAAATTATACTCAACATAACATTACGGTTCGAGGCTAATAAATAAAATACTAAAATGTACCCGACATTGCCACATTGGTTTATGTCATACCTTAATATTTTATTAAAATATATGATATAAACTACATAGTTTAGGTAGTCCATCTTCTAAAAAATCAGCTATTGGATCAGTATTGTCTAAGAGTAAAGAGGAAAAAGATGTTTTTTTGGTTTTCATCTGCTGGGAAGTAGCCATAATTTTTAAACTTAAACAAAAAGTAAAAAAAACAAATTTAATTAACATCCGTTTCCTTGTTTAGATTACCACATAAAACGACAACATCCAAAATTTGTGTGCGTTTAAACAAGACAACTCATAATAGGTTTAATCCACTGCAAAACTTCTGTATAATTAAAATGACAGAAAGAAATAACTCGTCTATAATAATTTTAATAATAACTGTTTGATTTGAAGTCAAACTAATTTTGATTTTATACATAATTATGTATTACAAAAAATGATTGAGATTGAGTAAAATTGAGAATGTTTTGTTTATATATTGTTCTCCATTTTGATTTCTTTTGATACTACGATTTATTTTGTGAATTTATTAAAATTAAAATATTGTTATACGTAAATAATTAAAATAAAATATACGTAATTAAATCAATCATGTCGTCAAAGTTCATATTAGTTGAATTCTAATTAAAGAAATTAATTGAGTCTTGACGTTATATTTCCCCTTAATTAAAGATAAATATATTTACAAATACGCATCATGTTCATAACGAATTAAAATGATAATGTGTATTTACTTACATTTTCTTTATTTCAATTAAAATACTAATTTTTTAAATGGTTTCCACTCATAATTAAGTATGATTACATTTTATTTAAAACAATTGATCAGCGAAAAGTTAAAGCTAATTGGATTTATTTCTCTGAATTTAATACTAGCTTCTTACATTCTTTTAATATTTCGTTCTTTAAAACTACGAGACTATTATAACAATTACACTTTATATTGTCACGATTTGTTAACCCCCCCCCTCTTAATTATTTGTTATTATCAGCGTTATAAATTTATCGACAATTTTCTTATTCATGAAACTTGAGAGATCCAACATAAAAAGGGTCGAGCACAAGGACTGCTACGTACGAGCTGGCCTCTAGTGGCCAATAACTGGACTACACTGTTGACACCGACTCCAAATTGAATTCAGGATTGGATTCGGATCCTTAGGGCATCAACACACAAATTATAGCATTCGATTTTCCTAGTCTTCCTTTTCTTTTTTTTAAATTTATTGCTTACGTAAGCTAATAAAAATGTTCGATTTAAAAATAAACTTGTGGTTGTATATTCAGTTTGTGTGTAAACTTTCACTTTTTCTATTTATAAGCGCAATTGACTAAGTTTATTTAATGGGTAGTTAGGAGTTTAATACCGATATTATTTATGCTATGAGATTCCATAAATTAAAAGGAATAACAGATGGATTATTTCTGATAGGCTGTTATATCTCATATTTGATTAAAATACATATGATATTGAGCTATTAAAATTTTCGGTCAAATTAATATGAGTACATTCTGCAAGGTGATTTTATGTTATACAGGATAACTATATCATAAAACGTCGCTACATTAAATTTAAAGTGAAGAAGATTTGAGTTCCAATCATGTTCACATATATATAGGACCAGACATATCCTTTTTTTAATTAATGTTATATATTTTGTACGGCTGTCATTTTTTAACTAATTTTCAAAAAGCATTATTATATAATAATTGTATAATTGTATTATATTGTAAAAAAATTCCTTTAAAAGTCCTATTTGGTTTAAAAATGGGAAAAGTATTTAATTAGTGAAAATTAGTAGTCTGGAATGACAAAACTTGCATTTATTTCAACCACAAAAATTTTCACATGTCAATGTTGTTTTTTCAAGCGATTATGAATAACTCAACTCTCAATGAGTACGCGTTTTAACATTTTTAAAGGAGGAACATTAAAAATAGGTGTATACTTAACATTATTAACGGAGGAACTTAAAAGAGAGACTCGTTAATTATCGACATTATTAAATGAGGGACATTAGAGACACAAATTTAACAGTGTTTCATTACTGAAATATTTCACACCAATAATTCTCTAATCACATTTAGAGTAAATAAATTTATACATTACCCTACCAACCTAACCGTTAAAAAGTTGAATGTATCATGCCTGACTTAAAAAAACACACATTATATGTATATGAACAAAAGACATATCGTTTACCAAAGTCCCCTTCAGCTTCCAACTTAACAATAAAAGTCAGCCCTGGCATTGTGTGTTTTCCAGAATATGTAAGTACGATATATCATCACCAGTCGTAGCAAAAAACACAAATTATTTTTTTTTGAGGACGATGTGAACCAAATAGGCTTCTGAACTCATTAATCTTCACCCTCGTAATAAAATACTATTGAATATTGTAGATATTTCACAAACGTAATTGATCAGTTTCTGGTAACGTTTCGTCCGTTTTGTTTTGTGCATCCTGTAAAAAAAGGGGGTGGTAAAAAGGAAGGGGTTATTTTACCCTTGTGTCGTTAATGGACAAAATGTCTCAGTATGGGTATAAATCATATATTTTTATTTTTTAGGGTTGTTTCGTTAATATAGTTTTTATAATAAAAAGGGTGGTCGAGAGTTAGGGCGGAACCTGTCATATGAATTATACTCCCTTCCTCGTTTGGTGAAATTTTCTTAACGTTTTGACATTACTAGTTTGGATGAGTCAGAGAGGTTTTTGTTGAGAATCCATTAAAAGATGGAATAATTGAATTATTTTATGATAAATATTACAATAAAAACAACCAATGGAAATGGCGTAATTCTAAATGTTTTGTTCGATGGAAATGGAATTTAACAACACTTCTACACACCATATGGTGTTTTATAATTTTACTTTTAGTGTTATTTACAAAAAGTGTTTTTTTTTTTTTTTAATTAATTCAATAGTGTTCAATAGCAGAAGAATTTTGCAACTAACATACATTCTTCCAGGTAACATAAGTATACAAGGTATTTAATAAATATAGTATACCTTTCCAAATTATTATTTAAATTAAAATAGTTTTTATATTTGTTTGGTTTTTCTCCATAATATATCAAATAACATAAATTGCGAGATGCACATAGTATGTTATTTTACCATCTTTTTATTTTCTCAGAAGATATTCGTTAATTAATTGTAGTGTATTTATTAAATCTGCTAATGTATGAATTGTTGATATGTTTTACAATTATCTTTTTATTTTACGATAACTAAAAAGTGGTAGAATCTAATAGAGAACTTCCATTGTCTACTCTTCAATTATTTAGACAAATTATTCTTTTAGTCAAAATAAATTTTAAATGTTCTAAAACAAATAACAAAAAAAAAAAAAAAAAATGACAACTGTGTTTAACTAATAACCAATACTAACACTTTTGTTTCTAAGATAAAATAAACATAGGTCCAGTCATGGATTTTGTGTCCCCGTAATAAAAGGTGAGTGCGTTCTGAAACACAGTCATTATGCGTAATTTTAAATAAAACCAATTTTCGTTTTTTTTCATTTATTCATTATTTAAATATTTTTCTTTGTTGGAGTTCCTTTCAATCGTTATTAACTTTCATAAACTAGTGACAAATTAATATTTAATTTAAAATGTATATCCACCTTTATTAATTGTATTTTCTTTCAAAAATAAATACCTACTAAACCAAAGTTATGGTTTCGTTTTCTTTTGCGCTTCTTTTATCTTTGACCCCTTGCAAAGTAGTCAATCATATTCATGTTATGTGCTTACTATATTCCGACCCATAAAGCCTATCATGTTGATACATTTTCCGTTATTTACAGACTTTGCTACCTCTGATGATGTTGATATTCAGTTCTCAGAAAAGGTTAGTGTGATTTATTTCTGAAAATAAAACAAAATATTTTAAAAAATACGTGGCAATTTTTTTTTTCAAAACTTTCTGTCTTAAAGGTGAACTTGATGGGTCGGAATATATGTTTTAATGCTTTGTTAATTGCTATAAAAAAATGCACAAAATGTTCTCAAACTATTCAAATCACAGTAAAAACAACAGCTTAACGCCACGATTAGATTTTCCGCACTGCATGTTTTAAGTTATAACTGTACAAATTTTTACGCATGGTAAGTTAATTTTGTGATAGGTTTAAATTGTAGCAGCAGTTTACTTCAAGTGAAGCTTCGTAACCTTATGTAAGTTTTTGAATAAAGTTATAATATCTTACAATCAGACAAAAATATATCGGTTATCGACTTTATTTTGTGTTGTCTTTTTTATCATCATTATCTTTTGACGTTTCCTCCTGGAGAAACTCACCAATTTCCATCGATTTCATCACACCTACTCTTCCTCCGTCAGTTTCCAGTCTACTTGGCCACCATATCTGCCTGACTTTGAACTCCACATCTTGTCTGTGCCCCCATATAGGTCTTCTTCCCAATGCTATTCTATCTAGTGCTCTTTTAGGCATTCTCATTTCCTTTAAGTCTAGTAAATGTCCAAACCTTGGAAAAAAATTTTCTTTTGATTGCCCCTTTCGGTGATTCAACATTGAACTCGTCTTTATGGTCTTTAATCCTTATTCTTTGGATCCTTGTAACATATTAAATTCCTCTCAATCTTATCTCTCTTACATGCAGTCTACTTAGATCTTCTTCGTCCATGTCCATGACTCATATTATATATTTTAGCATGTAAAACTGCCCACTCTTCTATATCCTTTATCCTATTTCGTTTTGTGCTTTCCACTGGTCGTGATCATGCTTCCTTTCTAATGTCACTACCAATTTTCATTTTATGTTTCTAACCATCTTTATTATCTTACTGTTTTCCTATCTGTGCTTACAAAACACCCATGACCATTTGGCTAGGTCTCTCTCCCTCCCCCTCTCTCTCTCTCTCTCTCTCTCTCTCTCTCTCTCTCTCTCTCTCTCTCTCTCTCTCTCTCTCTCTCTCTCTCTCTCTCTCTCTCTCTCTCTCTCTCTCTCTCTCTCTCTCTCTCTCTCCAGGTCCTTCTCAGTTTCCAACCATGCCGTAACATCATCTAGATATGCTACACCTCAATTCCTCTGCCTTGTATTTCTGTGATTACTTCATCTGTTAGTACGTTTAAAGAAAATTATGATAAAACCTTCCTTGTACTCCGATTTCTGATTGGAATCGGTCATAGTATTTCTCTTTTATTCTAACATATATAAATGTAGTTTTCATATGTGTTTATTCTCTCTACTGCTTTCTATATACTACATCAATTTTGGCACACTGTAATCGGTATACCAATTAGTAACAAATTTAATGTACATGAACTATTACACCGATTTATTACGTTTAAGAATGTAGTCGACACATAGAAAACTACGATGACTCGTTAAGGTTAGATAGAGGATCTTTATACCCTAACTTGCGGCAGAATCCGCGAATAATCTTTGTCATCGTTTTGTCGGTTCCGTACGTCTGAAAAAATCCACTAAGTGGACAATTATATACAAACCATATTCATATCGAGAGTTAAACTACAATTGCCATGGGGGAAGTGGCCATTAGAATACACTTTGGGTTGTTTCTTGAGAAGAGTTCAAAATGAGGTTAAATCTAGAGCAGTGATGACAAGAGCAAGTTCTCAGAGACTGTGAATTGCATAAATATCTTAAACGTTACTAAATGATCAAATGTTACGTCTACGGGATGATTAATGATCTATGAGGGGTCGACGGAAATAAAATTCTGATCTAACGGATTTTTCCGAAAAATGAATAAATATTGTAATTTAGAAACTAATTACTTTAGAAGAAATGAGTTATGCCGTTTCACAAAATTAGAACTCAGATGGAAGGAGTACATTGTGAAGATTACGCTTGTATTATAAATGACTTTGGTGAATTAATGGAGAGCTAGAACTAGAATCGTATGAATGAAGAGTATTCCTATGAAATATTGCACATAAGACTAGAGCGAAAGCACTTTGGGAAGTTCAGCTAAGAGATGGCATACGTCCGTATGAGATCATTTTGCTCTTGGCAAAAGAACAATACGTAACTAATTTGCGCATCGATAATCACCCACGGTTTTCTAGATTGAAAACATCAAAGCTTTAATCTCTACTTTGTACTTTTGCAACCAGATGCTACACTGCTCTAAAAACTTTCAATACATTTAAAATTCATGCAGCTCATTCAGACAGCACTAACACTTTTGTTAAACCTCAAGCGGTTTATAATCGATAAAAAATTAACCCTTCGGTCCATTATTTTAAAATGAAATATTAAAACTATTATATTAGACGCATATTCATTCAAGACTTTTTTACTCTGGTTGAAGAATAAATAAACTTTGGAGTGTATTGTGACAATGCTAATTGTATAAACAAAACTGTGACTGATAAAAAAACACCCCTACAATATTTAACCACAAAGCACGAGGCGAATTATCATAACTTAAAAATAATAGGTTCGTGTAAAAAAAAAAAAAGGACAACCACGATAGTTGACAAAAAACAATGTCGCAAAAAATAGATTTGAATAGTATTTTAAAAAGATTCGTGTGGCTGATTGTTTTGTTGGTAAACACAGGAGGGTAATTAGTAATGTGGGACAAAACGTTGGGGTGTTACTAGGTATTTTTTTTGTGCCTCTCGATCTGTAATGTGTATATCATTAGGTGTTCTGCTTTACAATGGGTTTATGCTGTGTTAAATAAAAACACTGTATTGGAAGCTGCGTTAAAGCCGATTATGTAGCCTATATAGTTTAGGAAATTATAAATTTTATAAACGTGAAAAATTATTTTTATTATTTCTTGTTCACGGCATGTAATGTCATTAGAAAAATAACAAGAAGTGAAACATACTTTTTCATGAAGGTTATTTATTTTATCCGAGTGTCCTTTGATATTTTATATAATTGAACATATAGTATATATAACGTTTACATGTGTTATACATATCATTTATACAACTTTCGAAATTTGTTGCAAAAGTTTCAATTTTTATCACTCTGTATATAAACCACGACTATCCAAATAGTTATAGCCTATCATCATTGTGCGTATTATTTAACGTATAAATAAGAAACAATTCCCATTTTTCTTTTCTGAAAACTTCCTTGTCGATTACTTCAACAATGTCTTCCAAAGACACTGATTTGTTTTATACATTACACAACTTACAAAGCTTTAGTTGTAAATCAATAAAGACGCAAATAAAATGGCGGAATATTCGTAGGTAAACTGAGCAACCATCTTTGTATTAGCGAATAACCATGAATGTACTATACGTTACCTGAACAGAATACCTAAGTATTGATATTTGAAGGCAGTTAAGCAACCAATCACGTCGACTGGTTGTCTCCACGCATATCAATCGTTACTAATATATACTTCCAAGTCGCTATTAAACAATATCAGCACATAGGTAATTAGTCATTTAGCAGGCTTTCTAAATAGTTTAATTTAACTAGCGACGATACGAATTGCATCCGAAATTTAATTATCTTTTGTTTATGGATTGGTTAATTAGTCATGTACGTGAAAGTGTACGAGTCTTCGTGATTATAATTTTGTCACGTCTTCAAGTAAACAAACGATCAGATTAAATTATTAATTATATGATTAACTTTATTGCGTTTTTATCTACTTAGAGAATTGTAATTTAATTTATTTCAAGGACGGGGAAGATATTTTGTATTGCAGCCTTGTATATGGTATAAATACTCTCCAATAACGTTTTTACAAAAACCTAATTTTTATATATATTATTCCATGATAACAAAATATTTTAAAATAGAGTTTTTACTGACGAAGTTTAGTTAATAAAAAAAATTCTTTCATTTCATACTGTATACGTGTACATTTATTTTACCTGTAATTAGGAACTTTTAATTTGGTTTTTATTTTTTAACTACATTTTATATAATAATTTGATTGAAACTTGTATCTAATTTGAGTAACACGACAGTCAATAGTGGATTTTTATTTCAAATTTTGTCCTATAGATAAATAGTTTGAAGGATGGCGAACCCCCTGTGTATCTTATTCACAGAACAAATTATTGGAAAAATGTTCACGTAGTTTTCTCAAATGATTTTTGCTAGTCCAACTATTGCACAGTGAAGTCTGATTAAAACAGTTTGAGTTTTTTTAAATAAAGGAAAAATTCAAAGTTATCAACAAAGATTCAATAAAACTGGAACTCCTTTATGTGTGTATAGTTATCGTATACGAAATAAAAGACAAATTCATATTCTTCTTATTTGTATTTAAAAAACTGTCTTTCCATGATGATTTCCAAACACAAGAAACAATTATTCGAACCGTAACATGTTTGTATTATAACTTTCCACTGTTAATTTAAACTAATTTCATTTTTTCTTCTTACTTTTTAAAAATGATGTTGACTTTTTAGAGCACCATTGTATGGCATCTTCTTATATGAAGGGACATGCGTTTAAACCAATTTCATAAAAGTCTGTTTAAAGGTAAATGGATCATGACTGTATGACAGGTACATTTAAACTTGTAAGTTTTTGAATTTTTTATTTTACAAAATACAATACTTTAAGAGTTAAAAATACAACAAGAGTTAATTTTAAATGTTTAAAAAATCTTTGCCAAACGTCTATCCACTTCAATATCTTTTCAATTTATCACAAATAAAGAGGTTTACATTTTTTTAAACAGTTAGGTTATATATTAATACTATAGAAAGTATTATTATTAATTGAAAAAATCAAAATCTCTCAATTATTTACTTTATTATCACATTGCCACAAAAAAATAATTCATTTTCAATTTTTAAACGATTATAAACGTCGGATGTTTATGGACACATATTGCCGACTAATCTATCTAACAATTATTGTAAACAGAAGTTTTGTGAAATAATGACATAATTAGTACAACTGAAGTAAAAGTGTCAGGTCATAACGTCAAGCACAAATATCATTGAAGCAATACAGCTAAGATAGAAAATATAGTATTGTACTACACTACAATATTATATATGACTGACATTATGTAGGCCATAACGTCAGTCATATATAGTATTGTAGTACAACCGCCATATTTTCTATCATAGCTTTATTGCTTCAATGCTATTATGTGCTTGAGGTTATGAACTGACACTTTTACCTCATTTGTACTAATTATGTGTGCTTATAGTTGACGTAAACTAAGCATGTGCCTTAAACAACTGAGGATGAAGATTTAGTCATCGAAACGTTTTTGTGGAATGAAAAATGAATTATTAAGGAATTTTTTTTTATTCCTTTTGCATACTACACTTTCTAATAACTATAGTCATTTAAAACAATTTCCTCATTTGTTTATTATACTTTATGTAATAAGTTCTTTATTTTATAATCATTATTTGAATATACTTACAGTAACACGAAATAATAATAATCTCTCGACAACATGTTTCCTATTAATTTAACAATAAACTTTAATTCAGCATTCGATTGAACTCCACGTTTATATATTTACTTATATACCGTTGTCCAAGACATTTGGTAAACTTACAACCCAAATCACGTCTTCTCTTTGTTTGAAAACATCCGTTACAACACAAACTCGTACAATGCAAATCAAGTAGGCAGTGTTTTAAAGACCTACAGCAATGTTACCGGCCTAATGGCCTTTTATTTTATTCATTATCCGTTTGGTGTTGGCCATTATCGATCGGAAAATTCAATACATCTCACCCTTCTTTAATAATTTCTCCTATTGTCACTTAGGCCTTTCGTCCGGCACCTAGTATTAACATTTCATTTTAACCTCAATTCAATAAACATTAGTATTTTTTTTCCTTCGCAAGGGCGTTTCCATAAGGGGGATTTATTGATAATATTCTGTCCGGTGACAGGTTTTATGTTGATTAGCCGAACTTTACCTTTCGTATTCATGAATTCAATTTCTCGTAGTGTTCTGTTGATTTATATCCGATTAGGTTTGTATCAAAATTGACTTTTAGCAGTAGATTATTATGAAATCAAATTATGTACATTACATTTATACAACAGGTAACAAGTTGCTATTCTATTCGTTAGTCAGGTCGTGTGTTCATTGTTGATGATTTCTTTATTTTGTAATAAATTATTTATTCGTGTTTATGTTAATTTAGAAATAATGGAAAATACTCAGTTATATTAGGTATTGGGTATACATTAATTTCTCCAAATTAAAATATTTTAGATCAAAAAATCATTTTGAGTGTTCGGTTAATCGGTTATAATATATTTTTTACTATTTTGTTTCTCTATAAATATAGAAAAAGCTTATATATATATATATATATATATATATATATATATATATATATATATATATAATGGAGGGAGAGAGAGGGTGATAGAGAGTAGGGGGATGAAAGAGAGAGGGAGAGAGAGAAATCTATTTGGTGAAAAAGAAAGCTAGAAAAAAGGAAAAAGAAAAATTGGAAGCGAGTAACAAAAGAGAAAGTCAGAAATCGAGAGAGAGGGATAATTAAAGTAGAAAGTTAGAAAATGTATTGAGAGGAAAAGAGAGTTAAAAAAGAGCAAAATAAAAAACTAAAAAATAGACAGAGAATAATAATATATATATATATAGAGGAAGAGGGAGAAATTTAATGAAAGAAAGAGGAATTAAAGAAGACTAAAAGAGAGAATCAATGTACAATTTTGATTAATGTACAATTTTGATTTTTAATTCAAGATTAGGAAAAATTGACCGATGTCTTAATATATAACCAATATTATATTGTTTCTTCTATATTATTAAAGCCGAACATAAAAACATTTTAAAATACTCTACGACGTTAAACGTATATTCCCTCTCTCTTTATTCTAGATACTGTACTATAAAACAGCACGGTTAGGCGACGCCCAAAGAAGTATAATTCAAACGGACACAATCCTTAAAATCAGTGTTCAGTTAATATGTCTTAAATGCTTATTACAAAACCAAAGCCGTTGTATAATTACCAACCAATTTTATCTGATCTTTGTTTTAGTCTTGTACCTTATAATTAAAACAACCAACTCTAACTGTGTATTATTATATATAATTAAAGCAATTTGACTTATCTCAGTGCATTTAATTGTTTCTAAAAAAGAAAACCAGCTCAAGACTGAACAATGTGTAACGATAGCATCTGTATTAATTGTTGTAACACGCACAGACTTGAGCGGAGCGAAGCAACAGGTTAGAGGGTGAATGTTAATTACTTAATTATATTCAACGAAGGGAAGAACAATTAGCTCGTTTTGTCTACAAGCATTTAACACTTCACTTAACCCTGCCTCAATCTGACTTCCTTCGACCCCTTTAGAAACTCCTTCCTTTTGTAATTAGAATAATGAATTAAAAGGATTACAATTGGATTTGTATAATAACGTTTTAGAATTGATATTACGACTGAATTAAAAATTAGCATTATAAGAGACATTTTTAATCTTCTTTTTTTTATCTCTAATATTTTCTAATTATGTTCTAAGAACTATAGTGAAAGAGGAAATTATTATGATATGTTACTTTAAATGGTTTTGAATGATTGGAATTTTTTCGATGGTGTTATTTTTTCGATGGTGTTATTTTTTATCACGTACTATCTTTCAAATTTGTATGGTGTCATCGACTTGATATTGTAAAGTTTGTACCACAAAATGATTATACTTTTGAGAAAATTAACTAAAAGTGATAATTGGGAGAGCGTAAAGGTAAATTTCATTTATTATTTTAAAAACAGATTTTATAAATGATCCAATGGTTTAATTGTTTAATTGTCAACATGGTTTAATGGATAGTATGTACCCCAAATTTATGGAAATTTCCTGTAATTTCAGTTTCCATTAAAGCAAAACGTAATTAATATTGTAGTTTTAAAGTCATTGGATAACGATGGTTTATTCATGTTTTTTACTTGTATTTTAGAGGTAAATTATACTAAGGTTGATAAATAATTGTATGTATTTTGGTTTCCTCCCCATTTGAAAAAGTACAAAATAAATTTTAAACTTGTATGATTCTTAAGAAACTAGTTAAGTAATGGTAGTATTTTTTAGTTGCTGAACTCCAAGAAGCAATCATCTGTTTAGAAGCCGGTGTTTGGCCATGTTAACTATTAATATATATATTATATGATAGGTAAAGAATTATCGTATTGCAAATTTTAGGGATATATATATATATATATATATATATATATATATATATATATATTTTTAACAACATGATTACAAATAAATAATAATAAATAATTTGTTCTTACAAAAATTCACAACTTTGTATCTTAAAATAATTAATGATTTTTTTTTTGTGAAATACAGTATCTGATAGAATGGATATTTTTAATTTGTTATAAAATTTTGAGGAAATGAAAACTACATTTTTAAAACGCACCTGGCATATGTACTCAGAAAGAAAAAGAAAATTTTAATTAAACAACCCTTTTTATCAAACTTTGCTCAGTTATTCTCCACTAATAAAATACTGCCGGGTTAAATGTTTTCCAGCGGGTTGGATTGCTAACTACTTGGAATATATATAATTTCTTCTTCTTCTTCTTCTTCTTTTTTTTTTAATATATATAGAAACTCAGTTATAAACAATCGAAATTAAAGTCATTTTAGAGAAGATTGTATACATAAGCCAAGTATTTCGAGTTATTAATCTGACTGAAGAAGTTGCATCATCTCAATTAAAATTTTATGAACAAAATAAATGTCGTAACCAATCACAAATGTATACACTACGCTACCAAATAAAGTAAAGCACGAAAATTATTATAGGTTCAATTATTGATGTTAGTGGTTCATTGACAGTGGTAGAAGTTTTGTTTATTCCATTTTTTAAATCTTTCTTTTCAATTTTAATTTGCAGCTTACTTGATCACGTAGTTTTTGTTTAGAAACTTTCATAATCCACCAGATATACAACCAACAGAACAAGTATACAACTTTTGATATGTATATTTTAACTTTTAATAAATGAAATTTTGCATAATAGAATATCGTTACGGTATTTTGACGACGGTTACTAGACAGTAGGGGCATTTTTAATACAATAACTTTAAATCATAATCCGAAATGCACAGTGTGAGAAAAATAATTGATTGTTAAGGTGACCAAAATAGGCGGGGCAGCCCAAACAAGAACACGAAGGGAAACTTTTGTCTATCTGTCACTCACCCCTTCTTTAAGGGTTGACTTTTTCGTAACTTGATTCTGTAACACAATGGAATTATTGTTTGATCTCTTTGGAAAGGGATTAGAAAAAAGTCAGATTCAATTTCCGGTGGTTTTAAAAAAGGAAACAGAAATAGTTGTCTAAAAGTTGGTTATAAAGTGATGTTTAAAATGAGTTTTATTTTTTTTTTGAGGAGATAATAGAGACAATTCTTTCTTCTAAGCCATTTTAAAACTTCGTAAGTCTTTTATCATATACATATTGTAGTTACCGCAAGTAATTTCAAAATTAAGACTTATTATTCAAATAACATTGCACAACTTTCTCTCTCGCCCATCCCCAAAACTAAATAAAAATAATCAAAATAATCGTCACAAAAAATGTCAGGTTGGTAGTTGTTAATCAAAAAGTGAAAATAAACTATGGGCACCGTCTTTCATAGAATATTTATACATTTAAGTAATACAAATTAAAATTATACAACTAAATAAATAAATATTGAGCTTGACTTGTGAGATAATATTATTGTAGAACAATAACTCGAACACAAGATCTCACAAAAACTACGTTTATTCAATCAAACGCGTTTCAACAACAAAGTAGCCATCCTCAGTGATACATGAGCTACAATAACAAAACTATAACAGTTATAGTTTTGTTATTGTAGCTCATGTATCACTGAGGATGGCTACTTTGTTGTTGAAACGCCTTTGATTGAATAAACGTAGTTTTTGTGAGATCTTGTGTTCCAGTTTTTGTTCCACATAAACTTGTTTCATTTGTGCCGATAAATATGGCGTCATCGTAAATCTTATTTGATTAAAATAGAGCTTTTAATGGCAGCGGTTGTTAATGAAGCTGGTTTTTGTTATTCCTGAACTGAAATATGTTTTTACGTACGATTTTGCACAAACGAGGGTTTGGATTATTATTCCTCACATTTCATTTCAATAGAACAAATTGAGAAATTAAGTATTTTATAACACCCTCTCATTTTCGATTATATTATTATTTTTTTAAATTTATTTATTTTATTTTTTTACTGATAACTCAGGAGCCGGCATTTTAGTAGAGATGGTGACCATTACATTTTATTTCAGTCCTTAGAAGCTAATTATTTCGTGTTAAAGGAGTTTTTTTATAAATCTAATTTTGTGTTTCCCCCATATTTTATTAGCAGCTATCCACAAAATTAATTAAAGTTCCGATGTATCGCATGAAATATGCCCATACTAAATTTTATTAAAATGGCTGCACGCTTTAGGGTATAACAACACTACACACATCTACATAGACGACACTTCTATCTAACCAGACGCAAGACAGACAGACATCATTTCAAATACCACTTTTTTGGACTGGGAAGACTTTAAAAAACGTATATCAGCCAAAAACTTAAAATCGATTTTTTTTTATCCATCTCATAATTTTCTCTATACTACGTAGGCTATATGTGAAATAGTAGAAGGTGCGAGTATAAAAACACTTAAATATCTTACTTCTTAATATCCTGTGAAGCGATTTGTAAAATTATTTGGTATGCAAATCATTTGTTAGTACTCGTGAAACATGCAAGTAATAGATTATTGCTCTAACCCGGTAACCATCAGATTATTGCTAACCTTTACTCCAGTCCCCACCAATCGCTGTTAAAATTATATTTTAAAATATCACTTGTTGGTATTGGTCTGGTGTTGTGGGTATTAAAAGCAAAGATATGCTAAAATAGAGTTGGTGAGTTAGGCAAAGGACATCTCAATAAAGCGAGATAGAAAACCATCTTCTCATATTTCCTTATCTAATGATGCATACGCAATTCTCCATCGAGTCACTAGAT
The DNA here is from genome assembly GCA_963513935.1 of Aphrophora alni. Taxonomy (NCBI): domain Eukaryota; kingdom Metazoa; phylum Arthropoda; class Insecta; order Hemiptera; family Aphrophoridae; genus Aphrophora; species Aphrophora alni. The sequence goes on along the minus strand of OY740773.1, from coordinate 64,463,092 downwards.
TACAACCTGACAAAGTTGAGAGATGCGCTCGCATAAAAAGATGTCAAAACCTCTGTTCTATTATTGATGTATCGTTTCCACTTACACTAGACTCTTTGACTTATCTGGTCTAATGTAACGTTCCTGCTTATTAAAATAATAATAGTTGGATAACATAACCTCAATTTTGATTATCAGCTGTTATAGAATCTCTACTGTTGTTATTAAATTTTATTGCTTGTTATTTGTTGTTTGGGTCTACGAAATATGTATACAAAGATAAATTTCAATTGATTGTTATGTAACTCATTCCACTAACTACATTACTCAAAACCTAATCTCTTAAATCACAATCCAAACCGCAGCTTAACAAACCCTTAATGCCTAATTGCGAGTAAAGGATGTTATACAAAGTATTCCGTTGTAAAACCGCAAATTTTCTCGACTAAGCAATTAAGTGGTTGATTACGCAAGGGAGCACTTAAACAAGGGTTGGGGGAATGAGGGTACATCTTAATTCCAGATTACACAACACAATTAACTACCCCAGACAAAATAAAATCCAAGGAAAATTCCTTCTCTCTCTCGAGTTTTGAGTTCGCCCTAAGAGAAAACACAGGAATGCAAATATTTAGAAGACTTAGTCCGACGTATAATTTGAGATGTCAGCACTACCCTTCTAATTAAAAGGGAGGAAATCCTGAGCGTCTTGACGTCTTTCTTTATTCCCCTTCTTGCGACGCTTCGGTTTTAGGGTGGTGGCTCTGAACAGGAGCGATAAAAAAGTATATTGCGTTTGTTAATTTCCCCTGAAAATGCACCGACTCGCTTTTTTTTAATAAACCAAGATTAAGGATGGATTTTTATGCCTGAGGTTATCGAGATTGAATTCAGTAAGTCTCCCTTGATTGGAACATGCGTGCTTGTGAGAGTTGTGCAGTGGATTTAATTTTTAATTTATTCTGATTTATTACTAAATAGTTCACTGAGTTATTCGTAAAATCTTTTTAACTTTCTCAATAATATAATTTGTGATTTTTTTAGATAATCTTGTAGCTACACCTCAATATTTACAAATGCATAAAATACATTGCACATTTATCAATATTGGTGAACGGATTTGAAACTAATTTTTTTATTATTATTTATTTCAAGAAGGGTTAGATTTCCAGCCCTGGTTTTGCCTCTCATTTATAAAGCCTTTTGTGCACCCTTATTCACATGTCATTCGTTTGCAATCCAATTTCAGTATTTTGGATAATTCTGAGATACTTGGGATAATGCCTTGTTTTTCTATCTGTCCTTCACTCCACATAACGTCTAAGGACAGGATACAATTAGTTTCTTGTTCAAATCAGGACAGTAAAATACTACGTACTGAGCTGTGTCTTCATCTTCACCACATTTCTAATACAGAAGGTTCTGGTACATGAAACTACATTCTGTGTAATAATTTCGGAATATCCAGTGACCAATCAAAAATCCTATCACTTTTCGGTGGTCTGGCCTGTTCAGTCCAAAGTCTTCCTCTGTATTGATCTCGAAGGAACCTTGAGCATTGTCTTGGACTGTATATTGCCTTCGCCTATCTTGGAAATCTTCCAGTGTTCCTTCGAAACCTTTGGACACACCTAAGTACAAAAGTATCAGATACTCCACACGCTGGTTCTACCCCTATAATCGTACTTTAGCGCACATCACTTCCTTCTAACTTCCAGTAATGTCCTTATGTCGCGCGACCAAAGATTTATATTTTTGGTATAGCCAAGTTATTTCGGTTGATTTGAAACTAATTATTCGTTAATAAAAGTATTTCTTGATACTTAGAAACATGCATAATATTATGGCCTTAATCCAGAATTTAGGACCATTATCCCTAATTGAAAATACAAAAGAGATTTTCTAAAATTCAGTGGAAAGTATATTTATTGAAAATGCTAAAACAATAATTACTTGGATTCCAAAAGAGATCCCTAACGGTTCATAGTTATAAAATTAACTTTATAGGTTTCTTGAAATTTATCGTTATCTGATAAGGTTAGAGCCGTTTTTTTTAAATTTTATTATTTTTTTAGGCTATATTTAACTTCATAATAGTTCACTAAAATCTATTAGTTTTGAGAGGTATGATCTGTCTTTTAACTTTAAAAAAAAAATATTTAAAAAAATAATAATTAAGACTTATATTATCAATAATTATTCTTATAGATCCAGCGTATTCATTTTTCAGAGGACATTAATATAAATCAAAAACTTGAATTTATTCTAAAATTAAGTTATACCTTGAGAACGAGTATTATTATTATTAACAACCATATTCCATTCATTATAAATACTGTATTCGCTTTGCTAATGGAAAATCTTCGCCAAGTTTTACCACTTGCTCGTTTTGCATACAAGGATTGGGATTAAGTTGGTTCAATGACATGCAACCTAAAAACAATACGACTTATTTTGGTGTTACAATTTTTGTTTAGTAAATATTTAGTTTCATAATGTTTTCTGAAGTTGGTGTTCTGAGTGACGTCCTTTTAACTTTTTTTTTTTTTTTTTTTTTTTTTTTTTTTTTTTTTTTTAACAATAGCCAACCTAACAAAATTTACAAAAGACTGGGTCAGACTGTCAAGTCCCTGGATAAAATACTTGTTGCCATTTAAGAATTAAACCATTAATATTCATAAGCAAGATTATAAAGCTGAAGCCAGAATTAGAACGTAGGAGTGATAATGTCAGCTTGTATATCGAACATACGCTGACCGCTGACGTAACTGACGCTGAGTTTTTATGGTTTCTTAATCCTCTACCTAAGTTAATAGGCTTAGCGCCCGTCTACACATTCTCACCGTAATTATCCATTATGACACAAGGATGGACAAATTAACAACACAACTGAAAACATTGCTACAGTATTCCTTATTGTGAAAATAAGTCGGAAATTATCCATAATTTTACAAGGTGGGGATTAAAATGATTTTTTTAAATGTAACATAATTTATCCTCTTTCTAATACTGAATTTGTAATTTTATATTATGTATTTTACAATGATCTTGAAATATATATATAGGCTGTTAGGAAAGTATGGAAACAGATTGATTACTTTCAAACGTATAACAGAGAATAAAAAAAAAATCGTAAAATTTATCTGACTTTTGTATAGGGTTTAGTTTTTGAAGCCCAAAAAGATCCTCCTAGATCACCAGTTTCAAGTGAAAATATACGTTTTAATTATATATATGGTTCTATTCTTAGTACACTTTTTAAAATATGTAACAGTTTAATAAATGACATCTCTCAAATATTGTTTTAATTATAGAATTTTAAACTCTAGAACCAAAATTACGCTTGTAATCGAACAATGTGAAAGAATCAAATAGCCATAAAAACATTCTTTAAATTGAGTTTGTGTAGCTGCTATTTTAAGAAAATGAAGTAATTTTATTTTTTCACTTGGTCCAATTTGTCAAAAAATTGATAATTGTAAAATTTCATATCAGGGTACCTGACTTTTTTAATACACTTTTTGCTACTTTATTCTTTCAAATTTGAAACTTATTTTTAGTTCTAAGATCGGACTTTCCAAATTTCCAACAATGTATGTTAGCTAACAACTCTTGAACGCTTGTATATTTTATAAAAAGAACAAAATAATCTTAAAATGTGAATTTATTTTAAATCCTGATATTTACATATTTTTTAAGGTTCCTTTTTTGCTTTCGGAATTGGGCTCACTATAAATTGTAGTTCAATTACGGTGTGTTCTTACCCGTCGTCTTACGCCCTGAATATTACAACAATGAAAGCCTGCTTGCTTTTAAAGCAAATACAAAAATCATGTAGAGACGTTCTTTGAAGGAAACTGATTTTCAACCTCGTCAGACACTTGGTTTGCTGTCATTCATAATTTGGATTTCGGTATTAAACTCATTTAATTTGTATATGACCTTGACCCATGGCGCCGATTAGTTTATTTAGACGCCATTACGATAGTCTTTTTATATCAAACTAATCACAGCTAGAAATATAAATTACTCTACTTTTATAAGACCATTCAAGAAATTCAAAAATTCAATATTTAAACGGTTGTTTGAATATTTGGGAAAGTTAGGAGGACCAACACATTAATGCGAATGCCAAAATCAATTTTCGTTTATATAAACAAATTTTTACTAAATTACTATATTACAAACTTTTTTGAAAATTGTCTTTGTTAAATTTGATTTTTAGTTTACTAACAGTTTCTCAAAAAATACTAGAAGTGTACAATTTCCACATTGAGTTAACACGATACGTTTAAGCCTTTTCACTGCAGATATATTATGTTCTGGGATTTTATCGTAGTTTTACCAACCCCTTCATATTGATATCCCTTCGTCCAAGTCTCGAAAATAGAATATTCTGTCGGATTTAGTTTTGGTAGCACGCGGACACTTTAAGTGTCATGTTCTAGTTTCTACCGTGTCATAAAATAGTCTTCTTGTGCATTACTCAATAAATTAATCATTAGGTTCACCTTTATGTTATGCCATCATAATGTTCCTGTTTCAGCAACCTGATGCAGATGAGAATAATCATTCTAAAAAATAACTTTTGTATGGACGTTCCTGTTTTATGAAAATGCATGCAGTTTCATTTAAAAAAAACATATACATTGTACAAACACAAAGAATAGGTTTTAAATAGTGAAGGTAAAATTTCATTTATTATAATTCACTTCCGAACCCTAATTTTGTTCCCCATTGTTGTTAGAATATTTTTTAGAATAAGGAAATTAATTCGTGAAATTGGTGAAAAAGTATAAAAAATAAATAATATTATGTGTAATCAGTCATTTGACCTGTATATACAAATTAAATCACACACATTAATTATAAATTTATAAATTACAGGTAAACATTGCTATCATATTTATTATATTAAAAAAAAAAAAAAAAAAAAAAAAAACTAATTTAAAATATGGTTTGAATATTATTTTATACAGTGGAAAAAAAATCGTTTTAAATGTGTACCTTATACAAATAATGAATTTTAATTTATAAAATAAATACTATTGAGTTTGACTTGTGAGATGTTATTCTTAGAATTAGAATAAAACACAAATTCTCGGAAATAGTACTTTTTTTATTCAAACGCGTTTCGACAACAAAGTTGCCATCAACAGTTAACGCAAGAACTACAATAACAATGAAGTTATATTTTAGTTACTGTATCTCGTACATCACTGAAGATGACGACTTTGCCGTTAAAACGCGTTTAAATAAGTAAACGTACTATTTGTGAAAATTTGTTTTCAAGTTTTTTTCTACAAACTTTAATCTAGTAGGCAAAGTTACGTGATAGTGGATAGTTTTTATCGTAATTACAAAATAATTTTCGTGTATCACATAGCCTAGATATTTCAATTAATTGGTAATTATGTTAAATGGTGGCGAATATTTTTAGTTATCGAATTTACTATATATACGTGTAAATAAAATTACATCAAAATCTAGTGTAGGCCTATAGTTTTAGAGAAAAATCGTAATTTAAAAATATTCTGTCACATTTTGTTTGTTTATTTTTCGTTATGTGATTAAAATAAAGATATTAAAGATTGCGCAAACATTATGTAAAGCATAAATATTTTAAAGTTTTAAATATTTGTGTAGGTAAAATAATTAAATTTGTTTAAATTGCCATTTTTAAATGGATAAAACGGCAGAAAGATAGGGGATATTACATGGTCGAGAAAATAGCTTGCAAGCACATAAACTATTATTAATCACAACCTTAGTTTTAATTTTATATTCATTTATGCAACGAATAATTGTGTAATAAATTCGAATTTATAATTTATAGAAATGTATAAAATCATTACGACAGTTGACTGCTTCATCTTAACGACTTGTTTTGTTTCGTATTTATGTATAAATATAATAAATAATAATAATATTTTAGAATTGGTGATAGTTTGTGAGCTAAATCTTTTCTATCATATTAGATTACCTTTAAATTGCAAAAAGACAGTTCAGTTTATGGATCATTTTCGTAAATTAGTGCTAACTTTTGACGTTTGTTTATTTTGCCAAAATGTGATTTACTTGAGTTTTTAATTTAAACTTGTAAATTGTTATTATACCGCAAAGATAAACTCCAATTAAAACATCCCTTACTTAACTGAAGGCGCGAACTAAACACCTTAGCGTAGCGTAAACTAACTTCATCAATGATAAACAACGTACTTTAAAATTGAAAAAAAAACTCATTTAGCTCTTGCTAAAATATCAATTCATTTCCTCCCCCTTCATCGACTCTTTTTTAATGCTTCAAGGCTTCTTCAAGATTGTTACGGGGAGAAATCATCCCTTGTGTGGGGGAGGTTTCCATTGAAAAGTAAAGAAAAAGAATCTATAATGCAATGTTAAGGGAAGGAGGGGTGTGTTTTTCATTTCATGAGAATTAAGAAGGGTGCCTCAGGGTGCGGGGATGAAAAGCTCTAACAAGAAGTTGTGACCAAATTAAATAGAATGAAATTCATTCAGAACAAGACTAAGTTTGCATGTTAGAACTTTGTCACTGTATATTAATTTATGTTTTTAAATATGTTTTAACGTTCCGTTTAATAGGTATTGTTTAACACATTGTAACATGTATAAAAACAAAAACTAATTTGAGATTGGTGTTTGAGGGTGTGCAGTAGCAGGTAGATTTATTTATCGAAATGTAATGATAAACTTATATAATAGGAGGGAATTTGTAACTATCTTGTATAGATATTTTAAATTGTTAATATTATTTAATTATGTTTCAATTTGTTGTTTAAAGGTTTGATTTGTGTTCGTTAAGGTAATAAAAATAGGGAGTCGGTAACACAGGAAAACGCAATCTCATCAACTGCTCTCAAACGTTCGTGAAAGTTCACTAGTCCAAACTGCGGCGAAATAAGCGTGCTTCCTATGTAGAAGGAAAAACACTACTTTAAACTCAAATATTTAAAAACAGTCAATAATTGTAATTATTTTCAACTTTCAAAGTAGTTAAATTCGAGGTTTCCTAGAAAGTTATCGTTGAATACATGTATCTTATGTGTTTTCAAACAATTTTCTTGACAATGTAGTGTCAAACAATCGTTTTGCTGTTTTATCAATGTAAAATGATAATTACAGTATATACATTTTAGTTCTTTTGCCCAAACAAATATTTACGACTAGTGAATAAAATCGATAGCTAAAAAATTCACCACACCTTTCAATATGATTACCAATTAATTGGAATATCTACTGGGATATGAGAATTTCAAAATTACAACAAACACTATCAACTATCACGTGCCAATAACTACTGCATTAAAATTCCAAAAAATCATAAGCACTTGCACTCGATTTTCTCAGTACTGTAACACTGTAAGGTTCTTTTATTCCTGTGATAGTGTGCTCCTTTAAAACATTACATACAACCCTCCCCCATTTTGTCTCTGATTTTCAAAATTTTAACCATTATTGAAACCATATGAAATACGTAAATTTTACAAAAAAAGTTAGGATTAATATTACCGTCAATAGATCATATAAATTTTTATTTTCAATCTATCACTTACACCCTTATTTTTTTTTCGATTTCGTTTCGTTTGTTTGATATTTAGGAAAATTTGTTCGAGCGTTCTAGAATTGATAGCTGAAGTTCAATAAGTACCTACATACGTCATCATTTAATTATGTAATTGAGTTTTTTGTATCTGCAACATACGTAAACAACATCTGCATTACTCTAATTTTATTAACCGTTTCAGTTGCTAATTTCACCTGTACATAGGCTTAACACAATAATAAACTTAATTTGTTTAAACTTAATTTAAATAAAAAAACAAAACAGATTTTAAAATAAATTTTTATATTCGTTTTAATCAATAAACGTATCATATAATAAGTTATAGGTTATCAGCTACTAAGAAAGTATTTCCAGAAACAAGTGAGGAGATTCTATAAGAGGAACGACAGGTGTTTTATTGTTTGAACAAATCGAGAGTTCTTGGGCCGAGTTTTATAACTTCATTTTATAAAGGTTCTCAAATAACTCTTTCAATTACTTGGTTGTACCGTTACGCGTGTGGCGTTGGTTACCACCTGCAAGAATATTCTCTTAAGTCATCGAGGGCGGTAACAGGAAGCAAATCATTAAACAAACAGAACATTAATTAGTCTTATAATTAGTCACTTCACACTTATCTTTGAAAAGGAAATGACCTAGACAAAGAGAGGAGAAGGAGGGGGTCATTAATAAGCAACTCATGGGGGCGTCCTTACTCATACACCCTCGGTACTTAAACGGCAATTTTTCGTCTTAAGAATTAAGCTTTGCCATTTTAATTGTCTTTTCCGGATTTAAATTAAACGTTACAATCAAAGGGAATTTGTTTTTGGTCTGTTGTCCTTACAGTTTACAAAATGTAAAGAGTTACATGTTTTGCATTTTAAATAAGCGGAGGGAGGGAGAGAGTAAGTTTTATGGTATAGAATTATATCTTATTTAAAAGCTAAAAGAATGTAATATTATTAATTTTAATGAGTTGAAATTATTTTTACGATAAACTAAAAATAATGATATGAAGGGAAATGACTTAACATTTATAAATTTAAGACACGAGCTTCACATATTGTATATGTAAGTTGTTAATTTTACATATAATCCTATAGCGCAAGAGCTGTTGAAGAAGTTTTTAGTCAAGTGAGGTCAGCATTTTGAGTTCTCTTCTCCAATATATTAGCCGTCGTAACTGGAATTAACAACTCATTATAACTCTGAAATTTCCTTATGATGATGACCAGAACCGTAATATTCAGCCCCTACTGAGATTGAGTTCAAAACCTCTCACAGACCTAAGCGCGTTGCTAGTTACTAGACCAACAGGCACAGTAGCTTAGTATGGGCCTTACTACCTTCCCAAGTGATCTTCACTGTGTTGGGTTTTAACCTCTAAATTGATCAAAGCTATTCTTTACGTATTGCCACTACAGGTACCGGTAGTGCGTCCCTGAATGTTTTTATCTATTTGGACAAACATCTTCTCAACGTGGTCAATTGTAAAAAGAGTGTTATATAATTAATTAACAAAAGAACAAAGAATATAATGATGTAGTATTACCATCTAAACGTTCGATCAATTACAGGCAAAATTTACGATGTTTTTTGTAGCTGATCACAAAATAAAATATAATTACACGACTTGTGTATTTGTTAAAACCGTGTTTACACGTGAACGAGGTTCTTCATATTTTCACTGGTTTTATTACCTTCTTAAAGTAATCAATAACATAATGTTAGTTGGAAGTGATGGTGACATCCATCAGTACTCAGGAGGTTTATACTATTCTTAAAATTTCACACAAGTATGAAGAGAGCAGAGGTAGAGGGCTCATTTAGATACATGGGTTTGGGTGTCAGTATCAGTTGAAGAATGTCCAGGGGTGTTCTGAAACATTGATCCACTAGTTGGAAAGTACGTCTCCCAAATAGGATAAGAAATTTAAATATCTTCGTATTCAAACTGTATACCATCTTTTGTATAGTTATGATATCAGAATTTTTTTACTAATTAATTGTTTCATCCTTAAGAAATAACAAATTTCGGAAAACTTTTGTTCTGGTATCAAAATTTCGTAATTTTTGAGATAAATTCGAGGTTATTTCGATCATTTATAAGTTCTTACATATATGCAGTAGGCTGTAGAAAAGATTATTTAATAGAAGAAAAAGTCTTTGTTTTTAGTTTTGAAAGAAATATCGGTTTTGGAGGCCTTTCAAGTTGAAAAAATTGTCTTACTTAATCTGTCCACAAAATAAGCCATATGGTGTATCAGGGCGGTTTTTCGTACAAAAACTATATTTTATTTTCTAATGGTACAACAATTTTACAAAACAAAATTACCTTGGATTCCTTTGTGTTGACCATGCATATTTTCGTCCTAATTTTCCTATTCATGTGGATTTTACGTAAACCATAGTCAGTTCTGTCACTAAATGGTCATTTAAAGACTACATTCCAACATTGAATTAATTCCCATGCATACAAATCATAACCTCTGCATGCAAATCTCGTCATCTCTCCAAAAAATATATGTTCTGACGTTAAATAAGTTATAAAATAAATTTAAAATTTTTTTAGCAGGTGTAAAATCGTCACTCAAATCACTTTTTTGAATAGCATTTAAGGCTGTAAATGTTTCATTGAATCAGTAAAGGAGTTGCAGAATTATTTTACAAAAATAACACTAAACAAAAGTTCCACAAACTTCTGGATACGGAAAACCGTCCGATAACCTCTAGATTTTTCCAAACAAACAATGAAACTTACTACAAAACAAAGGCACTACATATTCTCACAATTATATAATTATGATTCGTACAAGCGATGAAAGTTTCGAGGTGTCGGTCCGGAACCCGATTCCACGCGGCGATAACAAACATTCTCTGTTTAATTCTATTAAAACAATGACTCTAGACTTGAGGAAACAGATGCCAGGCTTTTAATTGACCATCTGTGTGTGTAATTATTTACACGAAATATGATGCGTGTATTATTAAATGTAATTTATATGTTAACCAGTACAAATTGGAAGTTATGCACACACCAGAAAGCAATTGTTTCGGCCAACAACGTGTTAAGAAATATTAATTAAAACTGATCTTATCTCGTTTGTAGATGGATTTTTACGTTTGTTTAGCTGTAGTGCCGACATCCAAATTGCGATTCAATTATACCTTGAAATGAATCTGGTTCGGAACATGCTCCAAATTTATTAATCCCCTTCTAAATAAAACCAAATTAAGTGATTTAAAAGCATGACGATGTTGTGTGTTGCATATAAATGATGTTTAGGAGGGAACACTCGGTTACTTTGTATGAATGAAAACTATGGAAATAATGTATAGTAGATTTTTATGCATTTGAAGTATTTATTTTGTTTATCATTGTTTAAAGGTTAAAAAAAATACATTCTGGAAATATTAATTTTCATATTTACTAACGCCTTAAGAAAGAAATTAAAAACATCTCTCTGTCTCCTCGTGGAGCATTCTAGGAGCATAGCAAAAAGAAAGAAATAAAATGAAATATATTTTGCTATATGGAGCATCAAGATATCGATAAAGTGCGCCTGAAAATAAAATTCCCAGTGAATTTATGAATTCAAAATTTAATGGAAGAAAATACACAAACAAAAGAAAGACTAGAATATAACACAAATGACTAATAAATAAATACAGAGGGCAATAACAAGAATATAGTTTATTATAGAAAGTGGTAAAACATTATTGAATATACATTAGAAATTTCTTTTTGAGGAACATTGTAAATATTGCCATTTTTCATCTTCTACACACGGTCATTTTTGACCAAATGATAAAATCGAAAATATATTTTTATCAAAATTTTTGTTACCGATAAACCGATAAAAGTATCAGTGCGTCAAACATACCACACGATGAAATTAGAAAGTCGCTAAAATTCTTATTTTAAGCTAAAAATAAATGTAATTAGTTTTACAAATATACTACATACTTGTAAATGTGTATTTTTTAGAAGGGGTGGTCCAACTTAGGGTAGCTATCACGAAGGCACTGGTCTAAGCGAACGGATGGAATTTCAATAAATTCCAAACTGATTATACTTTTCCTTACTTCACGAATAAATTAACATTATCTTGAAGAATAAAATGAAATTTTAACAGTATATTTTCCGTTATTTCACCTTTAATTAATGAATACATTTTTTATAATTGTGTTACTTCAACAAATTCTATTTTTACAACAGCATTTTACAAAAATTTATTGTCATAGGTAGAAATTAGAAAACAATTTTTTAACGCCAAAATCTGTTTTGTCAAATTCGATCGAATAGTGAGAAAATTTGAGATCAATCATTGAAACAAATATACGAAACAGAATAAATGTCTGGTTTAGTAAAAGATATATTAATGTGAAAATATTTAAAATGAACAAAACAACAGAACTGTTTTTGAAGGTTCAGTTTCACAGGCTTGTATCCTTTGACCGAACGATATACTGTACTTTCGTCTAAACGGTTGCTTTTATAATATATGTTACGAACATAGGTATTGATAAAGTTAGAAGAACCTTTCATTTTATTTTTAACAAGTAAATATGCCCTGCTTTAAAAAAAAAAATTACTCTTAAAAGGTTCTAAGAAAAAATACAACCCTTTTGCAGAAAAAAAACACTGGAACAATAAATTCCAGTTGACCTCTGACCCCCATTAGACTGTGATACATAACACAGTGGTAAAGGTTAAGTACAAATGAACGAAATAGAGCGCGCGACAGTCGAGATTGCACCAACAAAGCACTGGAGAAGGTCACTCATTGACTCATTAAGCTCATCAGCTCATTCCCACTCGCCTCGGTTCTCATTAAATTGTCACCAAGCCCGGAAGTAACAAATCGGATGTGTAACAACAAAAGCTCAACTGAAACAGGAAATGACGTCATATTCATTGTAGAGCTTGACTTTTCCAAAGTCATTTATAATCTAAAAGCTTCAGTTTAGCCTAACATCTTCTGTCCAGGCTTAATGACATCTATCTTTGTACGTCTTTCTCTTTTAGATGTTTTATATTTTTTTCATACTAAATGAGTTTCTCCTGGTTTAAGATTGCCTGTTGGCTGTTTAATTCAGTGATTACGAAGAAGACGGAAGTAGGTTTTTGTCATTAGTATCAGCGTTTACTCATTCATTAAGTTTTGAATTGTAGTTTAGTATGAGGTTAATTTACGGTGTTAAATTGCACTCGGATTGTCGACCAGTTGCATTGTGAGACATGTGGGAAATGTTATGGCGATAATCTGAGAATATAACCGGTGTTAGTCTACGGCGGAATGAATGTATTTGAGCGTGTTTTCTTAAGTCTAAAACAGAGGTATTTTACAAACTAACATACAGTTAGATAGATTGAATTTTTTTCTATATTTCTGATGGAATTCTTAAATATAAATATCTGCATTCCCTAGGTTTGATATATTACTACTTTCGGGATTCGCTTCGGAGATATATCCGAAACAAGTAAAATAGTAATATGACGATGATAGAGAAGGTAACAGAAATAGAGGAGAAATTACTGCGTGTCTGTCTATATTTCTGCTTGCTGTTTATTTTATGTGTTGCTTGTCTGTTTGTCGTAATTTCACAAAAGGTGTTGGAGGAATAAAAAAAAGTTTGATTGTAATAAATTCTGGTATTTAAGTTTAATAAATGATGGACGTATCGTAATAGAAACCTCAGGAAATCTGACTAAACCAAAAACCATAAATGTTATGGATATCAGCTAGAATGATTTGTAATCTAATTTGCACCTAAAATTTCAAAGTCCTAAATACAACAGCGTTTAAATGAAAAATAAATTTAACGATTGATAGGAATAAGAATATGAAACCTGAATATCGTCGTTAAAAACTCGATACAACATAAGAACTTTTAAATTTTAGTTGAATTCCACATTGAAGTATTGTGATATCTAAACTTATTTCCGGGTTGATAAAATTTTAATTTTGTAAGTTTAATAAAATATTGAAAACGTTCCAATAAGAGTTGATAGAATACGTCTTCCCGAATTTGGTAAAAACTTTATTTTTTAAAGACTTGGAATATTTCGTTAATAAGAATAGTCAAAAAACCTCTTCTAACTGTTTAATTTTTATTATTATTATTATTTTTTTTTTGTATTTTTTCACTTTAATTTTATATTACGAAATGCGTTGGGACCTCCACAGTTCCAAGGGGAACTTTCAAGAAGTGACTCCACACGATCACAGGAGTGCTACTGTATCATAACTATTAAACTATCAAAGATAACGCGTATTATTATGAACGTTTATTGAGAAACCATGGAAATTGTCCTTATTTCAGAACAGGTGCTTGTATAAAAGATAATATAATTTTGGACTTGGTAAAACATTGTTATATCTTACTCTCCACCTTAGATATTAACTTTTATTTCAGTTACTTAGAGTTCTGACATCATAGAAACAAAATTAAAAATATTCCATCGAATTTAGTTTAATTTCAATGAAACTACAAAAGTGTAACGCCTAATTTAAATACCTTGTGTTGGACCTACATGTTTGTCAAACATCCAAAAGATTTGTCCAATCTGGGCCAAACAAATAACATAGTTGTATTCAGGGAAAAAAACCGCCTCATCATGGCTTGGTTAGCTAGGTTCGCTTTAGTGTCTATATATATTTGTATTCAAACGTTAAGAAAGGTAGGATCAAACAAAGATCGTCCATCCTCAACACAAAGGTGTGGCTATGGAAATAAGATAGACTAATGAGTCAGTGATGTTTTGATTGTAACGATTTTATGCGTTTAAAGATGATCCAGTTTTTAAACGGTTTTATCAGAAATAACATGTTTAGTTAACGATAAAATGTAGTTTAATGGAATGTAATTATGGTTATTTGTTAATTATTACAACATTTTATATGAAGAGAAAACGGTTTTGAAATTATAATTCGTCTTGTGTATATTATGCATCTAATAAAAAAGTGTTGTAAGTCATTATATAACACTTTCTCGAACATAATCCTAAAGATAAAAGTTTCACCTAAATCAGTTTAGTTGTTTTTGAGTTATGCGTGTGATAGTTTTAGAGGACAATCAGTTAAGAGACAAAAATTTCGACCAAGAATTTATAACGCACCCTTATTTGTAAAATCAACTTTAAAAAATATAAAAATAGACTAATAATTTTGGCGCAACAGGTATCTTAGCATGAATAGATTTTCAGTTAGATAAAAGGTGGTTAGCATATCGAATTCCCATCACAATCAGTAATTTTAACCCACGAAATATTATTCCTTACCAATTGTAGCTCTCCAATTTTGCAGAAGATATTTTTTTGAGCTCCGTAATTTCTTGAGTTCCTACTAGGAATAAAACAGGAACTTGTCGCAGGCCCAAGTTAAGCCAACTGGTGATTTAACCATAAAATAAAATAAAAAAGATTCAATATTTGTAGAATTAATAAAGGACAGAAGAAACTGCATTGAATAAATTATCCGTCGAAGAGATACTTTTTGTCATATAATAATTTGCACAGGTGATGTTTTAAAAAGGTTTCCAGTTAACTATCCTAAATTCATTACCCGGTTTTTTAATTCAGACTATTTACATCTCAAACCGCAATTATATTCAAAGTGTCATCAAAATCCGTCCGTGTATCATGAGTTATAAGTGTGACAAGGATTTATTAGTCAGCCTGTAGAAAAACAGACGCAGAGCAAAAACTTTCCTTTCATTTTTCTCTCTTCACACATATACTGTTTTAAATAAATGAATGAATTGATATATTTGGAAGAAAAAGAGTTTTCCGTTATTATGTAATTTAATCACAATTGTCTAAATGGTTAAGAAAATAAACAACAAAATACTATGAAATTTGGAAAATTGACTTATGTAATGAAAGCCTACAATTCCAGTTCCATATACTTAAAAATTTTAAGACATATTACGTCTTATGTACATGTAAAAACAAAGTTATTTATTAAAAGTTATGAACATATTTATATCAATCCAACTACTACAGAAATAAGGAAGCAGAACGATTGGATGCTCATTTTTGCCTTGAAAATCTCGTCTAAGTATTTAGGATCTTATTAAAATAACAAAATTTTACTTTTATACATATATGTATAGACATTTTGAATAAAACACCACTGTTCGTAGTTCTCGGAACATCATTACAACGATTGGTTGCTTTCAGTTATTTAATCTTAAACTATTGTTTTCCCTTTTTTATTTTTTATAAAATATCAAGCTAATATTCGCTATATTTTCGTTCATTTAAAATATAGTGTCTGTATGAACAATATCTTGTATGTATATTCATATATTCCTGCTTGTTCATCTACATATTTTGATGGTTAGATTTCAGACGGCTGCATGAATCAGTTTTGTTCTAATACTGCTCACTTTAAATTGGCAGAGGAAATGAATACTTATTGGTGTTTATATTTCTATGTATATTAAAAATATTTTATTATTTTATGTAATTCCACAATAATAACCACTCTGTTTTTGTCTTCAGGGTCATCACCAGGAAGCAGTCAGATGGACCAAGGAGGAACACCACTAAACCACCTCCAACTGGAACCAGAAACCTACCAGAACGTCCTCAACGTCTGTTCCAATCCTTCAGATACCGTAACTGTCATCAGACTAAACAGTGGATCCGCAACCGGGGCTTTGGAAGGCGCCGTCGATGTTGCATATATTTGCAAACAGTGTAGGCTTGCGTTTGTTAACGAAATGACAGTTTTAAATCATCAGAAAACTTGTAAAATGCAGGGTGTCGTACGTTTGACCAGAACTCGATATAATTGTAAGAACTGCGACCATGAAAGTTTCGATTCTGTTCATGACTTCCAGAGACATTTCGATTCACAACATCTTCCGGAACCGGCGCTATCTCCTTCTGCGGGATTGTCGCACGAAATGGAAGATGTTGTGAACCAGATCACTGCCCTCGCTGCTAAAGCTGCGGCTCAGAGTTCGCCACCTCCTAACAGCGACTCGAACGCAAATATTTTCTTTCCTCCTCCAGAACCAAAAAATTCCAAATTGTTCATCACGCCTAACAGTGTCGCAGTTCCTAGTACGGGGCAGTGAAACCCTAATGTCTAAAGCTCTGATTATTCATAAATAAAACGTATAAAACATTTACAAACCCAGTGAAAATATTTTCTCTAAAGTTACCAGAATAATTTTATTTTGTGATATCGAATTTATATATTAAAGAAAGTACATTTATGTTTATGTATTGGTATTATTTTATACGTTGTATTTATGCATTGTAGAGCGTTTTCACTCATCGATATGAATACAATGAATTACGAGCTCCGAGAGAGTTATTTTCTTAAATAATGTTACTATTGTTGTTTAGGTTAAAAAAAAAACTTAAGTTAAACTTGGTGTGTTCCCTAAACTTTTTATTTGTCTTCAGTTCATAAAATTGCCAAAACTCATTTTTGAAACTTTTTAGATATTAAATTAGAACAAACAAAAAATATTCTTGTAGAAATACAAAAACTTCACGTAGTTTGGAAAGCATTGCTGCTAAGTAGTTTGTGTACGTAGGGTTAAAAGTGTATTTAAAACATTTTTGCACTGTTTTTAGTGGTAATATTTTTATTTAGTTTTAAAAATTATATAGTAGTAAAATTGTATTTTTTTTTTCAATTTAAAAATCTATTATATAATTTGATGTTATATAATGTTGTGTTATACTAAATATATATAACAGAAGGTATGGACAGTTCCTCACCGATTTGCCAGTGTTCCTAATCGATTGTGACAATTACTATAGCAAACTTTCGAGTTGCATTAGTGAAGAAAGTGTGTATACACGCTTTAAAAATCCCGTGTAATACTAGTGGTAAACTCGGGTACACTTTGTACATAACTAATCATTATTAATTAATATTAGTAAAAAAAAATGAACAGATAGCGTGTTGGAAGTTAACAAACTGAGAACGCGCTAGCTGGCACCCAGACCTCGCTAATTTTGCTGTAATCGTTGGCAAATTTTAATATTATAAATATTATATACAGGTGACAAAATAAGTCGCTATAACTTTATCTATAAATATTATAAGCATGTGTTTTTTAAATGTGTAATTGTACGTTTTTTGTTTGTTTTTACCCTTGCCGATTGTAGTCAATACTGGCAAGGGGTTGTGCTGTAAAAACATTTCGTTTTGTTTTTCATTATGGAAAACAGTTTTTGTTTACGTTGTAATGATTTTGTTTATGTTTTTGGATTACCGTATAGCACTGAAACAGTGTTATTCGGCCCAAAACGAACAAAATTTTATTTTGTTTATTTTTTCTTTCAACCAACACTTTACAGATCGCTTCCCGAGCGGACTGTAGTCGTTAAAACTAAATTTTGGTTTTTCAATGTAAAATTGTTAATTTTTTTATGAAATAGAATATAATTTTAATGGACGACGATTTCCGGGAGGGAAGTTATCTGCGGGGGCCAGTTTTGCTCCCTTTGAGTTGTGTTGGCATTAAAGGAACCAAAAATGGCTCCTGACGGTTTAAGCCTGGCGCTGGGAACGGGCGAAAACCGTTTAAAAAAACAAAAAATGTACTAAAACTACTAACCACGCTGATGTCATCTTATATATTTTGACTCTACATAACTTCATCTTATAATCTTTAGTTTTAAGATTTTATATATAGAAACAATGTGATACCTTTTTAATATTTTTAGTTTTATTATGACATCAGGCTAATGTGATCTTGTTTATTTCATTTACCTAACAATCGCCAAACATATCAAGGGCTTAACAATCAAGTGTGCGACACGTTTAGTTTTGAAATTGGCTGAATTTTTTATGCCCAACGTACAAAATAGGTTAACGAATCTAACAAGGGTTCTTATGAAATCAATAAAGTACATTTTTTTGTATAAAATAATAATAATAAAAAAAAACTTCCCAGCACCCAAGGTTCCTATCTCTAGCTAACAATTTACTAAGGTTCCTGAATCCAAATGCTTTTCTATATAATGATTATTATTATAAAATAAGATTTTAACTGTATTACCTATTAGTTATGTGTGCCAGGTACATTGTTGGTGTTATTGCATTCAGAAGTGTCGAGGACAAGAGAAAGGACGTCTGGTTTTTTGACTTTAAACTATTTTTTTGAAGTTTTTTCGTAAATAAACTTCACCAGAATTTTCCCGAATCTTGTTCTTATTTTAAAGATAATATTTAATTTAACAAAGCACAGAGGCGTGATAACGTCCCTCAAAGCTAAAACTTTTTTTCTTCATTTTTTTCTAATCTCACAATGAATGCTATTTGTTAATTAATCATAACTCGTCATGTGTTTGTTATTATATATTGTTTAGGTCATAAATTGTTATTTTTCAGTATGCGCACAGAGTCAAAGTTCCGGAAGAATATTCTTCTAATTCTATTCCTCTATTGGTTCCTATTTGCTTTTAAAACTCCCGGTAAAGATTTTTTATATTGTACTTGGTGGCAATAATATAGCTGTTGTTGATTTGATTTATTTTCTTTTTTTTTTAAGAATCAACGTACAAATAAGAAAATGAAACCTCGCCCCGAACAAGGAATTTATCATTGTAGTATGTGTTCGTTTGTGAATCAGAATTTTCCTTCTTGTTCGGATTGTTTAAATTTCTTTTGTAATTTTAAAAAAATGGTGTGATGATATTGACCAATTTAAAATGATTTATCAATGAGTACATGGTTCCTAGTTGTTTTTCTTAATTGTCAGAGCGTTTAAATTACAGAATAGTGCCATTTATCCTTCTCCTCGGTTAACCCCTTTATATACAGAGATTTATTGAAACATATGTTCATTATCATATTATTGAATTTTATTAGATTGAGGTTGCAAATTTCATTCATTTTAAAACATTTTAAAAACGAAGAAACACATTATCACTTTTGCTTTAATTCTGTACATTTCAATTTTTGTATGTATATTGTATGATCTAACAATACTAACATCTGTATGTTGCATGTTATTGTGAAAGGTAAGTTAGAAGCATGCCTAAGTTTAAATGTTGGTGAAGGGTTATTTATTTCTTTTTTTTTATTTAGAGATAAAAATAAATCGCTCCTAATTTAAATAATTTGAAATTGCAAAATAGGTTGTTTAAACTAAATAGACTGAATTAAAATATATTGCAGGGTTTTTTCCTGCTCTTTTTTTCTCGAAAATTCTTAATAGTAAAATACAAAATAAATGTTGAAATTAATACTGTACATTTTTTTCTACGATAATTTATTTTTTATTTTTTTTATTTAGCTTGAAGAACTGTGGATGGTTTGATTAAAGTTGTACTTAGAAACAAAATAACAGTTTTACTTAACTAGGAAAAGTAAAAGTTTAAAAAAAACCTGAAATCAAATTATACACTTTATTTCTTCATTTCTAAACAGTTAAATTATGTTACATTCATTAAGATTAAATTGTAATAAATTTTGTTCACAACCTATGTTTAAAAATAACTTTAACAAATAATCGATTCAAGTAGAATATATTTTATGTAGCGCTGTAAAAAAATACGTGAAATTAACTTAAATTTTAATATATATAGTGTAGATACTAATATTCTATTACACAGTGGTGGGCCTTAATGTTTGCTAAGTTGTGACATATTACAGGGAAATAGTTTCTTTATTTCAAGTAGATAATTACATTATATAGGCTATATTTTAAAAATAATTATGGATGTTTTATTTAAGGCATGTTATATTTATTATTTTTATTAACATTTTTTTTGGTTTATTTGTTCTTTGTTTTTTGCATGTATTAATTACATAGAACTGCATATATATCTTTGGTCTAAATTATCAACTTGTCTAAATTGTTGTCAATCTTCACTTTCCGTTACAAAATACACAGGGGAGGGGCCCAAATTATGATTAACTTCACATATTCAAATGCATTCTAATTCAAATTGAATGTATATTGAAGTTATAAATATTTGCATTAATTATTACAAATTATACTATTTATTTTTAGAATTATTTTTACTGACGTGCAATCATTCTGTGCATCAAGTACACCAATCATCATCCAGGAAACATATCCTTAAATTGATATAATTTACCTTGTATTGTATAATGTTATACAATACCAGAAGTTATTATTTTTTGTTCAATTATTTTGTAAACATTTAAAGAAATAATTTGTTCTAAAATCAGATAGTCTAATGTTCACAATTATAAATAAAACAAAGACAAAATTACATATTTTAAAAATGGTGTAATTATCTAGAATGACACAGAGTTTGTAATAAGAAATATATATACTCCATTTGTAAGGGCATAAGCCTGCTACATGGCTTTTCATTGCGGAAATTTATGGAAGTTTCGTCTCGTACTTCTATCACATGCAACCAGAATTTGCTATCTGTCGTAGTTCCCTATTTGAGATTATGATGATGAGGCTACACCATAACTTTTAGAGCACCAAGGGGAATTTTTGGCTTAGTAGATTAGAGCAATCACTTTACTTTAAGAACATAAATCTACAATGATATTTGACATTCGTCAAATGTCTCTTAAAAAGTGATTAGATTGAATTAAATTTGACAAATATGCTTTCTCTTAAATTAATTACTATTGCATGGCTGGAAAAAACCTAACCATTTTGTGTGTTACTTCTATCTGTTCTTTCCTTTCAACCTTGGATGCTGTAGAACACAAAACCACCCTCTATTTTGAAACCCTTGTTTGTTTAGTTGTGTATGGTAGTTGTCGTACATTACTGTTGTTCAGCCTAGATCTTAGTATTGTTAGGTCTGTACACACTCTTAACAATGTTTACGAATTAAAAACAAACTGTAAAAAATATATTTATTGCTTAATTTAGTATAACATATTTATTTATTAAATGCATTTAGATTTATGTTTACTGTGCTACCGTTTTGTATTTATATTTTATAAAAAAAGAAGACAGCAATTTGAATCTCAAGCGACCATTTGTGTTTTCTTTGTATTGTTAATATTGTATTTTCTTTCTCAATGCTCAGTGAATTGCATACGATAGTTTATTTTTAATTTGTACAGTTAAGATTTCGATTACGTTCTGTTTGTTTATAAATGCATTATTATTAGTTTATTAAAATATCTCGATAATTTATTTTTTCTCGCGTATTTCATTTTGTAATGTACATAGACAAGGTTATTATTTAATAAAAACTCATTCTGCGGGGCCGATATCATTGAGGACAACCAGACACGTATGCGTGCGTGCGTGTGTGAGTGTGTATGCATGACTTTCAGTACGTTTGAGTGTCTGTTATTAACAATGATTTTAAATAATCTTTAAAAAAAAGTACGAAACTATTTTGCATTCTGTAATAAGATAAGTAGAAGAGACTGGTAAATTTGTTTGTTTCTTTGTTTTTTCTTATGTTAAACTAAAAAAATAACGATCATAGTCAAAGATCCGATTGTCTTACAGCCAGTTCGAAGTATCAACATTGTATAAATGGTATTAAACTGATAGTTTATGAGTAAGCATTGTGTCATATTTTTGTACCTTATCCTTATTCTGTACATTATGTAAAGTTATTTTATGGTAGGAGTAATCAAGGATGTCTTTATGAGGTGACACTGTTTATGCCCAACTACGGAAAATTTAATTTTCCTTCACAATCAAGAAAAACGAAAACTTTAATTTCAATCGCAATCAAGAAAAGAAAAGAAAATTTAATTTTCCTTCACAATAAAAAAAAAAGAGTGAAAATAAAAAAAGGCAACTTTCAAGAAAACCCAAAGGAGAACAATATTTCGTTTTAAAATATGAAGCTTATAGATGTGTGTATGTGTTTTAAAAGAAATATCTATTTGAAAGCTTGTTCAGACAAAAAAAAATCTTTCAATGTGAAAAATATAAAATTTTAAAATATACAAAACTATTATGACTTGTAAATTACTTCAAGGTAGTTATCGAAAAAAAAGAACCTACCTTAGTATTGCATACTATTAATAATGTATGCACGAATTAATTAAAATAATACACTACTTGGTATGTAGCTGGTACGGCGACATGATAAAACAGGAATTTAGTTTTTGCTTTCACGTGATTGGTGAAGTCAACTTTAGTATTGATATATGCAGATCACGAGTTGCAATAAATGAGCTATACTCGTGTAGGTCCTCCAAAAGACGATAGTGAAAAATGTTCATAATTTTTTATAATTTTTTGCAACACTATTCACTAAAAGGTAAAAATAGTTGAATATAAAATTAACTAAAATTCCAACTATAACTATTTTTGGTGATACAGTACAAGAAAATTTAGTTTTTAATAATAACCCTCTTTTTTGCAGAAAACACATTCAGCTAAATAGTATGCTGAAATAAAAACTATTGTGGAACGCTGTAAAATGTATGGAAAAAAGAATCCTCAAAAATAGTTTTGTGAAATTTGAAAATACATTTTTATTTGCAGACCAAATGTGTACTTAACGAAATAGTCTAATGGTTAATAAATCGTGCCTATATACTATATTTGAGGAAAACGCCAAAAAATTGTGACTCGTGAGTCGGTTACTAATTCATTAAGCGAGTTAAAAACTGTTCTTCAAATGTGAAAAATGTACTGTGTAAATAAGAGACTACAACAATAAAACTACAGTAAGGTTAAAATGAACAAAGTTGAGTTAAAAACTACACAAATCAAGGAAATATTAATTAAAAATGAAAATTATCAAAACCATATAGAATCAATTTTAACAAATAAATTTAAAAAAATTAATTTGACCACACAAGTATTCGATTTTAAACATATTTGTCTTTCTTTCTGAGCATACATTTTTATTTCAAAATTAATTTATACAATTTTATTTGGTTGAAATTTTAATGAATTAATTTCAATCCTTGAAGAGCTTAGTTTCAATGTTTAAAAATCAATGGACCCCTTTTTAACCAAATGGTCTTCAGATTTGGTATAAAACCGTTATTATTTCAATATCAAACTATCTTGTCTTTGATTAGATAGAACCATTATTTCTAGAACAAGTTTTTTAGTTGGATACATGTCTATTTTATGTCCCTACAGAGAGGTTAGTATTTAAGCCTATCATTACCTAGGCAAATGAGTGTATAATGAAGTTTAAACATATTTTAAACCTAACCCCGTGTTTATATTAAAATAACTAAAAAAATATTTCATTCAACCAAGTTAGGTTGCTGCTGCTTTATGTGGATGATAGGTTCAGGTTTTCTAGTTGTTCAGTCATTTCTATTTCAGTTCAACTGAAGAGAGTACAAATTCAGTGTTTATTATCTTCCACTACAGTGGGATTTCTGCTAAGAATCTGGATGTGCGCTTTCTTAACTGGATATACATTCTAATGCGCTGATTAAAAAAATAAATTGTATTGCAAAACCCTTTTTGGGAGTGCCAATATATTCAGGGAAGTGTTCTTTGGATATTCTGAATTATTTCACTTACATTGGCTTTCGTAAGAAGTTAACGACCCTTGGCCATAAATATCAACAATAATTGAAAGAGTAAATTGATTAATTAACAATAAATTATTAATGTAGATATAAAATTTTATGTGTAGAATTTATGCGTTTTATTTATTGTTTTCATTTATTAATTCTAACTTTAGCAAATGAAACTCTAAATAAAACCAGAAATTTCTCAAACTAACTATAAATCAATTTGCTTTAGATTTTTTGCTGATTCACAGTTGAATATTTACTTCTCACAGGAGCTGATTTAAAGTTTCCTCATAAACCTTTTATGGAAAATCTGATTGCTTAATTATCAGGTGGTTGATTGTTAATTATTTACATGCAACAACAGCCCCTTGACTGTTGAATATTTACATGTAACAATAACTGATTGAAAGTATCCTGATAAACCAATTATGTAAAGTTATTTGTATAATATCAGCTGATTGATTCTTGAGCTTTACGTGCAACATGGACTGATTAAAAATATCACTGTAACGTCATAATGCGTATTTTAATCGGGGCAAGAAGTTCCAATAAAATTGCATGCTTCTATGTAACCAGAAAGAACACTATAAACCTATAGTTGCATCTACGAACTGATATGCTCCATTAGAGATTTTATAATATCTATTATTAATTCTGATATTAACGATTTAAAACATTTGACCATAAAGTGGAAATTAGATATTGTAAATTGATTGCAAATACGTAAAAAGGAAAAGAAAATGTGTTAATGTTTGAAATTCAAATAAAATGATCAAGAGTTACAAAATACCAAAGGTTGCACAAACTATCTTAAGATCATTGGCTCTAAAGATAAACAATATAAAGCAGTTAATACTGATAAAACCTTAAGCTAAGGACTCTGTAAAAAATACTTTAATTAGAGCTCGGAATATAAGTGTCCAAATTATGTAGAATTGTTGTACCTAAGCAATATTGAAGTCAATTTATTGTTTGTATATAAATAAAATGGTAACAACAAGAACTTGATTAAGACAAAAATTGAAGCACTTGTCAAACTATCAAAGTACTTGTAAACAAAAACTAGTAGAAATATATTTTCAATATCCTATTTCTTCGATTACTTTGAATTTGATAAATCTTAATCATATATCGTAACATATTAAAGTATGGGTTTACATCGTTGCAAAACAGACTCCTAAAAACATAATGGAATATAATGTCACACGTATGTTTCCTTAAACGTCTAAAGTGTTCAAAATTGTGATGTCAAAGTATAGAAAATGAGTCTCAATAAAAAATATTCAATAATCTATTTATAGTCATAAAATTCATCGAATTTGAAAATTCATTTATATTTATACAATTTCCAAAATGGTGGTAAAAGGTAAAAATTTGTCTCGAACGAAAAGTGAATTTTATACTACACTTTTGTACTAAGTACGTGAACTAAGTATGTATTTCAAAATGTCATATATATCTAAAAAAATATTTTAGAATGTAAAAAAATAAGCCTTAAGCAAAAACTAACGTACATTTAGTTTATTTACGAAAAACTGCATTGTGTATACCCCATATTCATAACAATGATGAATTGTTGGTGTTTTTAACGCCTCGTACATTTAAAACTTTACTTTAATAAAATTGAGCAACAAACAGATTATGAAAAATTTCCTATTTTAACAATAGACAAACTATTTTGATAAACTAAGAATTCAAAAACAAATTCCTAAAGCCTTCTCTGAATTGAAAATATTTTAAAAAATATTATGGTTTAAACTGACTTTTGCCATTATTCGTGTACATACAAACTAACAATGTTTCGAAAGTATAAATTATCTACAGTTATCAAACGATAAAACTAGAGCATAAAAAAGTTATATGTTTTTTTTATTGATACGAATTCCAGAATAATTCACTGTCCTGGAGATGCCTCTCAGCTACATTGCTTATTGTGCACCCCCATTCACTGGACCATCTTTATCGACCTATTTTTATGTTTTTGTAAAACCATGAGATCATTCGGATGATTTTGTTCTGCTTCCTTATCTGTTCCCCATTCCATAAAGTGCCTAGGGATTTAAATCGTTTCCTGACCAAAACTGAGCAGTTAAGGACTACGTGTTGAGCCTTTTCAACAGGTGTAAAACATAGGCCTATCCTACGCAAAAGGTCTGAAGTGCGTAACCCGTTTTGTTCAGATGGCTACAGAAAAGCCGGTGACCAGTCAGGAAAACACCAGTCACTCTCCGCAGATCAGTACTGTTCAGTCTAAGGGTCTCCTTTATGTGGGGTCGTAACGGACTCTTGAGTGTTCTCTTAGGTTGTACATTGCCCTTTGTTTTCTACCAAAACATCTAGTGTTCATTCAAAACCCATTGAGAGAAACAACTGCGTGATGCTAGGGTATAGGACACTCTGCATGCAGGTTCTGACCCAACAAAAGGGGCAATCAGTGCCTTTTTGGCATACCTGTTAGCTTTTTTCATTTCAATTAATATCTCATGACTCGGGAACCACAACAGATACAATTTACTGGTTTTTATTAGGGTTTCCATGACAGTCTCATACTATTCTAGAAGTATAGTTGTGTTTTATCAAAGCCAGAATTGATCCCTACACTTTTATATAGATGGTCTTATCATTGTAGCTCCTAATCTATATCTCTTCTTAGACATTTTTAATAGCAATCATCTCTGCTTGAAAAATGAATGTCAGTATTCCCAGGCTTAGGCTAAAGCTCTCTCTCGGTCTGACTCCGTAAACACTTGACCCAGACTCCGTAAACCCCTTGAAGGTTTTGGACATATGCTTGTACCAAGTCAGTTAATTCCTCTTATATCTAGGTTCACATTGAGATAATTCCTCTCTATCTCTCTATAAACATAGCTGACACGATTCGATGACTCAAGGTCAGTAATTCTTCTCATCCGTTCCGACACCGTATTTAAAACATGTCACCGATCACGGTATGTTTACAGGCCTATGATAGCATCAGATACACCCGCACACTGCATTATGTAGGCCGCGCTCTTAGCCGGTGGTTAACAACAATTCCATTTGAGCAGTCGATGTTTCTTTTATAGCACATAAGTCCACAGGCATGCCGCAAGCTGAACTTTAGACAGATTTCTAGCAGCAGTATTCTGTTGCATCTTTGGCCACCATGCTTATACATCAATACATCAGTATTGGTTTAAAAATGGTGGTATATATCCAGTTCTCCATCTGAGAGGTTAATCCCCAAGTGCACACTAAAGATCTCCTCATCAATATCAGTAAAATTTGTGAGCGATAAATAATATTTGTCATATGGCTATTCCAATCATCCAACCTAGGTACTTGAATTCTCTGGCCACCTGGATCCGTCTGTCAAAGAGGACCGGTCCTTCAAGTACACTACACAATTCTACCTTTAGTAAGTGGCATCATATCAGTTTTTAGAGGATTGACTGAAAGTCGTTAATTCTTACACCCTCTTTGTACAATGGTTAGTGATGTCTGCATAACTCTCAAGCATGTACCTTTGCTTCTGATTAGTATAACAAAATCATTTGCATACATTCCATGTTTATTTAGAATCTTGATCAGATCGTTTGGCACTAGGTTTCACAGAACTGGCGAAGGAACACCGTATGGGTCTTTTACCCACCACTCCGTAGAAGGTAGTCTGTGCCTGTCAGCTGCTTACCATAGTATTTATCCATCTTATAATAATTTGCTAAACAACTCTTGGATACTTTGACACTATCAAGTTAGTATTCAATATCCAAGAAAACCGCCAGTGCAATATTTTAACACAGGACTGCACTACACAAAGAACAATGCTATATTGAAGTTTTTCGTTTTTTATGCTCTAAGTTTATTATTTTATATATCAGTTGCCATTATTAGTAGTCAGAGCAATTCTTTTCTTTTATAGAAACACTACAGCGCTGTTTTGCCGTTCACAGCAGGCTTAACACTTAAATAAAACACATAACGACACTGAACACACACGATAACACAACACAAAAAAACAATATGAAATCTATCGGAGGTTAACTCTTCGTCAAATGTCATACAAAATTTATACTGGCTTGGCGGCGGCATAGTTTCTGTGTTTCGTAACAATTTAATTGATTTTTAAATGAATACTTTAACAGAAAAAGTATTAAAAGTCATTGATTACATAGAACAATTAACATTTCCTGTAAATGACATCAGCAGTAAGTAGAATATATAGCGCCATGAACAGAGTTGCAACCGAACTGTAACGAGTTACTAGTACGAACTGCAGCAAAATAAGTACGCTCTATGTCAACTGAGCTTCTCCATTTCTTCATAGAAATAAAAACAACATAAATTTGTCGTTTAAAGAAATAGACATTGGAATATAAAATTAAAGAATATATCATTTTATTTATTTTATAAACACAATAGCTTCTGTACACGAAGCGCTAAATTTATAAAGATTATGGAAAGATTACGCTAACTTTCTCGCACCCCTTATTAGACTACAGATGTAAACACTATCAAAAAATAACATTTGTCATCACCTTCTAAAATATTGTCTATATAAAATTTGCACATGGGAGAGACAAATTTAATTTACTTTACTACTTCCGATATAAATTGTCAATATTTAAAGAGAGTATTTTGAAAAACGTAGACTCGCCATTCATTTTTGGATTACGTATATGAAAATAAACAAAAATTGTATAGTAACAATAAAATGTAGTCAAATTCCGCTTCTTTCTTCAGAATATCCCTCATTTTGTTCTTTTACAATAAAAAATATTACATCTCCAAAAATAGATAAGGTATTAAGTTCTGATTTCGTATAAGCATTTTGTATGATACACTTTACGAGTGTACAAGATACAAAGGCTTCTATTTTTACGATTTTCAAAATGTCAGAAGTTTAAAATTTGTTAGGTCAAATATCTTGAAACTGAAAAACATTTACAAGGGACAATTTTTTTTTTATAACGATGAACCAATTTAAAAAAATCTGTAGGTTAAAGAGTATTTGAAAAACGTTTAATAAACATATTTTTGGTAATTGTTTAAGCCTCCTGCTTTCAATGTGTGTTATTTCGATTTATGCTAGTTTTGGATTTTGCGACTTGAAAAAAAAAAGAAAAGAAACAAAAGTGGTATCAGAAGTTTCCCTTGAGCTCCTAGCTATTGCGTATCCTGCATTTAAAATTATATTTAACAACAGACATGTCTCTGTTAACCAGAAAATCCAGTTCAATAGGAATGAACTGGAAGAATCTATGGCATGGAACTCATTCCCTGGCATAGAAAGACGGGAATATTATTTGTTCGCCGACTTTGGACATTAATATTTTTAAATTAAGCTAACTAATAAGCTTAAGCAAAAGCTGAAACTATAAGTTCATGTAGAATTTAGATAATGAAGCTGCGTAGTTCAGTTGTCAGAGCTCGCGTTTATTTCGTCGTGATTTGGAATAATAAAACATCTGAATTTACTCAGGTTCGAGCCGGTTGATGACGTTTCCTTTTTGAGTGTATTACCTGCTCCTTTGTTTGTAATAGTCTAACGAATATGAATGCGCTAGACTTTAAGCAATAACAAAAAAAAACCTAAGTAAAAAAGAACTACAGAAAAATTGTTAAAAACTCCTGTTACTTTGAAATTTTCTTCCTTTTATTTAGAGTAAACATTATATTATATTCTACTTTGTGATAAGTTATTTTCCTCGTGTCACCTCACCTATCATTTTCTTGAGTTCGAGCACATGAAACATATTAGGCCTATCGCTTAGATGTAGTCCTTCTCCTAATTACATGTATGCTTCTCTTATATTTTTTTTTGGTTATAATTGCCTAATTCTGATTCAAGGATTAATAAATACCAACTTAATTACTAAAATTGATTTAAATAGTACTAAAGTTCAGCTACTACATTTTAAGGTTAAACTTTTTTATGGATTTTGTTTTAGTTATAGTTATGTTCTTTTTTATCTTTTAACTTTTAGACAAATCGTAATGCTATTTTCGGGCGATTAGACCTTCATTATAAGTGGTTTTTTTTTTAATTTGTGAAATTTTCTTTAATTTTGAAATTTATAACCGATTTATTTCATTTATAAAATTTTTCATTCAAAAATCGTACATATAAATTTTGATATTACTACACATGGCAAAAAATACTCCTATGGGTATAATCGGTGGACATTACATGGACTTTTGTTTTGGTGTTGTCATTGTAGTAACTAAAATGTCGATTTCGCTTTTATAATTTTGTTTAAAAATCATATATTAGAAAGTAATGTTCTCAAAAAGTCCGATATAAAAATATTTTAATTACAATTTTACCTTTCTATTTCGGGTGGAATGTTGTAATTGAAGTCAGGAAAACGAACAATCTTTAAGTTGTCCTCAGAAATCCCTAAGTTTTGTATCATTACTTTCGTTTGTATTAGAAATTTGCAAACAATTTAAAAAAACGAAAACGTGTTGGTCTCATCATTGATAAAGGCGGTTGGTTGAAATTTTTTAATCCATAACAGTGTTTCCTTTGAAAGTTGGTAATAAATTTGAACAATACAATTTAAATAAGGATATACAAAAGAGGTCCGAAAGTTAACTGTTTTCCCCAAGTTCGTGAACTGGATAGTTCCTCGTCCGCTTGATCTCAGTAGCTTGATGACTTTCCGAATAAACTGTACTGCATGTCGTGTCGGTTTACTTGAATTGTTATTTAGCAGTTACTAAATTAATTTTCTAGTAGTATAGATCTTTTTATAATTTCTGTGCTCATTGGATAAAATAATATTTTTCGTCATACTGCTTCAAAAACAGCTGTTTTCAATACATGCATTGAGATGCTAAAGTTGTTCATTTTAGTCCTAGGACCTAAAAACATCAGCTGAGGTCGAGGTCATAAACCTGTTACTTCGTTTATACGAATTAATTAACGTTTGTAATGAATCTATAAAAACTAACGATATTCTCGATTGTAAATAACCGATAAAACAGCTATTACCATCGTTACAGTTAGAGTACCACTAACACAAACTAAACAGCTGTAATAGCTGCAAACTTGTGCAACTTATGCAAACTTTTGAAGATAAATAGATTTAACATTTTATTTTTTGTGAAATTGTTTTCTTATATTGTTTGCAGTATAACGAAAAATATAGTTCATCACTAGGACCAAAAGATTCACTCGGCTCTCCCTCGGCCGTTAAACTTGAGCTTGTATCGAAAAGCTTCACTTTAGATACTAGTGATGAACTATACTATTCTTCCCTCATTGTCACCGTAAATTTGGAGAATTGTCATTGTAAAAGCCTACGTAAATTTGGAGAATGTAAAAAGATAAATTCTTGTTTAAAACAAATAGGCTACGAGTGCTAGATATTTGCTATTACTGTATTAACTTCTACTGAGACGTTTGGGATAATCTCCATTTTTAAAAGCTATTCACGCTTTATCTAAATGTATGTTCTAGTAGATATAAAGATTATTATAATAATGACGGCTAGATTGTTCAACATTTATTTGTAAAAATAAATTATACCAATTTAACAAACTAGTTGAGTAACTTGTCAAAGTTTCTGTAATACATTTGAATAAATATTCTATAAAAAGAAATAATAATCTTGGCAATACTTGTATTGAACGAATTAATTAATTTAGTTGAAGTAAATACCTCAGTTGCAAAACAAAACATTGTAAATCAATATTTATTAGTATGCAAATAGGTCAAATATTATTGTAGTATTTATAAATCTTGTAAATTCTCGAAGATATTAAAATTTACATTCATCCTAAATATATTGTTTAACAAGAATATATAACAAATGTATATTATTATGATTGCTAGTATATAACAAATATAATTAAATTTATCATCATATTCTTAAAAGTTACAATAAGTGATTGTTTGTAACATCATACAATACTTTTTCGTTGAGGGTTACAAATCGACGACAAAGAAAGGATACCCATCATTCACTGCTGCCCAAAATGGATCTATTATTAAATGCATAGAGTGTGTGTAATAAATATGGAATCGGCTTAATATTTCAAGAAATGTTTTAGATAGAACAATTTTTCCTCTCATTTTAAAGCTCTTAACCTGAGTTTTCTACAGCGTGGTACAAAGTTTGTTAGGATATAACAGTGTTCAAAATTGTTCTACCAGAATAAGTAATAACATTACTAATACAGTTATAGTTCAAAATTCAGTAAGATATCAAATTTTTTTAATTTTTGGAACACCTGTATATGAAATTACACTTTTATTTACACTTTATTAATTTAAGCCCTAAGCCCTAGAATTGCAATTGATATGTTAGTATAATTGATATTCTAATGATTTGTTTGCTATAATAAAAAAATATGTAAGCTTAGTTTTTGGTTTTTAGAACACCCTATAACAAATATATAATTTCGATACATCGTGGATTATTTTACATCACAATAACCAAATAATAAATCGTTATTTACTGAGGACTGCAAATAACGTTCTCAATAAAAAGTTGAGAAAATATAAGTTATGTCAATTTTTAGAACAACCTGTAAAATCTTACTAAACTTTTTACCATCATGTGAATAGGTCATTGATTTAAAATGAGAAGTTGGTAATTTTTTATTTATAGAAGTTCTTGAAATATTAGACAGTTTCGATATTTTCACACACACACTGTGTATACCCCGCCTTCCTCTCGGATTCACAGACTTCTTACGAAACCCATGAGGACCTTGGATGACCATCCGTAAAAACTTGAGTAATATAATGTCCTTCCAATTGCTTTAAGTCTAAGTATCACCAGTATCACAGAAGATGTTTTTTCGCCTCTGTTCCATAAGAAGACATCGGATAGACAACTCTATAAATTCCAGTATCTTTTGGTGGTACCTGTTGGACACTATCCAGTTATCAGATCTATTCCCCTCTTAAGACCTGGCTGCTCAGTGAGAGTCCCTCAGGACTCATTAAAGTAAGTATAGGCTTGGCAATATACAGGGACCCTAGCTGGATCTAAACGTTTTACCCTGTTTTTAGTTATATCTTACTCTTTCATATTTAATATCAGGTCTCTTTTGACCAACTCTTGTTCTACTCTGACCCTGGCGCTACTAGACTACGAGGAGTAGAAGTCATTTTTTATCTTATTTTCTTTCATAAGGCGACTGAAAGAAAGAGTTTTTTCGTCTTTAAACAACAATAGGACAAATTCTAAGTAAGAGATACTCATTGCTTTAACTGACCATAAACGATATTCGTCTTTGATTTATTTTACAGACCCACCGACAATTCAGCTAATGTCTTCCCATGATATCCTACATTCGTTCACATTGCGACCACCATTTTCGACTTCAAAGTATCCAAGTCAGAGTTAAGAGTCAAACTTTCGTCAGAGTTAAAAAAATAGGTTAGTATTATTTGTGTGTAAGGGGTCTTTAACGTCTTAAAACACTCAGGATGGCTCCCTCCCAGTATTTCACCGAATCACCCAGAAAAAAGACCTATTGAGCAAAACAATCATCAGCTGCTCAGTTCAAGACACAAAAACATGAAAAGACAGTTTAACATCGCACCTAAAATTGAAGAACCCATACTTGTAGAATGCATGTTTCCAACATTCATGATCCTAACTCCCTTTTATTTTATCATTATTTCTAACTTGTCGATTACAATTCCAAAATGCCAGCAGAATGACGGTAGAATTTATTACATGAGAACATTAAGACAAGCGGAATTTCAAAACTACCAAAACCGGATCAAATTA
The DNA here is from genome assembly GCA_963513935.1 of Aphrophora alni. Taxonomy (NCBI): domain Eukaryota; kingdom Metazoa; phylum Arthropoda; class Insecta; order Hemiptera; family Aphrophoridae; genus Aphrophora; species Aphrophora alni. The sequence continues at coordinate 64,429,382 of OY740773.1, read as the reverse complement.
ACCAGAAGAGAAATTAACACTTTGGCTTTATTCCAAGAAATCAACTAATTGAACTTGGAACAACATGACATTTTATTTTAAACGACATAAGTATCGCTCTGTGCATTGAAGTACTGGATAAATTGACTTTTGCAGGTGTATATTTAATCAAGCAGTTTTTAAATTTCCTTGATTAAAACGAGACATAAAACATTGGTATAACAACGAGGATAACTAGATGGGCAGACCGGCTCCTCCACTAATGGTATAGTGAAAACATTAATATTTTTATTTCCTTAATAAAATAGAAAAACCTCTAAAATAATTAACACAACTTATGTTAAATACGAAGATTTGCATTCTAGTTTACAATAATTAACATATTTTACGAGATGGACTTTTATTATTCTGGATGCTTATGCCTGGGTATTGACGGGTATAGTGAATTCTTGAGAACGGCAAGTCTATAAATCTGTTTTTGAACAGGTTGAAAATTAATTTAAAACTTTATGCTTATACTTGATCAAGTGTAGGTTCACAAAGTGGACAACTTGGAGTTTGAAGGATTTGTGACGTAGACATTTTATGTCGCAGTATTTTAAATTTCATTACTCTTTGCTTTGCAATTTAAGCATTAAGACACGTGTATAAAAAAGAGCCAAGTGGAAAATAGTTTGAACTTTAATAAATAAAAATTAAATATAAACATATTTATTGATGCACAAGTATAATAGTGAATTTGACACACTCCTCTACTAATTCTACATACAAACCAAATTCTTAAGATTCATCATCATCTTCCTAAGAAATATTTTAACATTATTCATACGTGAAAATGATACATATATACAAGTTGTTAAAAATTCTGATGATGGTTAAATAACTTTTAAACTAGAGAAAGTAAATATATGAAACAGTAGAAATTTTTTTTGGTGTATAAACATTTTTTGTTTGTAGGCCTATTATAAGGTAAATTCGGCTCCGCCCCAAAAGAAGGTTTTTGAAGGGCAACTCGAAGTTTTGACATATAAAACTCCATCAAGTAATACCTCATTTTAAAGGTCTTGTTAGAGAGCTATCTAATTCCAATACAAAATGGCTGCCGGTCAAATATTTTTTTAAAAAAATCAAAAAGTCCATTAGAAAAGAAAAGAATAAGGAGACAAAATTATTACAGCACAATTAATAGTTTAAAGTCCCTGGTCAAAGTTCTTCAAAATATCAGTATAGTTTTTAATATAATAATTTTGACACCTTACTATTTTTCTTGGAATATAATTTGAATTAAATCGGTTATTGTATATTTGACCGGCCGTCATTTTGGACTGGAGTAAGATAGCGACACTTAGCTTGTGTAGTTATTTTCTAATAAACAATACCTTAAAATGCGGTTTTAGTCGTCGGTAGCGCTTTAATTTGAAAAGTTTGAATTACCTTGGAGGTGAATTTACCTTATAATTCCAAAAATAGTTGTTGATACTGAAATTTTTTTTAAAGTTTCACCCTTCTATCTTTTCAAAATGAAATGATATTTAACAGGTGTATTACTATCGGTATATATATATATATATATATATATATATATATGTTTATTTTTTTAAATTGTCCTCGTATATTACTTATCCAGTGTACGAAGTATAAGTTAACTTTTATGTCTCCAGGAAATATGAAGAGGAATACAGAGTATCTCATTCTGAAGTAGATACTTTGAACTTTATTAAGTATAAATAAAGAAAAATACATTCTATACACACGAGCCTAATAAAGAAGATGAACCCCTGTTAACATAGACATCATTAACATAGATGTACTTTAACTTAGATATAACATATAAAAACTTAACATATATAAACATAACGGTAACCAAGGTTGGTAATTGTAAATATATATATATTATCTCTGCTTTTTGACTGATCTACACGTTTCATGAACTCATGAAGCTAAAAAGTGATTTATGACTGCCGTCCGTCCATCGTCGTTATCGTCTGTAAGCCTGATAGCAGCCAAAAAAAATTAGATAGGAACATGAAATTTGGTGAAGTGGACTATAGTGTGCTCGTATAAAACTCTACTGAAATTCAGAAAAAAAACTAATTAAAAAGTTAAAATGCTGATTATTCAAAACTGATTTATTGCTACTTTTTGAGTGTTACTGTACATTTAGCATACTAGATTAGATAAAAATTTGCATATTTCAATTCTGCATATAATGCCACCAACCCGAGCTTTTTAATATGACATATAGCGATGATATTGTCAAAATGTAATTTCGAACGATGAGCTTTAACGAAAATGTGATATTGGAATAATTACAATATCCGGTAGGGTCGAGTGACCGTTACGAGCGTAGATGACACCTTGGAACATTGCACAGATAACACCTTTGAACATTGCACAGATAACACCTTTGAACATTGCACGGATAACACCTTTGATCATTGCACAGACAACACCTTTGAACATTGCACAGATAACACCTTTGATCATTGCACAGATAACACCTTTGAACATTGCACAGATAACACTTTTGAACATTGCACAGATAACACATTGGAACATTGCACAGATAACACATTTGAACATTGCACAGATAACACCTTTGAACATTGCACAGATAACACCTTTGAACACTGCACGGATAACACCTTTGAACATTGCACAGATAACACCTTTAAACATTGCACAGATAACACATTTGAACATTGCACAGATAACACCTTTGAACATTGCACAGATAACACCTTTGAACATTGCACAGATAACACCTTTAAACATTGCACAGATAACACATTTGAACATTGCACAGATAACACCTTTAAACATTGCACAGATAACACCTTTGAACATTGCACAGATAACACCTTTGAACATTGCACAGATAACACCTTTAAACATTGCACAGATAACACCTTTGAACATTGCACAGATAACACCTTTGAACATTGCACAGATAACACCTTTGAACATTGCACAGATAACACCTTTGAACATTGCACAGATAACACTTTTGAACATTGCACAGATAACACCTTTGAACATTGCACAGATAACACATTTGAACATTGCACAGATAACACCTTTGAACATTGCACAGATAACACCTTTGAACACTGCACGGATAACACCTTTGAACATTGCACAGATAACACCTTTGAACACTGCACAAATAACACCTTTAAACATTGCACAGATAACACCTTTAAACATTGCACAGATAACACATTTGAACATTGCACAGATAACACCTTTGAACATTGCACAGATAACACCTTTGAACATTGCACAGATAACACCTTTAAACATTGCACAGATAACACATTTGAACATTGCACAGATAACACCTTTAAACATTGCACAGATAACACCTTTGAACATTGCACAGATAACACCTTTGAACATTGCACAGATAACACCTTTAAACATTGCACAGATAACACCTTTGAACATTGCACAGATAACACCTTTGAACATTGCACAGATAACACCTTTGAACATTGCACAGATAATTCCTTTGAACACTGCACGGATAACACCTTTGAACATTGCACAGATAACACCTTTGAACACTGCACAGATAACACCTTTGAACACTGCACAGATAATACCTTTGAACACTGCACAGATGACACCTTTTTTTACACTTTACAGATTGTTGTCGTCTGTACGTAAGCACGATAGCGGCCACAAATATTATTATAGGAAAATGAAATTTGATTATAATGTCCTCCTGTGCTCATAGAAACCTTCTGAATTTCAAAAAATATGAAATGAGTTTTTTTCCTCATATCTCGTGTAATTGAAATTAGAATAGAACAAATAAGATAAAAAGTTTCAGATATCAATTCTGCATGTAACCCCATCTCTTTACAATAACAAATAGTGGCGTTATTGTCAAAAATGTAATTTCAAATCCTCACCTTCCAAGTAAAAGTATATTCGTATAGTTATATATTCGGCAGAGCCTAGTCATCGACAAAGAGGCTTCTTCACATACGTACAAACTCAAGGCCCACTAGGACAGACCTAGCCGATGGTAAGAAAATAGTGATATACAATCATAATTACGAGGTTCAGTTAATCTGTGTAACATAAACAACCTCACACTCCTTTATCTACCAATATAATTAATATTACCTACAAGATCCAAGATACCAACTATCGTTTCTATGATTGTATGATGAGGCTGGACAAGTAACACGGTGGCACCCAGCAACTTGTTTATATTTTTAATTTTAATTCACAGAGGTTGTAGGTCATTAAGACTTACTTTCATACTAAAGTTAAAAATACATTTTTAATGCTCAGAAATCCCCAGTTAATTTATTTTCCTACTGGGCCTCTTAGTGTCATTTCAATACAGTATTAACTTTACTGTTAAACAGACTGAAGATACGACAAAAATGGTAATATCAACGATTACACTTCATATTTATGTTCTTCTATTGTATTGAACTCGTTAAGAAGCACATTTCTTTTATGATGCATTTAACATAAAATTAATTTTAATGTTTTCATTGTAAAGTGAAAACATGCAGTGGGTTTACTTACTGAACGTTGAAATCAGTTAAAATGACAATAAAAATAAAAGAAACAACCGACATGATTTAACTTTCACCACAGAATGGTGTTAAACTCGGCTTGTTTGTTTTCATTGCACATTGTTGGCAAACAGCCTTATCATTTAATTGGCATCACATAGTCTGACACGTCATATCGGAATAGTAATCAAAAATACGTGATTAGCTCGACCAAGAACGATTGTGAAAACAAGGAATTCTAGAAGATATTTTATTAGCATGTGGAAATATAGCGTTGTCAACGGGTATTAGATGGTATCTATAGTAGATGTAATGCAGTCATCTTGTATTAGCTCTGGTGGATTGATTTACTGTTCCATATAGTAATAGAGCTCATCACAAAAATTGCACATACCTTTCTAAAAATATTATTGGCATTTAAAGACACAAAAACAATACTTAAGGAAAAGTAATTTTCATATACAATCTTGGACAAATAGTACAATTTTCAACAAAATACTTTATTAAAAAAAGACGACGTTTCAATTATTAAGTCGTCATCTTCAGTTACAGTAACAAAATTTTTTGTTTACCTGTAACAACTGAAGATGGGGGTTTTCAGTCATTGACATGAAATCTTCTTTTACATAAAAGTGTTTTTGTGAGGCATTGTATTGCGGAGAGAACCTCAATGCTTTGTCTCTGGAAGATCAGGTAACTTTCCATTGGGTACCGGGGCATAAAGGAGTTGAGGGAAACGAGGAGGCAGACGCATTGGCTAAAAATGTGTTCTTCGTTAGCGTAGGAGCCGAGTGGGAAGTAAGACTACCCTGTGTGTCTGACCAAGATGGCCATAAATAGCTGAGTTCAGAAACAACACAAGCAAAGAATCTGACGGGATAGCCTTAAGGGTGACTGCTATAGCAAACTACTAAGAGACGTCCCTTTAATTAGATCTAGAGGGAAAGTACTGACCTTGAGTAGCGGGATACTGAGACAAATCACAGGATACTATGGTCTGAGGTCGTACTTACACAGGATACCACGGCGAAAGTGTGTGTAGACAGTTCGATACTGGCGAGGAGATCGAAAGCTACATAATCTTATTTTAGCTTCTAAACTCCTGGTGAACTCTCATTAGACGAGCTGACGAGTGGACTACTAAAACAAGTAAGGGTGACTAATCTACAGCGCTGGAATTAAGATACTTAGTTGCACAAGAGACCAATGGTCGTGGTACACTTTAACCCTTTAACCAATGGTTTTAACCCTTTAACCTCTCCACTTAATCTAACATAATCTGTGGGAAATTGTGTGTGTTTTCCTCTTTCATCTTGTGAAGAACAATATACAGAAATAAAACCATTACAATTGAATTTTTGTTTTGTATAAATAAACTATCGACCAATTATGTGTTTGTTTTAAAATAAAAACACCATCATTACATGAACGATATCAGAGCATAAAATGCTTCCAACTTAAAACCTTTTTTTCGTCACACTGCTTCAAAAACAGCTGTTTTCAAGTCATGCATTGAGATGTTGAAGTTGTTATTTTTAGTCCTAGGACCTAAAAGCATCAGCTGAGGTCGAAGTCATCAGCTGTTACTTAATTTATACGAATTAATTAACGATTTTAAAGCTAAAGCATCTATAAAAACAACCGATACTCTTGATTGTAAATAACCGTTAAAACAACTGTTACCAACGATTTGAAGGTAAACCGGTTATAATATTTTAGTTTTTGTAAAATTGTTTTCTTATATTATTTGCACTATAACGGAAAACATAGTTCACAACTTTTACCAAAAGAAGCTTTTCGATCATCGCTCATTTCAAGTTAAACTTGAGCTTGTATCGAAAAGCTTCACTTTGGGTCCTATTGATGAAATATACTATTTTTTTTCAAATTGATAAGGTAGGTAAGATATAAAAGTAATAAGACTACTAGCCCTTGATCACACGATTAGCACCAAGGTTGGAAGAGCACAAAACTTAACAAGAAAGACCTTAGGAAGAACGAAAGAGGGAGATCTAACCTAAAATGAAGAAAAGTGTAGATCCAGCTTAATAAACGCGGAATGACCACACTCAAGACACCCTGGAAAAAGGTCTCCTAACAGGAAATAAAGGTGAAATACTCAGAACGATTGATTATTTAAAAGGACTCTACAGAAACGAAATATAATTCATTTTCTCATACTCAACTAATTATTTATAAAAAAATATACGAAGATCAACCAATTTCATTATACTAGTTATGAACTACAACGTTTCCTACATAAATTACTTTACTATCATACTTCCTACAATAATTAATTAATCTATTAACAAAATTATTAACTTATTTATTTTAATACTAATACATATGAAATGTAATTATTGTTGATATTTCTTTTCAACAATCAAGTTTGATACTGTTAAATAATATTGGATTTTGTTATTTAAAATATCTAAAACAGAGTATACCTAAAGAAAATAACCTACAAAAAACTACCTTTGAAAAGAATACACATTTTCTTCAGATGTTTATAGTAATAATAATTTTTTTTTAAAGAACAATATTTATACAAATGCGTTCTAGGTCCAATGTTTTTTTAAAGCAATATTTTCTCTTAATAACTAGTAAAAGACTCTGAAATATATCTAATGATTTCAAAATTCGAAAGCACCCCAACATAAACATAGGTTCTACCATTTTAATTCTTGTTTCGAAGTTGATCTAATCTTAAGTATAGGATAAATAGTACCATACCCTTAATTATCTAAATATCTATCTTTAATTAATTTGATATCTAAATATCAGACCAGTATATAACTCACGTAACACCCTAACAAATTGAATACATTTACTTTTTCTAAAACTCTATTGCAAATAACAAACATTCTACTATCTATTAGGATATTCCCTACAGAACCCCATGTCTTTTGTTTTCATATTTTACTCTCTGCCTAAATACATATTCTGTAACCAATATTCAGGCCACGTATCATGACTTGGTCATCCGCAAACATCATTATTGCCAAAGACGTTTTCACTAATTTACACTCCTGAATTAATATCTATTTTCTTAACGTATCACTTATGAAATCTCAATCAGCAAACATAAACACAAATAAATGTTTAATGTGAAAATTTGTGTTTTTTCTTTTATTTAGTGACTGAGATGAACACTGAAGAGAGACAATGATCAACAACACCCCTAAGGTATATACCGTAATCAACTTGAATCTTAACAATATGAGTTCTCTTTTTGAAACGAGAATAACAATTATAGTATTATCATATTTTTTAAAAAATTTAATTTCTCAAATACTGTTTTGGGTAACCTCTACTCTATTTTATGTCCCATAACCTTTTTTACAACCCATGTGCTCGCCTCGTAAATGATACATTTAGTAGATTTTCATTTAATTTTATACTTGACATATTTATAGCTCTACTAATGGTGATACCTAAAAACGATATCATACAAGATGAACAAATTATAGTCTTTAGAACATTTTAATAGAAGTCACTATAATTGTATTCCACTGGAATTGACAACAATTGGTAGATATATCCTGGTGATATAAATAAACATAGAGTTTCAAGGAACTTACATGGGAAAATGATTTCGTTTTACGGCAGTATAACATCTTTACGTATTACATAAAGACTACAGTTATTTGGGAATTTTGTAAATTGTTTTGAAAAACAAACCGATTTCAAAATATTCAGCATCGACAATTTAAAATAATAATCATAAATTATTATTACTGTTTATTTTTTTCACAAGTTAAATCATCTTTTTTAAATCCATTTTCTAAACCTTTATTTGAAAATTTGAACTTGATACCTTAAATTATTCTTTAGAAATTTATATTATTGAAAAAAACCAAGACATACACCAAATAAATGTGTATGTACTTAGAAATGTTTCGTTTATTTCGACCAAACAACGGTTGTAATTTTTCAGGTTTTCAATAAATTTAGTACAGACGTTAGTTTAAAAACAAATAATTGGTCAGGTTCGTTATAAAAACAATCGTAAAGTCGGGAGCTTTTTTACAGCCAACTTTTATAGATAAAAAATATTATGAACATAAAGGATACACGGACAAGCAATTTGAGGTTTTGTACGACTTTATAGCTTTATTAATCTCCAAAATATGAAGGTAAATGACTTTTTATGGAGATTTAATTGCATCTGTGGTGTGGACATTTAACACAATCTTTATACGTAAGCTTTGCTTTTGTTTTGTTATGAGTGGATCCACTCTATTGCTAATCTCTACTTTGCTAAAGATCACCAAATGCTGTCGGAATGAACGTCCAAAGGCGACAAGCTTTAGGAACGACAAGTGAAAAGAACCAGTTACCAAACAGCCATTATTATGAAGTTTGCCTCGTTGTATTTTGGTTATCAAACATATTAACTGGTGCTTCTATGAAGAGTACAATTTTTCATCATTGGAGGTGTAAACGATCTGACTATTGTTTACGTTATAGTAATTCATTGATGCTTGTTTATATATCGTATATGTTATTTGAAAGTTATACGTCCGGTTGGTTTAGTCGCTAGAGCTCTCGCTTTGTGTTAGAGGATTTAGGTTTATCTCTGTGGGGCTTACAAAAATGTCGGTGTTGACCCATCATTATGGGGTTTAGTATTGAATCCTGGTCAGAAAGCTAGATTTACAGTGACCAGAACTGGATGTACTGACAACATATCATTGATAAAACGAAGTCTAGACGTCCACAATGTGTTGTTCAGCTGAGGATTTATTTGGTTATTTCTAAATTTTATGAAAATTATATCAACTTTTAGAGGAAACCACAGGGAACAAAAGTGTGTACCAGTTACATAATAATTAATTTAATATTTGTAACTCTATGAAACTTGAAAAGTTTTTAAGTATTGTTAATGAAAACATTATAAAAGTTGTAGGCGAGGAAATTTGTTATTTGGTGTGAGGTAAAACGCTTTGTAGCGTTGTTTTATAAAACAATCTAAATTTCTTTTTTTAATTTTAAGTCTTTTTGTGTGGGCTAGTTCACACTGTTTATATTTAATACTTCGGATAACGTGCTGTAGTGCAAGTCCGAACACACTCGTCCATGTCTTGGAACATTACAGTGCTGCTCCAGGGACCACCATTTCAAACCTACCATTCGTAAAATAAAATAAACGTACCTAGTACACACATGGTTTGGCCTAGTTGCAACCTAAATTGCATAACGATTGCTAGAAGCGTTTGGTCTTAACTGCATTATAAAAACATAAATACACAAATAAATAAATTTACAGACGTAATGTCAAAAGGTGGAATGAAAACAGTACTTTGTTAGCTCAGTCCAAAAATAGGATATCCTAACTCATGACCCAATTATGAAGTTTTTCTAAAATTCCTTATTTTTTTAAATTATCTAATACAATTGTAGAGTAAGTGGTTTAAAAATAAATCATGATTTTTAAGCGATATTGTTGAATATAAATCGAGATCAAAAGTTATAGATTTTAAATTTACATAGTGAGCAATGTAGGATGTAGAAGTAAGAAGGTATTAATTAAAAATTATTTAATAAAGACACTTATTTTAAAATTAACTGTCATTTTTTTTTAACGAACTCGCAACAAAACAACTTAAATTTAAAATTTCAATAAAATCGGGGGAGAGGAGCAACAGTTATTAAAAAAAATCTAATGTACCATATTTGTAAAATATTAAGTTTTCTTCAGTGTCGGCACAATTATATCGTTCTTAAAAATCCGAATATGGTGAAAACACAACCGAGATTTATGGGTACAAATTTTCTTCGAAGAATGTTTAAGCCTATGCTCATAACATATTGACACGATAGCTTCTTCTCTTAACAAAATCCTTTGAAACTGCTAAAATATTCAAAATATATTCTAATGCACTAAAAATACATATTTCCTAAAGCGAAATCAAGTTGAACTTTGAGAACAAATTACCCTACGGAAAAGAAATGATTAACTTTTGACGCTGTTCCAGCAAAGTGTTGGTTGACCTAAGAGCACGTAATAGCAATCTGACTTTAAGGCTAGGTAATATATTGATAGTATCACTGCATGCTTTAAACTCTACCACATAATCTCATCTTCGTAATAATTTGTTGTACTGTGTTAGATGCCGTAAACCGTAAACCTGACTTTATTGTCCTGCCTTGCCAACGAGGAGGTACGGACTTGTACAAATTGCGCTCAGATATCGAGCGCACGACGGGGGTCCTGGCTAAGGGGATGATTCCGTGTATTTTGGGGATACTTTGGCAGATTTATAATAACTACTTCACTTGTTTCTTCTTTTTTATTCTTTTTTATATTCTACTATATTATGTCAATGTTGTAAAGGAAATGAAGTATTCTTTTGTAGTGCTTTCGATTGGTGTTTTGTTTACGGATAGTTTGAATAAAGACTTACATTGGAAGAATAAATAGGAATTTAGTTTTATGTTGATTCAACTGTGTGAATTTAATGTATTGTGTTATTATAATTTTAAGCGTTTATAGCAATATTATCGTATTAATTGAATTCAGTTTGCAGTCAAATATACATCGTCGATAGTTTTTGAATTATATAAAATTGGTACTACATATAATATACGACTAATCTCCAAATGGACACCAATATACGCAAATTAACATACAGGTAATATAATAATATAAATAAGTTATTTGATGGGTCAAACCAATTTTGTGCAGTTTTTTCAGTTCCTGAAATGACCATTTTAAGAAATCTGAATAAACGATTTTTTTTAAAAAATCATGCCCCTATCTGTTGTTCAGGAACAGTTTATAAGAAACACAACAAACTTGAACTAACCTCACTTAAACTAGAATTCATCAAATATGACGTATGCTTACAACGAGTTTATAAATTAGCGAAGTAACTCTAGACTTTATTTAAATATAATAATATTTTTTTAATTGTACAGTATAATCTTTAATGGTCTCCATGGTTAATTTTCAATTTAATGCCGGACAACTACAGCCTGACAGTATTAGCAACAAATAGTTTTGTTTGGGTAATATTTGGTTTTGTATATTAGATTGTGCATTTTTTGCATCAATGTTTGAAATAAAATAATAGGAATATCTTCCTTGATATTTCTATCTATCTCACATTAAAGTAGCATGTTGGGCAATAAAATCGACCTCAAGAATTTTCAAATATCGTTTAAATATTCCTTAATTACAAAAATAGAGTTTTTCTTATGATGTCATTGTATTGAGCTGTTTTGGACGTAGATCTACAGACGGGGTTTTTTACAATTTTTGTGTAGCAGAACATTTTGTATACCTACCATAATATCTAAATTATGAAAATTAAATCTAAATTGTTTGAATATTTAAAGAATAGCATCTAACCCAAACAAAGAGTATTGTTTGCCATCTCCGAAAATTGAAATAAATAATGCACGGTGTTCTAAAACGCAGAATATCTCAGAATGCTCCACAAAGTGTCAACCAAATTTAACAAAATATGAAGGTTTGTCACTCGAATCAATTCGACAATACCACATGTAAAATAATAATTACAGTTTTGAGTCATAATGAAACTGATTAAAGTTCATTTTAGATTTTTTCAAATTATTCGTGAACTGTAACTTTAGTTTCGATTTTCGACATAATGACTTAGGTTCTAAATCTTCACGGTTGACATCAATTTTATTGAAATAATTGCTTTTCCCCTCCTATTTCCCCCCCCCCTCGATTTGAGATATTGGACCTTTTAGAGTGTCGTTTTTGAGGTTTTAACTTTTTGATTATTTATAACTTGAAGTTTTTCGAGAAAGAATTAGGAATTATTTTATTTGCTATAGCCATCAATAAAATGTGATATTCGTAGGGCAGGATCGACTCACCTACAAGAGCGTAGCGAGTAAAGTCTCCTTCAGATTCATACAGCTTCGAGAACCGCAAGGGTCAATAATCTAACACGAGCGAACTAAGCGAATGAAAACTTTGTAATATATGTACGAAACCCGTTTGAACTTAAAACGTCAAGAAACTACAATATAAACAATTACGAGGCTTAGATAACCTGTGTAACAACTGTTTTAAACAAACTTACCATATTGGATAAAACCGCTTAATCTACAAACACAATTTAATATTTCCAACAAAGTCCATGAAACCAATTTTGCGAATTACATGTAGGGGAAGAATTACATGTAATATTCTCTATCCCTATTACAAAATATCGATTTCCAAGTTTGACTTAAATTTTTCACAAAAAATCGGTAAAAAATATAAAACAAGAGTTAAGGATTCAAATAAAACTTATTGGTCGTTATTTCCGAAAACCACGTTCGTTTTCGTTTCTTAATCTTCAGTATATATTTCAACTAATCTTATTAAAACATCACTGGGTTAGGTATTACGTCAGTCTAGCAAATTGTCGACTGCTCTAAGGTTTTGTTAAGTGAATCACAATTCATAACAAGACTAGTATATTAACCTGTTTCACCAAATAAAGATTATTAAATTTAAAGGATAATTCTCGGTTCTATGTTCTACCCACACTTCTCTTCCTACATTGTACACAGAAGCCAATTTTGGAACTCCATCCAGTGATCATGTTCTTTCCAATTATTTCTGTTCTATTTAATTTTAAAATACAACTGTTGATATTAAATTTAGCTCCTTGTAATAATTATAAAGTTTCTACTACTTTTACCATTACTCATAATCATAGTAATCATATTTCAGAAGTTTATATTTACTCATGATGAGTACAACCTAATAACTTTAAAATTAATAAAACCAGAAACATTTCTCTAACTTTCAAATATATGCCCTCCAAAACATTAGGCGTTAACATTATTCTATACAATCTCCCCAGAAATATAAGATCTAGAGTTATTGGTAGACAAGTGAGATTGGACTCATATTTATATGATGTGAGTCAACAAATTCTTCTGATTTAAAATATTGGTTTTTAAAATGAGGTTGGTCTGTTTGTAGTTTGTTTCTGTCAATTGTCTGCACAGGGACCTACAGACCAAATGATGGACTGGTTATTATTAAAAAACGGACATACCGCCGGGCATTTTTTCCTACTTTATTTACGAAACCAATGTGGGTATGTAAACTAAAGTGTTTAATTTTTTTTTTCTTCATTACTTAGTTAACCTAATTGAGGATGGTATTCAATTCTTATGGAGTTAAATTTTCGTTTTATTTTTTATTAATTTGTTTATGTTAGCAACGTTTGCTTCTCACTTGGTTATTTTATAGACAAATAATTTATTATTGTAGCAGTGAACTAATAAAAGTGTCATTTCTATATAATTTTTTTAAATTTCCAATTGCATGTATAATTAGGCATTTTGAAAATTACAGAACGATTTTTCTGGTTAACGAATATGTTTGCAAAATCCAGTCTATAATATATAGCAAATTTGAGTTAAATCCGATCAAAGTTTTGACTTTTAGGGATTTATTAACACATATTTAGATAATAAATTGTTCAAAATTTGGAAACAGTTTTGTAACTTGTAACGAATAACAGCAGAATTGGGTTACACCAATTGTTCAAATTTAACTACCCTTTTCTTTATAGTCCAATTCGTAAGCGTAAAAGGGGGATTCAAAAAAGGTGGAAGTTAAAATTTTCAATGTATATTAAGTTTTTTATAACAAGATTTCATGTAAAACCACATTCTATATAATTTATTTAAACGTACTAAAAGTTTAAGAATTAATAATAAATTCTTAAATAGTGTTGATATCATAACTATATTCGATAAATATAATTAATCCTGTTACAATTTAAACAAATTAAATCTTATATTTTTGAAGTATCTCTGATTTTTTTACCTATATTTACAAATAATAATAATAAATAAATATAATATATATATATGTATATATATAATTTTACAAAACATGTAGCCAGTCCTGAAGGTACAATATAACAACTACTGAAAGAAGCTTTCTATCATTAATTTGAACACCTAATTCTGTACATTTTGTCCTTTTTTTTAAGGAGAAAAACCTATAGGTTACAATCACCTTATAAAAGAATTAAGAAAGAACGTACAATAAAAACTCCTTAGCACTCGATTACTCTAGTAGCTTCAGTATACGAAGAGAATAGAGACGTAATAGGAAAGATGAACAAAGTAATCTAATCCAAGACAACATGAAAAAGGTGTAGATCCAGCTAGGGCCCTCGGGATTGTCACTACTCAACTCACTATAGTAAGCCCCTGAGAGCTTATTCTGTACAACGTTTATCTTAGGCCTATACGTCCTCCAATAATCGCATTTGTAAATCATTTTTGTTAATTTTGATTGAATTCCTTCCAGTAACCTTTTTTATTTCAATTAATGTTTTACGAAAACAGGTTTGATTGTTTTAAATAAATCACGAGTCTGGGTTTATTGATTTGTGTTGATATGTAATTATACGTTTTACAAAATAATCGACCTAATCAGCATTTCGTAAGCATACGCCTTAGAGTAATCGATCTTAACAAACATAGATACGAAGCAATATCGTTTGTTAGATTGCAAAGTCGATATATAATCATTGAGATTAATCGAAGAAATTTAACCTTTGCAGTTGCATAATGCAGTTAACAATTGATATTACAGAGACGATGGTATATAACTGTACTTGCTACATGTTAGTTTATTTGCAGGACAATTAAAGTATAAAGTCATGAGTACTTGTGAACTTTTGAGATTACCAAATGTGTTAACAGCAATTTAGTTCTGTTTATTGTTAATGGAAGCTTTCGACTCTCTGTTTAAATTCAGAAAACTGTTTAATAAATTAGTTATTGGTAAGATATTTAATATTAACCTAAGTCACCATTTGTAACCGAAAAGTATATTAAATAAAAATTATGTCTTGGATAAAAAAAGAAGTCAAAATGTTCAAAGGAAATTTAGGTGCATACAAATATTCTACTGAATTATGTCAGTCAAAGCACAATGAGTTAAGAAGTTTGAATCATATTTTGGTGGATTGGCATTTTTTTAAAACAACTACCACAAGAAATTGAAATTACGATTTTCTGAAAATCGACTCAAACGTTTTGATTAAATGTAGCCTCTAATGACTCAAACAAAACGTATTGGTAGTCATGACCCCAAATCAGGAGTTATACGTAAAAAAAAAAGTATGTTACATCTTTAATAGTTGTTTTGTTGGGGGAGGGGGCTTTCATAATCCCGGCTTTTTTAATTTATAAATGTCTTTTTTTCACGTATAATAACAGGACGTTATCTGAAAATCGGCTATACAGATTTGATTAAAATTTTGGTAAATTGTAAAGATCAATTTTCGAAAAAAAAAATAAATAAATAAATAAACCTTAGACAGATACTAAAAACTCGATTTAAATAAAAGGCTTTATTGCCTAAATTAAAGGCAAGTTTATAGCAGAATGGGAAGCAAGTTAAGTTGTATTTAATTATATACATATTAGACCATACGATTAGTAGACTATAAACAGGTGGCAGTGTGTAGGGGGAATCTTTTATAATAATATATCATAATAAATACATGAGACAAAACTCTGTAATGAAGAATAATTTCTTTTTCGTCCTCACGTATAAGTAAAATAAACACATTTTTAGGTAGATGGGAACAATAGTTTTTTTTAATCATTTGTTTTGTGGATAAGTGTGTGAAAAAGTTTGTGCAATATTTTGTACTATTTATTAAATTTTCAAACCTCAAACTAATATATAAGGTAACAATGAAGCTTCAATACCAGATTTTCTTTTATACTTACATTTTGTAGACTCAAAAATTCGTTTGAACTAAGATTGTAATTGTGATCAATCGTAAAATGTGATTGTTTATGTTTTTGAACAAGAATTGTTATTTTTTTAGTTCTTGAGGATAATTGAGGGCTACATTTAAAAATGTTCTATACTTGTGTAAGTGACGTTTAACACGTTGGAATCTAAACAATATTAAACAGATTAAAACGAAATTTTTAATGGATGTTTTTAGTACATAAAGATATAAAAGGAAGACTTAAGTCGTAGTCAAAAATTGGTAAAACCAATTATGATTATTATTTTATTTTTTAAAAATAAGAAAGTTAGTCACTAAAATGAGCACACCAAACTGCATCTGAAACAGAAATATACCAGGGATTATTTACAAAATAATATAAATTAACGAAGACTGCAGTCATTAAACACGGGAATTAAAGTTTTAATTTTGATATTTCCAAAGAACATTTGGGTGTTAAAAATGCAGTATCTTTCTCTATAAATTCGTTTCACTATTTTCTTTTAAATTGATATATATATTTGCTAATATGAGCCTTTATAAAGAAGACGAAATATTCACTATTCCTTTCTTTAGCAATCAGCATCAACAGTTCTGTTACGTACAGGTGTTTTTTTTTTTTAATAAAGAGCTTCCCATTTAAGTATCTTTTTAATTTTATTTCGGAATAAAAAATAGGTATCATTTCTATCATCGGTATTGGTGGTTAAAGGGAATGAATATATATGTATCTTCTATATATATATAAATCAAAACCCACTGACTGATCACGAAATCTCTGGATCCTAGAAGACTAGAGCTAGGAATTTCTTACCATGGTTTAGGGTAAGTCTGTAGACGCGTACTAAGAAAGGGTTTTGAAAATGTTCCACTCCAAGGATGTTTTTTACCCCTAAATCAAGTATCATATCTTAGTTATTTATGGGTCTATTTTCATCGAAATTGGCGTTTCTTCGTCATAGTAAGGCGGCAACCGCTGTCTTACGGACGCTACTTGAGCAGGAACAAGTCGATGTCGGCCTAATACAAGGACCATTTTTGACTGGTGGCAGAATTGTGGAGGTAATTTAGTACATGATAAATTTACTAATAATCCTAGAGAACCTGTATAGTAGTTAGAGAATAACTTTGAGATACTTGTGTTATCTTTTCCAGAGATATATTAGTGGTAAGCACTGATCTACGTGTAGGTTCAAGAAGTCGGAAGCTGATTTTCACTTCCGCTTACTTCACGATCTACCTGACAATATACCAAACGCCAACTTCAAGAAGGTAGTAGAGCACTGCGTACGTAGGGACGTTGAACTCCTGATGGGAGTAGATTCACACAGAGTGGGGAAGCAGTGATACCAACATTAGAGGTGAGCATTTACTTTATTATATTGTAGCATATAATCTTTATATTTTCAATAAACGAAGTACACCTAAGGCTAGAAGTGAAATTTTGGATATAACACTTGGAACCAATGGTATATATATATATATATATATATATATATATTTTATAATGCTGTAAGTAAATGGTATGTCTCAATTTAGCCGTCTATGTCGGATCATAGACAAGTTACTTCAAGTAGTAATAGATCAGTTAACACTTTTCTAAATTCCAGAAACACCAGGTGGGTGGTGTATGAGGACAACCTCAAAATTAACTTTCAAGTTTTTGGGAGATCGATCGGTTAATCACAAAATTAGATCTCGCAGCAAGTAAGTTGACTAATATCGTTTTGGACTCCTTTCATAAAAATTGTCCTTACACAGAGAAGGAAAGGGGATCAAGCCAAGTGGTGAACTCAATCACTTTCTGACCAAAGAAGACAGTTCAGGCGGTTCTTTAATATAACCAAATATAGTTACAGTAGATAGGAGGCTCATAAACGGAACCACACCGAGTATAACAAAAACATTAAAATATCAAGTTGTGAATCTTGGAGCAAGTTCTGTAGAAAATAAATTTGCACTGTCTAAGGAGCACAACTTCATATGATCCATGACTCCGATCACCTAAATCCAATTGGGAGTCTTATAGGCCCAAGTAGTAAGTTTACAGAAACCAGGAAGGAAATGTTTGAAGTCCTATTTAGGGCACACTATCTGGTCTTGGTTGTCAAGATAACGGATAGGGAGCGAGGCTCTACATAGTTCCAATTAGGTACAACTGGTATATTGTAAACGAAATAATAAATATTGACAAAATTAGGTGGGCTATTAATTCTTTTCACCCATTCACATCACAGGGCTCAGATGGGATTTTACCGGTTCTACTGTAGAAAGGAGAAACATTAACACCATCCTGTCCAGACTGTTCCGGTATAGTTTAGTCACCAGGTACGTACCTCAAGTGTGGAAGGCAGTCATAGTAGTGTTCATACCTAAGCCAGGACGCACCTCTTATGCTGAGGCCAAGCGATATAGACGGACCGGTTTAACTTCTTTCATTTTAAAGACACTATAAAAACGAGTAGAGCAACGTATATGTAGGGCCATGATTCCCTTACATATAAGTCAACACATATACCAGTCAGGTAAAGGGTGTGAGAGTGCACTTCATAGTCTAGTTCAAAGAATGGAAGAGAGTCTCAGAAAATGTGAATATGCCCTTGGTGTCTTTCTTAACATTGAGGGAGCTTTCGACAACGCCTCTCATGATTCAATGGTCCAAAACCTATCATATCACGGGATTAATACAAGCGTTTGATAGTGGGTGGGCACATGTTAAATGGGAGGAAGATTGTAGCTAAATAACTGCTGAACACAGGAGGGAAGATGTTTCTCTCTCTCTCCCCCTATCTCTCCCATTCTGTGATTCCTGGTGGTTTATCCCACGAAAATCAGGTAACTTTTCATTGTGCGTTGGGGCACAAGGGAGTTGAGGGTAACGAGAAGGCAGACAATCTAGCTAAACTGTACTCTGTATTAGAGTTTGTAATACCTGAACCAGTTGTAGGAATATCGTGTCTGGCCAAGATGGCCATAAAAGCTGGGTTCATGTAAAATACCAGCAAAGATGGAGAAGCCGTAAGGGGCACTCCTATAATAAATCATTAGTTAAGGACATCCCTTCATGTAGTCTTGAAAGGACAATAATAACCCGAGGTAGAGGACAACTCAGACGAATTACGAAACACTGTCGTCTGAGAATGCACTTGTAAATCACGGCGAAACTGTGTGTAGACTGTGCGGGAAGTGTGAGGAGACTGCAGACCACATAAGTTTCAATTTGAGGCCCTGACCAAGGCGAACGGTTTTTGAATTTCAAATTCCCGTGGAACTATCATTCCTGGGGTCGAGCTAGTTAGAGGATTACAAATCCGCTAAGCGCGATTGAAGATGCTTTAGTTGCACATTAGGCCATGGGTCGCGGTGCCATGGCTGGTTTTAAAAGGCCCTTTACACTCCAAATCAATTTAATCAATATTTATTCAAACCCGTTTCAATGACAACGACTCCATCTTCAGTGATGTAAGAGATACAATAACTAAACCATAACAGTTACAGTTTAGTTATTGTTGCTTGTGCACTATAGAAGGTGGCGACTTTATCGTTGAAATGAGTTTGTATAAATTAATGTAATATTTGTAATAATTTGAGAAGTTTTATTCTTCAAATAATAATAAAGCAATCTTACGGTCAGGTACTCTTTTTTAAAAATTTATTAGTATCTTATTATTAATTTTTTATGGGGGATTATATTTATTTTGTTTTATTAATATTGTTTAAATATAAAAGATTTCAGCAACACTGGTTCACACTAAATCGAAATAGACTAACCGATACAAAGGAATCTTCAACTTTAAGTTAAATTTGATTTAAAACAATCTGTCGAGAATTTCAAATCTCCGGAGATAAATAGACGCGAGCTGCATTCTATCGGCCTATAACTTGACACCTTTATTGGCCCGACGATTGCATTTTGCAGCTTGTGAAAACCGAACCTGAGCTTTTAAAAAACAAGACGCTCAGCTTGATCCCTTTTTGATGAAAAGTAAACACCATATATAGTTGAGCCCCTTAGCGCCGCGTCGAGCAACTGTGGAAATTATCGCACCCACTTCTGATCCCAGACTTCTAACACAGTATACGAAAATTGTGTCACAACATTTATCAGTGAGGACCGCTCGCCCAAGAGAAGGAGAATTAATGGGATGAAAATTACTCGAGTTATTTTAATTTACTTTCTTTTTTTTTTCATTTTTGATATTGTACTTAACATATTAGTCTGAATAATTATTAAGCAAGTTAATACATCTTAAATATGTGGGTTTAAATTATTAATCGATTTAGTATAAAAAATAAATTCACTTCGTTAAATATAAAATTTAAAGGAAGCAAATTTTGCATTAATTGTTTAACTGTCCTATATCCACAACTGTCAAAAGTCCTACAATCCTGCTATAATTATCAATTTGGGCCCCAAGATAAGAGTTCGTGAATAAGTAATCAAACAATCACAATTTTTTATTCAGATTATATTGAACCTTAATATCTGGAATTTTATTTAACTAACTACTGATTTATTTAAAGGAATTCTTAACTAGAAAATCAGTTTATGCATTTTAAATATATATATATATATATATATATACATGATGGTAATATATAACAATAATTTCTTATTCCGTTACAGCTTTTAAATCTGTATCGAATAGTTTGAAGTTATTTGAAAGCCTAATTGATTATTTATAATATTAATATGGTTTAATCGAATATTTGCCATCATTTGAGCGTATACACGACGTTTATAGATTATAAATCAACTCCTTTTATCAAGTAATCGAGCATAAAGGCGAACAACTCCAACATAGTGACCTATCATAACTAAATCCAACCCTCACCACAACCCCCAATTTTTATATTTGTTTTTGTTTTGTTCTTCTTCTTTTTATAGAAGCCTATGAGCCATGTAGGAAACTAAAACTAAATCTATATACTAAGAAGATAGTCTGAACAGTAAAGAAAGACTAAATACAAACGTGAACAAACAGACACCAGACACAGGATTATACTGCACAAAGAACATGAAACAACTGCCAGTTAAAATTTTCTCTTATTGTTGAAAGGGAAAACCGCATTGTAAATAAATTGCATAAAGTAAAGTAGGCCCACCCTTAATTGTCAATTACTCTAATACCATCAGAATCATAAACAAAATAAGAGTTGTTAAAGAGAGGCCTAATAGGAAAGATGAAAGAGAGAGATCTAACCCAAGACTACGCGAAAAATGTAGTTCTAACTACGTTCTCTTAGGATTTCCAAGACTTTACTTATAAACTAAACCTTTAACGGTCTGATTGTTAAAGAGGTGGGGGAAAAAGAAAGCATCAAAACTGTTCATCGAAATTAACAGCCTTTTCTCTTTCAAAAGTTTAGTCCAAATAAGTCCATTCGGAATTTCAGTCTTATTTTACCTAGGAGAATTTTCATTTCTGATTTAAAATTTTATTTTTTTAAAGGGAGCTTATCCGACGGCTATCTAAAGCTATCGGACAATCATATAAGCCAAAACAGTTTAGAAATAAGTCCATTATAATTCTCGTAAATCACCACCTTTAAAATTTGATGAAGGGTTGGTTTAACTTTGAACGAAACTGCTTTAGTAACCAAAATATTAAACAATTCTGAAATATAAAAAAAAATGTTTATTACAAACAAATTTGAATGAAACGTCAGGAGATGAGTGAAGTTTAATTCAGTGAAGTTCATTTTTTTCACGCTTTCATTATCAATCAAAAACATTTTTCTTTAACAAATAACAGATTTTCTAAAATCTGTGATAAATTACCTCCTAAATACTAACTTTTGAAACCGTGGTCAGCAAGACTCAACAAAATTGAAGAAATTACAAAATATCGTGTTTGTTCTTTTACAATAACTTTATTTATAGTTTTAAGCTGAAAAAAGATACTATGTTCAACTTATAAATTGATACCGTTAATAAAAAGAAGAAATACGAATATTTTACATCGTATGAAGTTTTATTACAGCAGGCAATTAAAATATACTTGTATTTTAAAATGTACATACATTATTATGAATTGCTTATACAAGTATAATATAGACAAACAAAATACCCACTAAGGTGGTATAACATTGCATAACAAATTATGCAAAGGTTTTTTACAACTCTATCAAAATGTTTCTTGTTAAACCTGAATTTACACTCTCGTTGTCAAGGTCAGACCGGATCTGATGCCTTATCGGAAACTGCAACTTTCAGAATCTAACCTGTCCGTTGCCTACATGAGTATGAGGGACAATGTAGTGAGAAAGTGATTCGAATAAGCTGATTGGTGTGCAATGTTATCTGTTTGGAGAAATTATTTTGTGTCTGTAAAGACGAAATTGATTGAGGGAAACGAGGTGCTGTTGAGTATTTAACACTTCATTTGTATGACTGTTGGTGTAATTGCAATAAAACAAGTGTATCAAACGTTATGGCGTATATAAATTAGGTTCTTTTAAGTAAAACGATATAAGTACAAGATTAAAAGAAAATTAATATCCATTTTAAAATGGGGGCTACTGAAAATATTGTCGCACGTTTTCAAACCAAGAACAAGAGTGCTCCAGCTATAAATACAGCCCTCCTTCGGAAGTATTAAATATTATAGCTTGAACAATCGCAATAAAATACTTCGAATAATAAATGAAATTGTAATTGTTCTTAAAAACTTTATTGTAGCAAGTTTTTTACTTAACCGTAAGATAGCTTATTACTGTTTTGATGTAAACTAGGCTTTAAAAAAATTGACTGATATATTTCTTTAATTATATGAATTAAAATATTTTTAAGTTACATAAGGTTCCAAAATACCAAATAAATTATTATTTACGTAAAAAGTACACTGTTTTGTGGCTTGTGATTTCCTATAAAAAGTTATATAAATTATAACTTGTACATCAATGAATAAACACAAGTCGAACACAAACACTAGTCGAATTCAGTAGTCATCACTCCAACGACGGCCAATGTCTTCTGTTAACAGAACCAATAGAATAAGAATAGGTAGGTAAAACAATCTTACGCAATTGAATCCAAAGAAGTGTGACAATTGAATTTAACTTGAGCTGTAAATAAAGTCTGAGTAATAAGTCTAATTTTACTTTTCCTTTAAATAATTTGATGTAATATATAGATTGTACACGGTTAGAAGGAGTCTCTAACTTTCCATTAAGTTACACCATATAGTTATTACAAATTGTGGTGTGTGGATCCAAATAATTTAAGTGTTACTACAGTACTATGAGCGAAAACATTTTGGAAATTAACGATTGGCAGAGAATCTTGGTTATAAAAGGTAGAATTTGAGTGATGGGATCTTGCTGTGCTTACCCTACAATCACTCCATGCCTAGCCTAACCCAATTTGAATTGTTGTAACAGGGATTAACTATTTTATTATATAGAGATTATTAAAAATTTGGACGTCCTACATTTAAAAGTAGTCAAGTTATTTTCAATAATTAAAAAAACAAACAAAACAAAAACGAACAAAGTAATTGGTTACTTAAACTTCATGATTTTAATAAATACACAAACTATTTATAAAAATAATAATAACGTCAATAAAGGTACAATTTAACCTATGTTTCTACTTGCAATTGTTTTAGAACCTTATGAGTAGTTCAGTGTTCTAAATTTCTGATATGGGTTTTATGCAAAGAGATTCTGTATTATATTATCTTAATTATTGCTAATTCTTCATTCCATAATTTTATTTTCATAATAATATTAGTAGGCCTATTTTCTATAGAGAGAGAAATATAGCCCTATATTGCGAAATGATAAGGAATATTGAAAACGTTTTGCTAAAATGTTTGGTGTCGAAGTGCTTGAAATTAATACATCAATAGGCCCTTGGTTTAAATTTCAAAATTTCTTAACCTCCCCCTCCTCCTGTCGTTTTCTAAAATAACCTCTATACAAAAAGAAAAATATATATTTAGAAGAGATTTCTCATACGATATTACAGTCAATTCTGCATCATTCTAATTGAAGCGGTTCCTCCGAAATATAATTGAGACACTTTATCATAATCGCTCTGTAAATAAATAGGGTGAAAAATATACATTAAGGTAATACAGTTATAATCAAATAATAGTAGTGATTGGAGTTTTCCAATATACCCAGTCTAAAATTAAAAGTTAAACTGCCAGGAAAAATATGTAAAGTGCAGGAGATTTTCTAGGTACTTTAAAATGGAACGACATATCTTTTTGTTGTTTTTTTCTCTTTTGATTTTAGTACAAATGTATAATATGTATAACCCAAAAAAAAACTGTTCTATTGATGTCTTATAACATAGTTCTGCTCTTGATATAATTGCTTAAAACTAGTTAACAACGTTGGTTCAGTAGAAATTAATGAAAATTCAAAAACCAATCTTGACCAGAATGTTCAAAACTGAACGACAAATTACGCAACAACAACCTAGTTATTTATTTAAAGTACGTAAGTTTCTATTCAGAAAACACTTCCCATAAGCAATTTGCACGTGTTTTGGAATACGAAGAATGACGTAATCTTTATTACAGGCAAGATATTGCTTAATTGAAATCAACATTGGTTGCGTACCACAAATGCAAATGAATGCGATGTTAATTAACTGTAATTATGTAATTATCAGTAATTGGTCACGAATAAACAAAGAATAACGACAATAAACATAAATCATTGCTTGCTGCGTGTGTAGGCGTACTGCATAGTGTTGATAAAAGCCTTATTATGCAGGAGTTAATGCAACTGTTAAGAACTGCAGGTGGTTAAGAGTTAATGAAATTGTGATGTGTGACTAAAGAAATAATTGCTACGTTGTACATACATTCTTATAAATAAAAATATTTAATGAATACTATGAATACAATAATTTTAATAAAATTGTTTTCGTGATTTTAATATCGGTGGTCAAGGTTCAATATTTATTGTAGAATTATTGCAGTTTTGTTCCAGATCAAATAAGAATCACCGAATTGTGACTGAATAAAGATATTAAAACATATCTGATACATACGGAGTAAGATGTGTCAAAACAAATAAGTGTTGAAATATTCGTAGAAATATGTGTTGCAATTCACCGAAAGAAAGTGGTTTTAGGAAAAATTTCTGCCATCTACAGTAAAAACAACTGGACAGATTTTTATCAAATTTTCTATGTTGGTATATTTTGCGCATATCTTTTGAGAGTGTTTAAATTGTTTCGATAATTTATTCTATGTTTATTTTTTTCGACAGGGGAGTTTTTTTTTTTTTAAATTTTCCTAGTTACTAACTAACCAAAACTTGTATTTACTTGTACGTTGGTTATAAATCTAAACATTTCACCAAAATTTGATCTTAACAGTATTGACTGATTTCGATATATTATCTTTTTAACTGATAACCGAACAAGAATTTTAGGAGAAATGACGATGAATACATTTTTTTAGGCCCTAACAGCCTACATTTTGCCTAATTTCTATCATAGTCATTTGAGCCAAATTTTCGGAAATCTGAATTTGTAGTTTAGAATTTCTGGCAGCTACTTCTTTCATTTTGAACTTGATTTTTTTATTTATTTTATTTTTATTAAAATTTATTTATGAATAGAAAATTTTTTTTTAAATATTTAAGAAACTGTATTTTCTTAATATTTTTTATCTTAAAACAGTTTGTTTTCGTCCATATAATTGAAAAGTTGTGCGTAACAATGATTAATACGTTTTGATTTTGAACAAACTAGTTAAATTTGACCTTAATTTAATGAATATAAATTAATTAGAAGTGGATATATTTATCTTCTTTTTGATATCTCAAACTTTCATCTATTCTAAATAGTCGATGTGGCCAGCACTAACTTTACGTAAATCAACCTATAATTAGACTGGAACTCGAATCTCCAAAATAAATAAATATTATAAATTTCATAAAACTATTCCATAAATTTAGGAACAACCTCTATTTTAATACCGCCTGTTAATTTTAACCAGGATTATTATTTTATGGGATACTTGGGGACCAGACATCAAAACATTTCTTAGGAGACAGTTTTTAAATTAAAATGTATTGAGAAAGTTATTTCTCATAGAAATAGTTGGCAGAATGAAAACCTATACATATTAATATCATTTAGAATATTGTATGTAGAATTACTCACAAGGGAGGGACAAAAAAGTTAATGGAAACTGGCCTAAATATATTTTGGTACACTTTTTATCTAAACCATAAATAATGCTAAAAGCACTACATTTTGTCTACATTTTCACTATTCTGAAAAAATATCAGCAGGTACTAAAAATAATTTAGAAAACATTCTATATTTTTAAATGTAAAACATTTTTTAAAAATATTTAAGGAAATGATTATCCAATAGTTGCCGTATCTAAGGACATATTTTAGGTATATTTCAGAAACCACCTACACAAAAATTCAAAATTCATTCGTTAATGACCATACAAAAACACAGGCTACTCAACAATAAATTGAGTTTAAAGTTTATAATTCAGCCAAAAGTTAGGCAACTTTCACAACAGTGTTGCATGGCCCCTCTCAGTACTTAACTACAAATTTGAATCAACATTTTTGTTTGACACTAATAAAAATAAAATTTGTTTAATACGTTTTCTTTACAAATACTAAATAATCTAGTTTTGTAATGACGCCAACCACAGTTTATTTAAAGCGTGCCCCTCCGTTTACCACAATTAATTGGAATGAACTAAATTGGACAACAAAAACATTTGTACTGTAAGGTATTCGTACTGTGAGGAGTGACGACTAAAACCATATGGCTACCAAATCATTAAAACTTTTTTTTAATGTACGAGTAATCACATTGCCTATAGCCTCCTTAAAATGCATTATATTTATAGGCTAAAACCATAGGTAGGCTATTTGAAAATAGAAATTAAAAATGTATTAATGGTTTTAATTTGTTTGTAGAAAGTCGTAATTTGTGTATTTTTATAAGCTACGATCGAATTTGACATGGGATTGTGTTGATATGGCTTCTGTATACTCTAAAACTTGAAATAAAATTTTCGGCTAACATAGGAACTTGGCCTCCATAAAATGTGTTATTGACGCCCCTATTTCTTGGATTTTACCCCCTGTATTGAGTGTGGGCGTGGTAACCCCGAGGTACTTAGCTGGATCTACACCTTTTGTCATTTAGTCTTGGGTTTAGATCCCTCTCTTTGATCCTTTCTATTAGGTCTCTATTGACCAACTTTTGTTCTTTTCCGAACCTAGCGCTATTATTCGAGGGCGTTATTTTATATTCTTTTTTTATAAGCTGATGATGACCGAATGGTTTTTATTCTTCAATTAACAAGGGGGGAAAAATCTGAATTTAATTATTTTACTTCTTGCCACAAGAATCCTTCATTATTAATTGTAAGTCTATCTTAATTTTTTAATTTTTACTACGCACATAGAACTACGAAAACAGTTTAACTAAAGTTGAAAATCATGTTTCATTAGATCACCAGGAGCGACGACTCTATAGTTTGTATACAGGATAACCATAAAACCTAATGTGTTCATTTGCATGCATGCATGACCAAAGTATTTCTTGTGAATATTTTTTGTTCACTTTAAAACCGGTACACGACGCAAGAAACAATCAGATGTTTTATCTGTTATATCATACAGTAATAAGTACAATTATTTATTTTCTATCAGTAATTTCAAATACAGCTCCAATAAATATCAAGGTGTGTTCACTTTAGACAATGCTATCTATATAGATTAACTATTTTGTAAGGTAAGGCCTTAAGGAAGGGCACTACAATTAGAGCACCTGAACATTTATATAATTACATCTTGGGCTAGGTTTTATGACGATAATTACACGTAATTGCTTTATAATCAATATAAACGTTACTTAATTACATCAATTAAAATTATAATGTAAATGTATGCTATGCCTAATCTCAACTCCCCTCAGTTGAAACTATAAATAAGAATGGTCTCACGATTAAATCTCGCAAAGTGGTTAATTAACACTTGTGAAGTAATTGCTCGTCTGTCATGCTCGGTTAGCTCGGATGTACTCTATGTTTTAGGCTACTACAAGGTTTTTTACCGGATAATGCGTCTATAAATTAAAGTGTGTTAAGGATGGATATAGAGTTTCTATGTGATTAAAATATTGAAACATGCATACAGTAAGATATTAAAATAAAGTTTATAACAAAAAATAAGCAATTAAAGTCTTCTTATGTCATATATAAAGGAGCCACCTATATTTATGTATTTATTTACAGGCACATGACAATCTAACCCATTACTTCTTTGTATGGATATGTTAGATCTTTATTTTTCCAAAATAAACAATTAATATTATTCATATAGGGTGTACTTAAAATTCACACACAAAATTTAAGAATGGATTCCATGCACAACTTTCCCATTCACTCGTCCCCAAAACCAATTAAGAGTATTTTTCAACACATATTTCAGTTCGATAGTTAGCAGTAAAAAAGTAAAAATGCACCATGGACGATAATTTAACAAAATATTTGTATAAGGTTTAAACTTGTCCCATAATCGCGTCCTCAGCATAAATGAATTTGAATTAAAATCTAGCTTTTAACAAACTTCATTCTGTTTACCAATTATTCTTGAAATGTAATACTTTTTACTTGCGAGTTTTCACACTTATTTGGATGATTATTCTTCACATTCCTATAAAATTTGAACAAAATCGGAAACGTATATTTTGATAATTAACGTCTGTTAAAAATCCCCATGACCGATTTTTGTTTTTTATTGGTTATCGGTTTTTTTATAGGTAACGCAAAACAGGTATTTTTTGATAGTTGGTGACTAATACGTAGTCTTTGGCTCCTTAGAGGAAATTTTATCAATATTGATACAAACTAGCATATACCAAATTTGATTAAAATCGGCTCAAATGTCCAAGAACCACTGTGGCGATATTCACAATAAGGAAAACGAGGAATCCCCGAACCACAAAAACAAGAAACAAAACTAAGAATATAATAAATCTAGTGTGTTTGTTATAAAATCATTATGTAGATTTCTATGACAGTCAATATCCTCAGAGGTTTACACCTAAACTAAACGAAAATCGAAAGCAAAGTTCCGCGTATCGCCCCCTTCCGCTCTTAACCGGCCAATTACAAAGAGGCACGTCTTGGCTGAGGTAACTAACCATCATTTGTTTTCCTTATCAGCTCACGCATTTGGTCTGTAGTAGATTGCCAGACAAATTTATAATTTTTAAAATTAATGACGTAATGAATCAATTTTTGCACATGCATTATTTATGTATCTTGTTATCAGTATACAAAAAACCAAAACTTTATTTTGTATATTTACAAAATGGCGCCCGTTGAAAATAATTAACGGAGATGATCGTGAAAATCATTAATGTTAAAAAATATTTACTTGAGACAAAATAATTTGTTCTTTTAAAGTCAAATACGCTGACAAGTTTATTTTGATGGCAGACCAAAGAATTATCAATTTATCAAAAAAGGGATCAACAATAATTCCTTTGCATGACAACAGTCAAAACATTATTAATTATGTTCCTTATTATTATTGAGTAACTTTCCTGTCAATAAATGAACATTTAGAATAAAGAAATTTGTAATCAATTGTGGCACATTTTATAGTCTTAACCGTCAAAGTTTCCGCATAGTAAAGTCATAATAGGTAGAATTTCTTTATTACATATTCAATTTATATCTGATTATACTCAATAATTCTTTGTCTGTTGAGTGAGTTTGCGAAAAAGTTTCCCCACGTTACAGTATTTAAGAACTCTGTTCTCCCTCGCGACAGTCATCCACTCTCTCCTCTCCTGAGCTCTCTTTCCCCAGTTCCTCACACTCATCTGGTTAAAGTCCTCCACCACATCACTACATCTTTCCCTGTGTCGGCCAAACTATCTTACATTACATCTTTTTTATTGCAAATATATTTCCGTTGCAATATATATGTCGTGTTTATTATATGTTCTATATGATAATAGAGCTGTCAATGAGCACATCCACCATACTCAACAGTTGAGTAAAATTTCAACGCCACTGAATGGAAGAATTGAGAGCTTCGACTTCAGAGACCTCAGGCCCTGTTTTTTCAACAAATCATCGTTAACTAAACTGTGTTGTGTAAACACAACCATAATATATTTTAACGGGGGCGGGAATATCAAAATAATTTACTGATTTTACTAAAACTGTTTGTACTAATTGATGTGTTACATTTTTAGGATCATTATCGTCTAAACCTTGATAACATTAAAAACTTCCAGTTGTTCATCCATTTTCACTTTTTATTTGCAAACCTTCGTAGGTTATGCTTTCAAAGAACGCAGGAAGAAGCTACTCAGTTACTGTTCAAGTCGTTCAACGGAATATCAGCTGTTTAGTTCTGCTGCAAAGTTACGTAAACTACAATCCAGCGGTGCTGTTGAATGCGCCCTAAGTGATTAAACGGCTGTGTTTTAATAACATACAGTAATAGTATACGTGAATTTATTTTTATTTCCCCCACTTATTCGTGGATCAAATATTGCATGTTTTGTATTTTTCATGATAATAAATATGCGTTTTGAAGTCTCCTAAGTAAATGAAAGTAATTTTTAAAATAATAATATTCCTCTGTTTATCTATCATCTGTGGATGCTCTACAGTCGGAACGTACTGACTAATTTTGATTAAATTTATTTTTTGGACATACATTGGGCTATTTTTCTTTTTTCTAAATCAAAAATTGTCTTTCCTGTCCTTATCTCAAGACACAAAATTTAGATTTTCCAATAAACGCTTGTAATAAGTTTTATTCAACTTTGTTCAAATGTGTCTCCGGACAACCCAAATATAATGCTCGTTTGCTTTCTAAATATGATGGTTTGGTCAAAAGGTGAAGGTACACATTAGAGTACAAATTTTTTCCAAAAAGTGAAATTAGTTTTGTTAAAATGTGGAAATTTACGAAGGAAATATTTATTTTATTGTTATTTAAAGGTGGAAACGCCTTAATATAAAAAGCAGAAAAGAACATCAAATGATGATCCTTAGCTCTCGAATACTCTATTAAAGCCAGGGTCGGAAAAGAACAAGATTTGGTCAAGAGGGACTACATAAGGAAGATGATTAAGAATAACTTTACCTAGTATCTCTCATGATTGCAACACCCGTGCTCTATTAGTGAGCTCTTGACGCAAATCAAACTGTCACACGTAAACGATAATTATAGTTTGTAAATAAAATAAAATTAATAAAGCTGAAGTTTTGTAGAGATGACAACAAAAACTTTTCTTCCCTTAGGCTTTATTTTATTTATTTATTTTTGTGTAAGGGTGTGGGGTAATGTCTGTGCACAGTTTATGTCATACATATTGAAATACTCACACCCAGCAAAAATCGTACATATTTAAAGCCTTAGAAGAGCAGCATTGTTTTAATGTTTGAGCACAATAATACGGTCCACGACTACGTCACTATACTTGGACTCGACTTATTAAACATGAATAACAATTCAAGAACAAAGGACACCTTAAGCATAACAAAGGCCTCCTTAAGGACACCTGCATTGCTTTTATCTATCCCTCAGGACAAATCCAAAGAACGGGAATATTCCTAGCTTTGAAAAATGAAATAATTTTTTCACGCCTCCGATTCTATAGTGTCCATACGCCTTGTGATCTGCGCGGCCATTATACATTATGCAAAACTGAGCTTCTCTCTCTCTTTCTCGCTCTCGGGTTTTTGTCAATTTCTCGTGAGAATTCTGCATATCCCCTCCACATGTCCCATCTCTCTCTCTCGCTTGCACTCATCTTCGTCTTTTTCTTCATCCCTTTTCAATTTTCAATATTTTCAGTCTTGATGTTTTATTCATTCAGTCTACTCAAGTGCCCCCCTTTTATTCCCCCTCTCTCTCTTTCCAGTTCCAACCACTCTATATACTCTAATCATTTCTTGCTCACAGGTTTTGCTCCGTTCAAACATTCCTATAAACTTTTCTCAACTTTTGTAATATAAACGATCGATATTTACATTAGCGTTCGGCTCTATTTACGAAATTACAAATTTTGGTTCTATTAAGAGAGATAATTTGATTTAATATAATACCCATTTTAAAAGCTTGAATAAGGAGTTCATTCAGACTTTAAATGGGATTATGGTGTCAAGAACACGTGCTCCGATTTAACTGATAAAATGTATAAAATAATCTATACATACACAAATATCCATATGGGTGGCAGTGGTGACGAGTGGATTATTCAAACGAGTGAATCTAGACTACTGCTATAATACTATATTAGTAAATCCCATTAACAGTAAATAAAAGCTACATAATGTTGCTGAGTTATCAATTAACGAAATAATATTAATTACCGATGCGCTTGCCACTTTGTACTGTACTGAGAGATGAGGATGGAAAACTACATCTTTAATATCGTATGTATTGTCACTCTATAATCAATAATTTCACAGTCACCTAGGCAGATGTCGATTCAGTGAGAATGTCTTTAACACGACAATACGAAAGCATTGCTTCTCAATATAATGTATACAGATATTTATACAATTTCTTTTGTAAAAAATTGGTTAATTTAATTAATGTTCTTACATGTACAAAATATAGAGAAAGTTATGTGATGTGTCAAAAATCGAGTCTTGTTTTTTAATGTATTGTCTGTTTTGATATTCTCTGAGTCCAGTTAAAAAAATTGATTGTTGGAATTTTGTCTTTGTACAGTAATCTATAAAACAAACTCATGGACCAATTGTTTTCTCTTTAACTAAAAATTGGAGGGAAGTCAAAAGAATAAAATCTTGCAAAATTATGATTAAAAAAAAACAGCTTTAACGATTTTGATCAAATTTTGCTCAAGTGTAGGGCTCAAACGAAACGTATTGATTACCATCTTTAAAAAAATATATCAGTAAATAAAACGACAATGGGCTGTTATAATTCTTTTTCAAAATCAACTGTAATGATTTCGATAAGATTTTAGTTAATCTGAAGCCCTTACAATAAAATATAGAATTCTTCTCATATGGAAGAATCGGCGGTTTCGTGTCTCAAAGCAAAAGTAGTAAGGTTTTTAACAATGTTGGGCAAGGATTTAATTATTTTTTTGAAATTACTATGTACCGTAATGTACTTTCAGTAGAAGAGATGAATTAATTTGTGTTTTGATTGATACTTAACTTTTAAATTAGACCATAATTTTATTTAAAAAATTTGATCCATTGTAACATTTACTACCTTCTAGTTAATTCATAAATCATAAGTTAGTTTCATAGTTTATTTTAAATTTTAAACCATTAATCCTTACTCCAAATGTCAAAATTCATGAAGATAGTAATCAATACTTTGATTTAGTGTTTTCATTGAAATTCTAAAGTAAATTAAATCAGAAAAAGTAAAATAGTGATTTTGTGCTTCTTTGAAATTTTTAATTCGAAGTTCTCTAAATTGATAGTATAATTTAACGATTAAGATTTCATTACAAAACAAAATACATACTTCTTATAACCATCTAGACACGGGTAGTATGATTATTTTGGTTTTTTTTTTTCAGAAAAATAAATTATTCATTTAAGACAGATTTAACTTTTCTGAGAAACATATAGCCTACCTACTATAAATTTTTCAGTCATAGAAAAACCTTTTCAGCCTAATTTACAGTTAAAATAGTTATCAATATAATTCACCAAAAAATCAAATGTTTAGTTAACATGCCCCCCCCCCCACCAGAAATACATACTGTTTGTGTCGATTTTGTTGTTTAAATTGTATTTAACTTTAAGAGGTTACTATATGCAGACTTAGCGAAAGAAACGAAATGCACTGAACCAATACTGAAATACAATTCTAGTTATTTCCATAATATATATGGTTCGGATTTATCAGTCTAAAAGAAAGAGCCTAGTTTAATTGTATTCTAGAAAAAAAAAGAAAGAAAGAAAGAAAAAACAAAAAACCAGACATAATAAACAAAAGAAAAACAGAAAAAAGTGTATATTTACAACCCTCACGAAACTACGACTCACCAGCGATTAAAAATTAAAATTGAACACGCCAGAGCTTGGTCATTTCTCATTTACTCAGGAGCTGTATATTTTTCGAGTTTATCACATTTGTTTGAGCCATAAACTTTCATATTTTACCAAAATCAGTTATCAGATTTTGGACAAACTGACCAGGAAGAATTTCCGAACATATGTTCTTTGAAAATTTTAGTTTATTTAGACCACCCGAATCATAAAAATATTGATTACCTTTTAACAAAAGTTTTGATCCCTCATTTTGTTATTTTAGTCAAATTGCTTTAGCACTCTAACTAATTTAAAGAAATCAAGAGCCATCGCATTAAAGAAGTGAAAAATAAATTAATCAAGAAAGAAAATATGATTGCCTCTAATACAGAATTATAATAACTCTAGAAAGGACAGAAGTTGCATTAACTGAAAGCCAGCAGAGGGTGTGTTTGCTTACTGTTTGTTTGTTTGTGTTCTTTAACAACAATGCAAACTGTCGAAACCAACAATTCCCGTTTTGTTTATCCAACCTTTTTATCAATGTTCAAATTATTTCACAGCCATATAAATCTTGTTCACTGGACAAGTTGATATCGAAGTGTTTTGATTGGTCGATACTCTCAACCCTCTAAACATAATCTACCTAATGGATAGACACAATGTGGTGATAAACACTCTAAAAGTATACTTTTTCATAAGGAGAACATTATGATGATTGCTATTTAAGTGTAAGAAAGCTAATAATAAATCGATATTTTCAGGGGTAATTTTTCTAATTAGATGAATAACTTTAAACTACAATTGGTAATGAAATGATCAATGTGCTTCCTTATTTATGATAATAATAATAATAGGACTACGTGAAGGATATGAACTAAATCGCCTTATATTGTGACTAATTAAAATATTCACAACAAATTTACGTATAATTTATAGGTTATATGGTAAACAATCAGTTTTTTAACGATAACTTCCTTATTGTGTAATCATTACATTCTTCAAGTCAGCTAGGCCATAATGGGCTTCGTAAATGTGTATATATTTAAAAGACTCCACTCACTTCACTCGTGTTAATGTCTTGGCCTCGGCGAGCCTCAAAGCTGTTACTACGCGAAGGAGCTTCCACTCGTATCCACAGTTTGTAAATAGTTGCACCATTGGATATACGGTCTCAAAATAATAATAAAATATAATCATATGACGCAATATTCTGAGAAGAGCCCAAGTCTCTTGGATGACTTATGGGTTGTGCAATGGATAATAGGCACATCAACTTCCTGTCGCAGCAGTCCTAATTTTTGCAATTAGAATTTGTTACCATAACTTTCGGCCTCATAGGGATTGAACCTAGGATATGTTACGAGATCGCTAGCCACTAGACTAACAGGAGCCTCATCTTGAATAAAATTATCTACAGCAGGACATTTCACGGCTATGTGTAAGAAGTTATTCCTAAAAATTATCCCATTTTGACGTGGTTTTCATTTTTTAAATTAATTTTAAGTTTAAAATTTATTTGTAACGAATTTCATCGAAATCGAACGCAGTTCCAAAACAAATTTCACGTGATGAACGAACACATGTCATTGCGTTATTTCACTTATATCACGTGCATCGTACAGATATAATTTTTCACTAAAAACATCTGAAGAAATGATTTTCTTGTCATTAGGAATATCACTTCATTTGCTTAATAAAATTTTGGGTTATAGGCCCTAACTTAGTAAAAGATTTGTTGGTAATGGTTTGAATAGGTAACCTAATAACTGTTTTTTCGCTCCAGCTATAATGGATACTATTATTAAAATATTATAATTAAAAAACATAGAAGGAGCTTCAACTGCTTTCCCGTTTTATCATCTCACATATTTGATGTCACACATGTTCAGAATTGTAAAAATCCTGGGTCGTACGAGTTATGTTTATCAGCGATGTAGAAGGTATCCCTAGCCTCAATTGATATGTGAAAATATGTTTAAATCGGCAAAACAGCTTTGCAGGTTTATATTTTATAAATATTCCGACAGTAGTATAACGTCTGCCTGTGATTTTTAGGGGAGTGGGGAAGAGGGTAATCTCAAAAAATTGTCCTATTAAGTACTTTAAGAGTGCTCAATAAATTCAGATTAATAGAATCTACAAAATAACACCAAAATAGTAAGCGAAAAAATTGTATATGCCATTTTGGATGAATTTTACCAGCAAACTCATTCATGGTATGGTATTCATTTACGAGCCAAAGAGGGCTGCAGGGTATCCTTAGATATTACACCGCGATTTGCTTGAAATTTCATGGATACATTATTGTGGAATAGACTTATCCAGGAATGTTATACTTTATTGTCACCATTACTACATCTCGAAAAAAAATTAGTGGATCTGTAACAGTCGACCTTGCTTCTAGGTGTTTTAATACATCGAATTGTAAACTAAAATAAAACTGACGTTGAATACTACCTCTCCGTTAGTTGATTTATTTAATTTTAGAATTATATAAAAAGGGAACAAAGCAGTGTAACTGTTATATAAAAGCAAAGGAAACAAAGCAGTGTAACTGTTATATGAATACAAAGTAATCAAAACAGTATAACTATTATATAAGTACAAAGGCAACAAAACAATGTAACTGTTATATAAATACAAAGGAAAGAAAACAGTGTAACTGTTATATAAATAAAAAGTAATCAAAACAGTATAACTATTATATAAACACAAAGGCAACAAAACAACGTAACTGTTATGTAAATACAAAGGAAAGAAAACAGTGTAACTGTTATATAAATACAAAGGAAAGAAAACAGTGTAACTGTTAAATAAATACAAAGGAAACAAGACATTGTAACTATTAATTAAATACGAAAAAACAAAACATTGTAACTGTTATAAAAATAGTAACTTTATTGATATTTGTGCAACCCTTTAATACTCGAAGAATGATAATAATATTTACGAAAACATTAAAAATTGGTAAGCAAGAAAGTTTTTAATGTTTTATTAGATAAAACGTTTCTGTGGGAAAGTTTTAATAAACTTTCAAATTAAACATTTCATTTGCAGTTGTTTTTACGACTGCTATTTAATTCTTGTTCACACAATTAATACAATTTGGAGCTCCCGTTGTATTCTTTATCGGAACACACGTCTCAATGCCTGAGTACCGTATTGACTATATGCTATTAAAAATAATAATAATAAACTTTATACATAAATTACTTGCAAAGAAGTTTATTTATATATTTCATATCAAACGTTAGAGCGTAACTGCATAACAAACTACAATTAAACGAACATACAAACCTAACACCAAATCGTCAAGTTAAAAAGAACGTCACTTCAGTCAATGAAGTATTTAAACGTGTATAGACATACCTAGAACCAGTTTTAAAAAATATTCTTAGGCAGGCTTTAAACTCGTATATTTCAGGTTTACTAATTTTTTTTCACTTGTCATTTACTTTAATTTATGCTTGAGTTAATGTTTAAATGCAGTTAAAATTAATTAAATAAAGAAAAAAGAAAAACTAAAGATGTTTTTTAAACTCACTTATCGATCATTAAAACCTTTTCTAGTCGCTAGTTGTTTTATTATATAAATAAAACAACGCAGTTATATCTAAAACGAATGGGTAATGTTTCAGAAAATTTTCGGAGAGAGAGAAAATTCACCTTTTTAATTAGGTGTAAAATATTTAAAATATAATTTTAAAATTATAAATTTTTAAAATATTGTCTTCAAACTTTTGATACAGAAGGAAATAAAAATAAGACATGTAAACAACTAAACGGTAAACAAAATATCACTAATTTTCTCACACACCCATTGATAAAACCAAATCCTAACAAAGCACATGTTTTGGTCATCCTTAAAAAATATCTCTCGACAATTATTCTAGAAATAAAACTAAACAAAAAGAAGTAATTTTGAAAGATGTCTTACGGAAGATAGGATGGCATAAATGTACTAGAATTAAAACAAAAATATATACTTTTTAAATATGTTTATATATTTAAATAGAGTTTACTCGCTTAGCTTGTTCAAAATACACCTAATCATAAATCGTATATTTAAGTGAAAACGTTTTCTAAATATCAGTGTTTATTTACCCTTTTATTCTTGAACAATAATTTTCTATCACTTACTATTTGGTACACTTGTTTGGATCACTAATATTTACATTCAACTCATTTGAATTAACTCACAGCGATATAACCCAAATATGTCCGCATACAAATTTTATAAAAATCGGCGCACTCGTTTGTTCTATATAGCCTTTCATAGACGACATACAGGCATTCCAAAACTCACTTTTATACGTCTAAGAGGCCTCATAACGGATATTTCCCGAAAAATTCGAAATCCATTTTTTTTATCTGACACCATTCAAGCAAGATTTTCTTTTCTTATTTACTTGCCAAAATTATTTGTTATTATTATTTATTAGAGCTAATTTTGAGAAAATAGCTATTTTTTATTTTGTTCTTTTAATCGATTTTTTGGACCTATAATTGTTTTGATGGAATGACGAAATTTCTCGAAATAAGGCCAAAAAGTGATATCTAATTCAATCGAAACCTATTCATACACTACAGACACTGTACTGATGACAGTTTAACATCAATAAAAATTCCATTTTTTTGGACAAAGAAAACTTTTTTTTGTCAACGGCGGAAAACCTTTTTATCATCATTCCCTTATAAAAAAAACGGAAGAAGAGAACATCAAATACTCCCAGCCTTCCAATACTATAATAAGATCACGGTTGAAAAACAACAATAGTGTCAAGAGACAGTTTATAGGAAAGATGGAGCAGAGGGATCTAACCCAAGACTACATGAACAAAATGTGTAGATCCAGCTAGTATCCTTCGGTATTGCCATCGCCTTACTCACTATAAGTGCCCCCCTGAGGATTTAAAAAAAAAAAAGATTATTTCTATAGAAAGTTCAAAATTTATTTTTTGTACCCCAAACATCGTACCTATATGTGATAAGGGATATGGTTTCCCCTACATAAAACTGCAACTAGTTCACAGAACCCCTGTGTAAAGTATCAAACTTACTGAATGAACTTTGTAGTGATACAATTTAAGAAAAGAAAACATCCCCCTCCCCTACACACACACACACACCATCACCATCACCATATGTCCAAAGTGCGACGAAACCCATCTCTACCTTACGAGAAAACCTAGCGAAAAGAAATCAATAGCGAATACGTTATGCATTTTAACGACCCACCCCTCTTCTTTCCATACGACCTCAAACCAACCCCCCACCCTCTCCTCTTGGAGCACCCTCTTATAAGAATAAAGTAAGATTTTTACCCTCATGCATGTTACTATGGAAACATTAGCTGCTGGACCCTGGGCACTATTTCTCTCTCTTTTCTTTTTGCCGTCTGCATATTGATGTATGAGTACAACTCGAGAGAGTGTGATGTAGGAAGTATATCCCATTTTAGATATTACAAAGTATACAAGGGTGCGAGTTGTTAGTTTTATTTCCTATCCTCTTTAGAAAAGGATGTCCGGTTTCTTCGGGGGATTATCTAGTAACGTAAAACGTGATTTAATGTACGGCTAAATTTGAATCTAAAGAACCAGTATAATCTGGCTCCACTTCAAATTTTAATTAAGTAAAAATAATGTTTAATATAAAATTTAATTTCATTCTGAGTAATTGTTTAAATAAACAGTATACAAACTTGCTTTCTCCACATTCCCAAAACCAAATAAAAAATGACTATCAAGGTACATTTTTGTTTTTCTAATTATTCTGAACCGTTTTTATACTTGCTATTTTGCACACATAACATTTGAGTTATTAACCTTCTCATTTCAATAAAATTTGAACGAAATCAGTAAAGCCGAGTTTGAATAATTACAACTTTTATAACAGAACCATGACAGATTTTGGGTTTTTACTGATAACTCTCGAAATGACACGCGTTTGAAGAGTTGGCTAACAATATGTCTTCTTTGGGCTCTTAGTAGATAACAATTGAGTAACTTTGATCAAAATAAGATAGATTTTATACAGTTTTAAAACTTTCTCTCAAGAGCTCTGTTATAGTGAGTACGGGCGAGAATACCGTAGAGACCTAACTGGATGTAGACCTTGGGTTAGATCCCTCTCTTTCACATTTCGTATTAGGTTTCTCTTGACCATATGTCGTTCTCTTCCAACGTTGACGCTATTTATGTATTCGAGAGTACGGGAGTCTTTATTTTATGCCATTTTCTTCTTTTCTTTTATGACCGAAAGTATTGTATCTTTTAAACAAAGAAAAAAGAAGGAATCCTCTGGGTATCGGGTTAGTTAATGTTTCTGAAACCTATAAAACAATTTCCATAACGCTAATTAAATACACTATATAAAATGAATTCATTCATTGGTATCATAACCAATAATGATTTCTGAAAAAAATAACCTCTGGATGTTAAAAATAATTGGTTTTCTTACAAAATTTCTAATTACTAGACTTAACTGTTGTACGAAATTGAAATAGTCTCTTTTTATAATACCTCGTATATATGGGTTATCACGTCAATTTAATTAGGTTAAATGCCATATATTAGGGGTATTATAAAGTAATGTTTTGATCTTTTAAATAAAGAATTCATTTAATTTAAAAAGTGACTAGGATATGGGTTTTTACTTTTTCTTAAATTGAATAATTGTTGCCGATAATCCTTATTAATGATTGATTACAGAATTAATTTATTGTTATTATAACAATAGACTAAAAAAATACCTCTATATGTTCTAAAGTAATATATATTCTTACAAAGTTTCCAGTTTATGAGATATCTGTTGTACAGTCCATTAAGATGATACCGTCAGTTTCCAT
The DNA here is from genome assembly GCA_963513935.1 of Aphrophora alni. Classification (NCBI taxonomy): domain Eukaryota; kingdom Metazoa; phylum Arthropoda; class Insecta; order Hemiptera; family Aphrophoridae; genus Aphrophora; species Aphrophora alni. The sequence continues at coordinate 64,388,266 of OY740773.1, read as the reverse complement.
GTGGTTATGTTCATGAAATAAAGGATGCTTAAACTTTGGACACATTTCCCTACACAGCCATCACAATCAAGATACTAACCAAAGTATTCTTCATCCAATTTTCAGTAAAATTAGTTCTCAGTAAAAGTGAAAATCAAATAATTAACGCCATCTTTGATTTTGTAGATTGTTTTTAATATTATAAATTTAAAAAATTATATATTTAAATAAGGTCTAAACTTGCTTCACTTGTGTTTAATCGCATTTATCATAAATATAATAATATTTAAGATATAATTAAATTTAAACGACGGCGGCCCAAGATTGTTTGCAATTTTGGAAATCTATTCTTTAACTGTAATGTTCTACTATTTGTAAATTTGCTCAGTAGTTTTGCTAAACTAGGTCATTTACCTTCACATTTTACCAAAACAAAGTACATAATTAATAGTAAATATATTTCATAAAATTCATACCAGAATAACAGCATGGTAACTAATAAAATATTATATTTGATAACAACAGTATGATAACTAGTATAATGTATTAGTAACCAGAATAAGAGTTTCAATAAATATAATAGTTATAACAATGTATTACAAGGCCGGAAACAGTATGATAGTTATAAAAATATAAGATGTTAGGTTAATAGTTTGATAGAACAAAGGTTGCTTTCGGAAAGTATTAAATGACCAAAAGCAGTATGATATTTATAAATAAATATCGAGCTTGACTTGCGAGATAATTTTAGATAGAATAAAACTTGACACAAGATCTCACAAAAATTACTTTAAATTAAACAAACGCGTTTAAACGACAAAGTCGCCATCCTCAGTGATACATGAACTACAATAAATAAACTATAACTAAGTTTAAGTTAACGTAATTTTAGTGAGATCTTGTGTTCGAGTTTTATTTTATCTAAAGTGAAATTGGTAAAGCCATATATTTTTGTCCAGATAAGGTAAACTAATTTTACATAAGAAATTTAAAAAAAAAAATTAAAAAAAAAAAAAAAAAAAAAACAGTGAAATTATGATATTTTTGCATTTGTAATCATTTTGATTTGTTTTATAGAAACTTATTGGTTAAAACAGTTGTTACAGCACATGACCAATGTTATGTTCCAACATGTAACTATAAAATATAAATATTAAAGTTTAGTAAAAATTTGTCAATACTTTTTTATCAAAAAGTATAGTTTAATTGTATATTTTTGGAATATATTTAAGATGCGTATAATCTAAAGTCAAATTGTAATCAAATTTTCTAGATTACAAAAGTCAAAGTCAAATTAAGCTATCTAAAATGTAACGTGTTCTAACAAACAGTCACTAGGCCTCAGATCGTGGTTGTGGTCCGGATTGCCATCTTAATTGTAATCTGGATCACCGAGCGTAATATCATTCCGAAATTTTGTCTAAATCTGCTACCAAAGGTTATAGTAAACACGATTCGAATTTTTAGCTCCAACTAAACATATACTTTAATTCATTATTTGAAAGTAAAATAAATTAACGAATCTGACAATACCTAAATAGGATTAATATAACATTCATATACATCAGTAATATGAGGCCAGTTGTAATGTAGAGCAGTGAAGTTTCAATTTTCTTGAAACACGGGACGAAAGCTTACTACGTTTAAAAGGAAAATGTCCGCTTAAAGAAGGAATCTTTTGGAGGGTTAGAACTAATGAAGAACTAAAATATTCATATGAGAAACAGAATTTTATTCCAACTAATTAGATGGTTTGGACATGTGCACCAAATAAATGTAGGGGGGGGGGGAAGCCCTAAAAGAGCATTTGAAAGTAGGATGTAAAAAAAGGAAAACCACAACTTAGGTGGTAAGATGAAGAAAACCAGGTGGTCGGTTCCTATGTAGGCTGTAGAGAGAAGAAGATAATGTAAAATAAAATAAATTAACAACTGTTTAGACAAGTAAAAACTGCAATTTCAATATAATCTTCTAAACATAATTATAATATAATTTACAACACAAAACTTAAAGAAACCCTGAACTCAGATTTTACATTAATAACATCTAATTACACATAACTTGACATTTAAATTTTATTACAAGACATTAAACCTACACTGTTATAATGTGTTAAATTAGTTTTTGCGGTTTTCTCTTCCGAGACATTGTTCGATTATAATTATTTATATTTATAATGTTGGTAAGTATAAGAAATCAAGTCAACAACCACAAAAACACAATATGGTCGTCAGAGGGTATAATTTGTCACCATTCAACATTCTCTGTGCGGGATTAACGTTTGTAATTAGGTGAGTTGATTGTGAGCTGGTCTTGATTGCTCATCACGGTACTGACCATTAAACAACGATGAAGAAGTTTTTATACTTCGGAAACATACCAGAGTGAATTCTGGTTTTAGCGAATTTCCATCAAAATAAGGACAAGACTTTACTTCAAGAATAAATGAAGAGGTGATCTTTTCCAGTAAGTAAGAAAATATCGAGACATTTAGTGCTAAATATTTGTTCAAAGGGTGAATAGTGATGAGAATAGAAAATCATAAAATACATGTAAAAAACTTCTTCTTTTCTTTATTTCTACGTGTTATCCCTTGTACTTCTTATGGAACAAAAATAGGCACTAAGAGATCCCTTCTTCCTCGTTTGTATAACTAGGCCACACAAAAACGTTATTAGTGAAAATAGGTCGGTAAAGATGGTATTCAAGCTTCAATTACTGTTTGAAGTTAGTTTTAAAACTAAACTGAATAGATAAAATTAATGCCTTTTAAAACTTAAACAAGACAGAAGTTAATTTCACAATTACTGATGCGGTTATATTTTCCAGGAGAAATTAAATGTGAGGCTAGTACTATTTTATGTTTGGTTATAGTGATATGGAAGTTTTAGCAATATATTTTTAAATCCAATATTTTAATTTTTTAAATTGCTTCTGTTATGCTTTTAGTATAATAATAAGTATAGTAAGATTATCTATTACTGTAAATACAGTATTTGAGAAAATTTTTGTAGTTTTAAAAAGGTTTAGAATAGGAACAAGTCAATAAAATCTCTTCAGGTCTTTACAATTTTAGATGCAATGAACCCTTTAAAGGATTTCGTTTTAAGTAAGTCTAAAACAAAAAGTTGTTAGTCTACATATATTAAAGCCACAACATAATATGTAAACATAAGCAAAACCGATTGCAGCAGAAGATAGAGTATTTTTCCTTGATGTTTATAGGAAAAATCAAGAAAAGAGCATGAAACAAAGGAGGTTAGCCCTCAATCATTCTAATTGTATCAGGGTCGGAAGAGTTATTTAAGACCTGATAGACCTGATAGGAAAAATGAAAGAAATGTATCTCACCCAAGACTACGTGGGAAAAGGTGTTGATCTCTCTAGTAGTCTATTCCTTGGGATTGCACACCCATACCTATAGTGAGCTCTATAGTGAGCCCCTGAGAGTAGATAAAATAAAACTTATACTTGGGAGTGTAAAATGTATCCTGATCTTTAGAATACATTTTTAGTGGTATTAAACTTTATATTTACTTACATTAAAAGTAATACATTTTGATGATATTTGGTCACAGGTCGTTTTTAGCATGATATTGTACAAATTCATTAATCAAAACACCATCAATTACAACAAATGATTCAAATCATTTTAAAAATAAAGCCCACTTAAATCGTTTATTGCTCTTATTTTGTAACATATATCTAAAGTAAAATTATTATAAATTATGAAAAAATGTGAGTGATTTTGCCTTAATGGTATCAATTCCAATTTTCAAATATAAAAATAATGCAGTTGTAGTAAAAATAAATTTCAGACTTCGAACTCCTGAAAATAAAAACCTCAATTATGAACATATTGCAAATAATGAAATAAATACAATTTAATAAATTCTAAAGAACGGTATAAACATAAAATTCCCAGAGATATTTTATAAAATGGCAGTTTAATACAAGTACCATAGGAATGTTTTTAAAACTACAAGTCACTTAGGCTAACTTGCGTCATCACTATATAGTTGCTCCAAATGTTACTTGTATTTCTAAAAGTAGTCTAAAATAACAATTCATCTGTAACATATTCAAATATATATAGATGTGTATTATATGTAATAGCATACATGTTGTATTGTTTCTCACAAATTATTACATTATTTTTTTGAAGAGGTGGCTACCTAAGTGAAAAAGTGTAACTAATGATGTATAGACCTTAAATATCTTTGTAGGTTTGCATTGAAATATTTGTAGATCATTATTGTTCTAATATCTGCGCCCTTTCGCTTGGATTTTGATAGGATGAGGGTTCCATTCCCGTAAGGGGAGGGGGGCTGAAATAGTATTGTTTGATGATGTACCATGATTAGAATTCTAGTTACGAAGACTTGAATTACAGCGACAAGAACTTCATATGCTGAATACATATTACTCAGCAGAAAAGACTTCTTGCAAGCCTTTAAAAATTGTATTTCTTATTTTGAGATTAAAGCATGTTTAGATATCATTAGATGCTGATTTTAAAACTATAAAAAAATGATATATCAAGCGTCGTGAAGTATTTGTAATTTTAAAAGTACCGCCATTTTAAAAATTTACCGACCGACATGATTTGGTTAACAAACTTGTATTATGACTTGAATAGTAAAACCGGTGCTACATACAAAATTTGAACAAAATCCAATTAAAATTTCGACCTCTAGATACAGGGAGCCCAAATATTATTACAATACCTGTCCCGACTCCAATGATCTTACATTACAGAGTCTCGGATGTTGACGTTTCCATGAGAGAGATTTCAGTAGCTAATTAATATTAAAAAACGTGTGAAAGGTTAACCATAATACAAAAAACCTTAGATTAATAAAATTGATTTTTGTCATTTTTAAAGTAGTTTCAAAATAAGATTTAATTTTAATTTCTCTTAGAATAACAATAGCCAAAATAATAATTATATTTTAATTGCTGTAATGACTTTACCCTTATTGTAACGTTTTTTTATTGGGTTTGAATCAGATGTTAAAATATTTTATTAAAATGAATTCAAAACACGCTCGACATCTAAGCGATTTTTAACGAGGTTACCCTAGTACAGTATATTGTAAGGTGTACATGTCATCGTCCTCCTAGCCATTGTAATGTATTATGTCAATTTCAAATGAGTTGGGAACATTTGTTAGCGAGAAAAATATAAAAATTGGAAGTTTCAATTTATTATATTCTTTAGGGTTTATGGTTTAGTTTTTGCTATTATATCAAATTATAAAAAGAAAATATATTTAAAAAAATCTTTGTCTAGACGTTAGTTCTTCGGTTATTTTCCACAACTCAAACAGCTGAACTAATTTTCATATATTTTGCTTTATTATATTTCTGATAGCATTACAAAGTTTATTTTTTTTTTTAATTCTCAAACTCAAGGTCAACTCTACAGATAACGATTTATTTATTTATTATTTATTCAATATTACAGTTTCTTCTTCTTTTTTGAGTCGTGACCATTTGTGTTCCATAATTGTTGTATACTCATATTTACATAAATTAAAACATTGGTTTAAACGGGTATTAGACACGTTAAATGTAACAACTGTACAATTAATGAAAGTGCCGATAGAAATGGTCCAGACTTGTACAACATTGATACATAAATTTAAAGTTCAACCTGTAATTTTTGTTCTGGCTTTCAGGATAATCATTTTTATGTTTTTTACTTGAATAGTTTTTTTTTTTTTTTTTTTTTTTTTTTTTTTTTTTTTTTTTTTTTTTTGTAGTTCAAACAAAAATTAAAAATTTCAAACTGGTAACATCAGTTTTAGATGTTATAAGTTTGGAAATTTAATTTTGTTCCTATATACACTTACATATAGATAACGTTTAGAGTGAAAGAAAAAGTTTGAGTTTTTCACGAAAATTTTCGTTCTTAGAGACCTCTTAGCTAAAAAAATGGGTTTTAAAATTATGTATATGTCTGTCTACCAGTATTTCGTGTCATGACCTACAACCCAAACGACTGGACTGATGTTGATCAATTTTGGTGCATTTTTCCCATCGGAATCCTATACTTCCCAAAGTTTCATATGACAGCTTGCTCTTACATGTTAGAGAGCAAATTTGGTATTTGATTTGTGTCGTTAATTAAATCATGAACTTATTTTTTATATAAATCTTCATAGTTTTTCTTTATGAAACTCAATTCTATTTATTACTAATTTCTATTTAGCTTAAACCAAAATTATTATTTTTAAATGACTGGATCAGTAATATTTACTTACACAATAAACGAAGACCTCCATTTTATGATTGATTAGGCAGGGCAGAGTCGCCGACACAAGCGAAGCGAGTACAACTTCGTGTACACACGAGCGATACACAATTACAACATTCAGTTAACTGAATTTAACGTATGTTTTAAACAAAGTTCTCCTACTGAATAAAACCCTTACTAATAAAATTTAAATGTTCCTACAAGGCTCACGAAACCAACTTTTGTGTAATACATTTAGAGGGTATACTTGAATTACATTGTATGATGGGCTGAGTAAGAACCATCAACTTGTATAAATACACCCTTATCTTATTGAATTCAGATTTATCACAAGAGCATTGAAATCATCTCTTCCTACCTCAACAATTCATCATCATTTGTTAAACCACTAACTAGCCTTGTATGTAATAGCGGAGTAGTGGTTTATACCACAGTCATTACGGGATCCACCATTTTAAAAATTCTCCAATCGGTCAACTGAGAAATTAGTTAAAACCACATCATTCTTGTAGAATTATCCTAACAAGATAAGTCCCATTTTGGTATTAAAGTGATATTGTGATAGTCTAACACACACTTTTTAATAACATCACTTCTACATTTAAAATTTGAAAAACAATACTTTTTTATATCTCCTGATACACCTTAATAAATTTACTACCAATTATCTTCTCTTGACAGTTTTGTTGTCTTCTGTTCTATCATATTGCAAGTAAACTTACTTTGATATTTATTACTATATAAATTCTATTTAACACATATTTGTTTTTTTAAATTATTGTTATGACACAGATAATTTTTTACAAGATATGAAAGCAACTTAAGAATTACTAGTGCAACCATTTTCAAATTTATGTTACACAAAATATAAACAGAACATTATATCCAAAAAGTATGAAAACAGAGTCTCATCAAAATCTGTACATAATCCAAAATGTTGAGATTAAGGAACTCAATTGTATAATTATGAACTATTTCTATATCCACTAAATTGAAATTACATAGTTGGTTAACTCCCATTTAAACAACATTAATCTAATAAAAAACTGTATTCAAAATTGTAATGAATTCAATAAGTCAAAAATGTAAATATAATGAAAATGCCTGTAGCTTCCCCAGTAATATTCCACGCTTCTAACAAATAAAGCTTATTAAAACTAATTTTTAAAATCGAATACAGTACACAAATAGGCTGGAAAATAAATAAATTGGTGTATACGGCATGACAATCTAGTTTGCCGACAATAAGTTTGAGACATACATAATAATTTCCGGAAGTTATAATAACCGTCGATTTTTCACAGGTTTGATTTTATTAAATTAACCGTAATTCAAAAATAAAAAGATTTGTTTAATAGTTTTACTTAGCTCCTTGAAAGCGGGAACCTTGGGTGTTATTACAATTGTATTTACTAGGAATAAATATGAAACAATCGTGCGTCGCAACAACCCGTGAAGGGACAGGTTTTCAGTCAAGTAATGAGTGTTCAAGTCATCGAGTTACTGTCGTAATAATTCTAGCCTTCGAAAACAGATTACACTACAAATCGTAGTTCCACCATCATGTCTTAACACCGTAACTTTTTTGAAATCCTACGGGAATTAATCTCAGGATCTCTCACACCAAGCGAAAGTCCTAATTTGACCAACAAGCTGTTCATTTAGCTACAGCTATAAAAATAATTGTATTATGTAATGAAAAATACTGGTAACTACTTAAAGAGTTGTATAACAAGCAGTTACACCTATAGTAAGAATATGTATTTATTCTTTTTGTTTTTTCAGATCTCTTCTGATCCCTTTTTAAGCTTTCTACGATTTGTTACTTCAGGGTATTTTAAAGCAGGTTAAATCCAAACATTTATACGTAGGTCTTTGTTAGTACACTTGGCATATTCTAAAAATTACACTTGTAATCTTTCAGACGTGAATGTAAACTATGCCCATATACAGATAACCTAATTTGAAGAAGTGCTATAAAAACATACCTTCCGGAAATAAATTACCATTCCGGATGTTTAATCTTGAGTTTAACCTTTTACCAATATGTAAAGTGAGCTGCCTGAAGACCTAACTGTAGCGGCTTCGATAACTGGAAGAAGTATTCACCTAGTTGAGGGTCAAGTTAATTATTCATTTGATTATCGTAACAGTTGAACTTAAATTTGCTTTTGTAGATAATTCGAGTAGCATTTTAATGTGAACATACTTGTTACTAGAATGGGAATAAGAAACAAAATTTAATAGATCTTGTTTAATTATCTTGTAATGGAATAAAGTACCTAAACCGTAGCAACGTGGGAAGTAAAGGTTCGAGCAATAGATACATCTGTAAATTGTTTGAATTGAGATTAACAATGTCTAGGATAAGGATTGCAAGAAATGTTTTAGAGTAAACGATCAATTGGGGAAACAAGTAGAAGACGATCACCTATAACCCGGATGATGGTAACAATAATAAAATATAATAAGAGAAGGATGAACGAAAGGGAAATGAAGTAACTAGTTAAAAGAAAAGAATGCGAGATATTTTTGGCGCCCTGAAATGACCGGGAGGAAAAATTGAGGTTTTGATTGAACATGATAAATGGAGATTCTTCTATTCAACTACGCAGAAGATATTAACACAAGTGCAAGCATTGAAAAGAGATGTGTGGAAAAAGCGCGACGAGTCAGAGTATACTTCAAAAATACATCATAAGAAATGGAAGTGTAGATGATGATGCAAGAAAGATTTACAAAAACAAAATAAAAGATGACATGAGTATTTTTGTCGGATGCATCAAGGTAGATGATCACAATTGATCAATCAATGGAATTCACCGGAAGAGCATGAAGACAGATGGAAGGAGGAAACAGAGGAACAAATCTCTTGTTTGGTTTTGATCTAATGTTTAACATGTAAGGTAACTACAGAGAAAGGGGGTTTAACTAAATTAGAACCCTATAATTTAAATCTCATTAAAATAAAGAAATTGAAGAGAAGATTATTAGCAATGCTTGTGTCAAACTTTACTATTGAACAAGGTAAACTTTGTAGCGCCATTGAATAGCAAACCTTTCTCAGCAAATAAAAAATGTTTCAAAATTATGAGATGTTACTCTATGCTTAAACAGAAACGTCTACTTCAAATTCATACATAAACACTTTTGATTCGTTTTTTTTCTATTGCAATGGTTTTGCCTTCTAGAAGTACAACCAGAGAGATAGAGTAAAACGAGATATCCATAGGAGATTCTTTTGCTGTTGGAGGTAATGCCAAAGTTGTTAACATAGATGAAGTAGGACAGGTATAAGTGTAAACGCTTTCTTAATAAATAGAGAAAAACTAAGGTTTTGTATTGTTTTCATATAAACGTTTGAGTAGTGAGTTTTTAAAACATCTTCTGACTTTTTCATGATTTGATTATAAAATTGTTGGTGATCAATCTCTGCGCTTAGTAAATAATAATAAGCCTAGAAGATCGATTCTCCACTTCTTTATCACGGTTTGCTTTTCTTGGTCGACTCTATTTCTCTGAGTACAACAGACAGAAACAGTTAATTATGAAATTACTATAAAAATACCTGACGTGGTAAATTTATTAGAGAGATATTTTTGTTTTGCATGTGAGATTTCCCTGTTTTTATAACTGTAATAAACAAAACTACTATTACGAGTTAAAATAATTTAGAAATTTAAAATCCCTTTCATCAAAAATATGATTTTGAATAATTTTATCGTCTTTATTATGAAAATAAAGAGCTGAACAATGGGAGATATAAAATATCAGTGTTTACGTTGGTTAGATCACGTCCTCCGAATAAACTGGATTTAATTAGTGTATATTATGAGAGGAAGCGTCCATCTGAAAACAATGAGGCGTGATGGTGTAGTGAGAGACTTTTCGAAAATGGGAATTAGGGATTGAATGGATATTAACAAAAAACACCACAAAAACGGCGATAAAGATTGTTTGTCTGTTTGTTAAAGACCTATGTCTGTCTCAAAGCTTAAATTACTTCTAGCAATTTCATTTACATTTGGTATATTTTAAGAATGGCTTAAGAATATTTTAAACTTCCAGTATAACTGACGACCACCTTTTAAATGAAAAAGACTTATGTTTAATTATTTGAACTCCTTTACTAGTTGATGTAAAAACCAATGCCACATATTACTTCCCACAGTCTTACTTTATCTAACTGAAAATATTGTCCAACTGCCAGCTTGCAAATGCTTCATAAATATTTCTTTTAGCATTCTGCTCTATTTCAATATTCCGTGGATATAAATTCACTAATTTAAAGTGACCTTAGATATCAATCCTAACAGCAGACTCGATGACCTATTGAATAAAAACAGTCGACTACAATGTGGTCACAATTTCAAAACCTGAATTTTAAGTATCCATCTAAACTACAAATTACCTTCAAAGATTTATTACAATTCGTTTAATTTATTGCTCGTTGCGTATTCTTATTTACAAATACATTTATTTTCAAGTGTAAATAATCGAGTTTAAAATATGATATAAATCTGCGACACTGCCAATTCGAAGGCGAGTGTAATCAAGGGCCTCGTAAACGCCCGCGTGTTGCTGTTGCAACGCCTCGAAATGACAAACCTGGATCAATTGTTTTAATAGAATTGTACAAATAAAAATGTACACTTACTGCCCACAGGATCGGTGTACTCGTGAAATACCAAGTGACAAGAACATTTTGTAGACAGACCAAGTGGGCAGGAGCCGCGTGGACATGGAGGTTGTGACACGCCCCTTGCCAATCAGCGCTCGCCTTACAATTCCAGACGCTTTAGGTTTTATTTATATAGATAAAGGAAGAAAGAATTTGTAATTCATGAATACATAAAATAGTTGAAGATCATAAAAATTAATTTATCGCATTTAAATACAAAACAAGAATGTCCTTTCTTTTAATGTATGAGTAAAATGCTAACAGTTTTTAATGCAATGACAGAAACGTAAAAGTTTCTTCATTAAATCATTTACAAATTAATTTAAAATCTTTGGCTATCAAAATTATTGATATATAATGAAAGTTTTTTTTCAATAATTGTCTCACTAAAATAGAAAAACAAATTTCACTACTTTCTTCGAAAAATGACAAACTTGGGACATTGAAATTTAAACAATACTTGTGGGGAAGAGGATATACAATTAAAACCATCTACATTTTAAATCACTGTATCTGAACGGTTTTATTTTTCGGGTGTAATCCGTGCGTGGGTATACTGTTTGAAAATTCTGCTAAACAAACTAAATTTCTGAACACTGTGACGTAAATTTCATAATGAATATGGAGACACAATATTCACAATGACCAAGCAGGTTTGTCTTGACTATGTCTTCTGGAGATAAGATTAAGTGACGTTGAGAAGGTATGGAGGTGGACCAGCGTGGGTTCCGATCCGAAATAAGAACAACAGAGCTTGTATTTCAATTAGGCAAATTATGTCTTGTAGGTCTGAAACATCGCTTTAGAAAGTGTCGTGCAAATATCTTTGAATAATTTTCCTGAAAAGAATAATAGGTCAACTTGCTGACTTGAAAGTCTGTTATTATATGTTATGTTGTAAATAAACTTGTGTCAGTTTGGTTGAAAGAATCATAAAACAAATAATTGAAAGAACCCATTTACGTAACGAGTTACTTCCAATCCTTGGTAAACTGAAACCAGGTTCTTCAAAATAATTTTTATTAAGTGTTTGCTGCAGTAAATTAAAGGTTTTTAGGAAGTGTTAAACAAAATGATATAAAAGAAGAGTTTGTTTAAGCACAGTAAAATAAAATTCATGAGTGTTAGTAAAAAACTTTGTTTCTAAATCTACTTTTAATTACTTTGAAGCTACATTTAATTTCTCTCAATTTGTCAAGTGTCTGTGATTCAGCCTAGGTGACCAAACTGATAACACTACAGATCAGCAATGTCCGTATGATTGGATGTCTGATGAATTATGAAATACTGTAAAGGCAAAAGGAGTTTGTAAGAACAAGACCAGTATAGAAAGGATTGAAAATAAACCGAAACTAAACTCTAACCAAAACAATAAATCGCAGATACAAGGTGTAAGAAGTAGAGAATCGGCTGGATTAATTTTGAACAATTAAACGAAGTTAAGCAGGAATTGAGGTACACGAATTGGCAGTGAAACTATCATTTGGTATAAAAAACCAAGAAGAAAGCCCACCAAGAGTTGTATTCTAGTTTTAAAGTTATTTGATATTGATGGATTACTCATATTTTAACATGGTTTAATTCGTATTAGAATAAAATACCAACATAGCATAGTAGTCAAATGCTATGTTTATGTATTAGAGTTGACAACGAGAGTTGATTTATACTCTCGAAACTTCGTATATTCTTTTTATATACACAAATGACGGCCAATTTCTGATTAATCCATATTAATATTGTAATAAGAGTTGTACGTACATTGTATGTACATTTGTTTATTATGGCTTTCATAAAAGTGTAAATGATTAAATGTTTAACACTTTTTTAATAAGTAACCATGTATTAGATAATGTCTCTGAAAAGTTATTAAAATTAAGATTTCTACATTAGAATCAAAACCATGCTCCTATAGAAATAACTAGATGAATAAATTCGTCCTTAAACCATTAAAGTTAGTGCAATGGCAAATTTTTAAAGAATTTTATTTTATTAAAAAAAAAAATTAGTTGAAAGTTCAGGTTCCAATTTTACAAACAAAATTACCGCTTTACAAATTTGTAATTATAATAAACTAGATCTAAAAGAAATTTTAGTGATATACTTTATGGTTCCAGTTTATGAATCTTAGTTTAGTTTCAAGTGCTTACAATTCAATAATTTATTTTGAAAAGCTACTATCTTGGATGGTTGCGTATTTTTAAAAACTGTGAAAAATAAAATCATCTTAAAATGTGTTCTTGTTTATAAATATGTAATAACAAAATATAGGTTTGCATTTAAAAATGAGAAAGTGATTAATAAAAAACAATATGCTCTAATAAAGATAATCAGTTTCAAGTAGAAAAAGCTAAAAATCACTAAATCCAGTGTTCACAACACCATACTGGATTGTTGTTCACAATTTAAACAACAACTTCAAATGGTAGAATAAGAACTTCAGCCCGTTTTCATCAATCCAATACAATATTTGAGGATAATTAGATAAAGGACGACGTAAAATAATGAAATTAATACAGTACTCTGTAATTTAAGCTGATTGAAAAACAAAATATTATTATAACTCAGAGATTTCATTAGCTGTAAATACGTACACAAAAGTAGCAAAAGGGAGAAGGTTGGAGTAACTCTATTGAACGAACATCTTATTAGAAAATAAGAACATTATAAGGAAATCGGAGCGTGAACTGGTGGGTCAAAGCAATTATACTGCAAAAAAATCGGAGTAAAACCAGAAATGTTAGACTAAAAGGGTTTAATACGCAGCAAGCACCATAACCAAGCTTGACGAAATCAGAATCTGTTTGACATCTGAGTATTTTACTGAGAGTTTCATTCTAACACGTTTGTAAAACTGAGTATATTGCTCCTGTCTCTTAAAATGTTAAATAATTTAAACTAATATATATTTTTCTTAACACTGGTATTTAAAGAAAATTATCTACGAAACACACACAATCTATGTTAGGTTTCTATGGAATATACTCGGTACATGTTGTTGGGTTTCTGTAGAATAGTCTACACTCAGTGTATGTAGGGTTTCTTTGGAAATACTGGGTGTATGAGGAGTGTCTATGGAGTACACCCATGTTTATGTCGGGTTTCTATGGAATAAACCCGGTGTATGTTGACCTTCTATGAAATATAATCGTGGTATGTTGGGATTTTATGAAATATATTTTGTGTATGTTGGGTTTTTATAGAACACACTAGATGTATGTTAGGTTTCTATGAAACAAACTGTATGTTTGTTGAGTTTCTATGGAATACTCCCGGAGTAAGTTGGGTTTATATTAAATACAGCCGGTGTATGTTGGGTTTCGTTGTAATACACTGTGTATATTGAATTTCTATGGAATACTCGTACATTCGACCCGTGTTAGGTTTTTATTGAATACATGAAATATATGTTTGGTTTCTATAGAATATATCCAATGTACAGTATGACGGATTTCCATGAAATACAACATGTGTATGTTGGGCAATGAAATACACCTTGTGTATAATAAGTTTCTTTGCAATACATCAGGTGAATGTTGAGTTTTTATAGAATACACCCGCTCCATGATTGGCTTCCATGAAATATACCCTCTGCTGGTTGTTTCCATGAAATATACCACTGATATATACCGTATATTCCACGGTACTTTCTAAGAAATATACTCGGTGCAGGGTTTCTATGGAATATATCCGAAGCTAGTTGGGTTGGGTTTCAATGGAATATATACGGGGCATGTTTGGTTTATGTGGATATACCCAGTCCATTCTGAGATTGTATGTAATATAACCAGTGTATTTTGGGTTTATACGGAATCCATTCGTATTGAATTTCTATGGGATATGACCGATACATATTGGGCTTTTTGGAATAACACCTGGTGCATGTTGGTTTTCTATGGAATACACGATGTGAATGTTGGTTTTCCTTGCATTACACCCTTTGAAAGTTTCTTTTCCTTGGATTACACCCTGTGAATGTTGGTTTTCCTTTTATTACACCCAGTGAATGTTGGTTTTCCTTGGATTACACCCTGTGAATGTTGATTTTCCTAAGATTACACCCTGTTAATGTAGGTTTTCCTTGTGTTACGCCCTGTGAATGTTGGTTTTCCTTAGATTACACCCTGTGAATGTGGGTTTTCCTTGGATTACACCCTGTGAATGTGGGTTTTCCTTGGATTACACCCTGTGAATGTGGGTTTTCCTAAGATTACACCCTGTTAATGTAGGTTTTCCTTGTGTTACGCCCTGTGAATGTTGGTTTTCCTTGGATTACACCCTGTGAATGTGGGTTTTCCTTGGATTACACCCTGTGAATGTGGGTTTTCCTTGGATTACACCCTGTGAATGTTGATTTTCCTAAGATTACACCCTGTTAATGTAGGTTTTCCTTGTGTTACGCCCTGTGAATGTTGGTTTTCCTTGGATTACACCCTGTGAATGTGGGTTTTCCTTGGATTACACCCTGTGAATGTGGGTTTTCCTTCAACCGGTCTATCTTGAGTGTTTATCGATAAATAAAACAGTAAAAAAAATAATTTTTTGTTTTCATTTTAGATTTTGTAAGCGCGTTGTAAAACAGCTTCAATATTTAAATAAAAACTGTCAACTAATCCTAAGACGGAGATAATTATTGATTTCTTGTCTAATTTTTCCGTTTTGCTATAATAGTATCATTTTAAAATCAATAATTAATTATTTTTTACTCTAAAAACAAATTGGGATAATATCATGAGAAATTGTAGAATTTATAAGTGAGACTTTATTCTTTAAAAAGTATTTTAAATCCTTGCAACTTTGAAATTTTACTTTCCGAACTTGTTCAAATCATGTTTCCTGTATATTGGTGATAAATTTAAGGGAAAAATTGGGACCGACAGAGCAACAACACACATATATGTATTTATATATATATATAAAAGAAAAAGGTAACCCTAGTGGTGAAAAATAAAATAAAAATAAATAACACTTTACATTTGTAAAAACCTTAACAAATTTTTTTGTGTGAAAGTAATTTTATTTTTCTACACATCTAGAAGCTATTAGTTTTTTATGAACAAATAGCCTATTTGTGTAGGTGTGATATTTTGTTACTCTATCGGTTTTAAATGGCTATTAGTGTTTGTAGAATTACGGAAGTGGTTTAAAATTAATGGTTAATGTATTTAAAATAAACATGATTTTGAACATATAATCATAATGGGTTTTTGATGGGGTAAATTTAATGGTCCTCAACTCAAACTTTGCCAAGAATAAGGATGAAATATCTACATGTCTTACGACATTTCTCTAAAAGAACAAAATGATGAAGTAATACACATTACATGACAGTAAGGAAACATACTTCTAACATCAATATTTTATGGACACTTCTTAAGTAATAGACTTTCTTGTGCGCTCTTTGCAGAAGCTTGTATAAATAATAATATTACCTTGCAATTTTCTTGGAATCATTAAACAAAGATGGATTCAAAGCCTCCACAAAACCTCGGACAATGTTTAACCTTTCTACTTATTACGTTTTATCACCTCTAACGCATCCATTCTGTTCCAGGAAGCATCACACGCTTAGTCAAGGAGTCATTACTTAGCTCTTAAAATGCAAGATGAACAAATTCCATCTGTTCGTTTTAAACCCGTCCTTAGAGTTAACAGTCATTGTTTGAGTTAAGGTTATGTTTTGACGGTCGATTTAAAACTGTTTAATAATATAAGATAGCTGTCTTTCAAAAATATTAAAAAAGAGTTAATATACAGTAGGAAAGAAAACCTATCCTAACCATAACTTGGTTCCATCTTTCAGAGTAATGTTATTTAGTAATAGTAAAAAATTATAATTCTTACGGCATTTAAAACAGCAAAAATTCTGCTAATGTAACTGTTATTAACGTTTTTAAAATCTATAAAATATTGCATGCAACCCTAATTAATTATGTATTACGGCATAAATTTACTCTCATAACTGTTAACAGTAGTCTTAAAGTATTGATATTCTTACAACGTTTCTAATTTAAAATAAAAATCTGTTGTCAGATATTTTAAACAACTCAGAGGATACTATAATGTGAGTCTTCAATATGTGGGTCGATCAGTTGCAGTTTTTAATTCAATTCAAAATTTGCTAATTTAGGAAGAGTTAAAGGGTGCAATACGGCTTGAAGTTACCAGAAGAGGAGCCATTTGATTCTGCACTACAGAATCCAGTTTCTGGGCTTTAAACCTTATCATGACTTATCATTTAAATGAAAAATCAATTTTTAAATTAAGGTGGTGATGAATATTTTAATAATGATATGTCCGGAGTTTTAGAAGTCTGATAAGGTAAGTATTGGATCTTTTAAATGTGAAAAATGTAGTGATCTATTTTAGGGATTTAATTACCATTCAAAAGAAATTAGTTACAAAAGATAGGAAGAATCTGCTTTATAGTAGGAGTGGGAGGATGTTCACTCTGAAGTAGTAAGTACAGTAAGTTTCCAGACTGATCACTTGGCAACAGACTAGGAGGCCCACTAAGCAGAGTAAAGCTAAGAGGAAAAAAAAATTTCTCGAGGAAGACAATGAAAAGGCTCAGAGTTCAAGGGTGCTGATGGAAGGTAAAAGAATGAAAGACTATTGTGAGGGATTTTTAGACACGAGCAGTGAAGTCTACGAGTAAATAAGTACAAAATTATTAAAGTAATTATATATACGACGAATTGTTTTATTTAAACAGAAACGTCTACAACTTTTATTTATTATTTCCATATTGCCTTCCGAACTACTGATACAATTAATTAGTTAACATACCTTAAGTCAAAAGTAGTTCATATTTCCTATTAGTAGCTACACCTGTTTCGCCTAAACATAAGGCATCCACAGGCTTAGCACACGTAAACAAACTAAAAACACGTTCACAACACAAAACATGTTTGTATATAAAAAAACACACACACACACACACACACACACACACACACACACACACACACACACACACACACACAAAATAGTAAACCGGGTTAGTTCTTGTTCTATTGTAAAAATAAAAAGTTATTTTTCCCTGATGCACATCCTACAAATTCTAATGCTCCTGAGTGACTGGAGGATGCCTTATGTTGAGGCGAAAACAGCTGTAGCTACTAATAGGAAATATAAACTACTTTTGACTTAAGGTATGTTAACTAATTAACTTTTATTTGTATAACATGGTGAAAATAATTATAAAGAGATAGGAAAGAATATTAATTAAATGAATTTAACAATAATGTAGAATAATGTTGTAGTTTTGCAGAGAGTTGAAATCCAAATACTAACTAAGTAGCTCGAAAACTATTCGACTATCGTCAGAATTTGTTGCACCCAATTAGAATTAGTCAACGTATCGATCGTGACGAAGGCGATTTTAATTGTTTACCTGAAACAAAAGTTGTAATTAACTAAAATTTCAAACACAGTAAACCTTTAGGATCTTACAAATCAGAAGCCAATTTCTTGAACGTTTTAATTATTTCAACATTCAATCATCGTAACAATCAATTTCACTAATTTCATAAAGTCTGATTCAATAGAATACCCATAAAATCGATTTAAGATGAGTTAACCAACTAGATCCACACAATACCATAGTGTATATTATTTCTGTTATCATATGTAAATTTATTAATTAGAAATGCCCCTCTTTTAGAACACTAAACTATTAGAAAATAACACAAACACAAGGTGATGACTAGAGTTCAATAGATTATTATTGATGACAGCTGAATGTCTGAATGTTAATACATTTAATAACTTAATTATGTAAGTTAACTTGATTCATAAAGATTATTATGTTTTATATAATACTATTTGTTTTTTTCGTTACTTATATGCATGCCTACAGTGAGTACAGTACTGGTGTAGTAATCCTGAGGTAGCTGGATCTACACGTTTTTCTTGTAGTCTTGGGTTAGATCCCAATGTTTCAACTTTCCTATCCGATCTCTCTAGACCAACTTTTGTTCTCTTTCGATCCTGACACTACAAGAGTATTCAAGGGCTAAGGGTCTTTATTTTAAGTTATTTTCTTATAAAGCGATTATGAATAATAGGTTTCACGCCTTTAAACATCAAAAAAACTTTTTTAAACTAAGAATTTGCTCCGCTCCAGTCTATGTCATGTCATAACGACTTAATATCGGAGAGAAATTAAAATTTAAAAAATATTGTTTCTTTAAAAGCAACGCATTATCAAGTCATATTAATTTACAACGTTTTATTACTATTCTCATTGGTTTATATCATGGGCTTGTATTAACAGACACGTACGGTCTTGCTACTTTAATTTCAGATTAGCGTCGATATTTGAAAGGAAATAAAGCATGCAGTAGTGCTTGTCGCCATATTGGTTTGGAACATGAGTGTGAAGAGCGGGAAGGGGGAGGGGTAACCGTGCCAAATTAAACATTCTTTGTTGTATGCAGCGCCCGAAACCCGTTAAAAGAATACATGAGAGACAGCGTGGAGCCACTGGGTGTTTCGTGTGTTCAACCTTCTCCTTTCTACAAGGCAGAATAGAAAGCTGCCTTGGTTGGCAACTATTTGATGTAATGGATTATATCAATTCTTTCTCTTCCTGTCTTATGCTTTTCTTTTCTGGGATTAGTTGAGCTATTTAGTCCATCTACTCTTGATGACATTATAAATCGTGTAGAGGTTATGTTTGCGTAGTAGTTTCTTACTTTTATACGTATAATAAAGACTTGCGAGAAAGGTCAAATATCGATGTTACTCGGGGTATTAGAAATAACCATTTTGAGGTCCTTTGAGTCCAATAAAATAAAGCTTCAGAATGATATGCTGTCTGTACTGTACTATGAGGATCAAACGAGTAGAAGGGAAATAATTTGTAAAATTGAATTTGATGTGTGCCCAATTTTTGTCAATTCGGATTTTTTATTTGATTTATTTTTCCTATACAATATTTCAAACTTTGGGAGCTGTCCTTAGACCAAAACTTAAAACTTCGATTTTCTTAAAATCAAATCAAATCAAATCTCAAAGCCTCTAAAAATCCTTTACAAAGCCTCTTAGAATCCTAACCAGATGATTTTATCGCCACCTCAACAAAAATTCTGGTGTGGAAGTTATAGGTAAAGTAAAAAAAAAAAAGAGAAAAAATGGATTTATTATAAAATAACTTATTTCCCGAAATTGACTCAAATTTCGACTGAAATGTGAAGATTAATGACCTAAACCAGAAAGTTATCGTTCCACTAAGTGGGGAAAACAATATGAATCTTAATAGTAGTCATTAAAAACACGTATTCTGCATAGGACGAGCTAAAAGCAATCTTAGGATCTATTCAAATATATAAATATTTTCAATTCTTTTAAAAACATTACCAAAAGTTGAAAAGTACGTTGTAACTTTGTGTTTACTCATCTCTCATAAGAAATATATAAGTAAATATTTGACCGTTGGGTTGTTAAGTTATAGTGTGCGCGTGAAAATACTTAGTATATTGTTTTTTAATCGGTTTTTGTACAATCTTAGCTATTATTTTGGAAATAGGTTTTGAAACGGAAAATGTGATAGTCCATAAATTGTGTACATGTTTTGCATCGTTATTTTGTGTCAAAGATTCCATTTTCAGGTGGAAAAAACATACGTCTGGATGTCTACCTGTACCCTGTATGTCAATATTATATCAAGGAAGGTTGTACAATATATTCCAAAAGTTTAAACTGTAAGTGTAATGCCCATGTACCGCTTGAAATGGAAAAAAATACTTTGGAGACAATTTATTAGGTGTAAGGGTAAAAAAATATGAGGCGGGTGGAAAGTCAGGTACTATCACAAAAACAGACTTTGCTGCATAGCAAATTCTGTATGCAATGGTTTCATTTTTGGCAAAATAATTTTAAGCCTGAGAGTGAAAATAGGAATAAAGCAATAATTAATGTTCTTTTAACAAATATTGAATTGTGTGGTTTTACGAAAATATTTGAAAATCATCAACCTTATTTAATAAATGGAACATATAAACATTCAAAATAACACTTCAAATAAACATACTGGACTTTTTATTCAATTATGGAGGACATAAAGATGATCACTTATTACACCTCCTTCCTACTCATAATAAATTAAGGATAAATATATTTTGTTAAATATTATGGTTGTATTTCTTATATTATTTGTATTGTGTTACAATCTATACATTCAAAGAAATTGTAACTAAACGAAATAAAGCGTAAAATGTTTTAAACTATATTAAAAACTTGTTTGATTTTTATAAATAAAAGTAACCGACGACGTTGAGATATCCCTACTCTGGCTAATTCTGTTTACATTTTTTATGAACTACTTTCTTGAACATTTCTGCCTTCTTTCTCTTGTATGATATCTACAAAACAAATTTGTTTTAAACAATAAAGTTGGTTAGTTTTAAACTGCTGAATGAATGCATTGGTAAACATTAATAGGCTTTGGGGACGCTTCATTTCAGCAAACGTTAAATAAATGGTGCTTCGTTAATTTCTTGACCACATCTCATCAAAGGTTGGCTTTTGACGAATAATTTTTTTACTTCAACTAGGTACCACTTGCGTCATTGGTTAACTATTTCTTCCATTATAGGAATACAACCCATATTGCAAATTTTGATTCTATAAATCATATATATTTTAACCGCTATTTTCTCGATGCAACAAAGCATAACCCTCAGAGTGTCGTAGGCGACCTCAAGATTGAAAAGATTTCAATTTTATCCAATTGTATAGGTTAAGATTGGAGAGATAAGCACTCTGATGATCAAGGTTACCAGTTTATCAACCTGATAGTGTCTGGCTGCTTGAGATTGTGTCAGATGACGTGACGTCGCGTCGAGTGCTGATCTCGGTGTTTGACTTTTTAAAGCATTGTTTTTCAACCCGCTGGCCCACAAGGGTTTCATAGCAAGATGTTTAGTGGTCCGCTTATTTAAAATCAATAAAATTATATAATTAAGAAAGTTAAAAAATAATCAGTTCGATAAAAATCCCTGCTGTTTTTTTATGTTTAAAATTAAAATAGAAATGAACTGAATGTGTAATCTGATTTGAGGCTCAAAATGAATTACTTTGAAAGTTGACTTCAAAAATACAACACCAACCCATTCCATTAAATTGACTTGGGAAGTCCTTAAAATATAATGTTGTAATTTTGATAAATAAATCTTAAATACTTAACATTATTAATTCTACGGGCTTAGAATAGAAACATTACACGGGAAGTGTGTATAATGTTACAATATATTTATTACGAAATAGTTTTTGTTATTTAAATGACACGTTGGTTAGGGTTAGTATTAAAAGGGCCGCGGCCAGCCATAGGTTTTAAATCGGCTGACTCGTTAGACAGTTACCATTTCTAAGATATTTTTATACGAAAATGGAGATGGTTGATTACACAAATTGCAAAGAATTGTCAAGGAGACGAGAACAATCTCTGGGTGTATATAGTGGAGAAGAGTGTGAACCAGGTATGAATTACCCAATCAGGGGTTGTCACCTGGGATATTAAAAGGGAAGGTTGAATTCATAAGAGAAGAACAATATTCAGGTTCAAATGTAAATAGTCAGTAGAACTATTTAACGTGCATTGATGTTATCGATAAAGTCAATGATATTTTTATACAGAAAATAAATATTTTCCGGCGATGCAAGTTGCGAACAAGATGTGATAAATAAAAAAAATAAAAATTGCATCAGTATTGTACAATTATTTGTTAAATAAGGATTACATAGACTGTATTGTTGGTTTTATTTATAAAATGTTTTATCTTAAAATAATTACAATATATAATTATTTTTATCGATCAATATAATCTCAATCCATAATATCCTGGAGTATAAATCCATTGTGAACAACTTGCACTGTCTTCGGACAATATCGCTGCAAGGAAAATTCCACAATGTTGTACGCAAATTTTTTCCTTTGGGTTGTCTTGAACAATAATTATTAATTGTATTCGGTCAAGTGCATAGTTGCCTATACTACAATGGTACGATAAATTCTTAGATTTCTCTCCAAGCAAGAAGAAAATTGTTTCGATAAATTAAATTGCTGATTAATGCGTAGGTCACAATAAGTTGATTTATAGCCATTAGTTAAGTAACGGCAATATGTGAAAGGTTTGTTTAATTAATCTTAGGAATTCCAATGGCTATTTTACAGCCTGCCTTGGATTGTTTTATGGTGTTGGCTGTAAATCTAACTCAATAGTAATTCCAATGCAAATTTAACGATAACACTTTTTTCTTCTTCTTCCGGTGCTGTTTTGTGACTAAAATACAGAGGTTTGAATAAACAATTGAATTGATGAATTTATCTAAATAGAAAAACAGACTTAATAGTAATTATTAAATCTTATACTAATATTGTAATATATTTAATTTTCCGTTTTTCTAAAAAAAAGTTTTGTAAAAACTTAGTAACCACAAACTTTTTGAAAATTGTTTGTTCTGTTTGTTTACTTTTAGTTTATATTTTACAACATCGAATTAAAAGTTCGACCTTAACCTTTCAAAATCCATTAATTATTAATCCATTAATATGAAGTCTGTATTACGGAAGGCATTAATTTTGCTGTGCTTTTACCTGATAAACTATTCTAAAAGCTACCCTTCTTATTGACCCAAACTCGTCTCTTCAACTTCACCTCATACAAAAGCAATATAAATTTTAAAAAAAGTTTAAGTCATAATGAAGAGAAAGTCACGTGATGGAGTATTAAATTGAAGTTGTGTTATCTTTTTTTTTAGAAATATCAGTTTTGATGTTTGACGTCTGTGCTCTACAACACAAACAACTTACGTATTTTTATCAAACTTGATATATAGTCATATTTGGCGCAACTATTTTCTTAGACTTTTTCTATAACTCAAAATTTGGTCGTCGTAAAATGTAAACAGAAAAATTCTGATTAACGGAAATTTGGTTCCATTGATTTAAATAAAATTTTGCTAAAATGTTGATTTCAAGAACACAAATAAAATGTAATAGTTTTCATCTCCCCATAAACAGCGGTTCGAAGGTTAGAAAAAAAGGGAAATGAGCTATGAGCGTCATCTTAAAAGTATGAATTTTTCTTATTTCTGTTTCAACATTTATTTGTTTCTAAACACTAAATCATACAAAAATATGAAGTAAAAGACTATTAAAAGAGAAATGCTTCAAATTTCACCTTTTGGCAGCAGTATTTTAATGCCATCTACTATTTCTGTGCAGTACATATACCGTTACTTTGGCAGAGGTATTGATGAGTCATTCATCATTACTTTGGCAGAAGTAATTGTAGGTAATTATACAAATTTCATAGTGTGTTGGTAACACTGCATCAATAACAAACAGTTGTTTAGTTTTGTAAATTGGCACGTTGTAACTTCCGTAAAGCTTTATATACAGTACAATGCGATCCTAATACACGCAAAACATCACGTACGCTGATTATTACGGCGAATATGTTACGTTTCTGGGAACTTCTACCATCATCATAATGGATTTAGCAATCCGATAATTAATATGGTAATTTTCGGGATGGGAATCACTAGATTTTAAAGAAATTATGTATTCAATTTGGTTACTAAACGCTGTTAATGGTTACATAAAATTTTATTAGACCTTATTCCATTTAACTCCTTGTTGGTTATTTCGGCCGCTCTACTACGTTGTTTCGCAACTGTAAATTTATTTGTCCATTTATTAATTCCTTTTGTTTATTCGTGTATTGAGACCTAATAATTTGTTTGACTCTATATCGCTTTCTCCTTGTCAATATCTGTATTTAGGGCAAATGAACTATATCATCTACTGTCTCAGACAAATTACATAATTAAAAGGGAATATATTTCATAAAATTCATACCAGAAAAACAAGCATGGTAACTAATAAAATATTATATTTCATAACAACTGTATGATAACTACTATAATGTAACCAGAGTAACCAGAATAAGAATTTCAACAAATATAATAGTTATAACAATATAATATTACAAGGCCGTAAACAGTATGATACTTATAAAAACGTTAGATGTCAGAATAATAGTTTGATAGAACAAATTCTTAAATATTAGAAAGTATTAAATTACCAAAAGCAGTATTATATTTATAAATAAATATTAAGCTTGACTTGTGAGATATTATTAGATAGAATATAACTTGAACACAAGTGTATACAAAAATTTACTTAATCAAACACGTTTCAACGACAAAGTCGCCATCCTCAGTGGTACATGAGATGCAATAACTAAACTTTAACTATAGTGTGATATTTAATATAATAGAAATACCAGAATAACAACGTGATGGTTACGACAAAGTTAATTGTTAGTAGAATAACAGTTTGATAGTTTAAAAAACTAATCTATGCCGGAACAACAGTATGGTATTTTAAACAAAGTATTACATAGTACCAGAATATTAAGATGCAGCTACTAATAACAAATAATAATTACTCAATAAGAATACGATAGTTAGGGCGTAATTTTCATACCAGAATAACAAGATTTTCATCTGCTTTATATTCGTCCCAAGTTTGCATTTCAAAGTACATTAAAAAAATAACGTCATAGGCCTATAGTGAAGAAAATTTATAGCAATAGCTTGTTTCGGCGGTAACTCAGTTTGTGAAACCTAATTTAACATTAATTATTACACACAAAATATAAATGTTTCAACCAGAATTAGAGATTACACTTTAAAGTATTAATTATTAAGCACAGTTAGACATGACATTTCGTGATTATAATTCTTAAATTTATAAATTTTAAAATAATTTTTTTAACTTCTCCCAAACGTTAAACATTTTTTTTTATTATCTAATTACAAAATTTATAGAATAATATGGGAATTACAATAAATATGTAGTTTTTGAAAATACAATGTTTATACATTTTAATTTTCTCGTAAAAAAACTTGGGAATTATTGTAAAATGAATTCTTCTGTAAGAATCTAACTGAAATGAGTTATATTAAAACAATTACTAATCAATCCGTTATTAATTTAAAAAATGAATTTACTAATCAGTAGTTTATCGTTCTCATTTGTCTTAAAATATAAACATTAAGAACGACAAAACTTTACGGTTAAATAGTAAACACTAATATTATATACAGTATGCGGTGTTGTGCGTCTCATTGAATGTGATTTATTTACAAATTCTAAACTATCAATTTTGAAGACAAGAGTATTTTGTCTGGAATGAAATTAAAGTGTGGCAATAAAAGTTAAGAATGTTTAACAGGGAGAGAGAGAGGGTTGTTTTTCAACTGCAAAGTAATTGTTGCTTTTACAATTCAGATATATTGCAGTATATATTGCGAAATGGAAATGTGTTGGCCCATTAAATCTTCTCGAATGCGACAAAAAACACAAGAATTTTAAGCACTGTTTTATTACGCTGTTTCCGGATATAAATGTACGAAAGAATTCCCTCATAACGATGGTTAAATTATTTAAATATATTAAAGACTATTAGAGGAGCTTCAGCACGCGAGCACAGCTTCATAATTAAAATAAATAGTAAATAACATCCGATGTCTATAAATTAATATATTATTTTGTTAACCAATTTTTATATCGGAATGTATTCGTCGCTGGGATTAGATTATTGTTGATATTTTTCTTGATCTTTGTTTTATTTTGTTTTAATCATATTTTTACTTGTCCAATAAACGAAGTACAAGATACGTTTGGTAAATTGAAAATATCTTCAACTTCCGTTTTTTGACTAACATTCAAGTTTCATAACCTCAAGAGACCGAAGAAGTGAATGTCGACATGCTGTGCCCGTCCATCGTCGTTGCCGTCACCATCCTTCGTGGTTAACTTTCCCGTCCATCGTCGTTACCGTCCTCGTCCATCGTGGTTAACTTCCCCGTCCATCGTGGTTGCCATCCCCATCCATCGTCGTTACCGTCCTCGTCCATCGTGGTTGCCATCCCCATCCATCGTCGTTGCCGTCACCATCCTTCGTGGTTAACTTTCCCGTCCATCGTAGTTGCCGTCCCCATCCATCGTAGTTGCCGTTCCCATCCATCGTGGTTTCCGGCCCCGTCCATAGTAGTTGCCGTTCCCATCCATCGTAGTTGCCGTTCCCATCCATCGTGGTTTCCGGCCCCGTCCATCGTCGTTGCCGTCACCATCCTTCGTGGTTAACTTTCCCGTCCATCGTCGTTACCGTCCTCGTCCATCGTGGTTAACTTCCCCGTCCATCGTGGTTGCCATCCCCATCCATCGTCGTTGCCGTCCTCGTCCATCGTCGTTGCCGTCCCCGTCCATCGTAGTTAACTTCCCCGTCCATCGTGGTTGCCATCCCCATCCATCGTCGTTGCCGTCCCCGTCCATCGTAGTTAACTTCCCCGTCCATCGTGGTTGCCATCCCCATCCATCGTCGTTGCCGTCCCGTCCATCGTAGTTAACTTCCCCGTCCATCGTGGTTGCCATCCCCATCCATCGTCGTTGCCGTCCTCGTCCATCGTCGTTGCCGTCCCGTCCATCGTAGTTAACTTCCCCGTCCATCGTGGTTACCATCCCCATCCATCGTCGTTGCTGTCCTCGTCCATCGTCGTTGCCGTCCCCATCCATCGTGAATGCAGTTCCCGTCCATCGTGGTTGACGTCCCCGTCCATCGTGGTTTCCGGCCCCGTCTATTGTGGTTGCCGTCCGCGTCCATCGTCGTTTTCGTCCCCATCCATCGTAGTTGCCGTCCTCGTCCATCGTCGTTGCCGTCCCCATCCATCGTAGTTGCCGTTCCCGTCTATCGTGGTTGACGTCCCCGTCCATCGTGGTTTTTGGCCCCGCCCATCGTCTTTACCGTCCCCATCCATCGTGGTTGCCATTTCCATCCATCTTCGTTACTGTCCAAGTCCATCATCGTCGCCCCGTCTTTACTCCAAAAAATTAAGATATGAACGCAATAGTGTGTTCATATATAACTCTATTGAAATTCTGACAAAGAGAATTAAAAAAGACAAAATGTTATTCATGAAAACACAATAAATTAGATAAAAATTTGCAGTTTTTAATTATACATGAATGGTAACAACCCCACAACCCTACGACAACAAATATAGAAGTTATTTCCAAGAAAATAATTTCAAATTCTAACCTCCCAAGAAAATGTGATATTGTTTAGTTACGGAATCTAGAGCCAAGTCCCTGACAAGAGCCTAGCGAGCTATAGCTTCTTCACATTATGTACCACATTGAGCCCCTCCAGAGCCGAGACATTGACATGCTCTAAACGAGCGAAGACGTTTTAATGTATACACATCTTCTATGCACGTTTGAGCTTAGCCGACATTAAAAAAGTAGTGATATACACAATTACGAAGTTCGGGTAATAAACGTACCCTACTGGATAAGATCCCTTGATTAACCTTTCCTACAAACCCAAAACACCAAGTAGGCCTATTGGGAATGTGTAATAACTTTATCTTTGTTATTTTCCTACTAGGATTGATACTTTTTAGTTACCGTTTTGTTGTTTAAGTTTTATATTATTTCATTTCTTTTTCATATATATTGTTGTATGTTGTATTTTATGTAGCCAATCTGTATTGGTTTTACTCCACACTTCTAGAAGATTTTATTTTTTGATTTAACACGTATAAATAATATAGACGTTTTGAGGAAATAGAAATGAATTATTTTTTGTTATGTGGAAGGGTAGGCCTATGTGAAAAAGTAAATGCAATGTTATGTATCGGTTATTTTTCACCGATAGTTTAAAAATTGTTTTCACTTCTTATTATTTTGATTTAACTAAAACATACAACTTATTTATCAGTTACAAATTACGAAAAACTAACACGGTTGTTCAACAAAAATCTAAATATTCTACGAGTTTTCCTGCCGTACAGAGAACTGACAAGACAATATTTCATTTTGCTAAGTAGCCTCGTTGTAAATTCAAAGCTTTGTACTAAACATTAGCGGTAGTGTTACGTCTATTTGTTTCATCCGAGCCGCCATTTTGTCGCCTTTGAAATCTTCTCCAAACAAGAAATATACGCCAAAGGGAAGCAATTTCTTTAAGGCACTCTGCATATGGGCACCCCACACTCCGCCTCACCGCTTGTCTTGAAGGATCTCAACCCGCCCCCACCCCTTCAAGTTCCTTATCGCCCTTCACTCGTGGACTTTTGTAGTGGAAAAACAAAAGACGTGTTTCGTGTATTAAAAATATAATCAAATGAAACTCTGGTTCCTTATTTGTAATCTTTGTGAAGTTCCTTTAAAATTATAATTCAGTTTAGTTTCTAGGATAATTTAGTTTGCATCGCTTTGTTAATTAGTAGGCCTATTATACTCTTTAGAAACAATGAATAACAATCAAATTTGAAAAGAAAAAAAGGCGAAAATCAAACATCGTCTTGTCTAATGGTTTTAATGTCTCGCGTGGTAAGTAAAAAGTCCGGTTTTAAATCTACTTATGTCCTCAAAAAGTTACAGTGTTAACCCAACATCATGTGGAAAATAAGGAACTACCACGATTTTTATTATTATATTTTATAATAAAAGTAAGTTTATTATATTATTTAGTTTCTAATACTTACATACAGTTATCGAATGTTCAATGATGAGGGTTCATGTTCATTGTTGGAATTTTTTTTTACTCAAATCTTTAAACATTTTCGTTAATATTTCCACCAATACACTTTGTTTTGGTTCTTAGCTACTACATATAACAATTTTTCAAAATCGTTAATTAATTTTAGG
The DNA here is from genome assembly GCA_963513935.1 of Aphrophora alni. NCBI lineage: Eukaryota > Metazoa > Arthropoda > Insecta > Hemiptera > Aphrophoridae > Aphrophora > Aphrophora alni. The sequence continues at coordinate 64,358,623 of OY740773.1, read as the reverse complement.
ATCTACAGCTTTTTATTTATAGCCGTACCAATTACGTCTTTTAGTTTTTGACAGGTAGTTCCCTAACTGCTTGTTTTGAGGAAAAGAGTACCAATAGGTATATAAGAGTATTTACAGCTTTATTTACGGCAAACATCGATAACATTTGTTTGAAACGTCTATCAATAATATCAATCTTTTTTCGTCCAACCCAAATACTTTGTTTCTATATATAAAAAGTAAGAAATTAAAACGATCAAAATTGACCCAAGCGTTTAGGTTACGCATGACTGAACATACTCTACGGACGGACAGAAGCTTTTGTCTGCATCTCAGACCTATAAAACTTGAAGAACATCTTTATATCGAATTCGATTGGTTTGAATGTCAGCATGAGTCTGAGTATGTCTTGCAGATTTTGTAGAGTCCAACATTTTTAATGTCTAAAAAATTCCACATTTCATTTACAAAATTGTTTAAACATTTTTTCGTTATTTCTCCACGTACTTTATATAGCCTAAAAGTAAGTGTGGCTTAGCAAAAAAATTATAACTGAAAAATTAATATTTTGAGAGTTTTGCTAGTTAAAATCAGTATTTTAATTGAATTAATGAATACGTAGTGAAAGGGTGAGCGTATTTAACTAGGTCCTGTCTGAACGTAATGGCTACATGTTAATTATGCCTATTTTTGTTAGCGTCTTGGGAAAAAAACTATTATTTATTATACTATTTACTTTCGAAAACGGTTTGTTTGATTTTCATCCAATTTCCCAAACATTTTGTACGAAATATGTAGTCTAATATTGTTTTTAGAATGTTGGGTTCTACATCACGTTTATTTTCTAATCGAGACATTTAGACAAACAGAAGTTTACATCTTAGCTGAGATTGAAACCCTAGAAATTTTGTTGCCAGGGCAAAGGAGAAGAATTAAATATGAATAACTTGATGAAGGAGATCAAAATGATTTCAACAACTTCCAACTATATGAAGACGTGTACAGGTGTATATAATCAACATGCTACATTGGTACTTGATTGACTGTTTGGAAAACTCTTGACAAATCTATGAATTTCCTTTGACAAAAGATTCTATGAAAACGTAATTAGTTATTGTAAACAACTTACTTCTAAATACCATAAAACAAGGTTTTTTTACTGGTGACATACAACTTCTGTTTTCTCTTTGTCATCCAAGCAGATATTTTCCACAGGGAAAATAATTATTTTAAAAAGTACAATACATTTTTTAAATGTCATACACTTTAGCTAAAAGTATCATTAATTGGTACCATCAGTTTTGCTTTAAAAAGTAATTTAATTTGATATGTAACATGATGTGGTTCTTTTTTGTGTGTTTTGAGTGTGCACGAAAATACCACACTTATGAGGGAAAGGTAAAATTCAGTTCAACGTCGAATGCTATTCTCATTAGTCTAGCGAACATTTTAAAAACTGCTTAGATTTTTTATTTTACTTATTTAGCAATTTAATAATTATAAAATCTCAAATACATTTTGTATCGCCACTCTTGTTACGGTCATAAAAAAAATATTTTGCGAGCGCCAATAAATTTGTCTTTTGAAATCGCCTTTAATTTGACATGACACAAGATTCGGGTTCATATTTGATACTTTTGAGTACCCCCAAAAATCTCTCTCCCCCCCCATTTAGAGAGAGGTGCAAAATTCCAAACTATCATAAAAGAAATTACAGATCACCTAGTTAAAAGTTTCAAAAGGGTTTGGCTCTATTTAGGTTCATACAAACGTTAAGGTAGGAGGAAGGACTTTACTAACACAGTGTATTTGAGAAAATGGATTGTTTACAGTTGTTGTTTCAAGATATGTTAACATATTACCTCTAATTATATTTTACAATATTAGTTACAAAAGTAACAAAACCAATTTCAAACACTCAATATACAAGGTGAGTTTTACGTCCCTTCCCTCCTACCTTTTAGTATATGGTTTAAGTTAGGAAATTGAAACTCCTCGTATCCATATTGGACCTAAATATCTTGACTGTCCAACTGTAAAGGGGTACGGTTCAAAGGAAATCAGGAGAAAATCTTAAATGAAATCATAGGTCGATATGTACATCAAATTAAAAGTCTTGTTAGTAAAACACAGTGCCGCAACTGGATCTCCAAAGGTTCATCCTATCGAAAATGACGGAGTTTTAAAGTTTATAAAATAATAAATACATGTTAAAACCACATTTTACCACCCTACTTTTTTTAAAGTTTACCCCAGAATTTTTTCCTACAAGCTGTTTGTTTAGACACGTGAACAAAGTATCGTTTGTGGTGTTGTAACAATTTAGGGGATCACTGGACGTCCAAGATCTAAACGATTATAATAAGAAGAGTGTCATGCTATAAATATGTCGTTTATCACCACCTTATTACGCCGAAAAATTGCAATTTAAATTAATAAAGATGATGCGTTATTTTGTTATTAATTTATTGTCAATAAAATTATTGTCAAAAAAGCAAAAAAAAAACAATCTCAACTGTTTTTAAATACTGTATGACATAATAGGACTTTAACGAAACTATTAACAAACCACGTCAGAGTATCTTTACAGTGAGGTATTTAATGGTCTGACTAATTGTAACCAAAGAAAATACGTACGTTTACCTGGGAAAATCCAGGTAACAAATAACTTTCACTTTTCCTACGCCTCTGGAATAATGTCAAAGATTAGCCTACTTTAGAAAAATTTGACAAAAACGTTTTTGAAAATAAATTAATAATAAAATAAGGACTCACCATTTTTTTAAATTTCATCTTTACACCGTTTTTTAAGTGTAAAAATGTTGTGTAAATGACATATCACATGACTCTCATCTTAATCAAATCTTGACTCCTAGATCTAGGACTTCTGGTGATCCCCTAAATTATTTGTACACCACAAACGATAATATTTTTAGGTGTCTAACAAACACCTTGTAGGAAAAAATTGTAGGGTAAACTTTAAGTAGGGCGGTAAAAAGTGGTTCTAGCACGTACTTTTTTAAAACTTCAAACCCTGTCATTTTTGATAGGATAAACACTTTGAGTTTCGGTTCACAGCGCTGTGCTCTACTAACAAATACCTTTAAATTTATGTAAATATTGACCTATACTTTTATTTAAGATTTTCTTCTGACTTCCTGTAGCCCATTCCCCATTGGAATGACAATCAGAGAGCACATCAAAACTAAATTATTTAGATCCAATATGGATATGCAGAGTTTCAATTTTCTAACTTAAACCATATACAATAGGTAGGAGGAAGGGACTTAAAATTCACTTTGTATATGGAAGCACATCCTCATAATGACTTATATATCCTAAACTTAAGTCTCTGACTCTTTGTTGGGCTCAAACTAAAGGGCATTAATACTTACGATGTTTTAAAGGTACTACCAACACAGGCATATTCAACATGCTACCACCTTCCATATTGTATTTTGTGCTCCATTTAGCGCTTAGCTTCATAGCCAGTTCCAAATTGCGGTATACCCCTTGATTCGTACGCCTCCAGTCTTCAGCGATCTGATTTTTCCTCATTCTGCACTGACGGAATCACTCTCAAATGTCTTGTGAATGGTTAAACAGGCAGATCACTATTAAAATTGGTGTTCTTTAGTCTTCTGTTGTTTACCAACCTTCAGACGGAGATTGGTAATACACATGAGAGACTGAAGATGATATTATTTTACAGTACTTTTATCCACTTTCCTGTTGGTTAAAACTAACACAATTACTAAATACACAAATTAGCAGTAGCGTTATCACAATTATTATCAACTGGACTTTCATCAGTTTAAAATATATTAAACAATAACTTATTTTCATACCAAATTTTTAGGAGCACCTCATAAATAACTCAATTATTAATGTTCTTGCAATACGTACTTTTATTTAGTTTTTAGTATATCTGATACATAATACACCTTAAGGTAATAAATAAATTAGTAATTTGAACAGTTTCAAAACTATATTACATTCTTTCAACTGACTCTGTTATTTTGTCTTATATTATGACAGACAAGAATGGCAGATTTTGTACTAAAAGTTCATTTTCATAAGTATATTCTAAATTACTTGCGATTGATCATTTTACTTTTCATGCATTGTTTTTAATACACTTTCTTTTCCGCATACCTGATTGATCTAAATTTGATGTTGAATGTTTCTTGGAAATATAATTTTTGTGGTACCTTGTACTTAAAACTCAAAATTTGAGGGTCAAATAACCATAAGAAATGAACGCAACATTACGATTTTCTCAAAAATCGGCTTTAGCCGGTTTTAATCATAATTTACTCAAGTGTATCCTCTAAGTACCAAACAAAAGTTGGTGTACATCTCTCGAAAAATGTCGGTTAGTGAGTTATCGAAAATAAAACATAAAAATCTGCCATAGGGATGTTCAAAAATACAGTAATTATTTTTGCGAAAATATTCATTTTAGTTATTTTGAAAAGACTTGTCGTCTGGCATCATTCCCCTGTTGTTAGTAGACTAGTCTGTCAAGTCTTGTGCAGCTCAAAAGATTAATAAAATTTGGTAAGTGCTGGGCTTATTTCAGTTATATCTCGAATCTTTATCCATTGTTTTGAACAATAAACTTGATTACGTTTTGCTAAATAAGGATCTATACAAAACGTATTTGTTGCCAATCACCTCCAAAATTCAGGTTCATAAAAACTTTTTAAAAAACCGCCATAGAGTAAAAGACTTAATTTTCAAAAACAAGTGTACCTATTTCGTTCATATTTTGATAAAACTAGAAAATTAATAACAAACTATAGTGTGAAAAATCCCAAGTAAAAGGAAATTAAAATCAAAAATAACTGGCTGAAAACAAAAATAAACTTTGACCGTTATCATTTTAAATCAACATCAAAAAGGATCAACATACTATATCGAAAAATATAATAATCTTGGATATAATTATTTTTAATATCTTAAGAAATTCATAAGAAAAACTCAGTAATAAAGTAATTTTTTTTTTTTAAGTATCAGTAGTAAATAGACATTTTTTGGAAAGATGGTAAAGAATATTTTTTCGTTTATTAAATCTCTTTGTGAGTAGGTTAGTGGCTTTTTTCCAAGGATTATTTTGAACTGTAACAACCATAAAAACAAAGTTTCCTTAAAAATTTACAGCTTGAAGGAAAAAAGAGATACAGTATAATGTATTTATTACATTTTTAAGGAGGCGAAAGAGAGTTAGGACGATTGTATAATTTCATCATTAGGAAATATATATACAATTCAAAGAGAGAGAGAGAGAGAGAGAGAGAGAGAGAGAGAGAGAGAGAGAGAGAGAGAGAGAGAGAGAGAGAGAGAGAGAGAGAGAGAGAGAGAGAGAGAGAGAGAGAGAGAGAGAGAGAGAGAGAGAGAGAGAGAGAGAGAGAGAGAGAGAGAGAGAGAGAATGCAAGTGAGGGCATATTTATTTAAATAATTCTCGACCTTACGTTTCAAGCAATAGATTTTTTCCACTAGAATAAATTTTGTAACCGAAGTTAAGTTAATAATTGCCACATGTAGGCCTAAATCCGGCTTATAATATTTCCATTGACAGATCCATCAAGCAAAGCACAGACTATAAAAGTCAAGGGTAACTTTACATTTAATGGCGACCAGTTTTGTACGTTGTATCGTTCACAGGTAGGACTATTAAAATATTCTGAGGACATCGTGTTTTCAAGTGTACAATAAAAATGTCAAAAAGTTATGAAGTTTTTGTTATGAGTGTGTTTATGCTAATAAATCTGGTCGAAGAAATGTGTTCGACCGGCGGTTGTTTCACATTCACCGGGTGGATTTCATTAAATAAAACTAATTTAGTTAAATCTTTGAATTAAATTTCTTTTTTTACCCACGAAAAAGAATGTTTACGATGTTTCGACCAATGAGGAATCTTACTTGATCGTAAATTAACAAATCAGTTTTAGTATCATAGTGCACCTAACCATAAACTTGTTAATGATAAGCTAGTCAAGTCGGGGAGTTATTGTGTTCTGTGACTTATCTATTAGCATTTACGACGCCATCATAAAACTAAAAGCTTCGACTTTTTTCTCTCTTCTAATTCTCCTCTTAGAACATTACACCCGAGTGTGAATGAAATATTAACAATTCATATTGAACAAAAGCGGATTCATTTTATGTTTCAAGTTTTTGGTTTTAATAGACGACCATATAATGAAATATCCGGGTCGTTTGTAGGAAGATTTTCATGACTGTTTCAAAATTAGAATGATAACTATGATATTAAAACTGTTGGTTGATGTTTTAAAATTTTCTTGGTTGTTATAGTAAATGTTTTAACAATTTTTAAAAGAATCAATGAAATTGTGTTTAGAAGTTAGTAAAATTAAGTAATTTCTTTCAAAACAAATAGGTCAGAAAACACATTTTTTACTTTCAGAGGAGAAGTAAAAATTTGATGGGTTGATAAACCTATGTTGAGTTTTTCACGAAAATATTCGTTTTGGGCTCACCTTGGATATCACCTTTTTAAAAGCGCAAGTCTGTCAGCCTTACAAAAAAATGGACCTATCTTGAACAAATTTGGAACATGAGTAATTAAAACTAGAGTCTTGGTTTGATTTATTTTTGGGGGTAACTGTATTATTATTACGACTTTATCAAAAATGACTAAAAAGTCTGAATGAAATTTTGTAAAAATATAGGCTCGTAAGGGTCGAAATAAAAAACATATTGTTCACCATCTTCCAAAAACGTTAATTTAGAAGTAGGTAAAGACCCAAAAAATTGCTAATGGAACTGTTTTGCAAAAACCGAATTTCTCCAATGACTAAATGTGAAGATTAATGAGTCAAAACCGTGTACAAAATAGCAGGAAAAAGTAGATTATGGTTCAAACCTCTATTTAAATATACAAATGTCTTTCAAATATTATTGAAACAAAATTGACAGGAAAATGATAAGAATTTTGATGCCAAAATTAGAATTACAAGTTACAAGTTACAAGAATACACAAAATTCAAAAAAAAAAATTGAGAAATAGTGAAAAAAATATTTAGTTCAATTACAGGGTTTGTGAGAAAGTGCGTTATATTTATCGTTTATCTTGTATTTTCTATCTTAGGTACAATTATTTACTTTCAAAAAAAAAATCATTTAATTTACACCATTCAAGGTTAAATTTAATGTCAATTTTTGTACATAGCTTATGGACCTAGAGTGATTATCTTCAAAATATTTGTTAAGGTACTTTGATAAATTGGGTTATGTTCATTAATCATATAATCTCATCAAAATTATAAACGTCGACTTAGTGAAATAATTCTGAGGCAATAAATTGTGAGAGGGGAAAGTTTAGCTCTACTAAACTGATTCATTTGGCTGTGTGTTGTGGTGAGTATATCAAGTGTCTTCTACTAGAATTCACGACGAATAGAAATTCCCTACTATTGCTGTCAAAGCGATAACTTTCGTATCCCCTGTCCCGCAGGGACTGAACCCGGTGTTTTCTCACATAGGACTACTAAGAGAAAGTGGTAGCCACTTGACCGTCCTACCAAAAAATAGTACTAATCAGGGTATTCAGTTTCTTTTTGAAATTTAAATCATAAAAAAGATTAGGAATATGAAACACTTTACTACAAAAAACGGGAAGAATAATGGTAATTATATTTAAAGGAATCAAATCGAAAATATTAAAGATAAAATCATAACAAAGACTCACGGAGATACATGTAATGCTACCAACCTAATTAATAACTATTAATGTTAATGTAATAGCAGATATTTCTTGTTGAAACTCCATATTCAAGGATAAAATAAAGCAAAAGCTTAAAGTTTCAAAAATATTTTGAAACTTCAAGCTATTGCTTTATTTTATCCTTGAATAATTGTTAGGTCAAATACAATACAGAATATTACAAACGTAAGACAAAGAAAGTATACGAGAACCGTAAGAATTATGATGACTAAATAAAAAGAAATTTATTCCGTCCACTACTTATTACCAAATGCGCTAGCGTTTAACCGAAAATAGTGAGGGGGTAGAGACATTGTTCGCACTAAGAAAATATTAAAAAATTTTAAATTAAAATAATTTTCTTTTTCTTCTGTAGTCAACTCCTTATATCAAGTTGAGAGAGGAGTGGAGTGATTTAATTGGTTAGGGCATATTTAGCTATATGTAGATATTACTTTTTTTTTTTTATGAGAGGTGAAAAATGTTCAATAGTGTGTTAGTGAGATTCTTATTCACTAAAAACCGCATCCCTTAGATTTTCCTAACGATTCAGGAATTGTCTCCATGTACCGAGCTAAGGAGTTCTATTAATGGATTAATTGAGAAGAATAGTGGTAAGTGCTGAACGTTATGTAAACGTGAAAGGAGAAGGATGAGAGTTACCTTTATTATTTTGTTAGTGAGTTTGCTGGGGAGTTGCGAAGTGCGACTTCTACGGTATTTGAAACTGAAATAACCCTACAAAAGTGCAACTGCGTACTGCCAAATGCTTCCAGGATCATGCGTCCACTGAGGGAAGTGTCTCATGGAAATGGATTGCACCTTCTGAAACAGAACTGATAAGAAGATATATTTTAATAATATTTTCAAGTGTTGGTCACGTGACAGGTTAAAGTGCGTTGATTTATTCTATGAGTTACTTACTCCATCGTTTTTGTTTTTTTGACGGATATAAGGTCAATCTTTCAGCCAAAAAAAAGAATACAGAGCATGTAACATATACGCTACCTTGATTAATGGGGGGGGGGGGGATTCTGAAAGTGTTTTAAGTATTTCCGTTCGATTACAGATTTCGATCTTTATGTTATTACTTGCAAATCACAAAATAGACTCAAGTCACTACCAAACAAACTGTTTAAAACAGCCGCAATGTTGTAATTTTCACACATCATATTCAACGAACCTAACTTTGTACTAACAGAATAAATTTCTAAAAACACACACTTCTTGCAGATATTTCTTTAATTTTGAGATGAATTTTTAAGGATTTTTTAGTTATAACTATAATAAAATTTGTTTGGGTTTAACTAGACAGAGGTAAATATTAAATCTACACAAATTGAAACAATACAGGATAATACAACACACTGGTAAAAATGTATCCCAATTTAAAACGTTATCGGACCCACTGTTTAAATATTATATATAAAACTTTTTTTAAATTTTAAAATTGGTTACTAATTATAAGTCTTATACCCTGATTTTCCTTGTAAGGAAATTTGTAACACAATATTATCTTTGTCATTATTTTGTCCCACTTGAATCCATTTTTATCATTATTTATTATCCCCTGAATCATCTCTTTGACATTCATTACTTTGTGCCCATTGAATACTTTTTTTAATATAATCATTTTGTCTCCCTTGAATCCTTTTTTATCATTATTTATTCTCCCTTGAATCATCTCTTTGTCATTCACTATTTTGTGCCCATTGAATACTTTTTTATATATAATTATGTTGTCACACTTGAATCCTTTTTTATCATTATTGTGTCTCCTTTGAATCATCTCTTTGTGCTTAATTATTTTGTGCCCCGTAAATCCTCTCTTTATCATTATTTTGTCTCCTTTGGATCCCCTCTTTGTAATTATTTGGTCCCCCTTGAATCCCCTGTTTATCAATATCCCCCCCTTGAATTCTCTCTTGTCATTAGTTTGTCCCTCTTGAATCCGCTCTTTATCAATATTTTATCCCCTTGAATATTTTATTTATCATTATTTTTCCACCTTCCCTTGGATGTTCTCATTATCCCCCATTAAATGGATATTTTGTCCCCCTTAAATGTTCTCTTTGTTTTTATTTTCTCAACTCTTCTTGCATATTCTTTTAGTCATTATTTTGTACGCTTTATAATTTTTTTAACTCCCCTTAAATGTTCTCGTTGTCATCATTTTGTTCCCCTTGAATGCAATCTTTGTTACTATTATATTTCTGTCCTTTTTGAACTTCCTCTTTTCAAAATTGTGGCCCCTTGGCTATTATCGTTACCATTATTCCCCCCGTAAATTCTCGATGTTCCGAATTTTGTTCCCGCCCCTTGATTGTACATTTGTAATTATTTTACCTCTCCTCCAAATGCCCTCTTTGTTGTTAGTCCCCCTTTCAATATCTTTTTCGATTTAATTTTTTATCCCGTCCCCTTCAACGTTCTCTTTGTCACTGATTGGCCATCTTTCCTTCTCCTCGCACAAATAATGATCTCTATGTAAAAGATTTTTCAAATTCTTAGTATCATATACAATAACAATCCTATGAAATATAAATGAATTATGTACCACTGTATAACCAGTATTTTTTTTTAAAAAAATATGTCTAATACCTAATATATTGTGTATTTAATCAATTTGACGCAAATTAAAAATAAATTAAATTAAATATTTTAAGAGAGTATTAAGTTATTTAATAGATATGTGTTCGGGCAATACATTCAAAGCACTACAGCAGAAGGTTTTTGTCGATATCACACATTGAAGAAATATAATTCTGCAAGTGGTACCTTAAGTGTGTCTGTGATGACACCGCACACAAAAGCAGTCGTTAATATAAATAACGATGCCCGTTATAAGACCTCACGTTTTTAATTTTGCCCTTTGCGAGAAGCGCACAGAAACTACCCCTAAAGGAGGGGTAACATTGCGTGAAATACAATAATGGCTTTATGGGGGAGGGTTAATATTTCTGACAAGAACAACATTATAAGAAAATACAGTCAATTAGTTGGAACCAAAAAACATCGTGCATAACACGAAACTGAGTTTATAAAGTTTTTATTAAAATTGATTAAAAGAATACAATTACCAACAGATGTTGTATTTCTCATATCTTTGTTTTATTGATAACTTCTAAACAATAATATATATATATATATATATATATATATATATATATATATATATATATATATTTGTAGGAATATCTATATTGTAGCAAACATAATCACAATTGTTCGTAGTCATTTCGTTTGTACACCATTCCAAAAAAAAACTACTTTTTTTAACTCAGAGGCCTCAAATCGTATATTTCCACTTAAAACCAAACATCAATTTTGGTAATTTCTCATATAACTTTTACTATAATAAATACATGGGAGAAAATTAATACAAACAGTGCACCAATGCAATTTAATATTTTTTGATGTCTAAAATATTATTGTCTAAAAAAATAAATGAATTACTTTTAAAATCTGTGATATTTTTTATTGACTGAATGGTCCGAAACCACAATTTTTTGAGAAATGTATTATATACTTTCTTTGGGATTTAAAAACAAAAATGTTTAAATGCACAACTAGTTCGCCAAAGGGAGAGAAAGTGAGAAAGAGATGGGCGAAAATGGCAAGAAAATTGGTTCATTTGATTAGGTTGAGAAAATATTTTATATGGATTGGTCAAAACGAAAAATCACCAGGTTTTTAAAAAGAAATGTTAAGCGTCGTCTACAAACATTGAAAAAGGGGAATGTAATATTCTATTTAAATTCTGCATCTATAAATTTATAGTAAAAGCTTTTTCAAACAAATAAAGTACTAAATAGGCTTACAATTAAATAAATTTGTAAGTTCCAAAAATCACGAAACGATATTCTTGTATTGTTTTCTATTAAGTTACATAACAGATTTAATTTCAATTTCGTATGTTTTATCCTAATATATTGTAACAAATAAGCTATTTTCTTTAGTCTAATACGCCCTAAAGAAATAAATACTGATATTTGGTTAGAATATAATAACCCTTTAAATTGTTTCTTTTTCAATAGTAGAATTAAATATAGTATAACAAATTTGTAATACTAAATGTCTTCACCCTTACTGTATAGCTTATATAAATATTGCAAAAAGTCGTACGTGATAGGTGGTGTCATTTATGAGTATATTTACCTCACATTTATACTTGACCTCTTGTCAGAGTAACGTCCTAAAATTACCTTGTATTAAGTGTGAAACGGTTGTCTCAATTTTGAGTTATTTATTTACGACCTAAAATTTGCTAAGTTATCGTTCACAGAATATCTGGAAACTCTCATGATATTATTACGAGTACTATGGACTTAGCTTATTAAGAGTACAAGAAAATAAGTAAAAGAATTTTAAATACATTATGTCTAAGATGTACATTTACTTGTAATACATACGTATTCTATATTGACTGTCCATATTAATATTGTGCAATTTAAAATAAAAATGCATCATCAGATATTCTCTTTAATATCATTAACATTTGACGTAAAATGTATAACATTACTGCAATAAAAACTTAAAAGATGAGGTTTGACATTTACACTTTATTAAAAATGCGTTCCTTAAAAGAACTTTCCATTTCAGTTGAAATTATAAAATTTTGTTACTATTTAATTTATGCGAAACATAATTTAATCATTCTCTTAACTTTGTTTAAAAAACTTTCTGACTGACAACATTGAAAATTAAAATTCATATAGGAAAATAAATATATTTTTAGGAATTTCAAACTCTAAAAATTTACGTATGAAAACTAGTACGCTTAAGGTTAGGTAACATATATTTATCTATAACTTCCAAATTGGGATGTTTAAAGTTGAGATCCTTAAAGCTGAGACATGGAACAAGGTACATGGAAAATGAAGATATTGTTTATGAAGATTAGTTAAGAAAAAGTTTGTGCAACATTTATTTCAAAGTGGCCGTAAAATAATATTATTTAAAATAAAAACAAATGTGTAGCGAAATAATGATTTATAAAACTATATTTTTCAATATGATAATTATTATAAAAATACCACAAATTATTGAAATAATAAAACACAAAAATTTAATTACAAAGCATTCTTGTTTTCTCATAAGAAAAGAGAAGATAGGACCTATCGAATTACCAAAGTTAAATTTTCGAATTTTATTGTAGAGTTTTCAAAGTTTTAAAATTTAAACAATAATCAAACATCGGCTTCGACAACACAACTAGACGTCGAATGCAGAAATAAGCAAATCGCAAAGCAAGCAGCCCAAATGTTTGAATTAAAAGACGATACAAAAATCATCGGATTATGGATTTATGGCAAATATTCAAACAAATTAATCTAGAACGAAAAGATTCAACGTGCTTTATATTTACCTAGAAATTTTTAGAAAACACAAACACTAAATTTCATTCAAGACAATAAATAAGTATTGAACTTGACTTGTGAGATAATATTAGATTTTAAATAAACTCGAACACAAGATATCACAAAAATTACGTTTACTTAAAATCAAACGCGTTTCAACCACAAAGTTACCATCCTCAGTGATACATGAGCTACAATACCAAAACTAAACTTACCAGTAAGTAAATGTAATTTTGTGAGATCTTGTGTTCTAGTTTTTTTTATCAGACATATTTAAAAATGATTTATGGAAGTATTAAAAAATCCACGTAAAAACACATCGCAATAAATAAACAATAGAAGCACAAGAACTATCGATTTGAACCCAACCTGACTTGGCTAAAGTTGTATCTTCATGTTTATCATACTGCTACCATTAAGAATAGTAAATAATGTGCAGACTTAACCTAACTTAGTGACAAACAGATTCCTATTAAGGGTCGTTTTCAACTCAAGCACGTCTTGGCCATCTTTCTATTAGACCATTGATAATAGATAACAAACCACCCCTTCTTACTTTGTAAACTCTACATAGTGAGGGATGACTTTAATATTACAAATTGAGAACACAGAAACCTGAGATCGTTAATCAACTTTATAGCAACTTAAAATATTTTACTTTAGCAGACCTTAGGTTCCTTCCTTCCTTTATACTGTAGGGATAACATCGGTGAACAACTTATAAGGGAGGTTTGTCTACAGGGTGTACTAAAGTCTTGTTCCTCTATTTTTTATCGTTTTAAAGTTAGAGATTACTGATAAAAACCTTTCCTTTTAATGATAGAAATACTATTTTTGGAAATACTTTCATAATAAACCACAATGGCGTCATTTAATATATAATTTCTTTAAGAAAATGAGTCTCTAAACCGATTATTTAATATAATTTTTTAGATATCTTTACATTTGCAATATTGATTTTTTCAATTTAATGGCGAAGTCGTAATTTCTTTTTATATTTGTCTTGACACTTTGATTTGGATTTTAAACCTTCACATTTAACAAAAAATTCAAATAAGTTATATTTGGCCGATATTGAGAATGTATCTAAATTGCCATTCTTCGCTTATTATATATTATTTTTACATAGAATACCTAAACCAGCATTAAATATTACTATGTTTCAGTAGGTCTTTAGAAGACGCTTTTTAGACAAATATGATAAAAGACATAATTTGTATTTTGATGTATAGTTAACCTCAAATTTTAAGTGATTTAAAAGATAAAAATACCGTTTAATATACAAATAAAATTGGTTGACATTGTATATTAGAACAAAATCATATCATCGATTGGACAAGCATGCACAAAAGATGACAGATGTTCTAAAAACCCTGATTTTTAAATCAGGAGACCTCAGAATATGTGCAAAATAACCTCTACATATACTTTTTTGAAATAACAGGTAACTTTCTCACCAATAAAACGTAATAGCTACTTTTGCGCTATTTTTCACATTTTGTCAGTATCTTTGACAAGTATGTTGTGAAGCATCTAGAGAGGGACATTTAAGACCGAGATTAGAGAGCTTATAATGAGACGTTGGCAGGAAAGATGGGACCACCAGACCAGGAGAAAATTGACAGTCGTTCTTATTATATGCAAACTGACGGAAGACAGGATTGATTCTATCTGACAGAGTTTCTTACTGGCCATGGGTGTTTTCAGTCATACCAATATAGGATGGTTTAAGGCGGAAATCAGATCTCTTACTTTGTCCAAATTGTGCTGCGATGGAAAAAAAATAGATATTGATAGATGTAGGCCGACTGCGGGAGGGGGTTATAATAGGCGTCTACTTCAAATAATGCAATAACGTAGTTCAGAGGTTGAGATTGTATGTCTGAAGAAAGAGAAGGTTTTATAGTCGGTACGAGTCTCACAATACCTAGAAACTAGTCTTAGGTCTGAGAAAGCCTACCATTTCATCTACTGTTTTTAACAATTATGAAAGGTTCTGTTATTCTTAGAATTCTTTATTTATTACATAAACACCAAGATTTTTTGAATTTGATTAATTTTGAAATTTTTTTAATTCTTCATTTAAATTTGCTGTAGCGCATGTTAACTTACATGAAATAACTGTAACTGATCTGTATTGCGTACGACTTGTACTACATTTACACATCCTTTAACATTATTATTTCATATTTTTCATAATTCATCAAATATGATTTTTTTATTCAGAATCTACCAACATACGATTTTACTGCCAAACGAGTAGGCGAAAGTTGACTTTAGACCTAGCCATAGGTCAGTTTCGCCGACTCGCCCTGATCAGCAAAGTTAGTTACAATTCAGCCAAACCTTGTATAAGGATTAAATTTTCTCGAATCGAATTCCTTTCCAACCACCGCTTCGTTACAGTTAACTTGTACAATAATAAATTCAAAATTATACTCAATAAATTATTCCTGTACAAGAATATCGACTGGTTTATTTTAATGTTTTTAATTATAATTAAAGCTTTCAATAAACAATTATAAGAGAAAGGATCAATACTCTACCGTTTTTACTTTATAGGTATAAGAAACATAAATTCTAAGTCGGTGCAAAAAAAAAAAAGTTATTTCTCAAATGCCGACATTCCGATTTTGCTGAATCATTGTCTTATGAGTTTAAACCTTAACGAGTTCCCAGGAACCAGGAGGGAAGGAGCATTTGGAGCCTCTCGTCATATCACCAAACCCCGACTCATGAAGATAGGTGTAAGAACTACGAGCCACTAACACACCACTACCACCACGATCCCATTCCTTAGTGCATACTCCCAAACCCCTCTGGATTGGTTGAGCATGCTCCCATGGTATTCATGTCAGCAAGGTTTCCCAAACCATGTTGGATGAGTCTAGTCTGGTCATTCACGCGATATCTTCCCTCACAATATCGCATACTGGGGACGACTTCCGTTATCCACCGAAATGAGATAAGGTAGCCCAATAGGCAAAGCCGGAGAGTAATATGGCATGCAATATACCTTTCCCCAAGTTTTCTGTGGCCTTGCATGACCCGATTTCTAGAAGGCAACCGGTAATGAGTAGCCGTCAGGTCCCTCACGCGATATCTTACCTCACATCATACACGAAGGGTGGCGGTGGGTATGAGATAGGATAGCCTACCACGGTTATAGGGGTCAACACCGTGAGGTGCAATGTTGACCCAGTACGTAAAAAAATCATTACCAAAATGAGTATGCCAAATCTAAAGTAAAAGAAAATAATTACAGTTGAGAGATAGTTAGAAAAACAAATGAAACTTGACCGCCATTATTAAAACTAAATATTAATCAGATACGACTGATCCACTTTGTTTATATCATAAAAGAAACAAGCTTAGGCTATATTTATAACTAATTTACATAACATTTTAAATTATTTCTTTTACTTAATTCAACAATTACCGAAAATAGATGACTATTTCGCTTCCATAGAAACCAAATTTATCATTTTATTCTAAAGTTCATCGGATGAGACAAACTTTGTTCTTTGAAGTATTTAACTTCGTCACAACTATTACTTTCCGTTACCACGGTCACTTAAGTGAGTAAAAAATATTTGTTTAACACAACCTAATCATAACCAGTTAAAAAGAAACCTCTCGGTCCCGATGTTAGACATACGCCGGCTCAGATCCACTGTTACTAACCTGCACTCTCCGTCGAGTGCTTGCGATCCTCCTGGAAGCAAAATATAGATGACAAATCAAACCTTGAAACTTAACTTTCCAAAATTAAAGGGGAGATTTTTGAATGAAAAGGACACGTTTAAGTTAAGAGAGAGTTTTTTAGCTTAAAATAATCATTCTGGGTGTTGATAACAAAACTTTTAAATGGGACTAATTATTTTACAGTTCATTATCAAGTGACAAACCTAGAGTATGAAAGTGAAAAACACCAATATAACTTAGTACACTAGGGCCTGCTAGAAACTAAAACTATATCTTTGAAAGACAACCATCTTTAAAACTAATATTTGTGTTTTCAATTTTATGCTTAGGTTAATCACTTGATAACAAAAAATTATTCATACACACACATACGAGGTACAATTTTGTGGAATAACCAAACTTTCTATATTTCATATACAGGGTAAGAAGAGGTAAGGGTAAGGGGCGATATATTGAGAAGCGAGCATACGTTGTTCGATGTAACTGTAACATCTCATACATGAAGTAAACCATCTTAAGATTTTCTGTACTTAAAGTTCCCTTTAACTTAATGTGAATGGTCTGGGTTGATTTACAAGATTTTTGTATTCCTATATTAAAGATTATTTAGAGACATTTTGTAAATTAGTATCCAATGATGAACGTTAGCCTGAATGTTTGGAATATATATTTTTTTAACTGGTTATGATTTGGGTTGTGTTAAACAAATATTTTTCACTCACTCAAATGACCGTGGTAACGGAAAGTAATATTTGTGACGAAGTTAAACACTTCTAAAAACAGAGTTTGTCTCATCCGATGAACTTTAGAATAAACTAATAAATTTGGTTTCTATGGAAGCGAGAAAACACACACACGGACATATATACAGGATGTTTAAGAAAGTCTCAGGAACTCAGGAACTAATTCCTCACATCAAAACCAATGAAAAAGTTTGAGCAAATATAATTCCTAAAATGCTTAGTTTTCTGTCTAGCCGTCATCAAATGTTTTTTAAAATTATAACTTTTTAATGGTAAATGACACGGGGTTGACATTTTGCATGCTACTTAGTGTTATAAAGATCGAATGAGAGAAAAATAATTATTTGATTTCCTGTACTCATTTAAAAATCATGGATATTTAAACTTTTTACTGTCGAAAATTTTGAAATCTGTTAATTTTTTAAAATATTTACTAGAGACTAAATATTTTCCTTTTTAAAGGAGACCAAATAAATAAATATAAATAAAGTTTTATTTATTTTTTCTCTATCTTAAAGAATAACTGAATTATCATCAAATAAACATTGGTAATTGGTTTCAATATCCAAGATTAGCATACAATCAAATTCTTTTCTACAAATTTTCCTGTAGCTTAAAGGACAATTGAGTTATCGACACATTAAATTTAAACCTGTCCTTTTCATTCAAACATCTACCCTATACGTTTTTAAAAGTTAAGTTTCAAGGTTTGATTTGTCATCTATATTTTGCTTCCAGGAAGATCGCAAGCACTCGACGGAGAATGCAGGTTAATGACAGTGGATCTGAGCCTGCTTATGTTTAACATCAGGGGTCCGACAGTCGGAAAGCGATTACTGATGATAACTTTAGTTTACGACATTCTTCTGTGAGCTGTGAGAGTTGGATACTTCCTCTCAGGAGGAAAATGTCCTTGGACCGATGGGACCTGTACAGCGAAGACAAGCAATTGCTCCAATGGCATGCTCCCCCGCCATTGATCTGACGGTGGCGGAGAAACTGCTGTATTTCGGAAGGAAATAGAAAAGAACATTATGGTCGAGATTAGAGAGCTGATAATGAGACGCTGGCAGGAAAGATGGGACCAGCAGGCCAGGGGAAAATCGACGGTCTTTCTTGTAGTCAACCTGACGAAACACTTCAACAGAAGACAGGATAGAGTCTATCTGACACATTTTCTTACTGGGCATGGATGTTTTAAGGCATAGCTATATAGGATGATTTAAGGCGGAAATCAGATCTCTTACTTTGTCGAAATTATGCTGCGACCGAAAAAAATAGATAGTGAGTAATCCCACTGAGGGAAGGGGTTATAATAGGCCTCTCCTTCAAATAATGCAATAACATAGTTCCGAGGTGGAGATTGTATGTCTGAAGAAAGAGAAGGTTTTATAGTCGTTACGAGTCTGACACTACCTAGAAACTAGTCTTAGGTCTGAGAAAGCCCTATAAAAGAATTTTTGTCATATTTATTTTTAAAAAAACATCACATAGGTTTATTATACAATGGTTTATCACATAATTCGAAAGTTATATGTTTACTTCAACTATTTTTAAATTCATGAAAAAGATGATTCTTAAATTTGATTTTCCATCAAATACAATCTATATTTAAAGAAATATACTTTTTCTTTTGTCTATTACACGGTAGTTTTCAAATCTAATAAAACTACCAATTCATAATTTCTGAAAGAAAAAAAAAACAATCAAACGTTTGATGAACAGGATATTATATTTGAAATAAAATATTGATATAGAGAAAATTAGATAATTTTTCTTTAAAATATTAATAATTTTAACTAAAAACTAATATAAATGCCATCTTGTCTACCTATCCATGGACTCAAGCTCTATCATTTACTTACATTTTGTTTATTTCTCATTTGTATGAAAATGGGCATTACTATATTGTGGTACCTCATTGCTGTAAATAAAAACTGAAAATTCTGTTTTCTTAATATTGAGTTTTAGAATGTTTATTTTTAAATAATTTATTTCAACAGGTGGAGATAATATTTAGTATCTGATGTTATCAGACAAACGTGGTAATATCACTCATAAACCTGTGTAACCTAAAATCCTATCGTAGTTAACTAAAATTAATTTAATAATTATCAAACTCATCTCATATCTGTGAGCATAAATTTCGAACACCATTAATTTTACATGAAAACAAAGTTTCAATACAGAATATGCGTATAATTCAATTGCTACCGATATGTATCACAGTTGTGAATTCTGAAAAAAGAAAGGAAATAAAGCTTAAAAGAGGTCCTAATCTGACTCCAAACAGTGATTTATGGCGCGATTTTGTGTCACTGTTTCCCCTGACAATAACACAAATCAAGCAGCGCAATCTGTCTTTGCTTTGTAACAAGAAGCTTAACATCTCTAATAGTATTCTACTAAGAATGTACACAAGTAAACATTCTTTGTTACAATTTCTTGATGAGAGAACATTGGCGTCAATAAAACTTTTGTAAATTCGGCTAACTAATCTTATATAATATATTTAAAGTGGAAAACGTTTTAAGAGTTTAAACTATTGGTGTTCACTAGGCCTACTACCTCTACAACTATTAAATTGGGTAAAGAAATAAGAAAAACATACACAATTTATTTAAATGAGTTTTACGAAAGTCGTCGTCATAATGTTGAACTTCTGAAAGTTTAAACCAGAAATTAAAAATTGACAGCCAATTATGTTATGTTGTTATGTTATAATTACTTTAGATAATGAAATTGTGAAAATACATAATGTTAGATACGATGAAAATACAAGATGTTATATTAACTGACTCTGCAGATTGGCTATTGTAAAGAATTACAAGAAAACAACAAATTTTATCATAATTTCAACTTTCTGCTTCCTATGTCACTTTTAATTTTGTAACTTGTACGTAGTAGAGGAAGCACTATGATTCACACAAAAATTATGTTAAATTGTTCATGAAATTATTGATTTTTTTGCCAAATGAAAGGAAATCAAATTTTGAACAACAAACATTTTATTCCTAACAAAACTACGTTTCATTGACTAAGTGATCATCTTCAGTAGTTATATCAAACATTTCTGACACACTCTAAAATATTTACCTGGTGACACAAATTGAAGATGATAATCGTTGTTTGAAAAATCGTTTTGTTAGTAATAAACTATTTGTTAATGAAAGTTGTGCGTTTCTTTTATTTTGTTTAATGAAGATTCCACAAATGTTACTAGTTTCAAATGAATATTATATAGGTACTGATTATTAATAGTACTATTATTGTAATACTGTACTAACTGTATTAGAAAAGAGTGGAATTTGTTCAATATGAAAAACCGAGTGTGACGACGATATAACAAATGCACGTGTGCACAAATATACTATTACAATTTTCTAGAAGGTTTAAAATTTTTAAGTATGAATTAAACTTTAATTTGTTTATAGCGGAATTTCCATGTGATACATAATTTTTCATGTAAATTATTGTGAGGAAAATTATGGTGAAACAAATTCAGAAGCACAAAAATTGCTTATGAAATGGAACTAGACAAGCTTTCTATGACTTTTTTTTGCGTTATTTATCTTCATAAAATTGCAGTAACTTCCGAGTGCTGATTTGTTAGACGCGTATGTCTAATATTTTGTTATTAAATATATTATTTACAAGTAAATTTACCATTTTCTGGTAATTGTATAGAATACACAAATTGAACAATCAGCTGATTGAATTACGAGTTTTGGTAGACAATGTTTACATTCTTACTTTCCTTTAACATTTACTAACACATTTTTGGTACATCAATTTTTAATTTAAGGTTTATCATTAAATTTTCACAGTACGAAATTATAACTTACATATTTTAGTGACGCTAAGTTATAAAACACAAATCTTAAATAAAGTTTAAGTTGTTAACGGCAATCTGTTGTACGTTGGAATTTTAACCCTGATTATTCAAAGTTAAAACTTGATACCCGTTGACTTACTATCTTATGGTTCCAGGTCGACTCATAGATCATACACAAAGCAAAGTTACCTAATCATGTTTTTCGCCGAGTTCTTCATTTCCTATCTCATTTTACGATACTCCGGGATTTTATAAATTTACAATCAAAAAATTAACTGATATATAAATGATTCTCTACAATTTGAAATTCGAAAATTTAAAATTTCAATGTTTGCTGCAACGATTTTATTTTTCATCACCACTAAAATTTTGAGTAACCATTAAAAACCACAATCACCATGTGCATACTTTAACAATATTTGTAATACATTCAGTTGAAATATTACAAAAGAAGATAAAAACAATATTATAAGACATTTCACATAATTTTAGTGTTTATTTAAATTGTCACAAATAATTGCAAAACTAAATCTTACAATAATTTAAATAAATAAGTTGTGCTGTGGTGTTTGTTTACATATGTATATACTGTATGTATATATTGATATACAATATATATTATATATATATATATATATATATATATATATATATACATACATATTATATATATATACAATATATACATATATTATATATATATATATAATATATATACATACATATATTATATATAAATACATATATATATATTAGGATTTTCATCACACCTGTTGCGGCGACAGTCTTGAATGTCTGACGTATTGCTCCGGAAATGTAAAACTCAGCAGAATACGCCCAGTAAACTTGGGGTTTCCCAGAAAGATTTATCCATGTCACCTCTCGAACAATTTGTCAATCTGATTTTAAATACAAATGCATGTAAAAAATATGACAACATAGCTGATAAATTTATTTTGGTTAAGATATATTCTTCTTATTAAAAAGTTATTTTAAATCATTGTTATCTTGACGTTTCTATTCTTAAGGCTAGACCTGAAGATGGTAGAATGTATAATGGAACAATTAATTATCTTCATTAGTTAGTAACTTTACCAAAGAATTTAGTTACTGTTATTGTCAATACATCATCAACTTAATCAATCAGTACCGGTACATATAATGAAATAAACGGTATCCCTAATATGTTGCACTAACTCCCAGAACACACTTATCCCAAAACTAATAATAATATTTTTTTTTTAATCAATTTTTTGAAAAAAAAATAGTTTGTAATATAAATTTATTCGGACTACTTACAGAGCTGGTTTAGGTGTCATATTATATATATATATATAAGACACTGATATGGTTGCTAGTATGGAGTTTTGTAAGGAAATTTTAATTACATCGATTGGATGAAGAGAAATATTTCATTGCAAACATAATCTTCGGTGATAAGTCGACTTTCTATGTAAGTTTTAAAGTGAATAAACACAAATGTTGGATTTGGGGTATTGAAAATCCAAGTCAATCCTTGAAACATGTTCGCCTTAGCCCAAAAGTTAACGTTGTTTGTGCCTTAAGCAAGAGAAAAGATTACACCCTTTCTTTTTTAAAGAGAAAACTATCAACTTAGTAGTACATCTAGACATGCTGTAAAACGTTTAATCCACCAGAAAGATAACAGCGCACACTTTCAGGAACTATATTCCGCCATACTACCTCACCGACGTCTGGGATCTTCTCAATAACCACTTTACAGATACATCGGTAGGTCGTTCACCGGATCTGAAACCTTTCGATGTTTACTTCTGGGGATTTATCAAGAATAAAATCTATAACCACCTTTACCGGCTTCTTTCGCTGAGCTCAGAGCAAGACCTTACGTCGCAGTTGAAAGAGTGACACCTGACATACTGCTGCAGGTTTGGCAGGATATCTAATTTAAATGAGATGATCGCTAAATGACCAATGAAAGTCACATTGAACCTAACGAACTATAACTTAAAAGACTTGATGTATTTTATTACAAAATGACACCAAAATCAGCTCTGTAGGTAGTCTGAATAAATTTATATGCGCGTGGCTGGGTACAGCTAGTGAATAATATAAAACGATACTATACACTACACATTAATACAATATACAGTACAACTACTGTCAGACAGAGAGAGCGTGAAGAGGTTATTATTCACTATTACCCGTTATGTCACCTTCACACTATTATATATAACATTTCGGAGCACGCAGTATTTCTAGTTTCTACACTATTACTTATGCCTTGACACCATATAGTAGCCCAACTGTTTTGAAAGGTTGGTATTTTAAAACAAAGGAAAAAAGTAAAAAAATTGAAAACACATAATAACCTAATTTCATAATGATTGGTAGACGCGTTTGGTACTAACTGCATAACAAACATACTGATTGACGTGTCAAGAAAGTATCTAATATTAATATAGAATGACTATCACTTTTAGACTACTCTGGAAAGACACACGACACATATACGCCATCAAATTATTGTTATATGACAGCGTACGTAAGCGGAATTGTTGGAGAACATTCTGCAAGACTTTGTGTTTTGATACAACTAGGTGTCAAAATACGTATAAATATCTATATTACCAAATGTAAAAATTATGTTGGTTGTCGGTATTCTTCAATTATTTAAAGTTTAAAACTCAAATAACATCAATATATATAGAACTAAATACAAAATTGAAGTACTCACAGAAAGTTTTCGTTCTAAGCAAATCTTAAATTATTTTTTGACAAGAGTACAAAAATTAAAAACATTTTATTTATCATTAAGAGAGGACATTAATTTGTCTCTTCTTGTACTTTTTTCTAAAATTACCTGTTTTCAAGACATTTGAAGCTCAACATTTTAAATGACAACCATTTTGATACGAGTACAGGAAATCGATTTACACTTTTTCTGAAAATGGGTATTTAGCACTAAGTAGCGCAAAATTTCAACTCTGTATCAGAGAGAAGGGTGTACACTTGTCACTTTATTTTGCTTTTTGTTGCAACTTTCGAGTTATCAAATTTATTACCTCTTTAGGAACGACACTGAAATTAATATTTTACTCAACTTGCAGCTCTTACGTATGTATTATTGATTTTAACGTTTATACGTTACCAGCTAGTATTGTTAAATTAAATAATATTTAAAGTAAAACATATACGACCTTAACTGGGAATTGAACCAAAGTAGAGTATAACCGAAGGTCCTGGGTTCAATTCCCAGTCTAGGTAATCACATTACCCTTATCTTACCCATCGCCACTACAGTCCAAGCTTATTCTAGGCCGCAACAATAATTCATCTCCAAATATCGTCTGTATAATTCCCGGTCCTCATCACTAGCAGGTTTCACTTAACATGGTGTAGCCTTCTCCTTCTTGGTTTTCTATGTCTTCTTTGGTTAATAATTTAAGCTCCCAGTTTTTCTATTAACAGGAACACATCCTCCATTCGAGTAACATGGTCTAACTATCTCAACCTCAGCAGCTTCACAAAACACACTATGTCCTCACTGTCGATCAAATCTCTCTCTCTCTCTCTCTCTCTCTCTCTCTCTCTCTCTCTCTCTCTCTCTCTCTCTCTCTCTCTCTCTCTCTCACGCTCTCTCTCTCTCTCGTTTTCTGCGAATCTACCTCATTCAAAGGACCATAACGATTCCTTAATATTTTTCTTTCAAACACTCTTAGTGCATCAATGTCATCATTTACGAGAGATCATGTTTCCAATTCACTTTTAGTCACTGGGTGAATTAGTGTAAGCAACTTTTTGTCCTTTTACCAACTAGCGTTGACATAAAGAAGTTAGTAGAGTGTTCTTGTGTCACCACTAATAATTCTATCCATCATTTCGTTTGACATCTTATTTTCTCTGTTTAGGTTATCTCTAAATTATTTGAAGTCTGTGAATCCTTGGCATTTAAACTACCAATTTGCAATGTTACCACATTGGAGGAATCGTCCCGCCAACTTAAGAAAGTGGAAAATGAATAGGTCTAACGATAAATTAAGAGAAAACGAACGAAACACCTTATGGTTTCTTTACAGGAGGACAGGAGGAGAATTGTAGATATTAAAAGACATTACAAGATTTCGTAAAAAAAAAATATATTAAGACTCCTCTAAGACAATATAATCCACAGATATTTTAATACTTTTAGAATATAAACAAGTTTTTCTATGCTTGCGTATCTGCTCATTTGATTAAACATGTTTCACAGATTTCCATTACGTGCAATCAAAATTTAAAATATAATAAAACCTAGTTTACGTTATACATTTGATCCAAAATTTTAATTACTAATATTTTATATACTTGATGTTATATTTTTAGATAATTTGTTTTCTCCGTATACATAGGAATGAAATAGTATTTTACAAAATTTATTAGAAATAGTTTGTGAAGAGTGCAGCATTTTCTGCAAATTTATGCAAAATTATGAATAAAACTCAGAACCGCACGTTTTAAACAAATCGTATCTCTTAAAGGTAAATGTAAGTGAAATTTAAATTGTCCTTATTTACAGTCTTTCCTCGATCAAACACTTCATGCTGTAGATGCATTGTAATAATATAGTTTATTTATATTGTGTTTTAGTCTGGGTTAATTTTATCTATGTTTGTATCAACTGGATTATACAGTTTAATTGTCTGTTTAAATCACACACCCTTGCTACACTTTATTACCGAATTAATAATTTGAATACATCCATAAATGTAGGGCTAATCTATTAAAGTTATAAAATTCTGAAGACAAGTTGATATGCCGTAATCATGGTACTGACCCAATTCCATCATAATATAATACAAACAGATCCTCCAAATCTAGTGCCCAAAAGTTTTTTTCTTGGGCTTTGTTGGAAATGTTAAATGGTATTGGTATACACAGTTTAAACGTTGATTGAAACAGGTGTTGCACAGGTTTCTGAACCACGTAATTATGTATATCACTACATTCTTGACAATAACGCGCATCGTAGATGTATATATAATAAACCGTATCTATTCGCTTCGTTCATTCGAATTCGAACCTTGCAGTCCTCGAAGATGTACTTATTTGATGAAGCTAACAACGGACTCAACATTTTCCATCATAGAGAGATAATAATTATGTTAGTTCTGTTAAATGCAGAATTATAATTCTAAATTGTTATCTAAATTAGTCTGCTTCAAAAGATATTACAAAAACTCCTAGATTAGATTTCAATAGGGCACAATATATAAAAATATTTCATCTTCCTATCTTAATTTCTGTAGCCGCTTTCTTGTTTTACAGACGACAATGATAACATTTTTCGGTTTCCTGAGGCCATGAAACTTGAAGTTCAGTCAAAAAATAATTCATTTATTTCGATTACAAAACTTATAATTATAGTTCGTATACGGGGTAAAATTTAAGTGTAAGTTAATATATTTAGGAGACTTTTTAACTAAAAAAAAGACCCAAAAGTCATTCTGTAAAAATGAATTCCTTAAATTAATTAATTTAATATTGAATTTTTGTTTATCGAGAAAAAAGTATTATTACGGTTTTATTTAATCAACTTCACTGAGATGAATTATTGTTCTTATTTATGGACGAATTAATCCAATTCTACAACTGTATTCTAATCTCAAAATTAATTTTTCGCAAATTAAGGCAAACACAATAATTATTACAACCTTGTGAACAAAATGGCTAAGTCAGTAAATGGAAAACTGATCTTCAGATAAACACTCATTTCCTCCCTTTGTAATTATAAAGTCATTTGTCTTTAACGACAACTATGCAAATTAAATTACCTTTGTCTACAGTTGTTGACAAAGTGGCATTTTGTTCATTTAAATTAGTTTGCAAAACAGCTGATTTCTCAACAGTTTCACTTTGCCCACTCCGAATGGCAACCGAACAAAACGAAATTTAGGTTAAGTTTATTTGAATTGATTTATAATATACAGGAAATGTCCCGTATGTAGGTTAGATTATTTCTTACATGTAAAATAAGATAAATAAACAACAAAACAACGTTTTAAAGTTGAAAAAGGAAGTAATTATTCATGAAGATGACTGACAGTGTATGTACACTGAGAGTATTTTTCGTTTGCCGAGTTTTGAAATTGGCAATCACGTTTCCTCAACAATACACCTAAGTTTTTGTATTATTAATTTGTAATATAATAACCTCAATTTTGACGTGAGAACTTCTACTCAGTGTTGATGTGTTGTTTAGCACTACTGCTATATTTTGTGTAGTTATTTTTAAAATATGGACAGTTCAGATTTTTAAATAATCTGAAAAATAAGAAAAATGCGGATATTATAGATCGAATTGTAATTGATTGTTTGTTTGAACACTATTGTATTGAATTAATGTTTTATTAAATTGTGTTACTGCTGAAGTATGTTTTTTATTTGTCACAAAATAACAACTGTAGACAAAGTATAATGTGTAATTCGTGAGCAAAGTGTCTTTTTTAAACTCGATAAAATTGACGAACTCGGCAAGCCTTGTGCGTCAACATTTTTCTCTCGTTTAAAAAAGTGCCACTTTGCTCACTAGTTGCACAAATAACTATTGCTTAATTTATAAACGATAAGATTGTATAATTCATTTCATAAAACCTTTAATCATTTTTACCTAATATATAAATATTATTTTAAACTGAATTTATAATTCTATAATTACCGAAAAATTTATTTATTTTTCTTTTTTATTTGAAAATGATATTATCAGTCAACTTAACAGCTCATCCTGATGTCCTATATAAACCATTTTTCCACAAATATGGTAAATATTTGCTCTTCGCCAATTTACAAATTGCTGAAGCGTTGGTTAATTGATTGATTGTTGAGGTAGAATTAAAATGAAGTGACATTTAATGAGATTATGAAGTGTAGTTATTAATGATGTGTAGCTAACAATGGACTCAACATTTTCCATCATAGAAAGATAATATGTTAGTACTGTTAAATGCAGAATTATAATTTTAAATAGTTATCTAAATTAGTCTGCTTTAACAGATATTACAGAAACTCTTAGATTAGATTTTTTTTCTGAATTTCAATAGGGCACAATATAGTCCCCTATAAAAATATTTCATCCTAATTTCTGTAGCCGCTTTCTTGTTTTACAGATGACAATGATAACATTTTTCGGTTTCCTGAGGCCATGAAAGTTGAAGTTCAGTCAAAAAATATTTCATTTATTTCGATTACAAAACTTATAATTATAGTTCGTATACGGGGTAAAATTTAAGTGTAAGTCAATATATTTAGGAGACATTTTAATTTAAAAAAAGACCCAAAAGTCATTCTGTAAAAATGAATTCCTTAAATTAATTTATTTAAAAATGAATTTTCGTTTTCGAGAAAAAATTATTATTACGGTTTTATTTGATCATCTTCACTGAGATGAATTGTTCTTATCCATGGACGAATTAATCCAATTCTACAACTGTATTCTAATTACAAAATTTATTTTTACCAAATTAAGGCAAACACAATAATTAATACGACCTTGTGAACAAAATGGCTAAGTCAGTAAATGGAAAACTGATCTTCAGATAAACACTCATTTCCTCCCTTTGTAATTATAAAGTCATTTGTCTTTAACAAAAACTCTGCAAATTAAATTTCCTTTGCTTAATTTATAAACGATAAGATTGTAGAATTCATTTCATAAAACCTTTAATCATTTTTACCTATTATATAAATGTTATTTTAAACTGAATATATAATTCTAAAATTACCGAAAAATTTATTTATTTTTCTTTTTTAATTGAAAATGATATTATCAGTCAACTTAACAGCTCATCCTGATGTCCTATATAAACCATTTTATCCACAAATATGGTAAATATTTGCTCTTCGCCAATTTACAAATTGCTGAAGCGTTGGTTAATTGATTGATTGTTGAGGTAGAATTAAAATGAAGTGACATTTAATGAGATGATGAAGTGTAGTTATTAATGATGATTAGTTTTGGGAAACAATCAAAGTGGAATAATTAAATTTAGTTAATTTTGGATCTCAATATATAATTACGATTTATTTATTTTCTTCCTTGCTTTAATCTGTATTTTAAAAATTAGAGAAGAGTTCACAGCTTACAATACATTACATATTTTTTCACATTTTTGACTTTCTTCTTGTAACAATTCAGATGGGAATTGTATGTTTCCAATATTTTTTGTTATTATTATTATTATTTTTGTATTAATAATTCAATATGAATTTTTAATTCACAAACTTTGAATAATTTTGTCTACACTGTACTAATTTGAAGCAAAAACCTTACAGAATTAAACAGCGTTGTTTTAAACGGAAAATATTGTTAATATCTTTAGTTTTTCAATGTAATCTATTTAAAAAAAAAACATAAAATCATATTCAACTTTACAATATCTAATATTATAAAACTGTAAATATTACGTTTAAAACTTTAACATCAGGTTGAGGTAATGATTAAATAACATTTTTTGTTTTGCTCACCATTAAATTCGAAAGCGTTTTTCTCACGTTCCAATGTATTAAAAGTAAATTAGTAATAATACTAAACCCATAATATTCTAATGCAGCAGAAAGATCAACCAAAAGTGAGTATCAAATCTCTAACAACTTACTTTGTATTCACATTCCTAAATTTAAAACAAGGAGAGTGTTCCAGAAAGACGCAGCAATAAGCAAGAAATATATTTTTGAGTCAAAGAAATGTAAATTTGGAAGATCAGAACTCCAAGATGAATCGAAAAATGCACAATTGAATTCATATATACCGGTATTAACTTTAGAGACCGACTTTTTGCATTCGTTGTTTTTAATTCTTAAATTTGTTAAATTGTTTCTGAGTCTTAAGAACTGTTCTTTATAAAATGATGTAAACATTTTAACTTTCAAAACCGAGAAGATACCCCTTTTGATATACTTATTAAATTTCTCTAATACCAATTGACATTATGTAGAACACGTTTTTGAAAAACCAATCTGATATTTTAAGAATGTTTCAAAACTATAAACTACCAAAATTAAAAAAAACTATATCACTAAATTAGCTTCTTAGCATGGGAAGGATCCCAATTGATGATGTTATTGTATCCATCTACAGATAGCAATTTTATTTACTTTCATCTGTCAACTCATCTTTGTCTACTCGCTAATATTTATTTTCAATTATATCTCTTACGGTGTATATTTAAAAAACATTTAACCAGGAGATCCAATTTAAAAAGTTACATTTCTCTGTTTGACACGCTTTTAATTACCTCTTAGACTTGATCTTCTAATTTTCTTGAATGTTTATTTATGTTTGAATATAATAATTTAAACACTTTTTATAAATTCAGGATCTTATTTATCACAATAAAACAAGTGAAAAAGTTTATATAAACATATTTCCTAACATTTTTAGTTCTATTTCTAGCTAACATGTTATGTTTTAAACAATTCATATCTTTTTAACACTAAATGATATGACGTTTAAATTTTCCATGCAATTTAGTGTTATAAAGACCAATTTTGAGAAACATAATCAACCGATTTCCTTTACTCATTTTAAAATGGCGGCTATTAAATCTTTTTAACGTCTAATACCTCTGACACCGTTAGTTATTTACAAGAAAAAATATCCTTTTTTAACTGAAAACAAAATGGAATTTTATCAATAAAGCTTAAAGAGTAATTGAATTATCAAAAAAAAAAAAACTGAAAACATCAATTCTTGGTAATTAAATACACCCAAGAATAGTGTAGATTCATATTTGGATCAATGAAATCATTTTGTTTTCAATGGAAATGAAACTTTTAAAAAAAACTAATAGAAAGCAATATCCGTATGAAAAAGTAGAGGAGTTCTTCAAAATGGCAGCCCTGTTTCAAAATAGATGCATTATTCAATACTACAAAATACAGAAATTTATGATATTATTTATTAGATATTATTATTTAGTGTGTTGATAATTCAGTTTTCCTTTAAGCTACAAAAAAAATTGCACAAAAAAAAACTTTGATTGTATGCTAATCTTGGATGTTGTAACCAATTACCAATGTTTATTTGATTATAGCTCAGTTATCCTTTAAGCTAGAGAAAAAAAAATAAAACTATATTTATATTTATTTATTTATTTGGTTTCCTTTTAAAAAGGAAAATATTTAGTCTATAGTAAATATTAAAAAAATTAACAATTATCAAAATTTTCGACAATAAAAAGTTTAAATATCCATAATTTTTAAATGAGTACAGGAAATTAAATGATTATTTTTCTCACATTCGATTTTTATAACACTAAGTAGCATGCAAAATGTCAACCCCCTGTCATTTACCGTTAAAAAGTTATGATTTAAAAAAAACATTTGATGGGGGATAGACAGAAAAATAAGCATTTTAGGAATTATGTTTGCTCAAACTTTTTCATTGGTTTTGATGTGAGGAATTAGTTCCTGAATTAATGAAACTTTTTTAAACATCATGTATATATGTCCGTGTGTGTGTTTCATCATTGTGTACGTATGATGGAACTCGTGCCTACCCCATTGAGGGTACAATTCCTGTACGTTTCAATTATTCATGTAATGGCACCAACCCCATCGCTCTACGATTTTAAATAATTAAGTTATTGTCAAAAATGTTATGTGGAACTTTAAACTACAAGAAAATATTGTATTCGTAATAGTAACAAACATCCGAGTAACGAGCGTAGCGAGTGAAGGCTGCGTACAGCATCAACTCTCGTAAGCCAAAACTACTATTACTGATATTTGTTTTACAAACCAATTCCTTTCCACTATCGCTTTGTTACAGGTAACTTGTACAATAATAATTTCAAAATTATACTCAAGAAATGATTCCTGAACAAGAATATTGATTGGTTTATTTTATTGTTTTTAATTATAATTAAAGCTTCCAATAAACATTTATAAGAGAAAGGATCACTACTCTACCTTTTTTCCTTTATAGGTATAAGAAACATAAATTCTAAGTTGGTGCAAAAAATGTAATTTCTCAAATGCCGACATTCCGATTTTGCTGAATCATTGTCTTATGAGTTTAAACCTTAACGAGTTCCCAGGAACCTGGAGGGAAGAAGCATTTGGAGCCTCTCAGCATATCACCAAACCCCGACTCATTAAGATAGGTGTAAGAACTATCTACCACTAACACACCACTACCACTACGATCCCATTCCTTAGTGCATGCTCCCAGACCCCTCTGGATTGGTTGAGCATGCTCCCATGGTATTCATGTCAGCAAGGTTTCCCAAACCGTGTTTGATGAGTCACAGTCTGGTCATTCACGCGATAAATTCCCTCACAATATCACATACTGGGGACGACTTCCGTTACCCACCGAAATGGGATAAGGTAGCCCAATAGCCAAAGCCGGAAGGTAATATGGCATGCCAGATAGCTTTCTCCAAGTTTTCTATGGCCTTGCACGACCCGATTTCTAGAAGGCAACGGGTAATGAGTAGCCGTCAGGTCCCTCACGCGATTTCTTACCTTACAATATCACATACTGGGGACGACTTCCGTTACCCACCGAAATGGGATAAGGTAGCCCAATAGCCGAAACCGGAAGGTAATATGGCATGTCAGATAGCTTTCTCCAAGTTTTCTATGGCCTTGCATGACCCGATTTCTAGAAGGTAACCGGTAATGAGTAGCCGTCAGGTCCCTCACGCGATATCTTACCTCACATTATATACGAAGGGTGGCGCCCGGTATGAGATAGGATAGCCTACCACGGTTATAGGGGTCAACACCGTGAGGGTCAATGTTGACCCAGTACGTAAATAATCATTACCAAAATGAGTGTGCCAAATCTAAAGTAAAAGAAAATAATTACAGTTGAGAGATAGTTAGAAAAACAAATGAAACTTGACCGCCATTATTAAAACTAAGTATTAATAAGATACGACTGATCCACTTTGTTTATATCATAAAAGAAACAAGATTAGGATATATTTATAACTATTTTACCTAACATTTTAATTGATTTCTTTTACTTAATGCAACAAATAACGAAAATAGCTAACTATTTCGCTTCCATAGAAACCAAAACTATTATTTTATCCAAAAATAAATCCTATGAGAGAAACTTTTTTTATTGAAGTTTTTAACTTCGTTTCTACTTTAACTCTCCGTTACCACGGTCACATAAGTGAGTGAAAAATATTTGTTTAACACAACCAAATCATAACCTGTTAAAAAATATATATATTCCTAACACTCAGGCAAACTTTCCTCATTTAATAGTAAATTACAAAATTTCTCTAAATAATCATTAATATAGGAATACAAAAATCTTGTAAATCAACCCAGACCATTCACGTTTTATGATATACATTAAGTAAAAGGGAAATTTAATTTAATTTAAGTACAGAAAATCTTAAGATCGTTTACTTCATGTACGAGATGTTACAGTTACATCGAACAACGTATGCTCGCTTCTCAATATATCGCCCCTTACCCTTACCCTGTCTATGAAATATTGCAAGTTTGGTTATTTAAAAAAAATTGTACCTCGTGTGTGTGTGTGTGTGTGGTTATGTCTACATAACCAGAGAAAAATTGTTTTAATGCTAATGAAATTTTTATTTTTATCTTGATACATTTATTTATCACCCACCTCTGTGCTCGGTTTTTAGGGATTGTCTTTGTTTTTTCCAGTATTTTCGTGTAATAACTTTGGAAAACCTATACCTTTTCTATTACATTTCTTATAATACAGTGGTTCTTTAGTTTATTTTTGTTTCAGGCCAGCGGGAATTTAAAAACCAGTGCAAAGGAGTATTGGTAAAAGACCAAATAAAACCAGCAGCTAAGAAAACTTTCATTCAATCTTTGGTTGGCGAAGGAAAGTTGCTCTACAAGTAAGTGTGGTTCCTTACCTAATTTTAATTTAAAATTTCCGAACTATTGTATATGGGCTTTATAATTATAGAGCATTAGTTTATCTATACTGCCCTGTTTCCAATTGCCACTATCTTTCGTTTTGTAGCTTGTGATATTAAAGATCACTTCTGAACATAACTACAATTTCGTATTTCATTAAAAAATAATTTTAAAATTTTTAGTTTAATTACGACAGTCTTATTTCATTATAAATGAAAAAGAATGGTATATTATTTATTACCTTAGTGTCGATACGATCTGGACTAGGTTCCTTTGTTATTTAAATCTCTATTTTTATTATGCCTTCGTACATTTTGAGAACGTCAGTATTGGGTTTATAAAAAATGTACTGCATATTGGGCAGATAAGGTACATTACATATCCGACTTTTCTGGATATCATACTAGTCCATTTCTTGTGTGAAGGTAAAAAATCTTTCAGTCCTATAGCTTTAAAAACCGTAAAATAAACCACTAATCTTGTAATATAAGAGAACAAGAATTTATCAAGAAATATCTGATAGAAATAAGAGGGATCTAGCCTAAGACTATATGTGATGACGAAAAGAGACGTAACTGTCCAATGATTTGTAAAACCGTGTCTGGAAACCAAGTTTTAGAAAAATCAAACTATATATTTTGACGCTTAGTTCATTTACAAAAAACACAGTCATCAAATTAGGTATTAAACTACTGAAATAGGTCGGATCAACACATATTTTATTGCTCATGTGTTGACATTAAATTTTCTCTCAAGGACTCACTTATATGAGTAAGGGTGTGACAAACCTGAGGAATCTCTACTACCTTGATGAACAATTCTCTTCCTATCCTGACCCTATTAGAGTATTCGAGGGCTACGGATCTTCAATACTATTTTCTTCTTTCACAACAAACGGCAATTCAATATATATGTGATCACTACTCAATGTCAATTTATAAATAAATGTCAATTGCTAATTATAAATGTATTTCTATCATATAACTTAAACATTACCAACAAGAAATTAATGATGCTATCGATCACTTTACTAATATACACTTTGTTTTCTTTTGTTTCAGGCGCCCATTATCATCTTATTACAGGGACTGAATCAGGTAATATATAAGTTATTCCGGATATGTTCATTTAATAATAATAATAATTATTATTTAATTATCTTATGAATGAGTGACCTGAATTTCATAAAATAGAATTAACATAAAAACCACCACGATCCCATTCCTTAGTGCATGCTCCCAGACCCCTATGGATTGGCTGAGCATGCTCCCATGGTATTCATTTCAGCAAGATTTCCAAAACCATGTTGGATGAGTCTCAGTCTGGTCATTCACGCGATACCTTCCCTCACAATATCACATACCGGGGATGACTTCCGTTACCCACCGAAATGGGATAAGGTAGCCCAATAGCCAAAGCCGGAAGGTAATATGGCATGTCAGATAGCTTTCCCCAAGTTTTCTATGGCCTTGCAAGACCCGATTTCTAGAAGGCAACGGGTAATGAGTAGCCGTCAGGTCCCTCACGCGATATCTTACCTTACAATATCACATACCGGGGATGACTTCCGTTACCCACCGAAATGGGATAAGGTAGCCCAATAGCCAAAGCCGGAAGGTAATATGGCATGTCAGATAGCTTTCCCCAAGTTTTCTATGGCCTTGCAAGACCCGATTTCTAGAAGGCAACGGGTAATGAGTAGCCGTCAGGTCCCTCACGCGATATCTTACCTCACATCATATACGAAGGGTGGCGGTGGGTATGAGATAGGATAGCCTACCACCGGTTATAGGGGTCAACACCGTGAGGTGCAATGTTGACCCAGTACGTAAAAAAATCATTACCAAAATGAGTGTGCCAAATCTAAAGTAAAAGAAAATAATTACAGTTGAGGGATAGTTTAGTTAGAAAAACAAATGAAACTTGACCGCCATTATTAAAACTAAGTATTCATCAGATACGAATGATCCACTTATATATATATATATAACTAATTTACCTAACATTTTAAATTATTTCTTTTACTTAATGCAACAATTACCGAAAATAGATGACTGTTTCGCTTCCATAGAAACCAAATTTATTATTTTATTACAAAGTTATTTGGATGAGACAAACTCTGTTTTTGGAAGTGTTTAACTTCGTTACAACAATTACTTACCGTTACCACGGTCATTTGAGTGAGTGAAAAATATTTGTTTAACACAACCAAATCATAACCTGTTAAAAAAAAAAAAATATTCCAAATATTCTAAAGTTCATAGGATCAGACAAACTTTGTTCTTTGAAGTATTTAACTTCGTTACAACCATCACTTTCCGTTACTACGGTCACTTAAGTGAGTGAAAAATATTTGTTTAACACAACCTAATCATAACCAGTTAAAAAGAAACCTCTCGGTCCCGATGTTAGACATACGCCGGCTCAGATCCACTGTTACTAACCTGCACTCTCCGTCGAATGCTTGCGATCCTCCTGGAAGCAAAATATAGATGACAAATCAAACCTTGAAAGTTAACTTTCAAGAAGTATAGGGGAGATGTTTGAATGAAAAGGACACGTTTAAGTCAAGAGAGAGTTTTTTAGCTTAAAATAATCATTCTGGGTGTTGATAACAAAACTTTTAAATGGGACTAATTATTTTACAGTTCATTATCAAGTGACAAACCTAGAGTATGAAAGTGAAAAACACCAATATAACTTAGTACACTAGGGCCTGCTAGAAACTAAAACTATATCTTTGAAAGACAACCAGGTTTAAACCTAATATTTGTGTTTTTACTTTTATGCTTAGGTTAATCACTTGATAACAAAAACTTATTCATACACACACACTCACACACGAGGTACAATTTTGTGGAATAACCAAACTTTCTATATTTCATATACAGGGTAAGAAGGGGTAAGGGTAAGGGGTGATATATTGAGAAGCGAACATACGTTGTTCCATGTAACTGTAACATCTCATACATGAAGTAAACGATCTTAAGATTTTCTGTACTTAAAGTTCCCTTTAACTTAATGTGAATGGTCTGGGTTGATTTACAAGATTTTTGTATTCCTATATTAAAGATTATTTAGAGACATTTTGTAAATTAGTATCCAATGATGAACGTTAGCCTGAATGTTTGGAATATATATTTTTTTAACTGGTTATGATTTGGGTTGTGTTAAACAAATATTTTTCACTCACTCAAATGACCGTGGTAACGGAACGTAATAGTACTAACGAAGTTAAATACTTCCAAAAACAATGTTTGTCTCATCCAAATAACTTTGTAATAAAATAATAAATTTGGTTTCTATGGAAGCGAGGAAACACAGACACACAGACATATATACAGAATGTTTAAGAAAGTTTCAGGAATTCAGGAACTAATTCCTCACATCAAAACCAATGTAAAGGTTTGAGCAAACATAATTCCTAAAATGCTTATTTTTCTGTCTAGCCGCCATCAAATGTTTTTTTTAATCATACCTTTTTAACGGTAAATGACACGGGGTTGATATTTTGCAACCTACTTAGTGTTATAAGGATCTAATGTTAGAAAAATAATCATTTGATTTCCTGTACTCATTTAAAATGGCGGCTATTTAAACTATAAAAAGTCGAAAATTTTGAAATCTGTTAATTTTTTAAAATATTGCCTAGAGACTAAATATTTTCCTTTTTTAAAGGAGACTAAATAAATAAATATAAAGTTTTATTTATTTTTTCTCCAGCTTAAAGGATAACTAGATGATCATCAAATTAACATTTGGTTTATTGGTAATTATGTAATTTATTATGGTAATTGGTTTCAATATCCAAGATTAGCATACAATCAATTTTTTTTCTACAAATTTTCCTGTAGCTTAAAGGACAACTGAGTTATCGACACACTAAATTTAAACCTTTCCTTTTCATTCAAACATCTACCCTATACGTTTTTAAAAGTTAAGTTTCAAGGTTTGATTTGTCATCTATATTTTGCTTCCAGGAAGATCGCAAGCACTCGACGGAGAGTGCAGGTTATGACAGTGGATCTGAGCCTGCTTATGTTTAACATCAGGGGTCCGACAGCCGGAAAGCGATTACTGCTGATAACTTTAGTTTACGCCAATATTCTGCGAGCTGTGAGAGTTGGATGCTTCCTCTCAGGAAAAAATGTTCTTAGGCTGATGGGACCTGTACAGCGAAGACAATCAATTGCTCCAATGGCATGCTCCCCCGTCATTGATCTGATGGTGGCGGAGAAACTGCTGTGTTTATGAAGGAAATAGAGAAGAACATTATGGTCGAGACTAGAGAGCTGATTATGAGACGCTGGCAGGAAAGATGGGACCAGCAGGCCAGGGAAAAATCGACGGTCTTTCTTGTAGTCAACCTGACGAAACACATCAACAGAAGACAGGATAGAGTCTATCTGACACAGTTTCTTACTGGGCATGGATGTTTTCAGGCATAGCTATATAGGATGATTTAAGGCGAAAATCAAATCTCTTACTTTGTCGAAATTATGCTGCGACCGAAAAAAATAGATAGTGAGTAATCCCACTGAGGGAAGGGGTTATAATAGGCATCTCCTTCAAATAATGCAATAACGTAGTTCCGAAGTGGAGATTGTATGTCTGAATAAAGAGAAGGTTTTATAGTCGTTACGAGTCTGACACTACCTCGAAACTAGTCTTAGGTCTGAGAAAGCCCTATAAAAGAATTTGTCTTGTTTATTTAAAAAAAATATCACATAGGTTTATTATACAATGGTTTATCACATAATTCGAAAGTTATATGTTTACTTCAACTATTTTTAAATTCATGAAAAAGTTGATTCTTAAATTTGATTTTTCATCAAATACAATCTATATTTAAAGAAATGTATTTTTTCTTTTGTCTATTACACAGTAGTTTTCAAATCTAATAAAACTACCAATTCATAATTTCTGAAAGAAAAAAAAACAAACGTTTGATGAACAGGATATTATATTTGAAAGAAAATATTGATATAGAGAAAATTAGATAATTTTTCTTTAACATATTAATAATTTTAACTAAAAACTAATATAAATGACACCTTGTCTACCTATCCATGGACTCAAGCTCTAACATTTACTTCCATTTTGTTTATTTCTCATTTGTATGAAAATGGGCATTACTATATTGTGCTACCTCCTTGCTGTAAATAAAAACTGAAAATTCTGTTTTCCTAATATCGAGTTTTAGAATTTTTTTTTTTTTTTAATAATTTATTTCAACACGTGGAGATAATATTTGGTATCAGATGTTATCAGACAAACTTGGTAATATCACTCATAAACCTGTGTAACCTAAAATCCTATCGTAGTTAACTAAAATTAATTTAATAATTATCATACTCATCTCATATCTGTGAGCATAAGTTTCGAGCACCATTCATTTTACATGAAAACAAAGTTTCAATACAGAATATGCGTATAATTCAATTGCTACCGATATGTATCACAGTTGTGAATTCTGAAAAAAGAAAGGAAATAAAGCTTAAAAGAGGTCCTAATCTGACTCCAAACAGTGATTTATGGCGCGATTTTGTGTCACTGTTTCCCCTGACAATAACACAAATCAAGCAGCGCAATCTGTCTTTGCTTTGTAACAAGAAGCTTAACATCTCTAATAGTATTCTACTAAGAATGTACACAAGTAAACATTCTTTGTTACAATTTCTTGATGAGAGAACATTGGCGTCAATAAAACTTTTGTAAATTCGGCTAACTAATCTTATATAATATATTTAAAGTGGAAAACGTTTTAAGAGTTTAAACTATTGGTGTTCACTAGGCCTACTACCTCTACAACTATTAAATTGGGTAAAGAAATAAGAAAAACATACACAATTTATTTAAATGAGTTTTACGAAAGTCGTCGTCATAATGTTGAACTTCTGAAAGTTTAAACCAGAAATTAAAAATTGACAGCCAATTATGTTATGTTGTTATGTTATAATTACTTTAGAAAATGAAATTGTGAAAATACATAATGTTAGATACGATGAAAATACAAGATGTTATATTAACTGACTCTGCAGATTGGCTATTGTAAAGAATTACAAGAAAACAACAAATTTTATCATAATTTCAACTTTCTGCTTCCTATGTCACTTTTAATTTTGTAACTTGTACGTAGTAGAGGAAGCACTATGATTCACACAAAAATTATGTTAAATTGTTCATGAAATTATTGATTTTTTTGCCAAATGAAAGGATATCAAATTTTGAACAACAAACATTTTATTCCTAACAAAACTACGTTTCATTGACTAAGTGATCATCTTCAGTAGTTATATCAAACATTTCTGACACACTCTAAAATATTTACCTGGTGACACAAATTGAAGATGATAATCGTTGTTTGAAAAATCGTTTTGTTAGTAATAAACTATTTGTTAATGAAAGTTGTGCGTTTCTTTTATTTTGTTTAATGAAGATTCCACAAATGTTACTAGTTTCAAATGAATATTATATAGGTACTGATTATAAATAGTACTATTATTGTAATACTGTACTAACTGTATTAGAAAAGAGTGGAATTTGTTCAATATGAAAAACCGAGTGTGACGACGATATAACAAATGCACGTGTGCACAAATATACTATTACAATTTTCTAGAAGGTTTAAAATTTTTAAGTATGAATTAAACTTTAATTTGTTTATAGCGGAATTTCCATGTGATACATAATTTTTCATGTAAATTATTGTGAGGAAAATTATGGTGAAACAAATTCAGAAGCACAAAAATTGCTTATGAAATGGAACTAGACAAGCTTTCTATGACTTTTTTTGCGTTATTTATCTTCATAAAATTGCAGTAACTTCCGAGTGCTGATTTGTTAGACGCGTATGTCTAATATTTTGTTATTAAATATATTATTTACAAGTAAATTTACCATTTTCTGGTAATTGTATAGAATACACAAATTGAACAATCAGCTGATTGAATTACGAGTTTTGGTAGACAATGTTTACATTCTTACTTTCCTTTAACATTTACTAACACATTTTTGGTACATCAATTTTTAATTTAAGGTTTATCTTTAAATTTTCAGAGTACGAAATTATAACTTACATATTTTAGTGACGCTAAGTTATAAAACACAAATCTTTAATAAAGTTTAAGTTGTTAACGGCAATCTGTTGTATGTTGGAATTTTAACCCTGATTATTCAAAGTTAAAACTTGATACCCGTTGACTTACTATCTTATGGTTCCAGGTCGACTCATAGATCATACACAAAGCAAAGTTACCTAATCATGTTTTTCGCCGAGTTCTTCATTTCCTATCTCATTTTACGATACTTCGGGATTTTATAAATTTACAATCAAAAAATTAACTGATATATATATATATATATATATATATATATATATATATATATGATTCTCTACAATTTGAAATTCGAAAATTTAAAATTTCAATGTTTGCTGCAACGATTTTATTTTTCATCACTGATATTTTGAGTAATACCATTATACCCACAACCACCATGATCATACTTTAACAATATTTGTAATACATTCAGTTGAAATATAACAAAAGAAGAGAAAAACAATATTATAAAACATTTCACATAATTTTAGTGTTTATTTAAACTGTCACAAATAATTGTAAAACTAAGTCTTACAATAATTTAAATAAATAAGTTGTACTGTGGTGTTTGTGTACATAAATACATATATATATATATATATATATATATATATATATATATATATATATATATATATATTAGGATTTTCATCACACCTGTTGCGGCGACAGTCTTGAATGTCTGACGAATTGCTCCGGAAATGTAAAACTCAGCAGAATACGCCCTGTAAACTTGGGGTTTCCTAGAAAGATTTATCCATGTCACCTCTGGAACAATTTGTCAATTTGATTTTAAATACAAATGCATGTAATAAATATGACTTAACGTAGCTGATATATTTATTTTGGTTAAGATATATTCATCTTATTAAAAATATATTTTAAATCATTGTTATCTTGACGTTTCTATTCTTAAGGCTTGACCTTGTGATGGTAGAATGTTTAATGGAACAATTAATTATCTTCGTTAGTTAGTAACTTTACCGAAGAATTTAGTTACTGTTATTGTCAATACATCATCAACTTAATCAATCAATACCGGTACATATATTGAAATAAACGGTATCCCTAATATGTTGCACTAACTCCCTGAGCACACTTATCCCAAAACTAATAATAATATTATTTATTTTTTTAAAAAATCAATTTTTGAAAAAAAAAAAGCTTGTAATATAAATTTATTCGGACTACTTACAGAGCTGGTTTAGGTGTCATTTTGCGCACTCCCTGTTTGCTTTAGAATGAAGGATAGTAATCTGCAACAATTGTGCAACAAAAGATCTTCCCAGTAGGCTTACCATTTGTGAGATCGATATATATGAGTTTTGTTGAAGCGGGTGTTCAGTAAACCATAAGAAATCCTTAGTGCGTCCCTCTGTATCTGATGTTGTCGTAGCTTTGTTAACCAGTCCTACAAAATCAACCCGGTTCTAGCGAGCTGGGCGTTACTTTTTGCTACATCTTACACCGTACAGTTTAACAATAGTGAAAAAAATATAAGACACTGATATGGTTGCTAGTATGGAGTTTGTAAGGAAATTTTAATTACATCGATTGGATGAATACAAATATTTTATTGCAAACATAATCTTCGGTGATAAGTCGACTTTCTATGTAAGTTTTAAAGTGAATAAACACAAATGTTGGATTTGGGGTATTGAAAATCCAAGTCAATCCTTGAAACATGTTCGCCTTAGCCAAAAAGTTAACGTTGTTTGTGCCTTAAGCAAGAGAAAAGATTACACCCTTTCTTGTTTCAAGAGAAAACTATCAACTTAATAGTATATCTAGACATGCTGGAAAACGTTTAATCCACCAGAAAGATAACAGCGCACACTTCCAGGAACTATATTCCGCCATACTACCTCACCGACGTCTGGGATCTCCTCAATAACCACTTTACAGATACATCGGTAGGTCGTTCACCGGATCTGAAACCTTTCGATGTTTACTTCTGGGGATTTATCAAGAATAAAATCTATAACCACCTTTACCGGCTTCTTTCGCTGAGCTCAGAGCAAGACCTTACGTCGCAGTTGAAAGAGTGACACCTGTCATACTGCTGCAGGTTTGGCAGGATATCTACTTTA
This sequence comes from Aphrophora alni, assembly GCA_963513935.1. Taxonomy (NCBI): domain Eukaryota; kingdom Metazoa; phylum Arthropoda; class Insecta; order Hemiptera; family Aphrophoridae; genus Aphrophora; species Aphrophora alni. The sequence continues at coordinate 64,315,202 of OY740773.1, read as the reverse complement.
AATGAGATGATCGCTAAATGACCAATGAAAGTCACATTGAACCTAACGAACTATAATTTAAAAGACTTGGTGTATTTTATTACAAAAAAACACCAAAATCAGCTCTGTAGGTAGTCTGAATAAATTTATATGAATTTACAAACTTGTAAAGTCCTTCAGAAGCACCATGTATTTAAATAACGCCGAGGTCTGCACAGATTTTATCATAAACACAATTTTTATGAAAATCAAAATTTCCCCATATGTATACAACCAATTAGTGGTTGCACAAAATAAAGCGACATTACAAAAAATACTTCAAAACCGCCTAGATTTCCCAAATATGTAATTTGTTGAAGAAACAATAACGCACAAAATGCTTGGACAGTATCTAGTCTCAAGGTCGAGATATTATATAAAATTATTGATCCATAAAATTTGTTAAAGAATTAGAAGGGATCTCAGTTAAAACACTATTCCAATTGTTAAACAAAATTGCAAATATTTGGTAAATTTTATAATAAGTGAATTAAGCTTTTACTTGGAATATTTGTAGAGTTATTAAAGATTAATATCTATATAAAGAGTAAATGAGCCTAAATACACGTTTGATAGGTAAATATTATTCGTTATTATACGTGTAGATAAAAGAAATGTTCGGAAAATGATCATTGTATTCAAAGCTTAAAGTCTAAGTCAAAAGTTAAAAAAGAAAATGCATACAAGAAATTAAGGTTAGCCTAAAAGCCTACATTAGAATAACAGCATGTATGGAAAGAATGTCATAAAATAAATTTTAAAAGTTTACACTTTCTAGTGTCATAAATACTACATCTCTGTTTACGACCTCAAAGAAGCAGTACGTATTAAAATTGTGAAAATGTTTCGACAAAATTACACATAGATTTACTTTAAAGTGTTCTAACAGATTATCAGAACAAGAGTCAAAATGTGTATCCAGATTAACGTTTACAACAGTACACTTAAAAGAGTGTCGTCCAAAGTAAAAAATTTAATTCCCGTGTAATACAAAAAAGTTGGAAATATGCGAATAGAAAAGTGGTTAATAAACTTAAATGGACATTATGTAATCCCAAATGTAGTTTCTACAGTAATATAGGCTAAAACAGAGGTAAATTGGCTAAAACCTATACATTTTGTAAACGTACAAAAAAGGAAAAATCTACATTCAGTTAAACTGAAACTGTATAAATATCTTGTAGAAAAAGAATGGCCGCTTATATATTTTTAAACTCAATAGTAGCTACTGCATAAGAATGGGGCTAAATAGAAGTTATAAACTTGTTTATCTTATAAAAGTAAAATGGGCCAAATACCTCTATATGTAAAACCAAAAATAACTTGCTCAGACTCATAGGCCTAAATTTAACTTATATTTTGTAAATCCACCCCTCCCCTAGATTCTACAGTTAGTTTATCATGTATCTTCTGTTAACCAAAAATGTGAATAAACGGTTGTTCGAGTATACCTATTTATCCTAAAAATTGGGGAGGGGAGACCTCAATTTGATCTTGTATATGTTAATTTATTGTTCAAAATTTGGGAGGGGAGATCCCAATTTAGCTATTAAAGATCAAATTTATAACAATTATGATCAAATGTAGGTTTCGACAAGATCCCTCTTCTTCTATCCCTGTCTGCCAGTAGTCGTCCTGTAGTATATATTATCATGAATTGTATATATTATATTGTACATACTAGAATATATTATAATGAATAATATAAAAGGATACTATAAATACACTACACATTAATACAATATACAGTACAACTACTGTCAGACAGAGAGAGATTGAAGAGGTTATTTTTCACTACTACCCGTTATGTCACCTTCACACTATTATATATACAATATTTCGGAGCACGCAGTATTTCTAGTTTCTACACTATTACTTATGCCTTGACACCATATAGTAGCCTAACTGTTTTGAAAGGTTGGTTTTTTAAAACGAAAGAAAAAAATTTAAAAAATTGCAAAACACATTATTCCCAAATTTCATAATGATTGGTAGACGCGTTTGGCACTAACTGCATAACAAACATACTGATTGACGTGTCAAGAAATTATCTAATATTAATATAGAATGACTATCACTTTTAGACTACGAAAGATACTTTAAATACAATTAATTTGTCAACTTATGTCGACTCTGGACTGACACACGACACATATATGCCATCAAATTATTGTTATATGACAGCTTATGTAAGCGGAATTGTTTGGGAACATCCTGCAAGACTTTGTGTTTTGATACAACTAGGTGTCAAAATACGTATAAATATCTATATTACCAAATATAAAAATTAGGTTGGTTGTCGGTATTCTTCAATTATTTAAAGTTTAAAACTCAAATAACATCAATATATATAGAACTAAATACAAAATTGAAGTACTCACAGAAAGTTTTGGTTCTAAGCAAATCTTAAATTATCTTTTGACCCTAGAACAAAAATTAAAAACATTTTATTTATCATTAAGAAAGGACATTAATTTGTCTCTTCTTGTACTTTTTTCTAAAATTAACTGTTTCAAGACATTTGAAGCTCAACATTTTAAATGACAACCATTTTGATACGAGTACAGAAAATCGATTTACACTTTTTCTGAAAATGGGTATTTAGCACTAAGTAGCGCAAAATTTCAACTCTGTATCAGAGAGAAGGGTGTACACTTGTCACTTTATTTTGCTTTTTGTTGCAACTTTCGAGTTATCAAATTTATTACCTCTTTAGGAACGACACTGAAATTAATATTTTACTCAACTTGCAGCTCTTACGTATGTATTATTGATTTTAACGCTTATACGTTACCAGCTAGTATTGTTAAATTAAATAATATTTAAAGTAAAACATATACGACCTTAACTGGGAATTGAACCAAAGTAGAGCATTACCGAAGGTCCTGGGTTCAATTCCCAGTCTAGGTAATCACATTACCCTTATCTTACCCATCGCCACTACAGTCCAAGCTTATTCTAGGCCGCAACAATAATTCATCTCCAAATATCGTCTGTATAATTCCCGGTCCTCATCACTAGCAGGTTTCACTTAACATGGTGTAGCCATCTCCTTCTTGGTTTTCTATGTCTTCATTGGTTAATAATTTAAGCTCCCAGTTTTTCTATTAACAGGAACACATCCTCCATTCGAGTAACATGGTCTAACTATCTCAACCTCAGCAGCTTCCCAAAACACTCTATGTCCTCACTGTTGATCAAATTTCTCTCTCTCTCTCTCTCTCTCTCTCTCTCTCTCTCTCTCTCTCTCTCTCTCTCTCTCTCTCTCTCTCTCTCTCTCTCTCTCGTTTGCTGCGAATCTACCTCATTCAAAGGACCATAACCTTCCTTAATATTTTTCTTTCAAACACTCTTAGTGCATCAATCTCATCATTTAAGAGAGATCATGTTTCCAATTCACTTTAAGTCACTGGGTGAATTAGTGTAAGCAACTTTTTGTCCTTTTACCAACTAGCGTTGACATAAAGAAGTAAGTAGAGTGTTCTTGTGTCACCACTAATAATTCTATCCATCATTTCGTTTGACATCTTATTTTCTCTGTTTAGGTTAACTCTAAAAGATTTGAAGTCTGTGAATCCTTGGCATTTAAACTACCAATTTGCAATGTTACCACATTGGAGGAATCGTCCCGCCAACTTAAGAAAGTGGAAAATGAATAGGTCTAACGATAAATTAAGAGAAAACGAACGAAACACCTTATGGTTTCTTCACAGGAGGACAGGAGGAGAATTGTAGATATTAAAGGACATTACAAGATTTCGTAAAAAAAATTTATATTAAGACTCCTCTAAGACAATATAATCCACAGATATTTTTATACTTTTAGAATATAAACAAGTTTTTCTATGCTTGCGTATCTGATCATTTGACGCCGTCAGGGTTGTAATTAAACATGTTTCACAGATTTCCATAACGTGCAAACAAAATTTAAAATATAATAAAACCTAGTTCACATTATAAATTTGATCAAAAATTTGCATTACTATAGTTATTGTAACTAATATTTTATATACTTGATGTTATATTTTTAGATAATTTGTTTTCTACGTATACATAGGAATGAAATAGTGTTTTACAACATTTATTAGCAATAGTTTGCGAAGAGTACAGCATTCTCTGCAAATTTATGCAAAATTATGAATAAAACTCAGAACCGCACGTTTTAAATAAATCGTATCTCTTAAAGGTAAATGTAAGTGAAATTTAAATTGTCCTTATTTACAGTCTTTCCTCGATCAAACACTTCATGCTGTAGATGCATTGTAATAATATAGTTTATTTATATTGTTATTTAGTCTGTGTTAGGTATCAACTGGATTATACAGTTTAATTGTCTGTTTAAATCACACACCCTTGCTATACTTTATTACCGAATTAATAATTTGAATGCATCTATAATGTAGGGCTAATCTATTAAAGTTATAAAATTCTGAAGACAAGTTGATAGCCGTAATCATGGTACTGACCCAATTCCATCATTAAACAGATCCTCCAAATCTAATGACCAAAAGTGTTTTTCTTGGGCTTTGTTGGAAATGTTAAATAGTATTGGTATACACAGTTTAAACGTTGTTTGAAACAGGTGTTGCACAGGTTTCTGAACCACGTAATTATGTATATCACTACTTTCTTGACAATAACGCGCATCGTGGATGTATATATAATAAACCGTATCTATTCGCTCCGTTCATTCGAATTCGAACCTTGCAGTCCTCGAAGATGTACTTATTTGATGAAGCTAACAATGGACTCAACATTTTCCATCATAGAGAGATAATATGTTAGTACTGTTAAATGCAGAATTATAATTTTAAATTGTTTTCTAAATTAGTGTGCTTTAACAGATATTACAAAAACTCTTAGATTAGATTTCAATAGGGCACAATATATAAAAATATTTCATCTTCCTATCTTAATTTCTGTAGCCGCTTTCTTGTTTTACATATTACAATGATAACATTTTTCGGTTTCCTGAGGCCATGAAACTTGAATTTCAGTCAAAAAATAATTCATTTATTCGATTACAAAACTTATAATTAATTATAGTTCGTATATGGGGTAAAATTTAAGTGTAAGGTAATATATTTAGGAGACTTTTTAACTAAAAAAAAGACCCAAAAGTCATTCTGTAAAAATGAATTCCTTAAATTAATTTATTTAATATTGAATTTTTGTTTATCAAGAAAAAATTATTATTACGGTTTTATTTAATCAACTTCACTGAGATGAATTATTGTTCTTATTTATGGACGAATTAATCCAATTCTACAACTGTATTCTAATCTCAAAATTAATTTTTCGCAAATTAAGGCAAACACAATAATTATTACAACCTTGTGAACAAAATGGCTAAGTCAGTAAATGGAAAACTGATCTTCAGATAAACACTCATTTCCTCCCTTTGTAATTATAAAGTCATTTGTCTTTAACGACAACTATGCAAATTAAATTACCTTTGTCTACAGTTGTTGACAAAGTGGCATTTTGTTCATTTAAATTAGTTTGCAAAACAGCTGATTTCTCAACAGTTTCACTTTGCCCACTCCGAATGGCAACCGAACAAAACGAAATTTAGGTTAAGTTTATTTGAGTTGGTTTATAATATACAGGAAATGTCCCGTATGTAGGTTAGATTAATTGTTACATGTAAAATAACATAAATAAACAACAAAACAACATTTTAAAGTTGAAAAAGGAAGTTATTATTCATGAAGATGATTGACAGTGTATGTACACAGAGAGTATTTTTCGTTTGCCGAGTTTTGAAATTGGCAATCACGTTTCCTCAACAATACACCTAAGTTTTTGTATTATTAATTTGTAATATAATAAACTCAATTTTGACGTGAGAACTTCTACTCAGTGTTGATGTGTTGTTTAGCACTACTGCTATATTTTGTGTAGTTATTTTTAAAATATGGACAGTTCAGATTTTTAAATAATCTGAAAAATAAGAAAAATTTGGATATTATAGATCGAATTGTAATTGATTGTTTGTTTGAACACTATTGTATTGAATTAATGTTTTATTAAATTGTGTTACTGCTGAAGTATGTTTTTTATTTGTCACAAAATAACAACTGTAGACAAAGTATAATGTGTAATTAATTCGTGAGCAAAGTGTCTTTTTTAAACTCGATAAAATTGACGAACTCGGCAAGCCTTGTGCGTCAACATTTTTCTCTCGTTTAAAAAAGTGCCACTTTGCTCACTAGTTGCACAAATAACTATTGCTTAATTTATAAACGATAAGATTGTAGAATTCATTTCATAAAACCTTTAATCATTTTTACTTAATATGAAAATTATTTTAAACTGAATTTATAATTCTATAATTACCGAAAAATTTATTTATTTTGCTTTTTTATTTGAAAATGATATTATCAGTCAACTTAACAGCTCATCCTGATGTCCTATATAAACCATTTTATCCACAAATATGGTAAATATTTGCTCTTCGCCAATTTACAAATTGCTGAAGCGTTGGTTAATTGATTGATTGTTGAGGTAGAATTAAAATGAAGTGACATTTAATGAGATGATGAAGTGTAGTTATTAATGATGATTAGTTTTGGGAAACAATCAAAGTGGAATAATTAAATTTAGTTAATTTTGGATCTCAATATATAATTACGATTTATTTATTTTCTTCCTTGCTTTAATCTGTATTTTAAAAATTAGAGAAGAGTTCACAGCTTACAATACATTACATATTTTTTCACATTTTTGACTTTCTTCTTGTAACAATTCAGATGGGAATTGTATGTTTCCAATATTTTTTGTTATTATTATTATTATTTTTGTATTAATAATTCAATATGAATTTTTAATTCACAAACTTTGAATAATTTTGTCTACACTGTACTAATTTGAAGCAAAAACCTTACAGAATTAAACAGCGTTGTTTTAAACGGAAAATATTGTTAATATCTTTAGTTTTTCAATGTAATCTATTTAAAAAAAAAAACATAAAATCATATTCAACTTTACAATATCTAATATTATAAAACTGTAAATATTACGTTTAAAACTTTAACATCAGGTTGAGGTAATGATTAAATAACATTTTTTGTTTTGCTCACCATTAAATTCGAAAGCGTTTTTCTCACGTTCCAATGTATTAAAAGTAAATTAGTAATAATACTAAACCCATAATATTCTAATGCAGCAGAAAGATCAACCAAAAGTGAGTATCAAATCTCTAACAACTTACTTTGTATTCACATTCCTAAATTTAAAACAAGGAGAGTGTTCCAGAAAGACGCAGCAATAAGCAAGAAATATATTTTTGAGTCAAAGAAATGTAAATTTGGAAGATCAGAACTCCAAGATGAATCGAAAAATGCACAATTAAATTCATATATATTAACTTTAGAGACCGACTTTTTGCATTCGTTGTTTTTAATTCTTAAATTTGTCAAATTGTTTCTAAGTCTTAAGAACTGTTCTTTATAAAATGATGTAAACATTTTAACTTTCAAAACCGAGAAGATACCACTTTTTATATACTTATTAAATTTCTCTAATACCGATTGACATTATGTAGAACACGTTTTTTGAAAAACCAGTCTGATATTTTAAGAATGTTTCAAAACTATAAACTACCGAAATTTAAAAAAAAAAATATCACTAATTAGCTTCTTAGCATGGGAAGGATCCCAATTGATGATGTTATTGTATCCATCTACAGATAGCAATTTTATTTACTTTCATCTGTCAACCCATCTTTGTCTACTCGCTAATATTTATTTTCAATTATGTCTCTTACGTTGTAATTTGAAAAACATTTAACCAGGAGATCCAATTTAAAAAGTTACATTTCTCTGTTTGACACGCTTTTAATTACCTCTTAGACTTCATCTTCTAATTTTCTTGAATGTTTATTTATGTTTGAATATAATAATTTAAACACTTTTTATGAATTCAGGATCTTATTTATCACAATAAAACAAATGAAAAAGTTTATATAAACATATTTCCTAACATTTTTAGTTCTATTTCTAGCTAGCGTGTTATGTTTTAAACAATTCATATCTTTTTAACACTCAATGCTATGACGTTTAAATTTTCCATGCAATTTAGTGTTATAAAGACCAATTTTGAGAAACATAATCAACCGATTTCCTTTACTCATTTTAAAATGGCGGCTATTAAATCTTTTTAACGTCTAATACCTCTGACACCGTTAGTTATTTACAAGAAAAAATATCCTTTTTTAACTGAAAACAAAATGGAATTTTATCAATAAAGCTTTAAGAGTAATTGAATTATCAAAAAAAAAAAACTGAAAACATCAATTCTTGGTAATTAAATACACCCAAGAATAGTGTAGATTCATATTTGGATCAATGAAATCATTTTGTTTTCAATGGAAATGAAACTTTTAAAAAAACTAATGGAAAGCAATATCCGTATGAAAAAGTAGAGGAGTTCTTCAAAATGGCAGATATTATTATTTAGTGTGTTGATAATTCAGTTTTCCTTTAAGCTACAAAAACAATTGCACAAAAAAAACTTTGATTGTATGTTAATCTTGGATGTTGTAACCAATTACCAATGCTTTTTTGATTATAACTCAGTTATCCTTTAAGCTAGAGAAAAAATAAATAAAACTTTATTTATATTTATTTATTTATTTGGTTTCCTTTTAAAAAGGAAAATATTTAGTCTATAGTAAATATTAAAAAAATTAACAATTATCAAAATTTTCGACAATAAAAAGTTTAAATATCCATAATTTTTAAATGAGTACAGGAAATCAAATGATTATTTTTCTCACATTCGATTTTTATAACACTAAGTAGCATGCAAAATGTCAACCCCCTGTCATTTACCGTTAAAAAGTTATGATTTAAAAAAAAACATTTGATGGCGGATAGACAGAAAAATAAGCATTTTAGGAATTATGTTTGCTCAAACTTTTTCATTGGTTTTGATGTGAGGAATTAGTTCCTGAATTCCTTAAACTTTTTTAAACATCCTGTATATATGTCCGTGTGTGTGTTTCATCATTGTGTACGTATGATGGAACTCGTGCCTACCCCATTGTGTACAATTCCTGTACGTTTCAATTATTCATGTAATGGCACCAACCCCATCGCTCTACGATTTTAAATAATTAAGTTATTGTCAAAAATGTTATGTAGAACTTTAAACTACAAGAAAATATTGTATTCGTAATAGTAACAAACATCCGAGTAACGAGCGTAGCAAGTGAAGGCTGCGTACAGCTTCAACTCTCGTAAGCCAAAACTACTGTTACTGATATTTGTTTTACAAACAAATTCCTTTCCAACTATCGCTTTGTTACAGTTAACTTGTACAATAATAAATTCAAAATTATACTCAAGAAATGATTCCTGAACAAGAATATTGATTGGTTTATTTTATTGTTTTTAATTATAATTAAAGCTTCCAATAAACATTTATAAGAGAAAGGATCACTACTCTACCTTTTTTCCTTTATAGGTATAAGAAACATAAATTCTAAGTTGGTGCAAAAAATGTAATTTCTCAAATGCCGACATTCCGATTTTGCTGAATCATTGTCTTATGAGTTTAAACCTTAACGAGTTCCCAGGAACCAGGAGGGAAGGAGCATTTGGAGCCTCTCAGCATATCACCAAACCCCGACTCATTAAGATAGGGGTAAGAACTATCTACCACTAACACACCACTACCACCACGATCCCATTCCTTAGTGCATGCTCCCAGACCCCTCTGGATTGGTTGAGCATGCTCCCATGGTATTCATGTCAGCAAGGTTTCCCAAACCGTGTTTGATGAGTCACAGTCAGGTCATTCACTCGATACCTTCCCTCACAATATCACATACTGGGGACGACTTCCGTTACCCACTGAAATGCGATAAGGTAGCCCAATAGCCAAAGCCGGAAGGTAATATGGCATGCCAGATAGCTTTCTCCCAGTTTTCTATGGCCTTGCATGACCCGATTTCTAGAAGGCAACGGGTAATGAGTAGCCGTCAGGTCCCTCACGCGATATCTTACCTTACAATATCACATACTGGGGACGACTTCCGTTACCCACCGAAATGGGATAAGGTAGCCCAATAGCCAAAGCCGGAAGGTAATATGGCATGCCAGATAGCTTTCTCCAAGTTTTCTGTGGCCTTGCATGACCCGATTTCTAGAAGGCAACGGGTAATGAGTAGCCGTCAGGTCCCTCACGTGATATCTTACCTTACAATATCACATACTGGGGACGACTTCCGTTACCCACCGAAATGGGATAAGGTAGCCCAATAGCCAAAGCCGGAAGGTAATATGGCATGCCAGATAGCTTTCTCCAAGTTTTCTATGGCCTTGCAAGACCCGATTTCTAGAAGGCAACGGGTAATGAGTAGCCGTCAGTTATAAATATAGCCTAAGCTTGTTTCTTTTATGATATAAACAAAGTGGATCAGTCTGATTAATATTTAGTTTTAATAATGGCGGTTAAATTTCATTTGTTTTTCTAACTATCTCTCAACTGTAATTATTTTCTTTTACTTTAGATTTGGCACACTCATTTTGGTAATGATTTATTTACGAACTGTGTCACAATTGCACCTCACGGTGTTGACTCCTATAACCGGTGGTAGGCTATCCTATCTCATACCCGCCGCCACCCTTCGTATATGATGTGAGGTAAGATATCGCGTAGGGGACCTGACGGCTACTCATTACCCGTTGCCTTCTAGAAATCGGGTCTTGCAAGGCCATAGAAAACTTGGGGAAAGCTATCTGACATGCCATATTACCTTCCGGCTTTGGCTATTGGGCTACCTTATCCCATTTCGGTGGGTAAAGGAAGTCGTCCCCAGTATGTGATATTGTGAGGGAAGGTATCGCGTGAATGACCAGACTGTGACTCATCATACATTTTTTGGGAAACCTTGCTGACATGAATACCATGGGAGCATGATCAGCCAACCCAGAGGAGTCAGAAAGCATGCACTAAGGAATGGGATCGTGGTGGTAGTGGTGTGTTAGTGGTAGATAGTTCTTACACCTATCTTCATGAGTCGGGGTTTGGTGATATGCTGAGAGGATCCAAATGCTCCTTCCCTCCTGGTTCCTGGGAACTCGTTAAGGTTTAAACTCATAAGACAATGATTCAGCAAAATCGGAATGTCGGCATTTGCGAAATTACATTTTTTGCACTGACTAAGAATTTATGTTTTTTATACCTATAAAGTAAAAAAGGTAGAGTAGTGATCTTTTCTCTTATAGATGTTTATTGGAAACTTTAATTATAATTTAAAATAGTGAATAGTCTGGGTTGTTTTACAAGATTTTTGTATTCCTATATTAAATTATTTAGAGACATTTTGTAAATTAGTATCCAATGAGGAAAGTTAGCCTGAGTGTTTGGAATATATATTTTTTGGTTATGATTTGGGTTGTGTTAAACAAATATTTTTCACTCACTGAAATATCCGTTATATCGTAAAATGAAAGTAGAAACGAAGTTAAAAACTTCAAAGAACAACGTTTCTCTCATCCGATATCTTTAGGATAAACTAATAAATTTGGTTTCTATGGAAGCGAGGAAACACACACACGGACATATATACAGAATGTTTAAGAAAGTTTCAGGAATTCAGGAACTAATTCCTCACATCAAAACCAATGAAAAAGTTTGAGCAAACATAATTCCTAAAATGCTAATTTTTCTGTCTAGCCGCCATCAAATGTTTTTTTAATCATACCTTTTTAACGGTAAATGACACGGGGTTGATATTTTGCATGCTACTTAGTGTTATAAGGATCTAATGTTAGAAAAATAATCATTTGATTTCCTGTAATCATTTAAAAATGACGGCTTTAAACTTTTTATTATCAAAAATTTTGAAAATTGTTAATTTTATAAAATATTTCCTAGAGACTAAATATTTTCCTTTTTAAAGGAGACCAAATAAATAAATATAAAGTTTTATTTATTTTTTCTCTAGCTTAAAGGATAACTAGATTATCATCAAATAAACATTGGTAATTGGTTTCAATATCCAAGATTAGCATACAATCAATTTTTTTTCTACAAATTTTCCTGTAGCTTAAAGGACAACTGAGTTATCGACACACTAAATTTAAACCTGTCCTTTTCATTCAAACATCTACCCTATACGTTTTTGAAAGTTAGGTTTCAAAGTTTGATTTGTCATCTATAATTTGCTTCGAGGAGGATCGCAAGCACTCGACGGAGAATGCAGGTTAGTAACAGTGGATCTGAGCCGGCTTATGTTTAACTTCAGGGGTCCGACAGCCGGAAAGCGATTACTGCTGATAACTTTAGTTTACGCCAATATTCTGTGAGCTGTGAGAGTTAGATGCTTCCTCTCAGGAAAAAATGTTCTTAGGCTGATGGGACCTATACAGCGAAGACAATCAATTGCTCCAATGGCATGCTCCCCCGCCATTGATCTGTCGGTGGCGGAGAAACTGCTGTGTTTCTGAAGGAAATAGAGAAGAACATTATGGTCGAGATTAGAGAGCTGATAATGAGACGCTGGCAGGAAAGATGGGACCAGCAGGCCAGGGGAAAATCGACGGTCTTTCTTGTAGTCAACCTGACGAAACACTTCAACAGAAGACAGGATAGAGTCTATCTGACACATTTTCTTACTGGGCATAGATGTTTTAAGGCATAGCTATATAGGATGGTTTAAGGCGAAAATCAAATCTCTTACTTTGTCGAAATTATGCTGCGACCGAAAAAAAAAATAGATAGTGAGTAATCCCACTGAGGGAAGGGGTTATAATAGGCATCTCCTTCAAATAATGCAATAACGTAGTTCCGAGGTGGAGATTGTATGTCTGAATAAAGAGAAGGTTTTATAGTCGTTACGAGTCTGACACTACCTAGAAACTAGTCTTAGGTCTGAGAAAGCCCTATAAAAGAATTTGTCATTTTTATTTTAAAAAAATATCACATAGGTTTATTATACAATGGTTTATCACATAATTCGAAAGTTATATGTTTACTTCAACTATTTTTAAATTCATGAAAAAGTTGATTCTTAAATTTGATTTTCCATCAAATACAATCTATATTTAAAGAAATGTACTTTTTCTTTTGTCTATTACACAGTAGTTTTCAAATCTAATAAAACTACCAATTCATAATTTTTGAAAAAAAAAAACAAACGTTTGATGAACAGGATATTATATTTGAAAGAAAATATTGATATAGAGAAAATTAGATAATATTTCTTTAACATATTAATAATTTGAACTAAAAACTAATATAAATGCCACCTTGTCTACCTATCCATGGGCTCAAGCTCTAACATTTACTTCCATTTTGTTTATTTCTCATTTGTATGAAAATGGGAATTACTATATTGTGGTACCTCCTTGCTGTAAATAAAAACTGAAAATTCTGTTTACCTAATATCGAGTTTTAGAATTTTTTTTTTTTTATAATTTATTTCAACATGTGGAGATAATATATGGTATCAGATGTTATCAGACAAACGTGGTAATATCACTCATAAACCTCTGTAACCTAAAATCCTATCGTAGTTAACTAAAATTAATTTAATAATTATCATACTCATCTCATATCTGTGAGCATAAGTTTCGAACACCATTAATTTTACATGAAAACAAAGTTTCAATACAGAATATGCGTATAATTCAATTGCTACCGATATGTATCACAGTTGTGAATTCTGAAAAAAGAAAGGAAATAAAGCTTAAAAGAGGTCCTAATCTGACTCCAAACAGTGATTTATGGCGCGATTTTGTGTCACCGTTTCTCCTGACAATAACACAAATCAAGCAGCGCAATCTGTCTTTGCTTTGTAACAAGAAGCTTAACATCTCTAATAGTATTCTACTAAGAATATACACAAGTAAACATTCTTTGTTACAATTTCTTGATGAGAGAACTTTGGCGTCAATAAAACTTTTGTAAATTGGGCTAACTAATGTTATATAATATATTTAAAGTGGAAAACGTTTTGAAAGTTTAAACTTTTAGTGTTCACTAGGCCTCTGGGTCAGTGTTGTACCTCACGACACTGGCCCCTAGAACCGGGGGTTGGCTACCCTATCCCATGAATGTGGGTAATGGATGCCGCCTTCGGAATAAATGTGAGGTAAGGGACGCGTGAGCGACCTGACGGTGACTCATCCAACGTTGCTTGGGGAACCTTGCTAACATGAGAATAGGTGAACTTGGGTGCCACCTACACTCGGGTCGTGTATTTTACCTCACGGTGCCGGCCCAAGAAAACTAGGGGAAGGCCACACAATCCTACGTATGTAGGTAACGGGCGCCGCCCCTAGTAAGTGAGTGCGTGAGGGAGGGTATCGCGTAAGCGACCCGACGGTGACTCATCAAACGTGGCTTGAGTAATCTTGCCGACATGAGTACCTGTCATGAAGCTTCGGCTTCTGGGAGCGTGCGTTGAGGAATGGTTTCGTGGTGGCAGTGGGGTGCTAGTGGTGAGATTGCACCCAGTTACTCTTTCTTTTGAGTGGGGGTTGGTGGTAAGCCGGAAGGCATTCGTAACGCCACCCTTCTAGTTCTAGTAACTAGTTCACTTTTGAAACTCTACATGAACCTGTTCACTAGTCCTACTACAACTATTAAATAGGGTAAAGAAATAAGAAAAACATACCCAATTTATTGAAATGAGTTTTACGAAAATCGTCGCCATAAAGTTAAATTTCTGAAAGTTTAAACCAGAAATTAAAAATTGACAGCCAATTATGTTATGCTGTTTACTGAAATTGTGAAAATACACAATGTTAGATACGATGAAAATACACGATGTTATATTAACATGTGCTGACTGCAGATTGGCTTTTGTAAAGAATTACAAGAAAACAACCAATTTTATCATAATTTCAACTTTCTGCTTCCTATGTGACTTTTAATTTTGTAACTTGTACGTAGTAGAGGAAGCACTATGATTCACACAAAAATTATGTTAAATTGTTCATGAAATTATTGATTTTTTTTTGCCAAATGAAAGGAAATCAAATTTTGAACAACAAACATTTTATTCCTAACAAAACTACGTTTCATTGACTAAGTGATCATCTTCAGTAGTTATATCAACCTTTCCTACACACTCTAAAATATTTACCTGGTGACACAAACTGAAGATGATAATCGTTGTTTGAAAAATCGTTTTGTTAGTAATAAACTATTTGTTAATGAAAGTTGTGCGTTTCTTTTAATTTTGTTTAATGAAGATTCCACAAATGTTACTAGTTTCAAATGAATAATATATAGGTACTGATTATTAATAGTACTATTATTGTAATACTGTACTAACTCTATTAGAAAAGAGTGGAATTTGTTCAATATGAAAAACCGAGTGTGACGACGATATAACAAATGCACATGTGCACAAATATACTATTACAATTTTCTAGAAGGTTTAAAATTTTTAAGAATGAATTAAACTTTAATTTGTTTATAGCGGAATTTCCATGTGATACATAATTTTTCATGTAAATTATTGTGAGGAAAATTATGGTGAAACAATTTCAGAAGCACAAAAATTGCTTATGAAATGGAACTAGACAAGCTTTCTATGACGTTTTTTTGCGTTATTTATCTTCATAAAATTGCAGTAACTTCCGAGTGCTGATTTGTTAGACACGTATGTGTAATATTTTGTTATTAAATATATTATTTACAAGTAAATTTACCATTTTCTGGTAATTGTATAGAATACACAAATTGAACAATCAGCTGATTGAATTACGAGTTTTGGTAGACAATGTTTACATTCTTACTTTCCTTTAACATTTACTAACACATTTTTGGTACATCAATTTTTAATTTAAGGTTTATCTTTAAATTTTCAGAGTACGAAATTATAACTTACATATTTTAGTGACGCTAAGTTATAAAACACAAATCTTAAATAAAGTTTAAGTTGTTAACGGCAATCTGTTGTACGTTGGAATTTTAACCCTGATTATTCAAAGTTAAAACTTGATACATCTTGACTTACTATCTTATGGTTCCAGGTCGACTCATAGATCATACACAAAGCAAAGTTACCTAATCATGTTTTTCGCCGAGTTCTTCATTTCCTATCTCATTTTACGATACTCCGGGATTTTATAAATTTACAATCAAAAAATTAACTGATATATAAATGATTCTCTACAATTTGAAATTCGAAAATTTAAAATTTCAATGTTTGCTGCAACGATTTTATTTTTCATCACCACTGAAATTTTTAGTAACCATTAAACCCACACTCACCATGTGCATACTTTAACAATATTTGTAATACATTCAGTTGAAATATTACAATAGACGAGAAAAACAATATTATAAGACATTACACATAATTTTAGAGTTTATTTAAACTGTCACAAATAATTGTAAAACTAAATCTTACAATAATTTAAATAATTAAGTTGTGCTGTGGTCTTTGTATACATATATACATATATTATATATATATACATACATTACATATATTATATATATATATATATATATATATATATATATATATATATTAGGATTTTCATCACACCTGTTGCGGCGACAGTCTTGAATGTCTGACGTATTGCTCCGGAAATGTAAAACTCAGCAGAATACGTCCAGTAAACTTGGAGTTTCCTACAAAGATTTATCCATGTCACCTCTCGAACAATTTGTCAATCTGATTTTAAATACAAATGCATGTAAGAAATATGACAACATAACTGATAAATTTATTTTGGTTAAGATAATATATTCATCTTATTAAAAAGTTATTTTAAATCATTGTTATCTTGACGTTTCTATTCTTAAGACTTGACCTGAAGATGGTAGAATGTTTAATGGAACAAATAATTATCTTCGTTAGTTAGTAACTTTACCGAAGAATTTAGTTACTGTTATTGTCAATACATCATCAACTTAATCAATCAGTACCGGTACATATAATGAAATAAAAGGTATCCCTAATATGTTGCACTAACTCCCTGAACACACTTATCCCAAAACTAATAATAATATTATTTATTTTTTTTTAAAATCAATTTTTGAAAAAAAAATAGTTTGTAATATAAATTTATTCGGACTACTTATAGAGCTGGTTTAGCTGTCATTTTGCGCACTCCCTGTTTGCTTTAGAATGAAGGATAGTAATCTGCAGCAATTGTGCAACGGAATTTTCCTACAGAGTATGACAAAGATCTTCCCAGTAGGCTTACCATTTGTGAGATCGATATATTATATGAGTTTTGTTCAGCGGGTGTTCAGTAAACCATAAGAAATCCTCAGTGCGTCCCTCTGTATCTGGTGATGTCGTAGCTTTGTTAACCAGTCCTACAAAATCAACCCGGTTCTAGCGAGCTGGGCGTTACTTTTTGCTACATCTCACACCGTACAGATTAACAATAGTGAAAAAATATAAGACACTGATATGGTTGCTAATATGGAGTTTCGTACGGAAATTTTAATTACATCGATTGGATGAAGAGAAATATTTCATTGCAAACATAATCTTCGGTGATAAGTCGACTTTCTATGTAAGTTTTAAAGTGGATAAACACAAATGTTGGATTTGGTGTATTGAAAATCCAAGTCAATCCTTGAAACATGTTTGCCTTAGCCCAAAAGATAACGTTGTTTGTACCTTAAGCAAGAGAAAACTATCAACTTAATAGTACATCTAGACATGCTGTAAAACGTTTAATCCACCAGAAAGATAACAGCGCACACTCCAGGAAGAAGGCGCACTGCCATACTACCTCACCGACGTCTGGGATCTTCTCAATAACCACTTTACAGATACATCGGTAGGTCGTTCACCGGATCTGAAACCTTTCGATGTTTACTTCTGGGGATTTAGCAAGAATAAAATCTATAACCACCTTTACCGGCTTCTTTCGCTGAGCTCAGAGCAAGACCTTAAGTCGCAGTTGAAGGAGTTACACCTGACATACTGCTGCAGGTTTGGCAGGATATCTACTTTAAATGAGATGATCGCTAAATGACCAATGAAAGTCACATTGAACCTAACGAACTATAACTTAAAAGACTTGATGTATTTTATTACAAAATGACTCTAAAATCAGCTCTGTAGGTAGTCTGAATAAATTTATATGAATTTACAAACTTGTAAAGTCCTCCAGAAGCACCCTGTATTTAAATAACGCCGAGGTCTTCACAGATTTTATCATAAACACAATTTTTATGAAAATCAAAATTTCCCCATATGTACTATACAGCCAATTAGTGGTTGCACAATTAAAAATTACATAACAAAAAATACTTCAAAACCGCCTAGATTTCCCGGATATGTAATTTGTTGAAGAAACAATAAAGCACAAGATGCTTGGGCAGTATCTAGTCTCAAGGTCGAGATATTATATAAAATTATTGATCCATAAAATTTGTTAAAGAATTATAAGGGATCTCAGTTAAAACACTACTCCAATTCAAGGATAAAATAAAGCAAAAGCTTAAAGTTTCAAATATTTAATAGTATAAATGAGCTACAATTGTTTCGCCTTGCGGCATCGACGGGCTACTGATAATTTACAGGTATAGACAACTATTCAAACATAAGTACAGAAAACTGAAATACAATAGAGAAATCGGGAAAGGTAGGGGGATGACCTAGCAGCTAGATAAAGGTTAATGAACTATGTTACGGATGGGTTTTAGAAGAGGTGACGAATTTATTACAATTTGGTCACTTAAGTTGAGAATAGGCCTAAGTGAAATAGATCTATTTATTTCTAAACATTCTAAAATATTGAATCTATTGCTTTTATTTTCTATATGTAAGAGTTTAACATTCAATTTTGGATCAAAACTATGACCCGAGTCCAAAAGGTGTTTAGCAAAGTTAGAGTCTCTATAGCCATGTTTTCAGCTATTTACATGTTCTTTAATTCTAACTTTTATAGATCTACCTGTTTGACCTATGTACTCAGAGTCACAATCTTTACAAGATGTTTTATAAACTCCACTATTTTCTAACATTTCATTTTTATCTTTATTATTAACCAACATTTTCCCTAGATTTTTTTGTACAATAAAAGGCAACTTTACGATTACATTTAGTAGAAATAAGGTTACTGATTTTATAACTAGTTCTGTTGATATAAGATAATTTACAATATCTAACTATTTCAATGCTCTCGTTATGGGAAGAGTGGACTAAATTTTCAGCTCTACGCTTTAACTTTTTTCTTAAAATATTATCTATTAAACTAACCTCATACTTATTATTAACAGTAATTTGTTTAACGACATTCAGTTCATCCAATTGTTAAACATAATTGCAAATATTTGGTAAATTTTATAATAAGTGAATAAAACTTTTACTTGGAATATTTGTAGAGTTATTAAAGATAGTAAATAGTATAAATAGTAAATGAGCCTAAATACACGTTTGATAGGTAAATATTATTCGTTATTATAAGTGTAGATGAAAGATATGTTCGGAAAATCGTCATTGTATTCAAAACTTAAAGTCTAAGTCAAAACTTAAAAAAGAGAATTCATACAAGAAATGAAGGTTAGCCTAAAAGCCAACATTAAAATAACAGCATGTATGGAAAGAATGTCATAAAATAAATTTTAAAAGTTTACACTTTCTAGTGACATAAAGACTAAATCTCTGTTTTCGACCTCAAAGAAGCAGTACGTATTAAAATTATGAAAAATGTTTCGACAAAATTACACATAGATTTACTTTAAAGTGTTCTAACAGATACTCTGAACAAGAGTCAAAATGTGTATCCAGATTAACGTTTACAACACTACACTTGAAAGAGTGTCGTCCAAAGTAAAAAGTTTAATTCCCGTGTAATACAAAAAAGTTGGAAATATGCGAATAGAAAAGTGGTTAATAAACTTAAATGGACATTATGTAATCCCAAATGTAGCTTCTACAGTAATATAGGCTAAAACAGAGGTAAATTGGCTAAAACCTATACATTTTGTAAACGTACAAAAAAGGAAAAATCTACATTCAGTTAAACTGAAACTGTATAAATATCTTGTAGAAAAAGAATGGCCGCTTATATATTTTTAAACCCAATAGTAGCTCCTGCATAAGAATGGGGTTAAATAGAAGTTATAAACTTGTTTATCTTAAAAAAGTAAAATGGGCCAAAAACCTCTATATGTAAAACCAAAAATAACTTGCTCAGACTCATAGGCCTAAATTAAACTTATATTTTGTAAATCCCCCCTCCCCTAGCTTCTACAGTTAGTTTATCATGTATCTTCTGTTAAATAAGCGGTTGTTAAAACATGTTCGATTATACCTATTTATCCTAAAAAAATTGGGGAGGGGAGACCTCAATTTGATCTTGTATATGTTAATTTATTGTTCAAAATTTGGGAGGGGAGATCCCAATTTAGTAAAGATCAAATTTATAACAATTATGATCAAGTGTAGGTTTCGACAAGATCCCTCTTCTTCTATCCCTGTCTGCCAGTAGTCGTCCTGTAGTATATATTATCTATATTAATAAAAATGTAAATGTGCGTTTGTTCAAAATCGATAATCTCAGAAAGTTCTTCACCAATTGCTTTGAAATTTGGACACAATATTCCATTCGAATCCACGAGTGTTTTTATATACTTTTTGAAAAACTGTAACATCTAATGAACATAAAAACAACAAAAATTATGCTCAATATTTAACAAAAATGCAAGCGCCATTACATATGTTTATGGACTATAATAATAACAGCTGTAGTCAACTGTTTCCTATATTTCCATTATCAGCTGATTTCAAACTTCAAACAACTGTATATTTGGATTTCTATCTTTTAAGATAGGTTTTTGTGAACAACGACATCTGTTGAAGTAAAAACAAAACGCACTATATTAAATATTTTCAATGTTTCCAAATGTATTGTTGTAATTAACAAATGTTTAAATCAATTATTTTGTAAGACATTCCGTTAGTACAATAACATTTAGGGTAAGAGATACGGTTATTGGCACTTTAAGCGAGGTGTCTGTATTTCATTAATTCTAGACTTTTTATTTATTTGATTTTTTTAGTTTTAAAATAGGGGTTGTTTAGGAGACTCCTATAGGATCATAGGTTTAACATAAATAGTAAATTTTAAAAGATAATAATATTTATAGAAATTTAAAAAACCAAAATTATCAAATTCTACAGTAATATTCTATATAAATAAAAATGTAAATGTGCGTTTGTTCAAAATCGATAATCTCAGAAAGTTCTTCACCGATTGCTTTGAAATTTGGACACAATATTCCATTCGAATCCACAAGTGTTTTTATATACTTTTTGAAAAACTGTAGCATCTAATGAACATAAAAACAACAAAAAATATGCTCAATATTTAACAAAAATGCAAGCGCCATTGCATATGTTTATGCACTATAATAATAACCGCTGTAGTCAACTGTTTCCTATATTTCCATTATCAGCTGATTTCAAACTTCCAACAACACTGTATATTTGGATTTCTATCTTTTAAGATAGTTTTTTGTGAACAACGACATCTGTTGAAGTAAAAACAAAACACACTATACTAAATATTTTCAATGTTTCCAAATGTATTGTTGTTAAATAAAATGTTGATAGATTTAATTAACAAATGTTTAAATCAATTATTTTGTAAGACATTCCGTTAGGACAATAACATTTACCATAGCATTAATTTCGTGAGTATAAATAATTTGTTGTATTTTTTCACCGTCTTTCATTTGGTTAAACCAGATTAAATAAAAAAATTACAATAACTCAAATAACATTTTTTGTCATAATTTATTTTCATCATTATAATATTAATAACTATTAAACCATTTGATTTATTAATATGAAATTAAAAATAATTAAAAGGTCATATTTTTATCTTTCTTTTAAAATTAAAAAATCTTTATAAATACAAAACGTAAAATTGTAACAACTAGGCCTACAATTAAAAAAACTCATTTATTTTATAATCTAAACTGTATTACACTTCCAAATTTTATAATAACATAACTATATAATTAATTACTTCTAAGATAATTAATATATCAAAATGAAATAAAAAACACTTAAAAGACAATATTTATATCTTTATTTTAAAATTAAAGAATCTTTATAAATACAAAACATAAAATTGTAACATTTAGGCCTACAATTATAAAAACTTATCTAAATGTTACATAAATAATAACTTTTTAAAAACAGGTTATTGTACACAATGTTATTTTCTCGGGAATATTAATTAGGACAGAGATTTTGTATTGTTATAAATAAAAGAGGCAATTTTCAATTTATAAAATATATCATTTACCATATATAAATAGGCCTACTATTAAATTCTAATATGTCTTTTTTTTAAATTAGATTGTAACATATTGTCTTCTTAATTTTAATTATCTTAACGCAACCTTTTATTGGTTTGTGTGTGTTGAAACATGTGTTGGTTCAATCTAGGCCAAACTTAAAAATATTATTTGTACTAGCTGGACATCCTAATCAACTGTTTCATCAGTTATTTTATTAAATTGGCTGCTATGGTAATGAATGCAAATAGGTACATTCAAGAAATATGTATTGGTTCATCTTTCTAGGCCTAACCTAAAATTATATTTAATTTATTTTACCTACCTTAATGGCAACATACACACATAATTTATGTTGTTGTGCACATCTTTGGCATAGTACGTTTCTATTGATATTTATAAATTTCATCTTTCAATAGTAATTTTTTAGTTTTTCATAATGTTGTTTATTTATTGATACTACAGCTGCTAGACGCTGGTTTTAATGCCCAACTTTTTTTTACGATTTTCAAAATAAATTTACAAATATGGATTATAAAAAATGTTTTTATCAAAATGAATCCTACTCTATGTTACTCTGGGAAACCAGATAATCTGTATATATACACAAACAATGGAACTACAAAAAATAATGTGTACCCACAAGCATTTTAAAATAAACATATTTTAATTTATGTCTTTTATTTATTTTCCATTTAACCAGGTGAGCCACAGCAACGCGTGGCTGGGTACAGCTAGTGAATAATATAAAAGGATACTATACACTACACATTAATACAATATACAGTACAACTACTGACAGACAGAGAGAGCTTGAAGAGGTTATTTTTCACTACTACCCGTTATGTCACCTTCACACTATTATATACAATATTTCGGAGCACGCAGTATTTCTAGTTTCTACACTATTACTTATGCCTTGACACCATATAGTAGCCTAACTGTTTTGAAAGGTTGGTATTTTAAAACGAAGGAAAAAAGTAAAAAAAAATTGCAAAACAATAACCAAATTTCATAATGATTGGTAGACGCGTTTGGTACTAACTGCATAACAAACAAACAAACTAATGGACGTGTCAAGAAAGTATCTAATATTAATATAGAATGACTATCACTTTTAGACTACTCTGGACAGACACACGACACATATACGCCATCAAATTATTGTTATGACAGCGTACGTAAGCGGAATTGTTTGGGAACATTCTCAAGACTTTGTGTTTTGATACAACTAGGTGTCAAAATACGTATAAATATCTATATTACCAAATGTAAAAATTAGGTTGGTTGTCGGTATTCTTCAATTATTTAAAGTTTAAAACTCAAATAACATCAATATAATACATAGAACTAAATACAAAATTGAAGTACTCACAGAAAGTTTTCGTTCTAAGCAAATCTTAAATTATCTTTTGACAAGAGAACAAAAATTAAAAACATTTTATTTATCATTAAGAGAGGACATTTATTTGTCTCTTCTTGTACTTTTTTCTAAAATTAACGGTTTTCAAGACATTTGAAGCTCAACATTTTAAATGACAACCATTTTGATACGAGTACAGGAAATCGATTTACACTTTTTCTGAAAATGGGTATTTAGCACTAAGTAGCGCAAAATTTCAACTCTGTATCAGAGAGAAGGGTGTACACTTGTCACTTTGTTTTGCTTTTTGTTGCAACTTTCGAGTTATCAAATTTATTACCTCTTTAGGAACGACACTGAAATTAATATTTTACTCAACTTGCAGCTCTTACGTATGTATTATTAATTTTAACGCTTATACGTTACCAGCTAGTATTGTTAAATTAAATAATATTTAAAGTAAAACATATACGACCTTAACTGGGAATTGAACCAAAGTAGAGCATTACCGAAGGTCCTGGGTTCAATCCCCAGTCTAGGTTATCACATTACCCTTATCTTACCCACCGCCACTACAGTCCAAGCTTATTCTAGGCCGCAACAATAATTCATCTCCAAATATCGTCTGTATAATTCCCGGTCCTCATCACTAGCAGGTTTCACTTAACATGGTGTAGCCTTCTCCTTCTTGGTTTTCTATGTCTTCTTTGGTTAATAATTTAAGCTCCCAGTTTTTCTATTAACAGGAACACATCCTCCATTCGAGTAACATGGTCTAACTATCTCAACCTCAGCAGCTTCACAAAACACACTATGTCCTCACTGTCGATCAAATCTCTCTCTCTCTCTCTCTCTCTCTCTCTCTCTCTCTCTCTCTCTCTCTCTCTCTCTCTCTCTCTCTCTCTCTCTCTCTCTCTCTCTCTCTCTCTCTCTCTCTCTCTCTCTCTCTCTCTCTCTCTCTCTTTCCAATTGACACACCCCAATTGTAAAGAAGCGAGTGACCAGACGCCCAGCGCCTTGGATTTCGTGTCATATACGGCAGCTTATGAACCTTCGTGATGTGTATTACCGCAAATCAAAGAAATCTAAAGATTTAAATGATAAGCAAAAGTACCGTTCTTTTAGAAATAGAGTAAAACAGGAAATAAGGAATTCTAAAATAAGATACTCCCATATGTTATTCAATTCTAGTAAATCATCAGCAGTACTATGGCGTGGTGTTAAAGGATTAGGTATTGGCAACGCTCGCGTTCCTAAACCTATATCGATCCCTCTAGATGAATTAAATCGGTATTTTGTAGCACCTCCTCCTTCAAATAATCAACCCGTTAACAATTTAATATCTAAATTGAAACTTATGCCTGATTCAACGAGGAACTTCAATTTCTACACTGTCCACGGCTCAGAAATCCTTAAAGCTGTTTGTAGACTGGGTAGTGATGCTGCGGGTGCAGATGGCATATCTATTAGATTTATAAAGGGCACTATTATCACAACCTTACCTGTTATTATAAAACTTGCAATACATCCTTAGCAAATAGTATATTTCCGGATGTTTGGAAATGTGCTTTGGTCCGCCCCATCAGTAAAACATCCCAACCTGCAGGTCCATCGGATTATAGGCCTATAAGTATATTACCATCCCTATCCAAATGTTTAGAGCGTATAGTCCATCAGCAGTTGACGAAATACATAGAAGATAACAATTTTCTCAGTCCATTTCAGTCGGGCTTTCGGACTGGCAATAGCACTGCGACAGCACTTATATGTTTAACAGACAATATACGATTGGCCATGGACCGTCGAGAGGCTACAATATTAACTTTATTTGACTTTTCTAAGGCTTTTGATAGTGTTAACCATTCACTATTGTTTTTAAAATTGAAGAAAATTGGTTTGTCACCTCAAAGCATAGCTTGGGTCAAGTCGTATTTGTCTGGAAGGAAGCAGCGTGTATGTGATAGTGAAGATATGTCTGCCTGGGAGCATGTGACTCGTGGAGTTCCACAGGGATCCGTTTTAGGACCTTTACTATTTAGTATATACATTGATGACATTAGTACTAGACTAAAATATTGTATGCTTCATCTGTACGCCAATGATCTGCAGATATATCTACATTCTAAAGTTAATGACATCGGCAATGCAGTTGAGCACATGACGTATGACATTAAAAGTATTTGCCTATGGGCTGAAGAGCATGACTTACGACTAAACAAATTAAAGACGCAACCCATCATTATAGGCTACTCCCGATTGATGAACACAATAGACTTGAACAATCTCCCTAAACTTAAAATTGAAGGCGAATTATTAGAATACCGTACCAGCGTTAGAAATCTGGGAGTGACAATCAATGACAGATTAAACTGGACTGAATATGTAACTGAGACATGCAATAAAGTATTTGCAGGGATTCACTCTTTTAAAAAAATGAAAGATTTTTTGCCATTTCATATTAGAGTGCTTTTAGTTAAATCATTAATTATGCCATACTTTGCTCACTGTGACACTGTAGTCAGTGACATGACTGTGGAATTGGCTAATAAACTCCAACGGGGTCAAAATTATTGTATACGGTTTATTTTTTGTTTAAAACTTGATGATCATTTTAGTCCATATTATAAACAATTATCTCTTTTAAAGCTCTATGAATTTAGATCCTTTCATATTTTAACTATGTTGCATGCTGTCCTTCAAACTAGAGTGCCGACCTACTTGGCAAATAAGTTTGTTTTTGCCTCAGATATAAGTACAAAAAGTACAAGAAAGGGTTCGACAATGCTAATCATTCCCAAGCATAGAACTGTAATGTATAACAAATCTTTTACTGTAATGGCATGTCGCTTGTGGAACTCGCTACCAGATTCCCTTAAAGCTATTGATGAGAGATCAATCAATCTCTCTCTCTCTCTCTCTCTCTCTCTCTCTCTCTCTCTCTCTCTCTCTCTCTCTCTCTCTCTCTCTCTCTCTCTCTCAAAGGACCATAACGATTAATTAATATTTTTCTTTCAAACACTCTTAGTGCATCAATCTCATCATTTAAAAGAGATCATGTTTCCAATTCACTTTTAGTCACTGGGTGAATTAGTGTAAGCAACTTTTTGTCCTTTTACCAACTAGCGTTGACATAAAGAAGTTAGTAGAGTGTTCTTTTGTCACCACTAATAATTCTATCCATCATTTCGTTTGACATCTTATTTTCTCTGTTTAGGTTATCTCTAAATTATTTGAAGTCTGTGAATCCTTGGCATTTAAACTACCAATTTGCAATGTTACCACATTGGAGGAATCGTCCCGCCAACTTAAGAAAGTGGAAAATGAATAGGTCTAACGATAAATTAAGAGAAAACGAACGAAACAACTTATGGCTTCTTCACACGAGGACAGGAGGAGAATTGTAGATATTAAAAAACGTTACAAGATTTCGTAAAAAATTTTTTATTAAGATTCCTCTAAGACAATATAATCCACAGATATTTTAATACTTTTAGAATATAAACAAGTTTTTCTATGCTTGCGTATCTGCTCATTTGATTAAACATGTTTCACAGATTTCCATAACGTGCAAACAAAATTTAAAATATAATAAAACCTAGTTTACGTTATAAATTTAATCCAAAATTTGCATTACTATAGTTATTGTAACTAATATTTTATATACTTGATGTTATATTTTTAGATAATTTGTTTTCTACTTATACATAGGAATGAAATAGTGTTTTACAACATTTATTAGCAATAGTTTGCGAAGAGTGCAGCATTCTCTGCAAATTTATGCAAAATTATGAATAAAACTCAGAACCGCACGTTTTAAATAAATTGTATCTGTTAAAGGTAAATGTAAGTGAAATTTAAATTGTCCTTATTTACAGTCTTTCCTCGATCAAACACTTCATGCTGTAGATGCATTGTAATAATATAGTTTATTTATATTGTTATTTAGTCTGTGTTAGGTATCAACTGGATTATACAGTTTAATTGTCTGTTTAAATCACACACCCTTGCTACACTTTATTACCGAATTAATAATTTGAATACATCCATAAATGTAGGGCTAATCTATTAAAGTTATAAAATTCTGAAGACAAGTTGATAGCCGTTAATCATGGTACTGACCCAATTCCATCATATAATATAATACAAACAGATCCTCCAAATCTAATGCCCAAAAGTGTTTTTCTTGGGCTTTGTTGGAAATGTTAAATGGTATTGGTATACACAGTTTAAACGTTGATTGAAACAGGTGTTGCACAGGTTTCTGAACCACGTAATTATGTATATCACTACTTTCTTGACAATAACGCGCATCGTAGATGTATATATAATAAACCGTATCTATTCGCTTCGTTCATTCGAATTCGAACCTTGCAGTCCTCGAAGATGTACTTATTTGATGAAGCTAACAACGGACTCAACATTTTCCATCATAGAGAGATAATAATTATGTTAGTTCTGTTAAATGCAGAATTATAATTTTAAATTGTTATCTAAATTATTCTGCTTTAACAGATATTACAAAAACTCTTAGATTAGATTTCAATAGGGCACAATATATAAAAATATTTCATCTTCCTATCTTAATTTCTGTAGCCGCTTTCTTGTTTTACAGACGACAATGATAACATTTTTCGGTTTCCTGAGGCCATGAAACTTGAAGTTCAGTCAAAAAATAATTCATTTATTTCGATTACAAAACTTATAATTATAGTTCGTATACGGGGTAAAATTTAAGTGTAAGTCAATATATTTAGGAGACTTTTTAACTAAAAAAAAAGACCCAAAAGTCATTCTGTAAAAATGAATTCCTTAAATTAATTTATTTAATAATGAATTTTCGTTTATCGAGAAAAAATTATTATTACGGTTTTATTTGATCAACTTCACTGAGATGAATTGTTCTTATCCATGGACGAATTAATCCAATTCTACAACTGTATTCTAATTACAAAATTTATTTTTCTCAAATTAAGGCAAACACAATAATTAATACGACCTTGTGAACAAAATTGCTAAGTCAGTAAATAGAAAACTGATCTTCAGATAACACTCATTAAGTAGCAGGATGGCCCACTTAAACGTGTTTTAAATGAATACAAAAATGTAAGCTTTCAAATAATTTTAATTAGAGAACACAATTAGACAGTTACTGATATTTGTTTTACAATCGAATTCCATTCTAACCTTCGTTACAGTACCAGGAACCAGGAGGGAAGGAGCATTTGGAGCCTCTCGGCATATCACCAAACCCCGACTCAAGAAGATAGGTGTAAGAACTATCTACCACGATCCCATTCCTTAGTGCATGCTCCCAGACTCCTCTGGGTTGGCTGATCATGCTCCCATGGTATTCATGTCAGCAAGGTTTCCCAAACCGTGTTTGATGAGTCACAGTCTGTTCATTCACGCGATACCTTCCTTCACAACATCACATACTGGGGACGACTTCCGTTACCCACCGAAATGGGATAAGGCAGAACAATAGCCAAAGCCGGAAGGTAATATGGCATGCCAGATAGCTTTCCCCAAGTTTTCTATGGCCTTGCATGACCCGATTTCTAGAAGGCAACGAGTAATGAGTAGCCGTCAGGTCCCTCACGCGATATCTTACCTCACATCATATACGAAGGGTGGCGGCGGGTATGAGATAGGATAGCCTACCACCGGTTATAGGAGTCAACACCGTGAGGTGCAATGTTGACACAGTTCGTAAATAATCATTACCAAAATGAGTGTGCCAAATCTAAAGTAAAAGAAAATAATTACAGTTGAGGGATAGTTAGAAAAACAAATGAAACTTGACCGCCATCATTAAAACTAAGTATTCATCAGATACGATTGATCCACTTTGTTTATATCATAAAAGAAACAAGCTAAGGCTATATATATATATATATATATATATATATATAATTTACCTAACATTTTAAATGATTTCTTTTACTTAATGCAAGAATTAGCGAAAATAGTTAACTATTTCGCTTCCATAGAAACCAAATTTATTATTTTATTATTTAAGTTATTTGGATGAGACAAACGCTCTTTTTGGAAGTGTTTAACTTCGTTACACATATTACTTTCCGTTACCACGGACATTTCAGTGAGTGAAAATATTTGTTTAACACAACCCAAATCATAACCAAAAAAAATATATTCCAAACACTCAGGCTAACTTTCCTCATTGAATACTAATTTACAAAATGTCTCTAAATAATCTTTAATATAGGAATACAAAAATCTTGTAAATCAACCCAGACCATTCACATTAAGTAAAAGGGAACTTTAAGTACAGAAATTCTTAAGATGGTTTACTTCATGTATGAGATGTTACAGTTACATCGAACAACGCATGCTCGCTTCTCAATATATCGCCCATTACCCTTACCCCTTCTTACCCTGTATATGAAATATAGAAAGTTTGGTTATTAAAAAAAATTGTACCTCGTGTGTGAGTGTGTGTGTGTGTGTGTGTGTGTGTTGTGTGTATGTGGTTATGTCTACATAACCAGAGAAAAATTGTTTTAATGCTAATGAAATTGTTATTTTTATCTTGATACATTTATTTATCACCCAACTCTGTGCTTGGTTTTTAGGGATTGTCTTTGTTTTTTCCAGCATTTTCGTGTAATAATTTTGGAAAACCAGTACCTTTTCTATTACATTTCTTACAATAGAGTGGTTCTTTAGTTTATTTTTGTTTCAGGCCAGCGGGAATTTAAAAACCAATACAAAGGAATATTGGTCAAAGACCAAATAAAACCAACAGCTAAGAAAACTTTCCTACAATCTTTGGCTGGCGAAGGAAAGTTGATTTACAAGTAAGTGTGGTTCCTTACCTAATTTTAATTTAAAATTTCCAAACTATTGTATATGGGCTTTATAATTATAGAGCATTAGTTTATCTATACTGCCCTGTTTCCAATTGCCACTATCTTTCGTTTTGTAGCTTGTGATATTAAAGATCACTTCTGAACATAACTACAATTTTGTATTTCATTAAAAAATAATTTTAAAATTTTTAGTTTAATTACGACAGTCTTATTTCATTATAAATGAAAAAGAATGGTATATTATTTATTACCTTAGTGTCGATACGATCTGGACTAGGTTCCTTTGTTATTTAAATCTCTATTTTTATGCCTTCGTACATTTTGAGAACGTCAGTATTAGGTTTATAACAAATGTACTGCATATTGGGCAGATAAGGTACATTACATATCCGACTTTTCTGGATATCATACTAGTCCATTTCTTGTGTGAAGGTAAAAAATCTTTCGGTCCTATAGCTTTAAAAACCGTAAAATAAACCACTAATCTTGTAATATAAGATAACAAGAATTTATCAAGAAATATCTGATAGAAATAAGAGGGATCTAGCCTAAGACGAAAAGAGACGTAACTGTCCAATGATTTGTAAAACCGTGTCTGGAAACCAAATTTTAGAAAAATCAAACTATATATTTTGACGCTTAGTTCATTTACAAAAAACACAGTCATCAAATTAGGTATTAAACTACTGAAATAGGTCGGATCAACAAATATTTTATTGCTCATGTGTTGACATTAAATTTTCTCTCAAGGACTCAATTATATGAGTACGGGTGTGACAAACCTGAGGAATCCCTACTACCTTGATGAACAATTCTCTTCCTATCCTGACCCTATTAGAGTATTCGAGGGCTACTTATCTTCGATACTATTTTCTTCTTTCACAACAAACGGCAATTCAATATATTTGTGATCACTACTCAATGTCAATTTATAAATAAAATGTCAATTGCTAATTATAAATGTATTTCTATCATATAACTTAAACATTACAAACAAGAAATTAATGATGCTATCGATCACTTTACTAATGTACACTTTGTTTTCTTTTGTTTCAGGCGCCCATTATCATCTTATTACAGGGACTGAATCAGGTAATATATAAGTTATTCCGGATATGTTCATTTAATTATAATAATTATTATTATTTAATTATAATATGAAAGAGTGACCTGAATTTCAAAAAATAGAATTTACATAAAAAAATAAGTACAAAAATACTAAATGCATGTACAAATTGATAATTTCGTAGGTGGGTGAGATATTGGATTCAGATTTAGTTTACGAATTTGTTGACACATTTTACCGGTATTCCAAAAACAAAGGCCGTGTTTTGTACATTTTCAAAATGGCAGCCGACTAAAATATTTAATCCCGACTATCTTGAAATCCATTTGTTTTACACAAAATTCCAATAGACAAATATCGCAATGTATAATAGAAGTCCCCCTTAGTAATTAGTATACTCTTAAATAAGACCCCATATCTATAAATAACTTTTTATTCCTACTGTCACAATTGAAAATTATGTGGTCTGCGATCTCCTCATCCTTCCATACTGTTTACACAGTTTCATCATGATATACTCCTATCCTAGACAAATGCACTCAGAGTTGTCCCCTACTTCGGGTCATTATGGTCTTCTCAAGTTTACCTGATGGGATTACTTAAGTAATGATTTACAACAGTTGTCCCCCTTAATACAAGTTACTCAATATCTATTTTTTTCCGTTGCAGCATAATTTCGACAAAGTAAGAGATCTGATTTCCGCCTTAAATCATCCTATTTAGCTATGCCTGAAAACATCCATGGCCAGTAAAAAACTGTGTCAGATAGACTCTATCCTATCTTCTGTTGAAGTGTTTCGTCAGGTTGACTACAAGAAAGACCGTCGATTTTCCCCTGGCCTGCTGGTCCCATCTTTCCTGCCAGCGTCTCATTATCAGCTCTCTAATTTCGGCCTTAATGTTCTTCTCTATTTCCTTCCGAAATACAGCGGTTTCTCCGCCATCATCAGATCAATGGGGGGGGGGGGGGGGAGTATGCAATTGGAGCCATTGCTAGTCTTCGCTGTACAGGTCCCATCAGTCTAAGGATATTTTTCTCCTAAGAGGAACCATCCAACTCTAACAGCTCACAGAAAATTGGCGTAAACTAAAGGTATCAGCAGTAATCGCTTTCCGGCCGTCGGACCCCTTATGTTAAACATAAGCCGGCTCAGGTCCACTGTCACTAACCTGCACTCTCCGTCGAAAAGTTATATAAAAGTGAAAAACACCAATATAACTTAGTACACTAGGGCCTGCTAGAAACTAAAACTACATCTTTGAAAGACAACCAGGCTTAAACCTAATATTTGTATTTTTCACTTTTACGCTTTAGGTTTATCACTAGAAAGTACAATTTATTTCAAATGACAGGATCAATGCACAATTCAATACTCGCACGCCTGAATCTTCATATAATTAATTATGGATGAAGTAACTCAGGTTTGTGAATATTGGTTTGTCTTTTTTATAAACTTTTGTGCAATGTGTGAGTTATTGATAAATACAAAGCATAAAAAAATTCTTCTGTTGCTATGTGACTACCTAATTACTTACGCAATAATGCAATAATAATAATAATAATGATAATGAAACAAATAATATTAGTACTTTAGATTCAAACTTAAAGAATGAATAATCAAAATACTTTTAACTTTTATGAAAATCATACAATACTTTTTTTAATAGTTTTGAATTCATTTTGAATGTTTCCTGCTAATTTAGAAGATGCTTTCATACTTAAATAAAATTTAAACGGAGCACTGCAAAATAAATATTATGAATTTCATCCACATCAGACCACGATATAAAATATCTATACATTTGAGGCCAATGCGAATTTTCACCCTATACTTTACTTTAATTTCCCATCCTCTAAGCCCTAAGGGATGTTTACATCTATCCCACACTATTTAGATTTATCGGTTTATTTAATTAAGTTTCGGTTTATCTGATTAGAAGATAGAGCAACCATCCTATCTGTAGATTTTGACCAAAATTCAATCAATTTGTGTGGCACCAATCCTATTTCAAAATGTGAAATTTTTAGACTTTAAGTGTCCATTATTAAGATAATCAGTGACAATAACTTTTTATCTCATACTGTATTTATTGTCTACCTTATGAGATATCGTTCAAAATTTAATATCGACAAAAATGACTTAGATAAAAACATATCATTCTAAAAATGGTATAAATGTAGTAACTAGAAAACAAATAAATTGTAAAACAAAGAGAGGGAAAGATGAAGAAGAAAAACATTTCTGTCTAATTATTGTTAAATAAATCATCTTAAAATACAATTTTTAATCCACCTCTCCAATATATAAGCGAGGGGGTTGGAACGAGCACTGCTAGTCTGTTTCTGATCAAAACGACTTTTTATGGAAAAAAGAAAACGATTTTACGAAAGTAAAAGTAATTCTGTGGTAAAATTTGACCGTGTGATCCAACTTTAAACAGGACAATGATACATTTTCTTGATAAAATCTACTAACTTACCATACTAAATATGAAGTCTACATATCGTGTCAACACTTATAACCGTTCTATTTACACAATAAGAACAACGGTTTTCATAACTTTCACGCTGACGTTTCACAAATATTTTCCTGTCATATCTTACAAATATTATACTGATTTTACATTACGAAATATTTAATGATACATAATAATTTACTTCAGTCTATTTGTTGACTTGATTTCCACAGATTTCAACTAGTTCAAGACCATTATAAACTGTAACTTGTTAAACCTTGCGGGTTTTGACACTAAAATATAAATAACTTCAAATTATATTACTTATGTGTACATAGTGTGGAAACAGAGCTTATAATACATAAAGCTTAGAAAATAAAAGACATTATCGAAATAATTTATTTTGAATAACAGTATCTATAGCTTTTCGTTAAAACAAATTCATTTGAGGCTTTTTTCTTCACTGTTTTAATCTGTATTTGGTTGCAGTAGTCACACTTATTAGCTACAGACTCCTCAAGATTTGCCACTAACTTTAAAACACTTTCGATTAGCATATTTTTTCCGTGGTATTCAAACACTCGGTTGTTCAACTGCAGATTGATTTTTCCATAAATTATTGTAACCCTCTCTGCAGCCTAGTAACAAATTACACTATACAGAGGCTACTTATAATAATTAAATCGCTAACCACTGATCAATGCAAGGGAAATTGCCTGTTAGGACAGAACAAGAGATTTAATAATTTTTTGTTTACACCTTTTTTATGCCAATTATTACTCAGAAATTTTGTTTTATTAATTGCTGGTTACCAAAGTTTATAAAATTTAAGAAAAAATTAATTAAATATTCGTGTACAGTTTAGTTACGGTAATCAAGTTTTTCCATTTAATCCAATACTATATTCGGTAAACCGTTGTAACATACGAAGAAATAAAACCTTAGCGTGAAGCTCTAATCTGACTTCGAAATGTGATTTATGGCAAGATTTTGCGTCACCGTTTCCCCTGACAATAACACAAATCAAGAAGCGCAATCTGTCTTTGCCTTGTAACACGTAACAGGCGAGGCCTTGACACTGCAGAAATATACATATCATGTACAAGTGCGTCCACAGATCCCACATTTTAGTCTCGTATATTTTATAATATATGCTTAGATAAAATAACGTTTCGGCAAGTTTTGTGTTATTGTAGGGTTAAAAATAATAAGAGATTTTTGATAAATAAACGGTATCATCCATAAAACCAAATACTAACCAGAAATAATAATCATCACTATTTAAAGGAAAAATATCTATGCAATTTTTACACGAGAAAGAAAAATAATTGTTTCAACTATAAGTTTCTCCCAATTTTTTTTTATTTACAGATAACTTGGTATAGAAAGGATCTTCTCCCATCTTTAATATTTGGTATTTTCCCCCAATTTTTAATTTACTTGTAAAGAGGCTAAGCAAGCTCGTTTGTGTCATACACTTGTTCTAAGCGTAAACTGTATTGGATTGCAATCACGATTTTAATGACGACTTTGAAAGTTGTTTTCTGTTTTTTTGCCTATTATTCTTGAACCTTAATTTTCTTTCACTTGCAATTTGGCACACTAGTTGGATACTGAAACCTGCCGACAACTTATTGTGAGTGAAACTAACCTAAAAATAATTGCAGAAGATGAAATTTTTATAAAGTGCGAGGCAGGAGGTTGTTTCACTATTTAACTATACAGCTAATAACAACAGAAACATTGATATAGGTAGTTTTGGGCTAGTTGTAGTTGTAAACAAAAATACTAATGAAAATAACTAGTTCGTGTATTTCAACAAAATATGAATGAATTTGATGAAACCGATTTTACAACGTTAATTCTTTTATAGCAGCTCCATGGTCTTTTTATACTTCTTTTAAACAGATAACTAACTCCAGAACCGTCCATTTGGAGACATGAAAACCAATACTTTTTCTTGAAGAAAGACGGGGGTCTTAATACCTCTTTTCAAGCGAAATTTGTCAGAACATTATGGAGATGACCTATAGGCCTAAACATAATCGAAAAACCACTTGCGTACTACCAGATGGTAATAACTTTTTCGGCCATTGTTGCTGCGTTTCCACTGCGACAGATTATTTTTTACTTTAACCAATGTGTTTTCACATCGCCGCGACATTTTAAAAACATCCACTTCATACTGAGAGAGGCCATGCTTGTAACTAAACATGGATTAGTCACAGACCGCACCGCCCCACCCGAAAATCTCATAAATGTAAGTATGTCTAGTACACTATGGAATACAGTATATATTTGGATTAATATTGAAAAAGATGAAATTATTTTATAAAACTAAAAATGATAATAATAATAATAAATCGAAAAGTCGTTAAAGATATGTTTATGTAAAAACTCCTATGGGTTATAACTATTGTTAATTTCATTTGTTAAAATTTTTAACGATTTTGTATTTTAGTTAAAACGCTTTAATTTTTTATCGTAGAAATTACGTTTGGTCACAAATTAATACAAAATAAGTTATTAAGGGATGTCATTGAACTTGTAGAAAGTTACTATAACACTGTTTTATAAAATTGATAATCAGTCACTGTTTGTTCTGATTAATAAACTAGCTAATCAATTCGTAGAGTGGCCAAATTGAAGAAATAATTGACAACATTCCGAACATTGGAGTTTTTACTAATAAAGTTACATATATCCATAGTTAGTAGAAATTTCACTCACCGGCACCATTTTCTAAACTAAGTCCAGTAGGACCATAACCTTTTGACGTTTGCGTTTGCTAAGGGGGTTGCAGCTACAAAACTCAAATATACAGCCAGGGCTTTGACGTCCACTAGTAACGCCAACTACAAAACATCAAATAAATCATTGAAATTTCCTTTAAAATACACGTGCATAAAACCATTTTCGTGTCTGACGAACGTAAAAATACAGGTATGAAATCATTTATTGTGATCCGAAGGGGGAATGAGACAGCGATCATTGCATAATTCCTCAATAGATTCTAAATTTTAAGGGGGAAAAGTGATATTTTACATTTAACTGATATATCTCATGCAACAAGATGTTTGTTCTATTTTAAACGAACTGATAATGTAATGATTAAAACCTTTTCGTGACTTCCCTCATAAGAATTTCAGACCTGAATTGTCGACGCTGTCATTACGTCTATCAATGAGTTATAGCTTTTATCTCTCCTATCAGATCTCTTGACCAATTGTTTTTGTTTTCCAAGAATAACTCTATTAGAGTATCGAGGGCTCGAAGACTTTGTTTCATGATCATTTCTTCATTTTTTATAAGGATATGATGACTGTGAAGTTTTCTTCTTCAAACATCAAGAA
Organism: Aphrophora alni; assembly: GCA_963513935.1. Classification (NCBI taxonomy): domain Eukaryota; kingdom Metazoa; phylum Arthropoda; class Insecta; order Hemiptera; family Aphrophoridae; genus Aphrophora; species Aphrophora alni. The sequence continues at coordinate 64,277,870 of OY740773.1, read as the reverse complement.
CAAATATAAATCTAATTAGAACATTTAATTTAATCAAGTTATAACTTTCGCATTTAAATAAATAGTAAATTGTAAAATCCATCTTTCCTAATATTTAAAAGTTTAAAACAATTACCTGTAGAAAGTATTTCCTTTAGGTTAATTTTGACGTCTGAAGTTTTTTCCCAGACTCTTCAACATCATCGCCCCAAGCGTTTCCACAACATAAATAAACCACCTGATACGATACAGTCCAAATTAATAGGTCGTACAATTGCAAGAGACTGTGTACTTTGTAGTAGAGTTCAGCAGATTAGCGCCGTTTAATTATATGTCTACACCTTACCCAACAAATTGGTCAGGAAAATTCATTAACCACAATGCGGTGTGCGTCTGAAAACAGAAAGACCCGAGGAATTATCTTAGTTGCAATTAAGACCAATTTGAGAGTTGAAGACGCGGTGCCCAACTGTCGGGGCCTAGGGTCCAATTACCCCCTCTATGAATGTGGGGTAGTAATTATATTTTCCGACTGTAGACGGCGCAGAGGCGACACATTATAAGTTCTACTGCGGCCTTAAGTGCAAATTAAATAACGCGAGTAAGGATTAGACGGGATGACTTGAAACATTGTTCTAATCTTGTTCCCGGTCATTTGTCTTTCAGAGGAATTGTTTTAGATTTAAATCTGAAAAATTGGCGCCCTTTGTACGTGCTGTACTGTTTTAATAAGGGAATATAAGCTGTAATCTGAATCCATTTCGTAGAAAGTTAATTCTACAGGAATCGTGATCAATTATTGGTGAATAATTTAATTTCGTAGTCAAAAGTTATCTGAGTAATGGAATTATTTTCTTTTTGCAACTACATTCTATAAAGGGGGGGGGGGAGAAAAGTGTACTTGATAATGAAATAATTTTCAAAAATACATGCTTTATATTATTTTTTTAAATTTTTATAGAATATTGAAATCCCATTAAAAAAATTAAATTACATAATTTGTTTGTTTTTTTCATATGCATAGGATCAGTGTTTTGTTCACACACAAAAGGTGTGAAGCTCTTATCCTGTGAAAGTTAGACGTCAAATAAATTTTTTACAAGTCTTAATGTGAAACGACAAAATAAATCAACCTTTTCAATTTGGATTTTATTTTATTGAAATTAAGAAGAACTTGTACCTTAAGCCCCTTTTGGAACTTACGTCGGTTTCTTCTTCTTCTTCTTCTTCTCACTTATATAGAAATTAACTATAACTTGTACCCCTAACTCACTTTTTTCCATCACTTTCTTCTTCGTATTCTTCTAATAAATAGTTTAAGAAGAACTTTCACTTCAGTCCCTATTTTGGAGTTCCATCAGTTTCTTCTTTTTATTCAATTATATAGAAATTAACAATAACTTGCACATTCAGATTTTATTCTGAAGTCCCATCACATTATTCTTCAATTGACCAGGCTATCGCTTTTGCACGTCAGCCGCAAGATCTTATTTCACTTCCAAATGGAAATAGATGGTTTAAGTATTCTAAACATCGCCAGAAGACCCTTACGCTTTATGAACTTCAGAATTTTCCTAACAAAGTTAACTTTAAGAATTGTCTGTTTTTTGTCAAAGTTTCAAGGAGTTTCTTGATCGAGGCGTTTGCAGTCGAAGATTAAGTGCTGTATAGTTTCCTCTTACGGGCCACATTTCCTGCACCAAGACTACCCAGAGACTATGTTTTCTCAATTGGTAGTACTCCATAACGAAATCTACCACATTTCATAATATGAAAGTTCTTCTTAATTTCGATGCAATAAAATTGTTCTGTTCGTACCTAAATATTAAAATAGAAATAAAAGTACGTATTTATATTTAAACTGTATTTAAGGAATATAAAGAGAGATTATTTATTCAAGTTATTAAACTCATAAAACGATATATAAATAACACATCTGCTCCACACCTGTTTTAAATTACATTGAAATATTACTTTTTATTTAATCAACATTCCATGTTTTATCCTTTAAAGTTGTACTGTGGTGTTTGTATACACACACACACATATATATATATATATATATATATATATATATATATATATATATATATATATATTAGGATTTTCATCACACCTGTTGCGGCGACAGACTTGAATGTCTGACGAATTGCTCCGGAAATGTAAAACTCAGCAGAATACGCCCTGTAAACTTGGGGTTTCCTAGAAAGTTTTATCCATGTCACCTCTGGAACAATTTGTCAATTTGATTTTAAATACAAATGCATGTAAAAAATATGACAACATAGCTGATATATTTATTTTGGTTAAGATATATTCATCTTATTAAAAATATATTTTAAATCATTGTTATCTGGACGTTTCTATTCTTAAGGCTTGACCTAGTGATGGTAGAATGTTTAATGGAACATTTAATTATCTTCGTTAGTTAGTAACTTTACCGAAGAATTTAGTTACTGTTATTGTCAATACATCATCAACTTAATCAATCAGTACCGGTACATATAATGAAATAAACGGTATCCCTAATATGTTGCACTAACTCCCTGAACACACTTATCCCAAAACTAAAAATAATATTAATTATTTAAAAGAAAAAAATTAATTTTTTTGAAAAATAATAGTACATAATTTTTAAATTCATATAAATTTATTCGGACTACTTACCGAGCTGGTTTAGGTGTTATTTTGCGCCCTCCCTGTATTTGTAATGAAAAGAAAGTATTGTGATGTGGTTAAAAGATACACAAATATCACATTCCAACATGTGAGAATCGGGTTTAGCTGTTTAGGTTGGTAGACATGGAGGTAGATTGGTAATCTATTGGAGTAAGAGTTATTTTCTAGAAAGTCAACCTTACAGAAATTTTGAGGGTGCAACACAATTTCTCGCAACGAATACTTATGCTACTGGTGCAATTCTATTTACCATACTATAAACCACAGCTGAAATCTTTGGCAGTGAAAGAATTTTCTAAAGTTTGGCCCATTGTCTTATAGACAGCTTATGAAAAATTATTGGTTTACTAATTGTATAAAATAAAAAATAAAAAAATACAGATAAAATTTGACATTTAGTGTTTTAATAAATGCTCATATAATTTTTGTTGTATATATTTCTCTTAAACCTATGCTAAGGTAATCAACAGTTAATGAAACATTCCAATTGTCACAACAACAAAGCGACGTTTCAATGATTAAGTCATCATCTTCAGTTGTTACACGAATACTAGCCACATGTCTATTTAACCCAACCTAACCTAACTTATAACCATGTCTTGTTAGAGAGTTATATTATCTATTGATTACAAATTTTCAACCAGATTTGTTCAATGAAAGAGATTTCGATAAAGTGTTTTTAATGTTAGAATCAGTGCTCGCTTCGTTGTTTGTATAGCTTCTTACGGCAGCCGTATATATTTTAAATGTACGAGCTCGTATTTTCGTACCAATGGGTGTCTTTACATATAAATCTATAATATAGAATGGAATAACAAATACTATCGATTGTAGGAGGAGGTGAGGTAGGTAGCTTAATGCATCCTCAACTTGCTCTCACGAGGAAAAGCTTTTATATAGTTCATACATTTTAAAGCTATGGAAAGGAGCTTCCACGTCCCCTACTTTATTCTTCCTTTTATTTCTGCTGTCGTTTCTATTAAAATACGTGCATCGATTTCCTCGATTCTCTGACAATTGAAATCAATTTAGATGCTCGAATTGAAAATTGATTGAGTAAAGTTATGTCTTCATATTTACGGGGCGAAGTAGCGTTTATTTGAAATAAAAATAATGATCTAAAGCTACTTCGGTAATGTATTACTGTCCATAAGTATTCCGTGTAATTTATTTCGTCTATTTGTTAGTTCATTACAGATATGACTGTATTATCATTTCAAATAGGCAAGTAGGTAGCCAAATTTGAAATTAGTTGCTATTTTAAAATTTAAGTTATCTAAATTTAAATAATAAATTACCTAATTTCGTGCACACTTTTCTACAAGAATATTAAATATAGGTCTTTGAAATTTTTACACTATGTTCCAAGTCTCTGTACTAAATTTTAACAAAGGGAATTTTTGTTTGCTGAATTTGTAAAGAAATGTTTTTTTATGATACACGATATTTAAACACATTTTTTTTTTTAATTAGAAAACTGTGAAAATCTATAAATATATTATTGAATATAATTCTGTTAAAATGTACATGGAAATATATACAATATTTGTGTAAAATTTCATTCAAATATCTTTAATTGTTTTAAGAAAGATGTGCACCAAGTTTCTAAAACACTGTTTTTGGTAAACTGAGATTTTATAAGGAAAGTAACTTATAGTTTTTTTTACAACTTAAGATAATTAAAGTCAAAACATTACAGGTCCATAGTTTGGGTAGTGTGGATCCTCTTCAGACATTACAGGTCCATAGCTTGGGTAGTGTGGATCCTCTTCAGACATTACAGATCCATAGCTTGGGTAGTGTGGATCCTCTTCAGACATTACAGGTCCTTAGCTTGGGTAGTGTGAATCCTCTTCAGTGTTCTTCAGCTGCGTTTTGGCGTGTCTTACTTCTGCTTTGTTTATTCGTTCAGCTCCGCAGTCCCTATCTTAATAAGACCACTGAATCAGGTATTGTCAATAATTTTTTCTTCTTTTAAATTGTTTAAAATGTCTTAACACCCTTTCAATTGGAGAGCTGAGAGTTACCTCTTTCTCCTCCCAACTATTTTCCTTGAAAGTTGGCAATAATCGGTTAAAATGTCCAGTTTTTTGGCATCCATAACAAAAAAATTGGCTGTGTTTTGATTTCTCTCTGTATATCGATATGTCTATGTAATTTTGTATATTTTATTGGAATCTACTGAACTAAGTTTATCAAAAATTAGTTCAGTAGATTCCAATAAAATATACAAAATTACATAGACATATCGATATACAGAGAGAAATCAAAACACAGCCAATTTTTTTGTTATGGATGCCAAAAAACTGGACATTTTAACCGATTATTGCCAACTTTCAAGGAAAATAGTTGGGAGGAGAAAGAGGTAACTCTCAGCTCTCCAATTGAAAGGGTGTTAAGACATTTTAAACAATTTAAAAGAAGAAAAAATTATTGACAATACCTGATTCAGTGGTCTTATTAAGATAGGGACTGCGGAGCTGAACGAATAAACAAAGCAGAAGTAAGACACGCCAAAACGCAGATGAAGAACACTGAAGAGGATTCACACTACCCAAGCTAAGGACCTGTAATGTCTGAAGAGGATCCACACTACCCAAGCTATGGACCTGTAATGTCTGAAGAGGATCCACACTACCCAAGCTTTGGACCTGTAATGTCTGAAGAGGATCCACACTACCCAAACTATGGACCTGTAATGTTTTGACTTTAATTTTGTATATATTGATACTATAACACAATATATATAGTTAACATCCAATCACATAATAATATGTCATGTTTTGTAAAAATAAAAATTGCGTCTGAAAACATTTAGTTTCTAACCGCATTTAAATAACATTATTTCCTCTAAGTTCCTAAATATTCTAAACTTAAATTTGCTATTGGTAGTTTTTATACATAAAAGTCTCCAAAAGTGAAATGTGTGAACAAAAACATAGTTCAAAGTCTACTTGTCTTACTGTGCCTCTTAATAAGGATGCACTATATCAACTTACTTGTCAGTTGTATAAATAGTTGAATAAATTTCACTGAACTTAATAAAATATTCGTTAAAATAACAGTAGAAATATTATGTTTGTTTTATTTGTTCGTAATAAATACTACTTGATAAATAAGATCCGTGAAAGTTGTTTTCATTAATGAGGAAACACCCAAAGAATGCACATCATTAGTAATCATGTGAACAAGAAACTAACAAATTAATTAGACCCAATATTTATTTGAATACTGTCGGTGTCGACCGCTTTCCTACCCGGTCACAAGATCAATATGTCGCATTTCGTTCTTTTTAATTGTGTGAAAGATTCCTCCAACAGTTTCTTTGTATTTCTAATTAACTAATATTAGATAGTCATTAAATAAAGTTCGGTCGGAATATTCGAAACTTAACTTTGATTACTAATTATTATAAAGACATCGGGCTCACGCATTGTGGCTGCGACCTATTATTTCACTGACTGAAATTAAAGCCAATAATAACAGATGTGGGACGCATCGTCTCAAAAATTATCAAAGAACAATAAAAACACAAGAACCTTCATTATCCCCTCTCCCTTGTAACCCCGGCAATTACAATTACATAGACTTTTAGTCCGTGGTTTTGTTCAAGAGTTTTTAGTCCGTGAAGAAATCGTTTTTTTTTCGAATGAGATTGTAATCTTTTGTTAAAAGCCGACAAAATACAAGCGCTGTCGTTGAAAATGAATTGAGTAGGTTTTTTATCTTCAATGTTTCAACATTATAACTAACAAGTTTATGTCAATCAGCTGTCAATTGCTGTGATTGTTTCTAGACCGAGTTTACTTTCAAAATGCAATAACCGTAATGCAATAAGTCAGTCAAATCCACTGTGGAATTTTAATTTGTATAGTATCAAAAGTATAATTAGAACTGTATTAAAGTGGAATTTTTCGTTCATAAAAGAGGAAGTGATTTCATCGAGTACTGTAGAACAGGAAGGAAGTACAAAATTATGTCCGAGCTAACTTCGTTCCTGACATTCTTTCTCTAGAGCTGGTACAGAACACCTAAACATTCCTTGAGTTGCTGTTGACCGTTCAAAAGAGACCTTGGTAGTAAATATTTCTGTAATATTTCATAAGTTTCTATCTAATTTTTATTTTAAATTAGCATTTTATGTTCTGCTTTCTAGTTCTTGGACGAAATTAAAATACAAAAACTGGATGTTTTTTTCGTTTAAAATCTTAGGTTAAATTCGTAAAAAAAAACACAGATTATATCCGGACATCTTGAAGTATCATCTCTATAGCCTAAAAGGTGTCTGTGCTACATATTTTCTCTAGTAGCGTATAAAATCATCGTGATGTTTTAAAAAATATGTTTTTAATCTCAAAAAATCAACATTCTCACAAAAATAATGTGGTTTTATTACACCTACTTTTTTTATCATACAGTATTTACATAAATGAATGCATGAGGAAAACATTAAAAAAAAGTATATATTATTTCTCTAAAGTTAACTTGATGTTTTTTCGTTTAAGACCTTAGGTTAAATCCGTAAAAAAAAAAAACACAGACAACCGGACTTCCTGAAGTATCATCTCTACAGCCTAAAAAATTTAACAGTTTAAACTCAAAATAGTCAAAAACTTTCACACACAAATAATGTGGTTTTGTTACAACTACTTTTCTATCACATTTACATAAATGAATGCATGAGGAAAACATTTAAAAAATGTTATTTTTATAAATTATTTCACTAAAGTTTTCAATTTTTCAAATTTCTACTGAAACACATAAAATCGGTACCAGCGTCAGATATTAATTACTATTTTACACTTATTAAATAAATATATTTTTAGTTTCATAAACCTCTTGTACTGTTTACGAGACTAATTTTGCGTTAGTCAACGGCGCTCATAAAAAACTAAATTAGCACCCATTTATTTCTACTGGCCTTGTAATATGTAAAATCAAAATGCTCTCACAATTCGTAATGAATTAAAAATAAAATGTTTCCTTTCCATTTAAGAATTAGTTTTTACTAAATAGCCGTGAGGAAAGAAACAATATATGTCTTTTTATTACGAGTTGTTTCAAATATAAGCAAATCTGAATGGGCTTTTAAATAATGACCAAATTGATAGGAAAACAATTAACGTACTCTACTAGTGTTTAGCTATTAATGTTCTTGTTTTAAGCGTCTGGTTTTAAAACTTCACCGTATTCCGAAATTTATTTTATCCATATTGAAAATCAAAGTTAAAATTCTATACACGTATTAAATTGAACTGTGATTTTCAAGATGTGTATTTTTGTAAATCGAATAAAGAATTTTTCAATAGAGAGGTGTTACATAGAAAACAGTCTGACAGCCTTGTGAGCCGAAGGAAGTAATTAGTATTTTTAAAATATTTCCTTTAAAGCAAAACCATAAATATTGATAGCAAGACAATAAATGTCTTGTAACAAATCGGTAGACTAAAATATGACAAATCAAAATAAACAATCATACAAAAAACAAGAAGCATATAAGGTCAGTATATATATAGGAAACTGACATAAGACTAAAACTCAAAATGTAGTCTATAAGTTGTATTTTGTTAAAATATAAGTATAATTTTTTAATTAACATTTCTTACCAACTCAAAATTGAGGTTGTTCATAAATACCAATTAGAGTAAACTAATTTTCCCCTTGTTTTTTAAAACTCTGAACTCGCTAATTTTGTTTAATGTAACTAAAGTCTAAATTAAAATTCTAAACTACTATCTCTAAACGCCAAGCTGTTCTATTTTTGATAGTGAAAAAATGTTGTTAAAATATAACTTCGTTCCCTGGGAAGCTAAATATATTTTTATAACTTTAAGAATTTAAATTATATAACCTTTGAGTTACACCTAGTGTCGTGAGATTGTAAAAACTTTTCATTAAGTTAAAATTGACGACTTGGTCGTTAAAACGTTATCTTGTATTGAAAGAAAGCGTTTACTCTAAAAATAATCTTGTCTGTTACATTTGTATACAATATGAACTACTAGTCTTGCTCGATAAAATTTAATTGGTCGGTTCTTTATTTGCAGATACCTTGTAAAAGATTACTTCCATAAATAAGACACAATACGAAACCATCTAATAACAGATTTATTGTGTTAAAAACATATTACAAGTATTTAGAACGTTTTAAAGTAATCATCGGCCGTTACTTTAAACAATAGCTCATGATGTATTCAGTTCAGTTGGGTGCGGTTTAGACATCGCTTTGTTACTGAAGCTGAACAATAACTGTGACTTCACTTTCATCATTTATTACACAAATAAAAAAGGACAAACTTTTCCACATAACTTCTGTACTACACATATTGTCCAAAATAAAAAAGTTCCAAATTTTTGGTAATTTTATAGAAAGTTACATAATGTTAGTTGCGGAAAATCCGTTTTGAGGTTCTCTGAGCCTCCCCAAGAAGATTGTTTCCTTTCTTTTTAATGAGGTCTATATGTCGTCAGCACAGTGTTATCCAATCCAAACGAGTAGATTAATTTGATTAAATCTGGATATCAAAATTTAAGAGATTCTGCAAAAGGCCAAACCACAAAATATCGACCAGTTGTAAAGATTTATCTCATATTTTGCTAAAATTTGGCCTCAAAGACAACTTAGGTTTTGTCGAAAATAAAAAGTAAAAAGTGTTGAATGAAGCTTTTATTAAAAATCTAATTTCTAAAAACTGACTTACCAATTTCGTTCAAATTTGAAGATTAATTACCAAAACCCTTTTGACAATTTACAAGCAAAAGAAAAATACGGATCATAAATCATTTTCAAAACCGGTAATGAATCTTTGAACGATTTGATTTATATACGACTACGCTTTGATCAAATTTATGGCACAAGTGAAGCGTATAGATTCTATTTAAACATCTTTAGAAATGTATATATATATAAGAAGGGACACTCGTATTCCCACTTATCTCCTATAGTAAATACATAAGGCAAAACCCAGTAATAAACAAGGTTTTATTTTTTATTTTTCGTTTACTTGTATTAAAGAGACTCTTTTGTGAAGATGGCGACGAATATTGTTTTTGTTTCTGTAGATGAACGTGTGACACAGTTACTACAAAGTTTTGCACAGTTTTTATGTCTACTAGTAATTGGTTCTGAATTTTATTTTAAAGATTTGATGAATTGGTGTGTTTTATCGTCTTTCACTTCCCACCGAAATCAAGAGAGCCAATTTACAATGTTTTGACAGTGTGACAATGTGAATCAGACCCTTGCATTACCATAGAAACAGTGTCTCTGATATTTGAAATTATGTAGAAGAGATATGGTGACCAATAAGTTTTACATATAGGAAAATATCAACTCGTACTATTTTACAATTGACATTACTGATATTTTTCCCTCTATTTTTGAATTATTAGCAATTTTTATGATATTTTATATAGTTTGTTAAATATGGAAGATCTGTATATTTTAATCACATATTATTGTTACCAGGGGACTTAAATTTAATAAAGGCGGAACCAAAATGGTAACAATGTTTGAAAAGAAAAAATAAAAAAAGACAAAGACAAATTTAGTAATTAACAAGGCTCAAGTTTATTGAACAAAAAAAAGAAATTTCGACGGTTCAGACTTTGTCATTTACAACAAAAAACATCCTGACACAAATCATCAGTAAAAAAAAACTTATGATTAACAAGATCATAAATTATAAAAGTTATAAGCCCTTAATTGTAACATATAATAATTTAGATAAAAAAAAAATTAATCAACAGATTCTAAAAATTTATCCCCCCCTTTTAGTTTATATATATATATATTTATAGTTACAAAAATTTAACAATAAAAAAAAAGACAATGAGCACAGCTTAATAATTCACAGAATTATAATTAATCAAAAAAAGATTATACGCCCTTAAAGTAAAAGTATAATAATTAAAAAAAATTAATCAAGATTTTCAAAAAAAAAAACTTATCCCCCCTTTTTAGTTTAGTTTATAAGATGATAGTTTCCTTTTAAACAGTAACAGAATTTAACAAAATATAAAAGAGCTTGATATTTTAAGTTCAAGAAAGATCATATCTATAGTTAACATGTTTATCACTAAACTAAAGTAACATAATATAATTGGTTTGAAAATTTCTTAAAAAAAAAACTGTATTGGCCAATAAATTTATATTTAAAAAAAAAAGGAAAATAATTTAGAATTTTGAAATTTTGTTAATTGACGTCAATTATTTTAATTTGGAAATTAACCTCTTGGAGGTTGTTAGGACCGAAAATTGCATGCAGGCTCCACCCAATAATTGTTTTATATATATATTTTATAATTAACTACACAGGTCTACATTTAGAAAATAGTCTTAAGGAACACATATTTGCGAAAGTAAATTTAGGCACATATACAAAATGAGTTAGTTAAAGTTCTGTAAAGTCAGCTGTAGAAAAAGACATCACTTTTATGCACTTGAAAATGTGAGGTTACGTTATACAAAAAAACGTGTTTTGCCAACAGGACGAAACTTGTTAGGATGTTTCGTTGGTTTGTGCAATGTGAGACAAGAATTTCTTTATTTCTCCAATTTCTCCTATTTGTCCTACCAGCATATTAGCTGTGAGCAAAAAAACATGTTCTTTTAGTGTCTGTACAAAATCAGACATGTTTTAGCATTAATGTTCATCATTAAAGAAATATCTGATTATTTGCCAAAATTAAAGAAAATTGATTGTATAACAGAAATTCGTTAAGATGGTACTTAAAAGCTTCTTAGATTATTATAAATCTATTTATATATTTTTAATTTTGTTTAAAAGAAAGCTTGTATAAGACTTGTAAGATTTTGCAAAAGTCTGTAAAACGAAATTTTCTGATTTAGAAGAAATTTCCTCAATTGTTTTATATTTGACAAGTTCATATTCTGATCATTTAATGTTCAACACTAGTTTGCACTTATTTCACAAAAATGTTCAAAACGTAAAATGTGCCTTTGCAAGATTTTGTAAATGATGTTTTAAGAAAAGAAAATTTTTCATAATCATTTAGTTTCAAAAGGAAATAGAATATTGAATAAAACATGAAATACATATTTTAAAGAAAACATGATAATTAACAAATTATTTTAAAAATTAACAAAATTTATAATATGACAAAATCTGTAAGGTTGTAGTACCTGGTAAATCCTGTCGCAGATCACGTGAGGTAGCACCGAGAAAATGATGGTTAATTTTAACATTTTTGAAACAGATTATTAGACTAAGGCGCACAAGCTGTAATTTAACATGATGTATTTGAAAGACGGTGATTTTGAGAGAAGAAGAAAACTTTTAACTAACGGAGTTATGAAGAATGTAGACCATGTTGTTATCGCATGTAGACTGTGGACTGGTAATCGAGAAGCTAGCTTGACCGGCGAAATGTACTTTGGTTTCAAGTATCAGGTGATGCTTGGTTTAGGAGCGGGCCGCTAGATGCCAGCATCTGTCAAGCGACGGAAGGTAGAATGTATATTTACGAAATGAGTTAAGTTATATGGCGGAAGTGCTTTTTTGAATTTAAATGCTACAGCTCTCCCCCCCCGAAAGACGGAGTTAGGGTGGAGTCAGAAAAGAGGCCAGAAGGGCCTCCCACAAAATTTTGAAAAAAGGACAAGGTGCAAAGGGCCAGAAGGGCCTCCAGAAGATTCTAAAGAAGGGGCCAGAAGGGCCTCCCGCAAAATTTTGAAACGGGGCACCTGATAGAAACAACGCTTCATAATGCTTTTATAATCACCACTCTAGGGTGTAGCCTCCTTCGGCATTTACTTATTAAATTTTGAAATTTCTATAGCGTCTCAGCTCTTCCCATCTATCATTAGGACAAGCCCCCGACAGAAAGAGCTGAAGGGTGACGCAAAGGTCGACATTGCTGTGCATGAACTGACTTCGTACACTAAGGTACGTGGGGAAAGGGGTGGAGTGGCACCTCGGGAAACCAAGTGGAGGTGACCACTCCGGGGACCAGGGGAGGGAAAAGTGCATGGCACTAAGGACTTGCAGGAAAGGTCGGACTCAGACGGGGGGAGTATCCTCTGAGCCGACCTTAACATTTAATTACAAAAATAAATAAAAATAAAAGAAAAACTCCTGAAGCCTTTTAGGTCAGATCATGCTCAGCGTCGTTATTTTTAAACTCCTCTTCTCCCATACGAAGAGAAATTTAAACTATTCACGGCTCTTAACAATTTCCGTGAGAAAAAAGAATTTTGAAGGGTCTAAACAAATAATCCATTTGAAAAATAAACAAAGAAGCAGTATGAAACGTTGGGGAGTCAAAATTGTTTTAGTGCCCAAGGCAGGGCATGTGGTGTTTGACTTAAGGTCTTATGTATGTATGTATCATGTGCCCCCCAAAAAAAAGGAATTTAATTTAATCAAAAAAAAATGTGTAAAAAAAAATTTCATCAAAATATTTAAGTGATTATAAAAGTGTAGCAAAAAAAAAAGAGTGTGGCAAAGTAAATATGTAAATAAAAGGTGACCCATGGTGAGGAAAACCCAACTCCGGTTTTCTCAACCCTAACAAAAAACTAAATCAGGAAACAAACATGTTGACCTGCTAACTAACAAACAAACAAATTAATCAAAACAAACAGGCCAACCATGTCGTCCTATATACAAAAACTGGGCCCCTATAATTTGGAAAAGAAAAAAAATTTTTTTGCATGATTTGGAAAAGAAAATTTAGCTCACAAGGATATATTATTAAAAGGTGTTCAACATTTCAATTTACTATCAAACAGATGCCACCATCTGCATCAACCAGTCCACCGCCATGATGATAAAATTAAAAAAAATAAATAAAAATAATTTTCCTTTCAAGATGACGAAAACAAAAAAATTCAAAGACAAGCTCCGTGTTCTTTAACGGGTCCACTAATCGCAGCAAATCCACTGCCATCTTAACTGTTGCTGATAAATAAAAAAAAATTTAATCAAGTGTTTTTAAATAAAAAAAATTTCTTTTAAGATGATGTAAAAAAGGTGAAAGAGCCAGAGAAAGACTCAAGAATTATATGTAGTGTAGTTGTTGTGTATATATGTGTGTGTGTAAGTATGAATTGATACAGACAAGCGAAAGAAAACTCGAGAAAATTTTTTGAAGGAGATTTTGAAATTTTTTTTTTTTTTTTTGTTTTTAACTATTTTTGGATTTTATTATTTATTTAAATTTTTTTTTTGGATTCCCGAATGAGCCCGCTGTCTGGATCAAATTCAGTGAATGACTAGGGTGCAGTGTATGTAAATATATATATATAAAAAAAAATATTTAAGCAGACAAAATAATAAAAAAAAAATTTTATCGAAATTGGTTTAGAAGTTTTTGTGTAATGTGTTTATAAAATAAATCAATAATAAAAAAGAGACTATAGATTTATAGAGATTTAAATATTTAAACTAAATTAAAAAAAAATTTCATCAGCAACAGTTGTGCAGTATTTGAAAAGCTGCGAAACATAAAAATGAGCCTTGTTTAGCAAAGAAAATTTTGAATTTAAATTTAGATAGTTCCAATGCAAAATTTTGAAAATTAACTAGGGTTCCAGAATTTAAAATTAACAACTCTATAATTTAGAAAAAACCAAGATAGAATTTAAAGCTAACCACGCTCTGCTACCAAAAACATGTTACCAGGGGACTTAAATTTAATAAAGGCGGAACCAAAATGGTAACAATGTTTGAAAAGAAAAAATAAAAAAAGACAAAGACAAATTTAGTAATTAACAAGGCTCAAGTTTATTGAACAAAAAAAAGAAATTTCGACGGTTCAGACTTTGTCATTTACAACAAAAAACATCCTGACACAAATCATCAGTAAAAAAAAACTTATGATTAACAAGATCATAAATTATAAAAGTTATAAGCCCTTAATTGTAACATATAATAATTTAGATAAAAAAAAAATTAATCAACAGATTCTAAAAATTTATCCCCCCCTTTTAGTTTATATATATATATATTTATAGTTACAAAAATTTAACAATAAAAAAAAAGACAATGAGCACAGCTTAATAATTCACAGAATTATAATTAATCAAAAAAAGATTATACGCCCTTAAAGTAAAAGTATAATAATTAAAAAAAATTAATCAAGATTTTCAAAAAAAAAAACTTATCCCCCCTTTTTAGTTTAGTTTATAAGATGATAGTTTCCTTTTAAACAGTAACAGAATTTAACAAAATATAAAAGAGCTTGATATTTTAAGTTCAAGAAAGATCATATCTATAGTTAACATGTTTATCACTAAACTAAAGTAACATAATATAATTGGTTTGAAAATTTCTTAAAAAAAAAACTGTATTGGCCAATAAATTTATATTTAAAAAAAAAAGGAAAATAATTTAGAATTTTGAAATTTTGTTAATTGACGTCAATTATTTTAATTTGGAAATTAACCTCTTGGAGGTTGTTAGGACCGAAAATTGCATGCAGGCTCCACCCAATAATTGTTTTATATATATATTTTATAATTAACTACACAGGTCTACATTTAGAAAATAGTCTTAAGGAACACATATTTGCGAAAGTAAATTTAGGCACATATACAAAATGAGTTAGTTAAAGTTCTGTAAAGTCAGCTGTAGAAAAAGACATCACTTTTATGCACTTGAAAATGTGAGGTTACGTTATACAAAAAAACGTGTTTTGCCAACAGGACGAAACTTGTTAGGATGTTTCGTTGGTTTGTGCAATGTGAGACAAGAATTTCTTTATTTCTCCAATTTCTCCTATTTGTCCTACCAGCATATTAGCTGTGAGCAAAAAAACATGTTCTTTTAGTGTCTGTACAAAATCAGACATGTTTTAGCATTAATGTTCATCATTAAAGAAATATCTGATTATTGAACACTGACCGCTTTCCTACCCGGTCACAAGATCAATATGTCGCATTTCGTTCTTTTTAATTGTGTGAAAGATTCCTCCAACAGTTTCTTTGTATTTCTAATTAACTAATATTAGATAGTCATTAAATAAAGTTCGGTCGGAATATTCGAAACTTAACTTTGATTACTAATTATTATAAAGACATCGGGCTCACGCATTGTGGCTGCGACCTATTATTTCACTGACTGAAATTAAAGCCAATAATAACAGATGTGGGACGCATCGTCTCAAAAATTATCAAAGAACAATAAAAACACAAGAACCTTCATTATCCCCTCTCCCTTGTAACCCCGGCAATTACAATTACATAGACTTTTAGTCCGTGGTTTTGTTCAAGAGTTTTTAGTCCGTGAAGAAATCGTTTTTTTTTCGAATGAGATTGTAATCTTTTGTTAAAAGCCGACAAAATACAAGCGCTGTCGTTGAAAATGAATTGAGTAGGTTTTTTATCTTCAATGTTTCAACATTATAACTAACAAGTTTATGTCAATCAGCTGTCAATTGCTGTGATTGTTTCTAGACCGAGTTTACTTTCAAAATGCAATAACCGTAATGCAATAAGTCAGTCAAATCCACTGTGGAATTTTAATTTGTATAGTATCAAAAGTATAATTAGAACTGTATTAAAGTGGAATTTTTCGTTCATAAAAGAGGAAGTGATTTCATCGAGTACTGTAGAACAGGAAGGAAGTACAAAATTATGTCCGAGCTAACTTCGTTCCTGACATTCTTTCTCTAGAGCTGGTACAGAACACCTAAACATTCCTTGAGTTGCTGTTGACCGTTCAAAAGAGACCTTGGTAGTAAATATTTCTGTAATATTTCATAAGTTTCTATCTAATTTTTATTTTAAATTAGCATTTTATGTTCTGCTTTCTAGTTCTTGGACGAAATTAAAATACAAAAACTGGATGTTTTTTTCGTTTAAAATCTTAGGTTAAATTCGTAAAAAAAAACACAGATTATATCCGGACATCTTGAAGTATCATCTCTATAGCCTAAAAGGTGTCTGTGCTACATATTTTCTCTAGTAGCGTATAAAATCATCGTGATGTTTTAAAAAATATGTTTTTAATCTCAAAAAATCAACATTCTCACAAAAATAATGTGGTTTTATTACACCTACTTTTTTTATCATACAGTATTTACATAAATGAATGCATGAGGAAAACATTAAAAAAAAGTATATATTATTTCTCTAAAGTTAACTTGATGTTTTTTCGTTTAAGACCTTAGGTTAAATCCGTAAAAAAAAAAAACACAGACAACCGGACTTCCTGAAGTATCATCTCTACAGCCTAAAAAATTTAACAGTTTAAACTCAAAATAGTCAAAAACTTTCACACACAAATAATGTGGTTTTGTTACAACTACTTTTCTATCACATTTACATAAATGAATGCATGAGGAAAACATTTAAAAAATGTTATTTTTATAAATTATTTCACTAAAGTTTTCAATTTTTCAAATTTCTACTGAAACACATAAAATCGGTACCAGCGTCAGATATTAATTACTATTTTACACTTATTAAATAAATATATTTTTAGTTTCATAAACCTCTTGTACTGTTTACGAGACTAATTTTGCGTTAGTCAACGGCGCTCATAAAAAACTAAATTAGCACCCATTTATTTCTACTGGCCTTGTAATATGTAAAATCAAAATGCTCTCACAATTCGTAATGAATTAAAAATAAAATGTTTCCTTTCCATTTAAGAATTAGTTTTTACTAAATAGCCGTGAGGAAAGAAACAATATATGTCTTTTTATTACGAGTTGTTTCAAATATAAGCAAATCTGAATGGGCTTTTAAATAATGACCAAATTGATAGGAAAACAATTAACGTACTCTACTAGTGTTTAGCTATTAATGTTCTTGTTTTAAGCGTCTGGTTTTAAAACTTCACCGTATTCCGAAATTTATTTTATCCATATTGAAAATCAAAGTTAAAATTCTATACACGTATTAAATTGAACTGTGATTTTCAAGATGTGTATTTTTGTAAATCGAATAAAGAATTTTTCAATAGAGAGGTGTTACATAGAAAACAGTCTGACAGCCTTGTGAGCCGAAGGAAGTAATTAGTATTTTTAAAATATTTCCTTTAAAGCAAAACCATAAATATTGATAGCAAGACAATAAATGTCTTGTAACAAATCGGTAGACTAAAATATGACAAATCAAAATAAACAATCATACAAAAAACAAGAAGCATATAAGGTCAGTATATATATAGGAAACTGACATAAGACTAAAACTCAAAATGTAGTCTATAAGTTGTATTTTGTTAAAATATAAGTATAATTTTTTAATTAACATTTCTTACCAACTCAAAATTGAGGTTGTTCATAAATACCAATTAGAGTAAACTAATTTTCCCCTTGTTTTTTAAAACTCTGAACTCGCTAATTTTGTTTAATGTAACTAAAGTCTAAATTAAAATTCTAAACTACTATCTCTAAACGCCAAGCTGTTCTATTTTTGATAGTGAAAAAATGTTGTTAAAATATAACTTCGTTCCCTGGGAAGCTAAATATATTTTTATAACTTTAAGAATTTAAATTATATAACCTTTGAGTTACACCTAGTGTCGTGAGATTGTAAAAACTTTTCATTAAGTTAAAATTGACGACTTGGTCGTTAAAACGTTATCTTGTATTGAAAGAAAGCGTTTACTCTAAAAATAATCTTGTCTGTTACATTTGTATACAATATGAACTACTAGTCTTGCTCGATAAAATTTAATTGGTCGGTTCTTTATTTGCAGATACCTTGTAAAAGATTACTTCCATAAATAAGACACAATACGAAACCATCTAATAACAGATTTATTGTGTTAAAAACATATTACAAGTATTTAGAACGTTTTAAAGTAATCATCGGCCGTTACTTTAAACAATAGCTCATGATGTATTCAGTTCAGTTGGGTGCGGTTTAGACATCGCTTTGTTACTGAAGCTGAACAATAACTGTGACTTCACTTTCATCATTTATTACACAAATAAAAAAGGACAAACTTTTCCACATAACTTCTGTACTACACATATTGTCCAAAATAAAAAAGTTCCAAATTTTTGGTAATTTTATAGAAAGTTACATAATGTTAGTTGCGGAAAATCCGTTTTGAGGTTCTCTGAGCCTCCCCAAGAAGATTGTTTCCTTTCTTTTTAATGAGGTCTATATGTCGTCAGCACAGTGTTATCCAATCCAAACGAGTAGATTAATTTGATTAAATCTGGATATCAAAATTTAAGAGATTCTGCAAAAGGCCAAACCACAAAATATCGACCAGTTGTAAAGATTTATCTCATATTTTGCTAAAATTTGGCCTCAAAGACAACTTAGGTTTTGTCGAAAATAAAAAGTAAAAAGTGTTGAATGAAGCTTTTATTAAAAATCTAATTTCTAAAAACTGACTTACCAATTTCGTTCAAATTTGAAGATTAATTACCAAAACCCTTTTGACAATTTACAAGCAAAAGAAAAATACGGATCATAAATCATTTTCAAAACCGGTAATGAATCTTTGAACGATTTGATTTATATACGACTACGCTTTGATCAAATTTATGGCACAAGTGAAGCGTATAGATTCTATTTAAACATCTTTAGAAATGTATATATATATAAGAAGGGACACTCGTATTCCCACTTATCTCCTATAGTAAATACATAAGGCAAAACCCAGTAATAAACAAGGTTTTATTTTTTATTTTTCGTTTACTTGTATTAAAGAGACTCTTTTGTGAAGATGGCGACGAATATTGTTTTTGTTTCTGTAGATGAACGTGTGACACAGTTACTACAAAGTTTTGCACAGTTTTTATGTCTACTAGTAATTGGTTCTGAATTTTATTTTAAAGATTTGATGAATTGGTGTGTTTTATCGTCTTTCACTTCCCACCGAAATCAAGAGAGCCAATTTACAATGTTTTGACAGTGTGACAATGTGAATCAGACCCTTGCATTACCATAGAAACAGTGTCTCTGATATTTGAAATTATGTAGAAGAGATATGGTGACCAATAAGTTTTACATATAGGAAAATATCAACTCGTACTATTTTACAATTGACATTACTGATATTTTTCCCTCTATTTTTGAATTATTAGCAATTTTTATGATATTTTATATAGTTTGTTAAATATGGAAGATCTGTATATTTTAATCACATATTATAAAAGCGATTTCTTAACCCATTTTATAATCCAAAAATTTTAAGTATCTGGCATAAGTCCTACAAAAACATGGCTTTAATAATTTTTATGAAATTTGGCTCATAAGTAAACCCTTTATATCAAAATGTATAAACATAAAAATGACACCCCAAAATTGCATTTCAAGAGTTGTAAATAAACAGCTGAAAATGAAGATGTATTGTCGTGTTAGAGAGTCATGCATAAAAATTGGTTAAAATATTAACGTTCCAAGATGTTGAAACTTTCCTTTTGGATTTTGAACCAACATAGACACTCGTTCAAAGATTATAAAAAAGACATAATTCTTTAGCCTCAACATATTAATTAGATGTCTGATTTTGTAACGTTGTTAACCTATTCAAATAACATCTGCTGGTTAAGATATCTACCTCCAATTTTTTTTGATAGTAGTTATTCTGCATGTTTATCCACAATACACAGGATCATGTTTCCCACCCGCCTCCGTTCATTAAATAAAAAATAAAAACATTCGCGTTATCATGCTTCTAGTAAGGAATAATGCAGCAAACAACTTCATTCTTTACCTCCACAGAAACTAATGATTCCGGAAGCATAGAACCGGCAGTAGAACGGCCGTGTTAAAAGGGCGGTACCCCAACATCAGCTGGTTCAAATTGATTTAATACTTGAAGAAGTGAGACCGTCTGCACATGACAGATGATACATCGACAAACCCTTCCCAAAAACCTTATTAAACACTGACCATATCATTAATATAATTTACATCTTAAAACAAATTTTAAAAAATCTTAACAAAATGCCATTGGGCACAATCAAACTCATTAATTGATATAAAGGCGTCATATTGATACGATCTAAGGTACTGAACAATAGCTGGACGCCTTTTTTAGCACCCACCCACATCTAATGACTGACCGAGTCGATCGTGTACTGCCGCAGGGTTCAATTGGGAGGAGTAATCGTACAAAATTACCCATCAGAGGGAATAATAATTACTAGCCGCTTATAATTATATATATGATAGCATGTCTCAATAGGGTACTTCTCAAGGCTATCTACATTTTATATCGTATTATCATATTTTTGTTTGTGATTATTCTTTCTCTTCTCCATTATGTTTTACTCGCGCTCTCTCTCACTCTTTGTTTTTATATGTCAAGAGTTGATCAAATAATCATGTCAGGTTTTATTTGGATATCCGCAACTAAGGAATGGGTTTGGTTTCAACAGTGTGTGATGAGTCATCTAACTTCAGGGTAGATCTGTCTTTACAATATTGGTTGATATGTTTAACTAAAGGTTGTAATGGAGGTGTTATATATTAGTGATCAAATAATAATTGAAAGTTCGTGGAGTTTATCTAAAAAATAAATCGTGTATTGTAAGGAAATAAATTATGACTTTTTCAAAATTAAATTCAGTGTTCTTTATTCAAGCTAAATTTCAAATTTAATAATCTTATATTGTTTCTTTTGTTTTCGGTTAAGCATTTCTATTTATCCCTTTGACCCTTGGGAAGATGTTCCTCTACGTGTCTAGATGGCTCACGAATACAGGCTATTAGTTAATACTGTGCATGCATAGTGTGCAATATGTCCTAGTTACATCTCACGTTTATTCCGATGTAGACTTGTGAAATTATCGGCTAGAATCCTTCAATCAGTTACGGATCGCTTCATATTACTTGGATTGCTATCATCAGCATTATCCCTTTATCTGAAATAGACGCTTGGCAAATTAAATATGTTAATTTGACAAGTGACTGTTTTGACAAAGAAATATTTTGAAATAAATCTGACGATAACGAAACTATTAATAAATTAACAGAAAATAAACTGTAAACATAAATCTATAAGGTTATAACCGTACTAGTAGTTTATGATTATCACAGTGACTATACATTCAAGATTTAAAAAATAAATACTCTCTCAATGTATATAATTTCAAACTTTTATTTCTTCCAGCAAAGTCCATTTTTCATTGAATTGACTGTAGACAATACCGACACATCGAGCCTTATTTGAACCACGATCTCGGCAAGGAAATTGGCCAATTTTGGTGAGCGTTGCCGGATTAACACGTTGGGCCTCAGGATAGGAGAATATCATTGCTTTTCGTACTTCATGGAAATGTAGTAAGTTCAGCTTTAGGCGTGGTCATTGGACTCACTTCCTTCTTTAACACTTTGTTTTGTACGTTTTGAATTTCTATGGGTCTTTTGATGTTATCGTAAAAACAATAATACGATTTATCCGGATTATTTCAAAATGATAATAAAATTATTTCCATATGATTAGGAGCTTTGTGTATACTGTGCAGGCTATATGTTTATATTAAAGTTAATATTATTATATCTTACTAATAAGTTTAAATATTATTAGGTTATATCTATCTAATAGATAGATAGATACAACCTTATACGGTACAACAATTTTTATTTATTTTAACGAGTAATATTTAAACTTATTAGTAAGATATAATAATATTAATTTTAATATAAACATATAGCCTGCACAGTATACACAAAGCTCTTAATCATATGGAAATAATTATCATTTTGAAATAATTCAGATAAATCGTATTATTGCTTTTACGATAACATCAAAAGACCCATAGAAATTCAAAACGTACAAAACAAAACGTTAAAGAAGGAAGTGAGTCCAATGACCACGCCTAAAGCTGAACTTACTACATTTCCATGAAGTACGAAAAGCAATGATATTCTCCTATCCTCAAGCCCAACGTGTTAATCCGGCAACGCTCACCAAAGTTGGCCAATTTCCTTGCCGAGATCGTGGTTCAAATAAGGCTCGATGTGTCGGTATTGTCTACAGTATGGTAAAAAAATATGAAGAAAATAACTCAAATTTTAGAAAAATCTTTACAGGCAAGAAAATCACTCTAAGTGATCTAAATTACAAACATTTTGAGTCTATTCGTTTGTGCGTTCATCTCTGACACATTTTTCTGTAAAGATACTGAATCGATTTTAATGAAACTTGGTAAATGTTTACAATAGGTTCTTAGTTTAAAAAAAAATTAAAAAATGAAAAATACAAAACTTTTAAGTTTGACATATAAATTACAAAATATGGTTATTCACCATGTTATTTCAAAAGCTACTTTGTATTTTGTTTGTACCATCGCCATTAAAATCAAAAACCATGTATCGCGTTAACGTACTTGATGAAGGATATTTAAGTTGTGTTTGCGTCATCATTTGTAACGTATAAAACCCCAAAATAAAGTAAAACTTTACCCACTACACAGGTTGATGGGATCTCCGAAACTATACGTAGTCTACATTAAAATTATGGTGTTGCCGTATTTTTAATCTTCACCATTTTCAAATATGGCCGCCATCTTTAATTTTTTTAATACAAACACCATATTGTTATTGAATTTTGTGGTAGAACATATTATTTAATGACAATTTTATTCTTTAGTTTTTTTCTCTAAACGCAGCCGTTACGGAGTTACGGGCAGTCGTGTAAAAACAACTATTACGGCCATATGATTTTATTAGAAATTAATGTAATGCGTAACTTGTTGCAATACATTATTTTAAAACTAAAAGTAAATACATTATAAAATTAAGACCTTTACTGTTAAATTTATTTACCTTTACCTTCACGTAGGACCTGAATAAAAAGGGGCTATCTATAAAATCATTACTAACGGGTGCCATTTTTATATTGGCATTTTTTAAAGTTATGTTCAATGATTAGTAAACACTAATTTTTCTGATAAATCTGTTTATTATTTACCCAAGATATTACTAGTTTTAAAGATGAATGATATTTAGCTTTTATTTATTGTCGTAATTAAAAAGATCAAGTGACAATTACGTATAGTCCTTAGGCATATAGAGAAAGTATTTTTAATAAATCGGAAGGCTTTTAAACTGAAGTTTAAATTCTACACACAGACAGACACGAGCCTTAAATTAACACGGTCCTTGGTCTTACCTAAGGACCCTAATAAAGTGGAATCAATTAAAATACAATCCATCTTTCAATTTGGAATAGAGCAGATATTAATTTTTGTCAAAATAACACATACATATTCCTAATCAGAATAACTTCTAGTCTTGTTAGATACCCTACACATAATATTTAAAAAAAAAATTTCAACTTCATAGTTTTTGCCCCTAAACTGCATCGAGGTCATTTTATTGTTACTGCTATATCTTCTGTCATGTAGGACAATAATTTTATTATTTAAAAAACTTACAATACAACATTACTTTTACAAAAGAATGTTCTTAATTAAACTTGATACATTAAAAAGGTAACAACAAAAAAGGGTTGTTACCTTTTTAATGAATCAAGTTTAATTAAGAACATTGTTTTGTAAAAGTAAAGTTGTATTGTAAGTTTTTTAAATATATTTCTAATAACTATTATTAAGTCAAATTAAACACAGTTCAATCATGTATGTATTATTTAACATTTTTTTCACAATGGGATGTCCAATTTCAAACTTTCTTTAAGAAATTCATTTGTTAGCTATTAAAACATTCGTTGTTGGCATATTGTTTAATAAAATAAATAGTCCTATATATTTTAACAGTATTCTACAATTAATTATTTGTTAAAAACCATGAACACAAGGTGTTTTCTCACCATATAGGTCACTAGAAAGTGAACATTACCTACGTATCTTAGTGATTTTTATCGTAATAAAGAATTTTAATTTATTCAATTCTTTAGAGAAATACCTTTCATAGGGACAACCACTGATAATACAAAAGCAAATTACCAAAATATAATTTATTTTATTTTCTCTTTTTATTAATTTAAAATATACATTCTCGCTTAGTGTAATACCGACAGAAAACTCTACACCTGTTGTTACAAGCAGACATAGATGCAGACCGCACCTTATTTAACTTAACTATTTCAACATATTTTAACTGGCATACAACATTGTATTAAGGCTTCATTATTCATGTTGAGTATTACTTGTACCACTCCCTTATAGCCTCAAAATGGCTAAAATAAATTTATATTCACAACTCCTTAAATTTCACAAACCAATCCTTTCAGTTGTTGTTTGTGAAATAGATTCTGTGTGATACAATCAGAATTCGCTTAAATCCTGGGAAGAAGCAGACCTTGGAGTTGAGGATGGAAGCTAGAACAGATAATGTAGTTTTCTATTTTCTGACTGTGAAGAAGACACTAATGAAAATATTTTCGGATTCGTCAATATGGGGGAAATAGAGAAGTGGAGGATCATCAGAAGAGTTTAGGCGCGTATTGACCCTGCAGCAGGTAAAGTCTAAGAAAAGGGATTTTGTATCAGATTTAAATTCGAAAATATCCCAGTATCTCTCAATAAGGGGTTAGGATTTACTGTGGACAATAGGTCTGGTATCCGTATACTGGTCCGTAAAATACCATCTAGTTAAAATGAGGTTGGTAGGTTGGTAGAACGAAACGTCTGTTGGTTCTTTTCTTACGATCGAAAAATTGAAATACTGCGAAATTGGAAATGACGTTGTAAGGTGTGAAGTCTTTAAATGTACTGATCCTATTTCCCTTGGGGTGGCGAAAAACTAAAAATGGAATTTGTATACTCTAAATAACTGTTTTTGTACTCTGTATTATGCTGAGAAAGCAAATTACAATTGTGTCAACCTGTATTGACAAATGCTGTGCATCATACTTATACAGACGGATATTTGTTTCCTTAAACAGTTTTGGTTAAATGTTTACTTATAAACAAAGTAACGGAATAGTGATTTCCTTTGAGTAGGGTGTGGCCTTGAAATCACAAGCGTCGTAATGGTTGGGTCCCTTCTTTTGGATGACTACCAATAAGTACGAGTACTCAACATATTAGTGGGAAGGGAAAATATCAGCGAAAGGGAACTAGAAAGAAGGCGTTTTAACACAAATGAGTACACTTTAATGTGAGGGAACCATCCAGAATGCTGATTATATCAAAGATTGGGAGAAGGAGACTACTTGTATGATCAGCTCGTAAAAAAGTAGGTTGAAACCAAGAACAGATTATAGATGTTAGGTAACTGGTAAGACGTTGAGGCTAGAGGAAAATCACGCATCAGATTGAGCAGGGGTGATCTTGGGTGGTTTCTTAGGGCGCTGTTATCTGATTAGACATTTCAACATAATAGGTGAAAGGGATGACTTACTTTACAGTAAGTGCTAGGCGATTGGACGATTGAGTAATTTATTGAAAAAGTGTTCTAGGTCTCAGTGCATTCTGAGGACGGTGTTTGTAGCTGTGGAACATACATGCTTGAACAATCTGGACCTGGAGAGGTTTGCGAAGACTACAGGTAGCTTTGGAGAGAGGTATGTCCTCTTGAGCAGTAAGGACAGCAAGAGACTTGCCACAATGTAAATATAAAATCCTTACTATTTTATAATACCAGTAAACAGACGTAAATCTAAAAACCAGATCACACCTCCCTAATTACACTTATATTAATTATGTAGTCAATAAACTCACCTTTGCACAAAACGTCATTACCCTTCGCATAATTTAGTATTTCCTTTTATCTCGACAAGTTGTTATTATTTTATAAATTATCCTCTAGAAAGGAAACTATAAAAGAACCATAAAACTTTGTGACCATGCATAATATTAATGTATAATTATATATATAGCTAATTGAGCTGTTATAAATATCAACGAATCTGTTATTACTTATAAAATAAGTTCCCATGATCTTAATAGTGTGTTATAGGTAATATTTAAGATTAATGTTTTGTTAATTGATGCATTGATATGATTATATATAGATTGTGTTTATTGATTTAATGGAATATTTAAGTATTTCTAGGAAAACAGAAAGTTGGACATTGGTGCCGCTAATAATGTTTCAATTATGTGAATATATTTCTTACATATGTTATTTAAATTATTGTAAAGGGGCGTGTAAGTTAAAATGTAATACTAAATAACTTTATCTAGATCTGTTGAAATTATTGATTAAATATATTAACACTCGCAAAAGATATAAAGTTGTAATGATTTAGATATGTATTGAAAATGATTATAAAGTTTATTGTAATTTGAGTAAAATGTGCTTTACAGTTTTCAGATTTATATCCATCTAACAGATGCAAGAGAGATAATTGAATGTAATTATTGAAAAAATGAAAGACAAATATTTAAATTATTTTAAATTAAAAAAGTTAGGAAAGTGTAAAAATCAAAGTACAAGACTTTCAAAAATTATATTTTCTAATATTTTCGGGAAAAACTCTTTAAACTGCCAAAAACTTTAAGGGTTTTAGCTAATACGACAAACCTTTTCTAAAAGGAAAAAAAATCCATACATGTGATGACTCAAAATAAAAATATTCTATTTTCTTGATTCACTCTTAAAGTTTATCTGAAAATTAAGCCGCAGTAGTTCTTTTCACTTAATTTTAAGACGTCTTAAATTCTCAGCGTTTTGCCAGTTCCTGAATATTGAAAAAATTTGATTCCGTGTAAATAGATTTGGACAAATGTGGTGTGATATTGAGAAATATATTTGTAAGAATGTTCATCTTTATCTTTTACAACTTCTCGAACCGTGTATTTCTGTCTCATATCAATTTAATGGCTTGAAATATAACCAAAAAGTCATTTAAATTTTAGAAATAAATAAAAAATAACCCTTATCAGTCTAGAATTGGTTCCTAATCAATACAGCTCCTGTTCCAACAATTATTGGTAAACTAGATAGTATTTATTGATACAAATTAAGCTGTTATCCATGAATATTTTTAAACAATTCAAACACTTATGGTTTAAAATGACCAAAAAGCGTAAACATATCAAAATGTTTATGTTCTTCACATAAAATACTCGGAACATCAAGTTTGAAAATTAATTGATAGGATTTTAAAATTTTATCCATAATATTCCAATCCTAAATCTTTGGAAAATTTGAACCTTGAATACTTTATATTTACTCCCTAATCTCCAGTAAAGTGTCTTACAGTTTTAGTTAACTCACCAAAAATTGTTCTATAATTCGTCATTCTTATGGGAATTGTTGACATTATTCTCTTTCCTTCTACCTTTTAAAGTGATCCTATTTTGTCAAAACCAAAAAGTCTCTATATTAAGTATTTAAGAATGTTTGGTGAAATTTGGTATAATATGGTTCGTAAAATTTAATAGATGATTAAAAAATAATTAGTAACAGACGAACAGACAAAAATCCTCTTTTATTAACCATTACTATAGTAAGAAACTAGACTTTTTAACAAAAGATGCAATTACTGTATAACATTGTAAACCCCAATACATCTTCTACAAAACATGCTACAATTCATAGCATTCGGCTTTCTAAATTTGCCCCATAATCCTCCCACACACATAAGTATGCAAGTATATAGAATTACGAAGGTGATGTGAAACACCTTCTTCTCGCATAAATAATCTTATCCACAACAAAATGTTCTAGTTTAATTTTCTGGTTTGACCTTTTACCAGAATTAATAAAACTCACAACTCGAGACTTTTGAACCTCTGCAATCGAGCAAGAACTGACATAAAATCGATACCAACCATCACGTTTATCGATGTGGATCGTGCAATCTTTCACAGGATGGTATTTTTTCTCTCTTTTAAAATTTTACTAATTAAATAATATAATTACTAGTAAGCGATGCCTTTCGGATTCGTGTATCAGTGAAGTAACAAGGGCGTCACGACTTTATAGCGAAATGAAAGGCTTTGGTTTCAATTCAAGGGCATAACGATCTCAGATTTAATTATGTCTAAGAATAATATAAATTCTAACATATAATTAAACGTTCTAATTTATTTTTTCTGACATTTCTTTATTTCCTTTTATGAACGCAGCTTGTCAGGTAATGTATAATTACTTTAGATACGTTATTCACGATGAATAATTACAGAATTAAAATGACGCTTACTTGCTTGGGATGGTTTGTTAATGTCATTACTTGTCTAAAAAGTTTATTATTTCGTTCTTCTTGTGTATAGCAGATTATTCGTTTGGTTAACATATCTCTATAAACGGTTACAAATAAATATTCTCCCCATCGATTCACAAAAGGAAATAACAATCAGATTCAAGCTTTATTTGGAAAGACCAAAACTCAAAATTGCGATGGTCACGTAATTAATGACAACAGATTTTATATAATTTTTCCGAGACTAAGACTTTATACAAATATAAAGGTGTATGATTCAGCCGTTGTATTAGTGGGAATATCACAGAATCTGAAAGAAAAAAAGAAGCTATTGCGATCAAATTCTTATTTCTAATCCAAACTAATGTGTTAAACCGCATGTAAAATAAAATTAGAGTTCGTGAGTTTTGGTATAACCAGACACTGGTCAGCGTTGATTTTGATATTTCCCAAATTATTCAATATTTGATCGAAATCACATGCTTCGTTTTTGAGGTATTCGAAATTGTACGACGGACCCATGATTCATTTTCCATTTGTAACCGTTAATTCTTGACTGGCATTTTGAGAAGTTGCCAATCCATACATATTGTTTGGACCTTTAGAGGTTACGTATTAACACAATTTGTTCAAATTGGTAAATTATTTTTTTGAGAAAAACGGAAATTTAAGTTTAGATCATGCATACCCCAAATTTTAATTATAGGGAAAATATCTTACTGTTTTAAAGGTGAAAACCGTTCCTGTCATCATCGCTTTATATATAGAAAGAAACATAAAATAAAATATCTAGTTCTGCAATACTCAAATAAAAGCTTTTTCTACAGTAGTTAGCACCATGTCAACAAAACCTAACCTCAAATTAGGAAGATATAATAATCACAAAGACGTGACAACAATCAAAGTTGACAAAGCTGATCGAGAAATCTGATTCAGTTTAGCAGTGCTGTTTATTTTGGCGCATACCGTAGTATCAGAGTCAGAAAAAAAAGAGTTGGTTAAAAGATACCTGATAAGAAAGATTAAAGAAAGGGATTTAACCCAAAATTCCATGCAATATGGTGTAATGCCAGGTAGGTTCTCGGGATTGCAAAACCGTACTCACTATAAGTGAGCCCTTGTGGAGAAGGAGGGGAAAACTGCTTGAATCATGCCAAAAATATTTAATAAAAATCGGCTCACTGATTTCAACTGCAGACACTAGACAGGTATGATTCCAAAACGGTATTTTGTATTCGAAATATCTCAAAAAGATATTTCCATCGATTGCTTAACCAACCAAATAACTTTATCAAAAATGGTAACGCTAAAAAATATATATGTTAGTATTGTTACAAAGCCGTCAGGAGCAGAAAGATAACTCGACCTTATCGTCGTTGTTCACATATTCTCAGCAACAAGTAGATCATTCCCGAGTTGCTGTCAAGAGGTAGCTGTATCAATTGTATAAGTAAAATTGATGGACAGGGCCGAATAAAAACAAAACCTGTACCTTACATTAAGGATTACATTGATTATGTTAAAATTACATTATGTATTTTTTTCATTTCAAAAATACAGTACTCAAGTTAGATGATTGACTAGGAAGGACGGAATTTTCAAAAGATTTTTCCTTAGTCATATATATTTCCTAAATAATAGTAAGGTTAAGATTTGATTTTTTTTCTAGGTTCTGAATCTGAACTGGCAGTTTCGAGATAAATAGGAAGGACAATGATTAGGAGCTGATCCAGAATGTGACACATAGATAAGAAGAGAGAACATATTGTAGGTTAGATGACTTACAAGGCTAGGAAGAAATTTCTGAGAGTGGTGGTAAATGTTTTACTACCTGATTTCTATCAATATGGACTTGCGGAAACGCCTGAGTATTTGTTCTTCTTGTGATGGATGGAGCAGAAGCAAGTGCTAGGTTTGAAGACTTTGGAAGTTGAGAAGTTACAATAGATATGGAGTTTCCTTGATTTGTTGAGCTATGCCAAGAAAACAGAAAGGTTGGTGAAGGATAAAAGTAAGATAGATGAATTGGAGGAACCATAGGGACGTAATTTCCGCTTCATATCAAAATAGATAGACATGTACTAAGTACCTGTTGTAAACCATCGTACAGAATTTACTAACAAATATTTACCTTCTGAATTTTAAGATATATCTACATACATAAGGGTGCATGCAGAATATCTACGCATTGGTTTAAACATTTCCTGAAGTCAATAACAAATGTAAAATCAGCTGTTAAGTAAAAACATATGACGGTTTAGTAAATTAGGATAAGTATCAATCTGAAAAGGTAAAACTTGATATTTAAAAACTTTTTCGCAAAACATCTTCAATAAATCTATTAAAAAGAAATAATATGAAATTACAGAGGGTCCATTGAACCAGCAAGAATAGTTTGAAATATTTAGTTATACTTAACTAATTTTTATATTGAAAGTTGATGGGAAAAAATCTGACATTTCAATATCTTTAGAGCACTAAAATTATTATAACTATTATTTATATTGAGTAAGACAGATCTAAACTTAAAGAGCTTTAAATAAAATCAGAAATTTATTGTACGAAAACCTTGCAATATCTTTGTCACACTCATCCATAAAAACAAATATAATATTCGCAGCTAATTTTCACATTTTTGTTTTTGTGTGTTTTGTTTTTGTTCTTAGAGAGGGGGAACTTAAATAGGGCTTAAGCTTCTACTAACGTAGTGCTATTAACTCATCGTAAGGATTTCATATTTCAGTTTTTAAAGACAGCAGTCAAATTTATTTTCGATTTTTGACAATTTTTCCACAAACAAAAATTTCCTTCACTTGTGATTTGCTTTACCAGACTGGGACATTAATCTCTTCACACTTCACGAAAATTTAAACAACATAGATAAAGCCAATTTTAGGTAATTAGGTCACAAACATAACAGCCTCGTATTACAGCAAGATAGCGATTTTAAAAATATTTTTTTAAAAGAAAAACTCATGAACTGGCATTTTTGATTAGATGACAACTAATATATTTTATTTAGATCATTGGGGGCTACATTCTAGCAAAAGTGATTAAGGCCAATTTCGAGAAAATCGTTATTTTGAATTTGGTCTTACAACAGAGTTTTGGTCTACAGCAAAATTTTTACTTATTAAAAATATATTTATATATAGCATATGTAGACTATACTCAAATAAAAACATTTATCAAAATCACAACTATTTTGGGCTCCATAAAAAATATACAAACACAGATGATAAATACTTTTTCAATAAAAAAAAGTCTGTTTTTGTGAGCTCAGGAGACCTCAAACAGGATATTATTGCAAAAATTCTATCTCGATTTTTGAACAAACACCTAACTTTTTATATTATGCGTGTATGCGAAAAATTCAAATAGTGTTTTAAATACATAGATCCACTTTGAACCAAAAACACACGGACATATGTTTAAATAACAGGATATCAAAAAATTAGTGGCGTAGAAAACAAATATTTTCTTTAAGTACACCATTTTAAATCGTTTCATGCTAGGCTCTAATTGTTATGAAAAACACTAAATCAATTTAAACGTTTAAAATTCGTTGCAATTTCGCCCGATAACGTTTAAGAACCTATTATTTGCCCCAGTCATTGTTCCACCAACGCATAGAATGTAGACAATACGCACTAACCTAACCTTCCCATTGTAACCTTACAGTTATAATCAAACATGTTAATTGCCCCCGGTAATAAAAGTTAAATTACCATATAGAAGTCGAGATTTGGGGTACAATATAATAATTATCAAGAATCAAAGAGCAGATGCAAGCGCTATCAGCCCCTCAGCTTCGTTAACAGGTTTTTAATTCCGTCAAGCATGCAAAGGAAAGCACGAATTAAAATTGCCTCAAGTGTTTTAGTAAAGATGGATGAACCTCTGATAGTCCGTTCCTTCGCTTCGCTTGAATATAATTACACAAGAGTCCATCAAAGTATTTAGTTCTTGACTCCCACATAAGCCTATACCGTACCTTGTCTAACATAATTGTCCAATTACACATCAAGTAAATACCATTATTAAATTTACATATCGGACGTCATTTTAAATTATGTTTTGTGCGGCAAGCTGGTCGGACAAGTTGCAAAGTGAAGGGGGATCGTAACCACTTCAGAATTCTATATTTCAAATTAATAAATGTATATATTTTCAATGTGATACTAATGGTATGAAGTGTGTTTTTAGTTCAAATTTAATGTATTTGTTTACACTTTGTAATGAAGTATATTTTGCTAATTTTTTATATTGGATATATAGCGATTGCAATCAGAGTCTTTGTTTGCTAAAAATTAAACTTTAAATAATGAAATGTGTACTAAACTATATCACAAAAATTCGTTGTAACTGGGTGTTTATATTTCATAAGAAATCTTTTTGATTGTGTGTTTGTTTACTTTCTAGTGTGATGGAGGTCTTAACGATATTCATCAACTTTCTTCTTTTTTTTTTTTTGGAAAGTTCATTAGCCAATAATATCTGAAATGTTTTTTTTATAATTTTCAGATATTAAACTTAGCGATTAATAATAATTTTTGTTCCAAATTTTGTATGCAAATTTATCGGGTTAAACAATATCTTATTAAAATTAAATTGAGTGATATTGAATCAAGTTTTAACAGACTTTTGCAGCTATTGTATAAAAATATTTCGTGTTATATTTAAATATAGATACTTTAAATACGAGTGTTATAATAACACTCTGTTTAAATTCTCGATTTATTAAAAAATAAATTTATTTATATGTAGATTTGATCATTACCCATTAAGTTACACGCGAGTCCCTGGTTGGGGTCTAGTGGTTAGCACTCTGCCTTCACGAGTAAGAGTTTCCGGGTTCAATCCCCGTTGGGGCTCAACTTTACGGAGTTGACCCAGCTTCGTGAGAAAAATTTGAAAGCAAAATTCCGAACCTGATGCTATTTTGCGCTAAAATATTAGCTTTACCCTAAAAATAATATCAGAAAATATAGAGCATCCAATTTTACACAAATATAGGTTCGTGTAATCTATTTCTTGTAATTCGGGGTGAACAAGGTTATTATCCAATAAATATTGGCTAAGTTTGCAGTGTGAAGACTTGAGGTGATCGGTGGTCAGTTCATGGAAACGTCGAGAAGGTTTTTATTAAAATTTTTGATAGTCAGTTACTTTAAAAAGCAGTGTTTAATCCTCAGCGTCTTAAAAGACTAAATAAATAATTGACATTTATCAGTAAAACAAGTTTCTTTCGAATTTTTTAAGTATGAATATAACCTCCCCATGATTCCTACTCACTCTTCATTAGATAGAACAATCGGCTGCTATCCCCAGAACAGCAATATTTAATGCCAAAATGTTACCTACGGACTCAAAGGTCGAAAACGAAAGTGTGAAAAAGATATGAAATTTAAACACCATCACAAGTAATTTCATTACTACGTTAATAGTAAGTAATATCAAACGTTTTAATTAAACTTTGAAAATAAAAAAAAGATTAATTTCTTCTAAGTCGACTTAGAACAGTGCTAAGCTATACAATTGGTATTAACATTTACATCTGCCGAACAATTGCTTTGTCCAAGGAATTCGCGAATCAAATAAAGTTTTCCAAATACATTCTATATTTGATTTAATGTAATGGATAAATCCATTTTCTAACAGATCGCCTACAGTATGAGAGCTTTACTTTGATAATAGAATATTCCTTGTCAAAATCAATCATAATCAATCACGCCTTGGTTGCCATGGATACGCTATAATAACATCAACCTCTCAGAGGCAATTGTGAAATATTAACAGTTTTTCCCGAGCGGCCATCTTGTCTTGTATTGGCTATAGTTAACTTTATACGATTGTAGAAATAAGAAATTAGGTCATTGTGTTACACTTTGTGTGGTCGGAAGTTTTCAGTTAAAAATAAACACAATATTTGTTTTTTTTCCTTTATGTTTTTTGTTGTTTTGCTTCTAAGTTTTTTTGTTCATAAAATAAATCGAACACAACAAAGTATATCAAAGTATTTTGAATGCAGATGTCAAAATATTTAACATAGAATATTTAACATAGAATATGTCAAAATATTTAACATAGAATATGTCAAAATATTTAACATAGAATAAATATTTAACATAGAATAAATATTTAACATGTAAAACAAAAAAAACTGTACTTTTTAAACAAAATTCAACCCATCCAGGGTCAAATGACAGATCACTGTTTATATTTTACCACATCGTTTTACTATTATTTTCTGTGCAAAAGCAAAGATGATGGAGATTATAAATGTAAAAACCTTCACCTCCTACAAAGTACTATAGCTGAAAAGAAAACCAAACAAGTTGTATAAAGTAAAAATACCTGAAGAAATTCGGCAGCTTAGAATGATTTTTTATTATCTTAGATTATTTACCTTATATAATTACACTTTAAAAATTTCCCCTTATGATGCTACCTGTAATATAAATTATTAAAGTTATCACGGAAAGTAAAAAAGTTGATACTATAAAATTCCAGGTAAAAATATATTGATCATGCGCTCAATTAGTGCCATAAATCGTAACTTATATATGGAACAAATGGTTTTCAACACATAACTAATATCACACACAATGTAGAACTACAGATGATAAAGTACAAATTCGTGTTATATTGTTAGCGAAAAGAAATAAGTTAAAATTGATTACACGAAGAGGTCGAACAAAAAATGTGTGAAATACAATAAGAAAGAGACACATAAATAATAAACTACATCTAATAAATTCTGAAAATACAACTAAGTACATTGAGTTGTTTGTTAGTCAGCTACAAAACCCACCCTTACCCCCACTACCAGTCTTGATTAGGTACACGTTAACCACTACCCAAGGTTCAAATAAACTTAGTCTGTAGTAAGGTGCGTATTCTCATTAAAATTGTTACTGTACAACAAGTTTCTAACAGTTGTTTTAAAAATGTTTTCAATTTAATTATCAAATTGTTTATAATATATATATATATATATATATATATATATATATATATATATATATATATATATATATATATATATAAGAATTTAAATAAATGCTTAGACAACTACTACAGTACTAATAATATAGTACTATAATATACTAGTACAATATTACTATAATATATTAGTACTATAATAGTATAATATAGTACTAATAATAGTACTACTAATATTTAATATTTTAGTTCTACATGTCTTTTATGTAAAACTAAACGTTTTTTGCTTTTAAACCTATCAAGCTTATTACTTTTTCCTGTTTTTACTTAAATGAGTAAAAAGTAAAATCCTCTGCAAATTACAATAATATGAAATATATCATTATTTACATAACATTTACTCTACTTTGCTTCCAAAGATTTTCTCTAATATTTGATATTACCATGCAACTTGTAAAGATGTATAAATGAATTAGAATAAACTATAAACGGTATTCGAATAGTTTACACTTCAAACTAGAAATGAGGTCTATTTAGGGTAGACAATAAAATAAAATAACTTCGTATTAAAAAGTACAGTGGTTTGGGTCTTAATTGAATTGTGAAATTTAACTCAGTAAACTGTGGTCTGCAATATTGTCAAATTTTTTCCGTTGACAATGACCAGAAAATTGTATTTTTTTAAAACATATTATCCTTATTTCTTGTGGTAGAAGTTGGGATTCAAAATCATTTCGCGAAGAATTAAATCTTTATAAATTTGTCTCAATTCAAATATATTGTGAGATAATTTACTTGAAAAATATGAGAAAATTTGACATTTTCCTTAATATGAGTAAACATCTATATTAATATATAACAATACAATATAGTTTTTGTGTGTTATAATAGTATTAATATGTTTATAAACGTAATTAATTTAAGAAAAAAACAGGAATGGAGAGCAGGGTCCTGCTATACAAGGTTGTTTGTCTCCTAATTACTATACTTGACCAATATATTGTTTACTAGAATTCCTGGACAAATCGCATTAAACGTTATTTATTTATAGCGCATTCGAAATAAGTAGACATTTTTTTTTTCAGAATGAAACTAAATTATACAAAATAAAATAAATATTTAACAACAAAATCTCAAAAACAAAATGCATAGAACAAAAAGCGTTTGAAGGGAGTTTAAAAATCTGTCACAAAATATTTCAAATTCCCAAACGATATTGTCTATACGAGGAAACAACAATAAATCACATGATGGACCCTGAACCTTTAAAGACAAATTGACATATGTATAGGCTCTATGCCTGCAGATCCTTCGACAAGCGAGAAGAGAGTAAAAGATATTTATGTGCACAACCTTCAGAAGTAAAGTAATTAGCATAGTAATTTTATACAATGTTTCAAATGATAATAGAAACAGAATTTGAGAATTTTGCTAAATTTATCGTCAAAGAGTTGTTTATGACATAATTTTATTAGAAGCTTCTTCTTCTTCTTCTTCTTTTATTTCTAATATACGATTCCATATCACTTTTTAACACTTTACTACTTTTTAAAGTAATCTGAAATATAGGCTGCCATCTTGAATCGGCCCCCTTGAAAGTGACATTAAAATTCATGTAACACGACGGTCACTTTTTTACGTATTTTTTTGTTTCCTCGATAAATTAAAATTTTCATTTGAATGTCATAAATTCTTTGGAATAAAGTTTAAATAACTCGTAGAAAATATCATTATTATTGGAGTCAAATAAAAATAAAACTTTGTAAATATTTAGTTTAAAGTGTTAGCCTGTTTCGCTGAAATTACGGATCAGAAAATTAATAACAGTAAAATTTTTTTTAAAAGCAATAAATTATAGCACCCCAATTTTCTAAGACAGTTTAGTTCAACATCCATCAGTTATCTTTTTTCTTAGCTTTCTAGCTCTTCTATATCTCTCAGGAGTATAAAAAAAAACAATAGATTTGAAAAAAGGAGCTTCACACTACAATTATTACTACTAGTCTATCCTCTGAGCCCGTTTTACTAAAAACTCTCGATTTTATAAATTCCTTACGTCTCCAGAGAAATGATGTAGTGAACAATTCTTCTGGAAATTGATCTCACTTTGCACTTTCTTGTTTATATGCTGTAACATTTATAACCAATGAACAAATTTTTCTTGCAACATTTACAAAAACATGTCAAGCTTGAAAAAAAGTTCATTCATGAAAAAAAGTTCTGTTACCTGATTATCAAGTATGGCAGCCTATATGTTGACTATTTTTGGATACTTATCTGAACAGCTAGAAATGTTTAGTGTCCAAAACCAACAATAGTGTTTCTTGATAAAGCCATTTTTAAAGAAAGTACAGTCATTGTGAAGGGCTTAGTATGAGTAATAAATCTCTAGCCATTTCTTCACAAAATTGAATTTGACGATCTGGATCATCTTTATTGAGTTCTTCATATAGCTGAATTTTATAGGGCTGTATTTATGTTTAAAATTTTTTCTTACTAATAAATAAGCTATTTCATAGTTTACATCGTCAATTTAAATGGACTGTTCAGGATTTTCACACAAACTTGTAGAAAACGTCAATTCTTTTATTTGTATCTAAACATGATCTATCAATTTGCTTCGTATTCGACACACATTCAGTTATATTGTGACAAAATGTAAACAATAACACCTCATCAAGAATTTAATATGTCTCCATATCTAAATAAAGAAAAAGTATATTAGAAAAAGGGATGCAGTATCATTTTTAGAACTAAAACACTATATTTAGTAATGTTTCGCATAGCCCTTATGAGACTTTAAATTTAAAGTCACATCCAAGATGGCGGAACGAAGATGTAGCCTACGTAACATTTAAGACTACCTCTTCAAGTGGTATTTATGTGCCAACGTGGAGTAACCTAGAGCCGAAATCTTTATAAAACAATTGTATACAAAAATAATGAGAAAGGAGTGAACACTTCATTTACGTTCTGTATTTAACAAAATTATTTTTAAACAAGTTGATAATTCAGTTGCTAGTTGGCTGTTAAATATATTCTACGCTCCTATTATGTTGCTAAAGCAAACATAGCCTCGATGTCAAGTAGATAACAAATAGGGATAAGATGAGAAGGAAAATCGTACCGTAGTTTAGTTGTTAGGTTAAATACCAATCTCATGTAACACAGCTCATGAATAAAACAAATTAACGCTTTCAGAATGTGTTATTTTTGTCGTTGCCCTGTATATTATTTTCATACCCACCATTTTGCAATACAGTCGTTTACTAATGGGTAGAGACTCACTACATTTAAAAATATATTTCACAACTTCATAAATACAAAGCACAGTTTAAATATTTCTCCGTTGAAAGTTATAATTTTAACACAGATGTTAAAGTAAATCTCAGAAGTATTATTTATGTATGTAAACAAATACAGTGCGAGTGCCGTGTATTGGAATAATAGCGAGATAATTTGTAGTGTCATAAAGAACAAAAGGCGATCAACTCTAGAAGAATGAAGAATGAAGAGCGAGTTTCGATGAATAATTCAACAGACGCGTTGGCATGTAATCTTCATTTACACCCTCACCTGTCCCCCTGACCATCACACCCCCTCTCCATTCCTAACTCAAATAATAGACTTTTTTACTGCCAATTATTCTCAACTCTTCGGTTTACTGTCTTAGGCTAAACTTTATTTATGTACGATTACAAAAGACTTGTATGATTTGATAGAAGTTCTTGATTATATGTTCTATGATCATGGTTTTGATGTGTTGAATGCGATGTTTATCGAAATTAAAATTGCTATATACGGGAATAATTACAAACAACTAAATTTTTAAAGCAATTTCACGAAACAGGGGTTTCTTGCATGACTCACTCTTTCTTTCTTCTTTCTCTTGTATTTTATCGGAGGCCACTCAATTATGAGTGGCTGCACATTTCCGAAGTTAAACTGTTTTTGTTTTTTACAAAAACAGGAATTGTTATTTTTGTTCTGTACGTCTGATACTGAAATCTTTGCTCCCATATCCTCCATAGATCAGATGAAAGACAAGCCTGTTTTAATTATTTCCCAAGGTAGACACACGAATACAACTTTCCTACAGTTAAAGCGTAAATCGGATTCTCCGATATTCTTAATATTTTAAATATGCCTTCATTCTATAATAGCTAACTAAAACGAAGTATTTCAGAGGAAAACTGTGTTACAGATCCTCTTATTAATTAATTAAGTGAAATCATAATTTGTTTACTGGATTGATTAGAATGAATTTTTGTCACAGCAGTGTCCTTACTCCCACCATTATTAACCTCTTTACTTGTTAACACCTCCCCAACAATGCATGTAATAATTTATGCTAGGTATTACTTGATATAAGTCTTTCTTTTTTCCGAATTTTTTTTCACCTTTATTTATCTTTTAACATGTAATTGAGCAGATTCATTAATTTTAAAATTGCACTACAATTTAAACCAATCTGTTTAAATTATTTTGATTTTCAGAACTTTGTAGGTATTTTATAAACAGCTTCATTATCAATTTATTTATTTTTACCAACAACATAATATGAACCGTCGTTTTTTGGTGAAATATCAACTAATACGTTTGATTTGCTTTTAAAGAGATTATAATATAGCAAACCCTAATCAATTATCATCATTTTGGCCTTAGAGTACTCAAAGTTTAAGTTACCTCCTCAATCAACTCTGGAAATATGACCAAATTATTCCCATTTTAAAAAATGTTCGAAAGAGACCCAAGCTTTTAGGCTACAGGAAAACAGCAGACACCAACATAATATATTTATTTAAATTTTTTTAATATAAAAATACTTTTTGTATGCTACCCATACAAATAAATAATACGAATTTAATATTTAAAGTAGTATAAGCATTAAACGGTAAAGCAAAGAAGTGTATATATTACACCAATTAGAGAAAGTTATATGATTATTGACAGTAACGACCATCTGACTACCGATCACTATTACAAAACATCAGCGTAATATACAAATCAATCAGTAAATATGAACTTATAATTATATATTTGTAAGAAATCTGTCCAAAGACACAAATTACTGACTACACCTGAGTTGTCAGTTGAAAGGATATGATTTAAATGTTTGATGCGTTATCTGGTCGAGAACTCGTTATTAAAGTGATTGGGGAAGGGGGGATGACATGCTATGGGAACATTGAACATGTGTTACATAATGTGATTGTTTCTAGATCTGCCATGTCACCCCCACTAAGGGGCTAGTTTTAATGTGTCAAACGCAAATTGTTTCAACTAAACTTCGACCAATCATATTGCTTATAATATTGATTGATAAATTGCTTAGCAAATTAAGATTTGATGAGCTGTTAAATCGAGTGACGTAGAATAACATTAATTTTTATTTGATATACAATTTGTAGATAAATACAGTCCCTATTATAGTTTTGTTCTTTTTATTTTTTACATATCTAAATTGCAAAGAAAGAAAATGAATGCTATGGTTTAAAAAAATATTGGATAAATTAAAAACATCAAAATGGTTGGTCAGAATAAACAGTAATTAATTATGAAGTTTAATATAGGCTGTTCAATAAATTATTAGTCATTGGTCAAGTGGTGATTATTGATACCAAAGATAGAAGTAACTCTAAAATTTATAAAAATTGTACCTTTCGTCTTTTATGAAATTCATATTTGTTTAGATTTTGCAACATTGAGTTTAAATTTCACTTTTTTATGTCATACTGTGACAACGATTAGTCAGTACGCTATAATTTGACACAAATAATAATTTCACAGTCATAGCTTTTAATTTCATACATAACTTCCAAATTTTCAAAAACTCACAATTTTAAAATTATATTTCTTATTTATACATAGAATACTTGGACATATTTTGACATTTTCTTCTCTTTAATAACTTATAATTTAAGAACATAAAATTTAAAACACAACATTTTTATTGTCTCAATTTTAGTTTTTAATTTAATCTGATTAAATGTATCATATTAGGTACTGAATTTTCATTCTATCCTATTCATCACTATCCACAAAAAAAAAGGAGTTATCATCACTATCCACTGGTAGAGGAGTTATCGACCAAAAGTGAAAATATATGACGGTATAAAAAGTCAAATAGGCACGAATAATTTTTTATTTATTTTGAGTGCTCTCATAGCATCTATAATTTTAAAGCAATGAGTTCCTTTTTTAAATTATTTACCGTCAAGATATAGCTACATGTTATTGGGAAAATAAGTTGATTGGCGCCATCAGTGTACTTAACCTGGTCCATCTTACAATGTGAGACATGAAAATTTCTAAATGTAATTATCAAAGTTAGTTTCTTGAACACTGTAGGAAATATTAAATTGTAGCGGGAGATCAAGGGGTCTTAACAAGTAGGATAAGTTTGTTTAAATCAGTTGTTCCAAGGATTTATAGGCCTTATAATTGTGTACATCACCACGTTCTTGACTAAAGCTTGGTCTTAATAATTGGCCTCGTAAATGTGTATATATTATAACGTCTCCACTCTCTTCGCTATATTAGTGTTTCAGCCCTGGAGAGCCTCGAAGGATCCTCCACTCGCTACGCTATATTAGTGTTTCAGCCCTGGAGTGCTTCGAAGGGTCCTCCACTCGCTACGTTATATTAGTTTTTCAGCCCTGGAGAGCCTCGAAGGATCCTCCACTCACTTCGCTATATTAGTGATTCAGCCCTGGAGGACCTCGAAGGATCCTCCACTCGCTACGATATATTAGTGTTTCAGCCCTGGAGGGCCTCGAAGGATCCTCCACTCGCTACACTATATTAGTGTTTCAACCCTGGAGGGCCTCGAAGGATCCTCCACTCACTTCGCTATATTAGTGATTCAGCCCTGAAGGGCCTCGAAAGATCCTCCACTCGCTACGTTATATTAGTTTTTCAGCCCTGGAGAGCCTCGAAGGATCCTCCACTCACTTCGCTATATTAGTGATTCAGCCCTGGAGGACCTCGAAGGATCCTCCACTCGCTACGATATATTAGTGTTTCAGCCCTGGAGGGCCTCGAAGGATCCTCCACTCGCTACGATATATTAGTGTTTCAGCCCTGGAGGGCCTCGAAGGGTCCTCCACTCGCTACGATATATTAGTGTTTCAGCCCTGGAGGGCCTCGAAGTGTCCTCCACTCACTTCGCTATATTAGTGATTCAGCCCTGGAGGGCCTCGAAGGATCCTCCACTCATCTACGATATATTAGTGTTTCAGCCCTGGAGGGCCACGAAGGGTCCTCCACTCACTTCGCTATATTAGTGATTCAGCCCTGGAGGGCCTCGAAGGATCCTCCACTCGCTACGATATATTAGTGTTTCAGCCCTGGAGGGCCTCGTAGGATCCTCCACTCGCTACGATATATTAGTGATTCAGCCCTGGAGGGCCTCGAAGGGTCCTCCACTCACTTCGCTATATTAGTGATTCAGCCCTGGAGGGCCTCGAAGGGTCCTCCACTCACTTCGCTATATTAGTGATTCAGCCCTGGAGGGCCTCGAAGGATCCTCCACTCACTTCGCTATATTAGTGATTCAGCCCTGGAGAGCCTCGAAGGATCCTCCACTCACTTCGCTATATTAGTGATTCAGCCCTGGAGGGCCTCGAAGGATCCTCCACTTGCTACGATATATTAGTGTTTCAGCCCTGGAGGGCCTCGTAGGATCCTCCACTCGCTACGATATATTAGTGTTTCAGCCCTGGAGGGCCTCGTAGGATCCTCCACTCGCTACGATATATTAGTGTTTCAGCCCTGGAGGGCCTCGTAGGATCCTCCACTCGCTACGATATATTAGTGTTTCAGCCCTGGAGGGCCTCGTTGGATCCTCCACTCGCTACGATATATTAGTGTTTCAGCCCTGGAGGGCCTCGTAGGATCCTCCACTCGCTACGATATATTAGTGTTTCAGCCCTGGAGGGCCTCGTAGGATCCTCCACTCGCTACGATATATTAGTGATTCAGCCCAGGAGGGCCTCGAAGGATCCTCCACTCGCTACGATATATTAGTATTTCAGCCCTG
Organism: Aphrophora alni; assembly: GCA_963513935.1. Taxonomy (NCBI): domain Eukaryota; kingdom Metazoa; phylum Arthropoda; class Insecta; order Hemiptera; family Aphrophoridae; genus Aphrophora; species Aphrophora alni. The sequence continues at coordinate 64,234,235 of OY740773.1, read as the reverse complement.
GAGGGCCTCGTAGGATCCTCCACTCGCTACGATATATTAGTGTTTCAGCCCTGGAGGGCCTCGTAGGATCCTCCACTCGCTACGATATATTAGTGTTTCAGCCCTGGAGGGCCTCGAAGGATCCTCCACTCGCTACGATATATTAGTGTTTCAGCCCTGGAGGGCCTCGTAGGATCCTCCACTCACTTCGCTATATTAGTGATTCAGCCCTGGAGGGCCTCGAAGGATCCTCCACTCGCTACGATATATTAGTGTTTCAGCCCTGGAGGGCCTCGTAGGATCCTCCACTCGCTACGATATATTAGTGTTTCAGCCCTGGAGGGCCTCGTAGGATCCTCCACTCGCTACGATATATTAGTGTTTCAGCCCTGGAGGGCCTCGTAGGATCCTCCACTCACTTCGCTATATTAGTGATTCAGCCCTGGAGGGCCTCGAAGGATCCTCCACTCGCTACGATATATTAGTGTTTCAGCCCTGGAGGACCTCATAGGATCCTCCACTCGCTACGATATATTAGTGTTTCAGCCCTGGAGGGCCTCGTAGGATCCTCCACTCGCTACGATATATTAGTGTTTCAGCCCTGGAGGGCCTCGTAGGATCCTCCACTCGCTACGATATATTAGTGTTTCAGCCCTGGAGGGCCTCGTAGGATCCTCCACTCGCTACGATATATTAGTGTTTCAGCCCTGGAGGGCCTCGTAGGATCCTCCACTCGCTACGATATATTAGTGTTTCAGCCCTGGAGGGCCTCGAAGGATCCTCCACTCGTTACGATATATTAGTGTTTCAGCCCAGGAGGGCCTTGAAGGATCCTCAACTAGCTACGCTCCTGCCGGTATCTCAGTCTACAAGATCTCGTAATTATACGAATATTTTGGAAGAACGTAGTTCGAAATTCTGACAATAACTTGACTTCGTAGATAATTGTGTGTAGAACCATTACATCCAAAATTGAAATCTTTAATATTTTATCTAATTTAGTGTGTTATAAATTGAATAACAGACCAAAAATGAACAAAAACACTTTTAAATTATCACCATTTTGACATGTTCTATTTGATTTTTTTTTAATTTCACTAGATTTCCTAATCAGCACACTATAGTTTCCGATACCAAAGTATATGATCATATCTTATTTTGTGTGAGCGCTGTCGTTCTTACTAAACGACAACTGACGAATGGAGTGTTAAAAATAACCTTTTCCATTTCTAGAGGTTATGAAACTTGGAGATCAGTAAAAAACAGCTTTTGAAATTTTTCGACGGTTACCAGCCTTACCCTATAGTCTATACTCGTACCACCATTCATAGAAATTCATTTTAAGTTACTGTGAATTTTAAAACTTAAGGAAACCATTTTGATAAAATTTGGGTTAAATATAAAAATTTAAAACCTCACGTAAAATAGAATAATTATCATCCATCAATAATTTGGTTGTTATAAAACCCAAATTAACTTTATTAAAATGTTTTGTTACGACCCTTGCCACATATACATCAGAAATGTTTTATAAAAATTGTTTCAACCGATTTTGAGAAATTCGGATATTTGAGATTTTACTGTATGGACGTGTAAAAACGTTTGTGCACTGTTTATTACGTAACTCCTTATGAAGTTGGTCAAGTCACGTTTATTGTTACAATCTCTTTGTTTTAAACATTAATGTCAATATTAAACACACATTATTATAACCTAAAAACCGTAACGTACTTCCATAAAGTAAAAGCATGCAGTTTTGTTTTAACCACAGTGTAGGAGAATGTTGCGTGATAGATGTTAGAAATGTTTAAAATTTTTGGAGCCGTGGATCGTTTTATGACCAGAGGTGGTGTGAATTAGGCAGAAATTATAGAGCCGGATTGTTAGGTCGGTAATTGTAGTAAACAGCTAGGGAATAGCCTACATTCGGTAATTTCATTTTAAATGACCCTTTGTGATTTAAGTCGTGCCATGTTATCTGATAACGGCAATAATTTCCGATATCAAAACGTTGCATCATCTAAATGTCCTTGATTTTATGGTGAGATAACATTTATCGCATTTGAATAATGACTTGGATTTCGCCCTTTTGGAATTCAACTTTGCAAATAAAAGAAAATAAATTGTAAAGTGAAAGGCACGATTGATTACAAGATATTTCTATTAACAAACCTAACACATACCCACTAATTTATGATGAACAATTTGGTGATTAGTAATTAAAGAAATCCCTAATGTAACGAGTATATCCATTGCTTTAAATAATGTTGATATTAATTATTTCTCATTAAATCTACGAAACAAGACGATTAACACAATACCCTACGTTAACAAAAGAAAAATGAATAACTACCATTTCAAATAATGTTAACTTTGTTTCTGATTATTTTTTTAGTATCACTAGTCGCAAAACGATAATCTATAAATATCTTCTCGTTAATATTTATGATGTCTTCATTGATATTATCTTAGACCACAGAGGCTCACTTGTAAGTGAGTACGGGTGAGGCATTCCCTAGCTGGAAGTACACCTTTTTCATGTAGTTTTAAGTTATAGTTCTCTTCCGAACCAGACGCTATTAGGGTATTTCAGTTCTAAAGGGTCTTTAATTAAGGAAGGAACATGACCTTTCCTTCTGCAACATTTTGATTAAAGATTAGTTTAAAAGATCTAAGAATTATTGCCAACGTACACTAATTCACTCAAACTCCATAAAAATATTTTCAAACGTAAAAATCTTCAGAGTTGGCCATAAAAGTTTTTAGCAATTTTTCGGTTGTAGAAAAATATCCAATCAAATGATATTTTATCCAAAATGAACTTCAGCATTTATACAAGTGTTATTAACTTCATATTTACTAAAACAGTAAAATATTTCTTTTATTTTGGAATACTGACTTCAAATCTGTTATCCGCCTCATCCAAAATAAAGCTTAATAGTGAATTGTTTCAATTAAAAGAAAAAAGAATATTTAAATATGTCACTTTCAATTAAATGTTGATCACGGCTAGAACAAAAGTGGTTGTTGCACGGTATTTATCTATAGTTAATTTTCCTATGGAACTAATCAAATGATTTTGACAAAACGCAAAATAAATTCCTCTTTTCAATATCTTGACGAGGTAGTTGACAGTAAAAATTCAACTATTATTAAGTGAAATTAAAATATTAGAGAAATTACAATAAATTGCATTGAAAAGTACAAAAATTGCATACATTTTAATATGTGATTTGCTGAAAATCCAAAGTAGCTAAAATATATTTAGATTTTAACTTTAACCCCAGTACACTGAACTTAAATTTTCTAATAATTTTTATCCAAAGCTCCTTTTTATAAATTGCGATTAGGCAGAATTGGTCAAAACAAATACTATCTACATTATCTTGAATACCGATATATTTAAACATAATATTACAAGATGATTTATCATTATTAAAAAATATATATACAATTAATTAGGCAAAAAGCAAAATTTGCAATTTTACTAAAAGATAACCTTATCAAACCGTATAAAAATGTTTCGTTTATAGTAAATTTGGTGATATTTGATTAAAATAACAAGAGCTAGCATGGATTCACTTATACTTATATATGCTCTAATGTATATTTATAAAAAATTCTTATTCAAAGCCTGAACAAAAACATGATATACATCTCATGATCCAGTTCTAATAGCATCAACTTGAGAACAGCTTCAATTTTATAATAAGCAAATTATTTCACAAATTATAACGAATTTATTAATTCTAACTTTTCCAGAAAATAAAACTTTATATATAAGAGATGGAACCATAATTGAAAATACTTTGTATTCTTTAATAACTATAGCAAGAACAGTTTTTTAAATTAAAACTGTAATGATTAGTCCGCCAGTGGAAACGTATACAACCAAACGTAAATTACATTTTTTTTAATGACCTACACAAACATGTTTATAATTCCTACCCGGGCGATATAATTTCAAACATTTTTAATGAAGATGAACAAATTCCGAGACTTTTACATCAAACACAAAATCCAAGCGTTATTAAACCTAATTTGTTTGTAATTATGGTTCAAAGGATGATTATAACAACCGAGATCAGTTTTTTTTTTAATCGTCGATGCTTCATAAAGTTGCCACAATAAAGACGAAATCATTCTCGTATCCCCACCCGTCTGTCAGATTTCTCTTTGTAATTTTATAACTCTGTTTGTTTTGTTTGTTTATATTGGCTAGTGAACGTGTTGTCTGTCTGTCTGTCTAATGAATGGTAATTAAACAAGATCACGATATCGCCAGTAAGAATCCTTAGACACAACCACCAATTTACTTCATAAAAAAAACAAAAAAAATCTCGTTTCAATGTATATACATATAGACCGAACCGAGATAGCCAGCTAATTATTACTGTTGTTTCAACTCTAGTTATAATTACATCTAATTATAGGCCAGGAGGTGATACAGACCCAAACGTGTTTGTATTTTCAAAGTTAAAATAAAAATACGGAGAACCAAACATGGCGCACCGCTTATTTACTTGGACAATTATAATTATTATTGAAGCTATCAAGGTTGTTTCAAGGTTAAATGACCCCAAGTTCCTCTTGGTGGGAACAAATAATTAACAAAATTATCTCGAAGGAATTAACTCCAAGTATAGGGCGATTAAAAACCTGATGAACCTTGTCGGTTACTTTGTATGTGAATACGATTTTATGTTTCCTGTTTAGAGGTCACGATTTTTGTTTATGTGTTCGTGCGTAAGTTCTTATGTTTAATACAAGTGTGCGTGGGCGTGTATGTGTTTCCTAAATACCCTGTAGAGGTTCTACTTCCTACGTCTATTTATTATATATTAATGATACCTGTTAATCCATAAGGACTTACTTACGGTTACACGGGGGTGGGGTCACTTATAACTTTGTTTAAACTCCTATTACGTGTTATTTCCGGCGATATTAAAACTAAGAGTCTAATTATTTGTCTGCCACATCTATATGTAAGTAGTAACTGAAGGTGGAATCCAGAGTATAGACGATATTAGAAGCTGAAGAGGTTTTATAGAGAGTGCAAAACGAAATGAATTTTATCACTTGCTAAAAATGTGAGAAGAAAGAATAGAAAAAAGATATTTCTAAGAGTGAAAAACAAAGGTGGTTTAATGAGTTGAAAGAAGACCTTAGAAAGTTGGAAATTCGGAAGTGAAGACGAGTGTCAGAATACAGAACTGTTTAAAGCCAGGTGATTCAAAAGGGCAGGGTACTTCATGGGTTGTAACACAGTAGATGTTATCTGTATATAAGTCTAATCTATTCAAGATATATTCCTCTGCTCTTCACTAATAAGTAACTTATATAGTGACCAGTCTTATAGTGCAATTGAAAATCAATGTTTATTTTGATGTTTTGATTTTTCTTTGTTAAAAAGCCCTACTATTCAAGAAGGTCGAGTGGATTTATTTAGGCAAGATATTGAGCAAAACCACTTCAATGATTTAATTTAGAATTGATTTTATGACTTACCGTGTTTTGTTATAAAACCGTAAAACAATTAAATAAATAATTTAACAATAATTATCTTAGGTATAAGGGTAAGCAGTATCATAGGTATAAATAACAAAATTACGAAATCTTCCATTTTACAATCCCTACAAAGTGTAAACACTTACAAAACTTACTTTTAATTTCAACTTATTTATGTAAAGGAATATTGAAGAAAACTCAAACTTTTTATTCGTAGATATAAACAAACCATTTCGTTGATTAACTCCTTAAAATTAATTTAGATTATAGTAATGTTCAAACATACGAGTATATTATTAGGTAACATCGACAAATTCTACAAGTGATAGTTTTGGTTAGATGTCACTTTCTCTTAACGTTTTTATAAGATGGTGGTATGTTGTAGATGATTCATGACACAATTTCTTCTTGGTATAGTGGGCGCTTAATAGAAAAACCATGAAGATGTAATATTATAATTAAAGGGACGAGTTCCGGTTAAAGTAAATGAACATTATTTGATATTCAATTGATTTTTATCCTATTTGAAATTTAATTAATATTTTGGAATCTTCTGTAATGGTCCTCTTTACCCCAATTTGTGTTACATTAAAATAGAACTAGATACAATTTTTGAAACTAAAAATAAATGTTCTCAAAACTTTGTCATAAGAAAACATATTCATCGCCGTCCCCTAAAACATTGTAAGGCGAATTATTAGCCCTAATCATTGTTGGTTTTAATTATTAAATTCGAATTTATCTGTTTGATTAAACCTAAGTGAAATTTAATACACGTACAGCTCATAGCTGATGTACTAGGACTAGAATTTCCATTACTGTTTTAGGTGTATCCGGTCGCTAACGAAATCGCCAATTGAAAATGCACCTTATAAAGAAGGTCATTTAAAACTAAGAAGTTGTAAAATGACATCATTTTGAATTGTATGACCATTTTCCATTCAAATTCAACGTTGTGTAAAACCTAGTTTAAGTGTTATATTTAAGTAAATTTCAAGTTAATTACGATTAGTAGAATTATTATGCCTGAGTTTTATAAAGTTTATTTTCTAGTAACATTTCTTTTAATTTTGTTTTCTTGTTGTTTAAAGAAGATAAACCTTTCAGTTATCATCGCATTATAAAAAAAGTAAGAAAATAAAAATAAAGACCCCTAGGACTCGAAAACTATAATAACGTCAGGATAAGAATAGGCCAAGAAAGACCTGATATAAAAGAGGACAGTTATCTATCCTAACTATATGAAGAAAGGTGTAGATCCAACTAGAGTAGCGTGAAAGTGGATCCCTAAAGATTGTAGAAAATATTATATTTAGTCATTATTAAATCCAGATTTTATAAAACTATTTCTAAACTAAGAGACGTTGTACAACGTACGAGTAAAATAATATCCTCAAAAGTTTTCTTTTTTAATTACAAAATGGGACCAAATAGGGGTTTTTCACCCCTAGAGCGTTTACCCAAACACACGACCTAAAAATGGAACAAAATTACTTCAACAGGATCAGTGCATATTTCATGGTTGGTGTTTCCATGAAGGACATAATAGCTAGAATTTCTATTTAATAAAATTACGAAACAAACGTAAAATAAAATTGCATTTAATTTGATTCAATAAAAACGTTTTTATCACTTATCGGTCTGAATTACAACAATTTATAACTCTCGATAAAATTTTTAATACTGATACGCAAACACTCGGGCCCGCGACAAATACAAGGTAAACCACTAATCTAACAAAAAACACTTTCAACTCTTATAATCATTAGTATATATTTAGGATAAATTGTAGAGGACACAATTTATTTGGTATATTACGAGAACAATAACTGGGTATTTCCTATGACACTGATTATATCGATATATCATATTAGTGCTTAAGGAGATGAATCGATTGTGAAGGAGGTTTCAAGTGGGCAGGTTATTAATGAGCCTTTGACTGGCCTTCACCTCCAAGCCACAGCCCAATATTGGTATTGGATTAGAACCAGCTGGCTTAGGTTATTTATAGATCCATTTATACATTAAAAAGGTTTATTAATTAGTATTAACTGGCAATGTGACTACATTCAAGATAGAACTAAGCCAATGGATAGTTGCTCAAGAAAGAAAACCTGCTTTTTATTTTTACAGGCTTCATAATTTATTCTTGTTTTTACTTTCTCAATATATATAGTAAAGGAATAATTATTTGATCTTTGATTCGTTTCGAAATTGATGTAATATTTTTTGCTGAAACATCTGTTTTGAGTTTTTTTAAGGCAAAAAAAAAGTTTTGTTTTTTTTGGAATGTTGTATGTCAGCCGCCTGTCAAATTTTGGGAAACTAACCAAAGTTCTTATAACGAGGTGTGACGATTATCGTTAATTAAAAAAAAAAAAGTTTTTGCTTAAATTATCCATAAACATTTTTTTTAAACAAATGTTTTGCTTACGAAATATTTAGAATAAGAACATATTATTATTATTTTATTTTTGCAATATTGCCTTACACACAAAACTCATAAAATTTAGAAAGTAATCAAATAAGACTATAAGAAAAACATAAATAAAATTCATGTATTTACAATCTTATATTTAGCATAATAATTATGAGTTTATCATTCTAATTTACTTTTAAAAAAAATGAAATTGAGGGTTACATTATTATGAGATAACAAAAGATAAATCTAAAAATATTTTTTTGGCTACCATATTAATGATGCAATGGCGGTATACTTATTACCTTAGATCATGTATTAAAAACAACAACAAATCGTAACGCTCTTCATTTACATAAACACAGATAAATAAATTTATAGCTAAATAATTTGTGCCTTATTTCAATAATAACAATTAATCAACAGAAATATATGTAAGTACATACAAAAATATGAAGTGAGCAGCAATATAAAAAGTCTGTACAGATATAAAAAGTTACACACTCTGTACACATGGGTCCCTGGGACCCATTTTTTTTTCTTACACTTGCGTCTTAAAAATGACTCAAAAAATGATTTTATCATACTGATTTGTAGCTTATATTGTTTTCTACAAGAAAATATAATTACCAACTCATTATATGATTACCAACCGTTTATGTAGGGCGTATAAAAAAAATTAACATTTTCTGTAAAAAAATGTATTGACAACCATTTATTTATAACAGTATCAATAAAAACACTTATTAATCAATGCTAATATATGTATATTGTTGACAATATGTGTATAAGCAAATGTATGTATCAATACCAAAAACTATAATGTTTTTAGTTGGTAAAACTAACTGTGACAAAGTAGTAAAGTTTTTGGACAAAATTTTAAACAAAAAAAATCTTACTTGTTACTGTTTATGACTTCAGCCTTATTTTTTCATTTCATCCTCACAACGCACACAAATAGTAGCTCTGTGCTCATCACAGAAAGGCGAGGAACACTTACTGCAATGATTTTTGGTTTTTCGGTCCTTCGGCTTACACAAAAAACAGCGCTTGCGTTTTGAGCGTTAAAGTGATGCATTGCTGGACTGTGGTGGATTGACAGATAACAAATCTCGTTTTAGTACTTTACAAATCACACTTTTAACGCCTATTTGTAAGGTAGGACATGTTAGTCGTCTCTCTTGATGGTTTTTACAAAGTTGAACTGCTAGGTCCCTCAAAAACTGACGTCTGTTGTTCTTAGGATTTTCTTTCCAAGTGGGATCAGCCATCGTCAATAACACTAAACTATTTATACCGGCCTGATCCAATATAGCGCACCAGAAACGAATTGGCCACCTGTAAGTAGTTCTGGCTACTGTATATGAATTGCAGAGCTTGTCAAAAGTATCGGTGCCACCTTTGGTCATGTTGTAAGTTAGGATAATTTCAGGTTTTCCTGACTCCTCATCTACTTTGTCATCTCTGTGCATTGAGGATAGTAAAAGAACTACCTTTTTTTTCTTTGGAGTGTAAGAAACTAATGTTTTCTTACCATCAAACAGAAAGAGAGACGTTCCTTCTTCATGATTAGCCAAACATAGTGGGGGAATTTCCCTTTTGTTTTTCTTTAGAGTACCAACTGTTGTAAGCTTGAAGTCTGTTAACATTTTGTCTGCCATGCCAACAGTGGTAAACCAGTTATCGTGTGTTACATTCCTTCCACTGCCGTGGATTGGTTCAGTCAAAGTGCGAATGTAATTTCAGGCACTAGCTCATTTACTTGTTTTTTTACCACTCCTACATAGGGCTCAGCATTTAGCATGTAAAATGTCTTGCTGTCATTAAGCATAACAATCTTCATGCCATATTTGGCCGGTTTATTAGGCATGTATAACCTGAAAGGGCATCGCCCCCTGAAATCAACCAATTGCTCATCGATGGTGAGGTATTCGTTAGGACTATAGTACTTCCTACAGTTACCAATAAACTTCTCCCATATTTGTCGAATAGGAGCAAATTTGTCATCCTTTCGTCTTTCAACTCTGGTGGATTTATCGTCAAATCTTAAACATGACGATAAGAACTGAAACCTTCTTTTACTCATGGTAGCTCTAAAAATATCGATACCAAATTCAGGTGACCATAAATCGTCAATATTTAGCTTACTATCCTTCAACATTCCAGCAGCATAGTATAACCCAAACAAACCCAATAATTCGTAAGGATCAGTTGACTTGTTGAAACTACAACTTACATCATAAACCTTTCTCAAAGAAATTTCTTCATTTGTCCTATCGGTAATTTCAGAAATCATATCTTCATTTATCAATAGCTTCCAAGATTGATAAGCCAGTTTCACTAACTTAGCCTCACCTTTTACACGGGCGAAATGAGAGACAATATTGTCAGCTGATGGACGTCCTCTCCTGCTTGGGGCATGGCAGTTCCATCGGTGGCCATCTTTTCCAAGTATATACGGCCCTATTTCAGTAGCAGCTTCACTGTCACTTTCCGCGGATGCTTCCGAATCACTATTTACATGTTCTTCCTCTAAATTGTCGATTTCCACATGACTTTCATCCGATGGATTTTCATACGCAACGGCTCCTTCGCCAAAAAAATCAGTTACTGGATCCGGCTCAGATCTTTCGAGAAGTAAACGATTGATGTCACTATCAGTTAGCATTTCTACTCCTAAGTTCTCACTCATGTTGTTCAAATCACGAGGAAAACAAAAAAAATTAAAATTGATCACTCACAAAAAATGTTACGTACACTGTACACATGGGTCCCAAAGGCCCAACACGCTACGTTATTGCGTATAACCAAAGAACATAACCTCAAACTGGAGCAAAATCTAGCACTCACGTCGCAGGACGACTGAAAGTGAATTTACATGCGACTCTGCGTCGTCTGCGGCGCGCTATGCGCATGCGCTGGCAAAAAACAAAATGGCAGGGTCCCTGGGACCCAAGTGTACAGACACATTTCCTCGATTTTCAAAACGTCAGTCATTTCGTCAAAAATTTTAAAAAGAGGAAAGAAATTTTATATAAAGTAGAGCAATATTTCGACTTCATCTCAACACAATAGCCATTCCTTTAATTCCTTTTAACATAAAAAAGCTACATTTGTTAAGTTACTCCGGCAATTCAATAAATAATTCTTCAGCAGTATATGGTTAGATTTTATAAAACCAGTTAGATTTGGTTTAGGAGTCGGAAAGTTATATTTAGAGCGGAGAGACAGTCGACTTGGATCAAATATTAACTATAGATTCATACTTCTTCTATAAAAGATATTCAGCACCTTCTAAATATACATAGAGGTAGATGTCCAAGTGGGAGGATAGCTGTGAAAAAGATATCTAGTTGGTTTCATTCTGTTTTTATTTATAATTATACGAATAACAGCTTTTGGAACCAATTTGACAGGATCTAAATTTGTAATATATTCTGCTCCTCAACAACTAATGCAGTCTGATCTACCCTGAACATTTGAAAAGTTAAATAACTGTCCTTCCAAGAACTTTGTTCACCCTAAAATAGCATAACATTGAAATACTGACCCCCTAGACATTGGAATACTGACAGTGGAACCTACCCATTAGAGACATTAGAGATAACAATATTCCAATTTTGAGGTTCTATTTACAATTTTCTTTTTCAGTAATTAGTCACATATATGTTAGTGTAGAAAAATCAATTTGGGATTACTAAATGCAAATTTTAAAGCTGCTACATTGGTTTTGTGGGGCGTTGTACAAAGTTGGTGTGAAAAATTACCTTGGAAAGCCCATTATTTTTTATTCTAAATATTTTATCAAATAAACCTCGTTGAATGAGAAAGAAACTGATGTGATACATTTCTGATCTAGACGATAATTTGAACGTCAATTTTTTTTTTTTTTTTTTTTTTTTTTTTTAATAGTAGCCTATCTCATACTTTTATTAACACATTCCAATTTCAGCTAAAACAACTTTTATCCGAAATGTTTCCATCGAATGTCTTTTTTTGAAATAAGGTTTTCTGAGCAAAGACAAAATTATATAAAACAAAAACAAAATATTTGAAAACTAAATCTGGTTAAGGGTCTGCGGAAGTGAAATAAAATTTATCAATTGACTCGTGGAATACCTATGCATTGATACTTAATTCACGCGTGTACTCACTTATTTGTAAAATTTCCATCTGCTCTATTTCTAAAATTAAAAGCTGTAAAATGTCATTTTTTACAGATAATAAAAGTATACTTTTTTTCTTCTTATTTTTTTAAATTTTTAATAAATCGTTATGATGTTTAAGTTGTATTCAAATAATAAGGAATTTTAAATGGTATTTACCCAAACTTTATCATTTACGGGAATAAGTAATGACTGCATAACAGTGTATAAAAAAAAGGTACATATTCGGGATCATTAAATTGTGATATAATGATATTGTTGAGGTGAAAATAAATCATTACAACATTTGAAGTTTAAGTTCTTTTTAGTTACAGATTTAATATGGTGGCGGTGAAGCGAGTATTAAAGATAGACATTAAACAACAGTTGAATGTTTCAAAAGAGTATTGACGTAATGAGCTTGGTTTTAGCTTAGTTTATCTCACTCAAGTATCAGTACTATATTTTTTAATATCAGTTTTTATGACATATAATTGTAGTTCGATTTATAAAACTTTCGGAATGATGTACGAGATCACTACCTCTATACACTCTTGAAACAAACATCATCATCCTTGGCACTACGGTAAGCTTCTACCATCACCCGCATTTATTCTTGTCTGTCCTCCACCAAACATCATCATCCTCGGCGCTACGGTAAGATTCTACCATCACCCGCAACCATTCTTGTCTGTCCTGTCCTCCACCAAACATCATCATCCTCGGCGCTACGGTAAGCTTCTACCATCACCCGCAACTATTCTTGTCTGTCCTCCACCAAACATCATCATCTTCGGCACTACGGTAAGCTTCTACCATCACCCGCATCCATTCTTGTCGGTCCTCCACCAAACATCATAATCCTCGGCGCTACGGTAAGCTTCTACCATCACCCGCATCCATTCTTGTCGGTCCTCCACCAAACATCATCATCCTCGGCGCTACGGTAAGCTTCTACCATCACCCGCATCCATTCTGGTCTGTCCTCCACCAAACATCATCATCCTCGGCGCTACGGTAAGCTTCTACCATCACCCGCATCCATTCTTGTCGGTCCTCCACCAAACATCATCATCCTCGGCGCTACGGTAAGCTTCTACCATCACCCGCAACTATTCTTGTCTGTCTTCCGCTATACATCTCCACCACTGGACATCCATTATTCTAAGGTGCTAATTAATGTTGTCCAGTCGCCTTTTCCTTGGCTTACAATATTCTTGAAAATATTCCTTGCAAATATTCTTCCTTCTAAATTCCAATATTCGTGACCTGTTCACCTTAGTCTAGCCTATTTTATTTCAAATGATATTCCTTTTCCTCCATGCAGATTTTTTCTGTTAGTTATTTCTCCTTATCCTTCACACTCCATCTTCTTTTACTGCTCTATATATCTGTACATCTTCCTTAAGGGTTTCTTTCTCACCTTTGTACCAACGCCTCTTGTTGTCGATGTCCACACTTCAGCATCACAGGTGATACCTAGTCATGATACTATTTTATAAATTATAATTTAGTTTTTTATGATTACTGATTTAAGACTTAAACACTTATTGTAGTACTCCCTTATTCGTTAACCCAGGAACTAGCAAATCTTTCAATTCTCCTTCTCCTACTATCGTTCTGCTTCCTTCAGCTTTTTTCTACTTTCTTGACAACTCTACTAGCTTTGTTTTTCAGGATTGATTTCAAGACCTAATATTTTTAGTCTTATATATATTTCCTCCATGTCTCTTCTGTTCCTTGCTATGATTGCAACAACATTTGCATACGATAGGTACTGGTGGGGTTAATTGTTCCTCCTTGATAATGTGTAATAACTATCAGGACAGCCTTTTTAAGGAGCCAATTAAGAATGTTGTTGAGAGAACTTCTCACCTCTCAACTCTTTCTGTAGTTCTGGTATATTTGGAAACACTTTCATATGTCTCAACTGGTCTATCATTGTTTATCCAATTTACTTTTCAAATTTTTTTGTTTTTATCTATTTTTATTTCATATATTTCCTTAAACATTTTTGGGGTATATGTTTTAAGGCGTCACTTGTTTCATTCGTGTTTGGTAGCCGAGCTGAAATTACTACTTAAATACTTCGTACTAGTTAAAAATAGTTTACATTAGTTTCTTTTGTGTTGGTAACTAGGTCCTGCAACGCCTCGAATTTGGTAACGTAATTTGCATAAAGTTGCCATTGTAATAAAAATAAAGGTTTTATTTGTTTTGTTTTTTTCATATTAGAATCTAATAAAATTTAAATTTTACTATCAAAGTAATCTTAATATTCAAAAACTGATAGTAACTTATAACTTTTTTAAATTGGTTGTAACTATTATGATAAAATTGTACTAAAGTATATTCTCTAATTTAGTATAGGGGATTTTGAGGTTTAGTCTTATCGCTGCTCCCTAAACTTTAAGTTATTGAAAAACAAAAACACGTTTCGACTTATAAGTCGAAATAATATCCTCACATACCATATTTGACAAAAATCGGTTCACTAGTTTTGGTTATAAAACCATATAACCATATAAGTTATATATAAGAAAGACAGATATTTTTTAATTTTTTTTCTACTCAGAGTACCTACATCAAAACAGAATAACAAGCAAAACTTTAAAACTATTTTCGAACTATCACAAAACTTTTTTTTATTTATTTAATATATTTGATAATGTAAAAGTGTGAAAAATCTAGTAGTAAATTGGAATTATCATCTGTAGGCCTAGTAGGAAATAAGGAGATCTACTTGTTTGTTTCAATAGACTATGTACTAAACTGAATAGCTACAGGAATTTTAATTATCTTCACAAATTGAAATATTGAAATAATGATCAAAACGTGAGTCAATTTATTATTTTCTTCTTATTTTTTAGCAATACATCATTACAGTATCATAAATTGCATGTATATAGCAATTATCAATGTGCTAAAATATTTGCTCACAAAATATGAATTTACTGTATTGTAGTAACATGAATTCTTGAAAATTATTTACATAGATTAACCAAGATCTTGACATTTTTTTTTACGAAACATACAATTGCTCTATAAATATATTCATTTAATATTATATGTAATTATTTTAAGACGTTAATGTATTTTATCGACACTACATTTTTTTTAAATTTAGGCTAATTATATTTCATATGTAAAAATCAGTAAAATGTAAAAATCACATAATATTTGTTAACTACCAATAACTAAAGTTCACTGGATATAGCTAACAGGTTTACCATTCTAGCAAAAATAAAATCTGGAGCATAACTAAAAAAAAAGTATACTCTTGATCTGGAGTGGTATAACGTAAATATTCCTTCAGGTTATTGTACTATCACTGACATATAAACGTTTAAGATTATAGATTGGTATTTATTTTTCGAATGAGCACATATTTCTATTTCTTGTCACTTTTCAAGTTGTCGAACAGACATCCACAGTAATTAAAACTTAAATTATTAAATCTTAAATAAGTTTTTTTTTTTAATCACAGCTTTAAGGTTGTGGTAATTCGAAAGTAGCTGAATCTACATCTTCTTTCTATAGTCCTGGATTATATCACTTTCTCTCATCTTTCACATTAAGTCTCTCTTAACCACCATCTCTTCCGACACCAACGCTATTAGGGTATTCAAAGGTTAAAGGTTCCTTTTCTTACTTTTTTTTTTTCAATTTATAAATGTATAACGTGAATAGTATAGAGAAGCTTAATTTGTCTATGGTACAGGGAATTGGATCCCCAGTCCTGTTGGATAAATAACATTATTATGTTATTGTTGTTTGGTTTTTGGATCGTTTAATAGGTGAAGCTCTGGTTTAGCTATGGCGTTGGTGAACGCGATGGTTTTTATTATTAGTCTGAAAGGAGTAATCCAGCAAGTATATAAGATATTTTCGTTGTTGGATTTCAGAAAGATTAGATACCTAAATCAAAGAAGAAAATAATTGGAAATTTTGACTTAAAACTAAAGTTCCAAGTTTAAAATATTATTAATATTTACGAAAAGATAAAATCTTGTATCAGACACGCTTAATAATACTTCCGTTTTAGGATGTCTAATGCAATCCGTAGACGATAAGATGAAATATTTAAGCAGGATAAGGATAAGGTAGACGTTTCCAGAGAAAATACTTTGTAACAAGCGGTGGAGTGCAGATTGCCCGATTGAACCTCCACCCAGTGTGTACTTTTTGTACTCAAGAAAAAAAAGGAAGAAAGTATATGAAGGCGAGATGAAGAAAGAGAAGTCTTATCCTAAAGCAAAGCGGAACTAAAGAAGATAAGTCAATTTTCCTGTCCTATTCACTCGATATTACCTTGAGCTTCTGGCGACTCTCTCAAACGTCTAGATAACCGTCCCTTACACTACTTCAGGAGCCATCTAAGGAGATACCTTCGGAAGTTATATAGAAACATCCCCTTCATCGGGCGAGAAGTGCTCAAATTAGTTGTACATTATGGGTAGGGATAGTAGACTTTCCAGGTTATAGTATAGCGTAACAAGTGTTTACTTATTTATCTTTGAAATTTGATGTATCTTTATTGATATATAGATTAGAACGATAAATCAGCTGAAAGTGGGGGGATTCCAGAGAACCTCACTGTAAAATATTATTTCCGGCGTCAAAATGAATTTGCTTTTGTGAAATATACACAAACCAGAATGTTGATATTTTAAACTAATACGAAACATCCAAAATTAAAAATATCATCCAACAATTGTAATCCCTAATATAGAACAATTAATTATCAATTCACAACTCCATATATTGTCTCAATGCATACCTAAGCATATTTCACGAACCACATATGTAACAGTTTCATACAACCGTCTTTGGACCTGAATTTCTGCACGTAAAACATATCACCTCGGCACCATTTATTAAACAGCTTAAGTGTTCTTACTAAAGAAGTATATGGTAACTTGTTTTATCAATAGCCTACGATACCTCGTAGCATGTCAACGTAAAAATAATCTTGCACACTTATGGTTTAGACCAGTATATCAAAGCCAGTTTCTGTTCAGACTTCACACACTGGTCTCCGTCATTAAGTTTTTAATTCACGTTTATTTAATTCCACTTCCAATGCCATTCGCATTACTTTACCATCATTAAATCTAGAGTGTTAATTCTAAACACGATTTAAAATATAACACAATTATTTAAGTTGATTTCGATATGCGAAGAATGTCGAGTAAACCGCAGGCATGAGCTAACAAATTGTGACTCGTTCCAGTATTGTTCCGAACGAACCGGTTTGAAACTTAATTGGCCGACCGGTCGGCCGGTGCGCCAATTAACAGATGACAAATGAGCCCTACGTATGATTATCAATGAAGGTGTGATCCTCTCCTCTACATCTCGGAATTCTTTAATTGGACCGGAGAGGACATCGTTGTTTTTACACGCATGCTAGATAAACTGTTAACAACTCCGTCGAGATGATAAAACAGCTTGTACAGTTTGTCTCGACCTTTCGAAAACATTTTATACTTAGGAATGGATAATTTGATCGGCCTCTAAAACCATTTACATATGGAAATATCGATTCTTAAAAACTTTACATCGAAATAATCGATACTGACCGCTCATTACGAAGTCAACGACTGCTTAAGTAATTCGATTTCGATACTATCGACTGTGATAGATTCTTGTATCGTTCTTGGTCTCGGATTCATTGAGCTTAATTAATCTAAAATAATGAAACGATTTATAGGCGGCTTTATTTACATACGACATTCTTCATTTTTTATAGGCAAACATCTGGTCTTCTTATTTGAAATTGTATGGTTTCTTCTAATTTAGTTTATTTTTTAAATCACTATTACATCTCAAACTACTCCGACCAATAAAAAATTATTTTGTATTATTAATTCCAGTGCTTTACAAAACTTATTTCTCCTTCCCTTTATCTCTCTCTACCTTCCGTCATATTTCTTTTCTATAAGCGTCGTAATTGAAATCTATGCGTGGAATCAACACTAAGACTGTGTATAACCCATACTTCGTAAGTCGGACATTTCATACAACCGACACCGGCGAAGAATCTATTTATGTAAGACTGTCAACCAGCATACCGCTTCTAATAAGCTATCCTCAAACAGAACTCTAACTTTCTTAGATAACCTCAAATTCTAGGTAAACTAACGTATGCTTTTTAACTTTAATGTAATAGCAGATATTTCTTGTTGAAACTCCATAATCAAGGATAAAATAAAGCAAAAGCTTAAAGTTTATAATATTTATTAATAAATAAATATTTGAAACTTTAAGCTTTTGCTTTATTGTATGCTTTTTAGTTCCCCCAAAATTAATAATTCAGGAGTTTACGTTTAAAAATCAAACTAAAACGTTAAACCGAAAAGTGGTACTGAACCAAAATCCAGATCGAATTGGAAAAAACAAAATAAACCCAACGACTCGACGGTCGGTGTTCATTTTCGTCCAATTCTGTAGCTACCATAATGTTGTTTACGTGTGGCGTAGCACATTTGTTTGGGTCATAAACCTTCACACTTCACCATAATTTCATTGTAATTGCTTGGGTCGGCTTTAAGATTTTAGAACTTTTAAAACAGCACCCATGACTCATTGTCACTTTTTTAATCGATAAAAACCGATTAAACTCTTTCCGTGAAATGACAACCAATACTTAAGAAGTTTAGGGTCTTAAGAATTATAATTATGATTAAATATAAAAACCGATTAAGTAACTAAAATTTTAGTCTTTGACTTCTAGCGGTAACACCAAGTTTTATTATTATATTTGTTATAAAAAATATATATATATAATATTTGTAGGTGAGGCTAAATTTTTATTTTTAGGCGTAACTCAATATTGTTGAAAATAACTGCGTTCCGAATACTTAAAATAACAACGTTTCATAACCGTCGTTTGAAGTTTATTAAAAATATAAGAGATTACAATAAATAATAATTAAAGAAATAAAATCTCTCTTAGTAAAGAAAAAGTAAATAAATTAGGAAATAAAATGCATAACAATAATTTTGATATTAGTAACTTGTTTGAGCTGAAGACTAATATTTAACTTGTTCAACACTTGTGGAATGTTTTATAAAAACACTGTGATGGTAGGTAACACACGAAGTTCCAATGATCAAATCATCATTCTAATCTTCAGATGCTAAGAAGGTTTGTATATTTGTAACAACTGAATATGATGACATCGTCTTCTTACAAATACAGTATTTGTTGTGAAAAAATTCTTTCATTTGGTGATACACATGTTGTATTTTTTGTGTCTATGTGTGTGTGTGTGGTTTAAAGAGGAAAAACCTCATGGTCATCAACGCCTTAAAAATAGTCTAAAACCTAAAGACCTCAATAATTCGAATTATCAATTAGAGTGAGGTCAGAGTTGAAATCGAGCAAGAATTGGTCAAGGGATGCATACTACATGAAGAAAGATGTAGATTCAACTAGCGAACCACAGGATTACGCGAGTGAGCTCCAAAAGGGTTAAAGTTATTGAAGAATAACAAACCACATTTCAAATTCAAATTACAAATACATATACACAAAAAAGTAAAAATGAATTACTGAGGTAAATTTAACGAACTACAAATAACGTTGGCAATCTCATTATCTGATCATTGTGGCTAGATTTGTTTGGTCTCGGTCTCCTTTACTCAAAACATACATAAAAAGAATCAATCTATTGCTTAATAAAAATTTACTTCAACGAGTTTTCTTTCTGAAGTTCATCTGATATGAGTGAAAAATTTATAGATTTTTATTTTATTAAGTAACTATCATTAACAACATTAATTTTGCGTGTCATTCTAGTATCTAAGTTTACAAGTGTGAACAATATTTTTGTTCCTTACAGACTAGGTAAACTTTTGTTTATCTAACGATTTTATAGTATCTGTTAGGTCTAAAGACCCTTGGGATGCACCTTCAAATGTCGATATTCAAGCCAAAATAAATACTAGAATTGTGATAAAGAATTTCGTCCTAACCTAAGGTTTAATAAAAGATAGTTTCATAGACAGTGGGTATCTCTAGCGATTAATGTAATATTAATAAACCTAAAGTTATTTGATTTTAATTAAATTTAGGTTTTTTAAAATTCGATATTTTATTTTAAATTAATATTACTTATTTTCTTTTTATTACAAAAAAAAAAACAGATTTGAATGGTTTAGTTCATTTGGAATACCCTATTAATCATATGTGTACTTTAAACGTGCATTGAAACTGTTACTAAAACTTTGAATGATAGTGGTAAGGTTTTAATTTTGCTTGAAAATTCTGAATGTTCAGTTATCGTAATTAAAAGTCTTAATGATTGTATTTTTCAAAATTTCAGGAGCTATATCGATCTTAATTGGTAAACTGTAGAGTTTTATGATTTAGTCTATGTGTAAAACTGTACCGGTACTTAAAAAAGAATTACAGTTCATAAATAATTTGAAAAAAACTAAAGCAAACAAATATGTAAGTACATAGTAGACCACAAATGAACAAAATCAGTCCAAACGTTTATGGTGCATCTCAGTGCAAAGACAAAAAACTAAAACCTTTTTATTAGAAACCCTCAAAACTCGAATATCCCACATATCTCGAAGTCAATTTTTCCATCACAAATGTTCCTATATCCTACATTACATTTACTTTAGTACATATTTTAGGTTCAGCTTTGGATTTATTACGATTCTATGCCTCTGGTAAGTATTTAGCAGATAAACTTTCAAACATGTCCTAACACTTACTAAAAACAACAAACTCTTCCTGTTGATGTGAAACTTTGACCTATCCAAAATATAATTATTCAGCAGAAATGCTGTCTACAAACCTTCATTTGGACAGCTTCGAGAAGGTCATAAGCAAACCTAACCTTATCCATCCGGTCCATAATTAAAATACCAAACGTAAAGCACATAGAAACATGAGATTACGTTTTTAATTGTGTTTTAAAACCGGTTTTTTTGCTAGAGTTGTGAATAAACATTCCTGTAAATTCGTTCAGTAATGTAAACAAATATACAATGATGTTATAGAAAGAAAAATATATAACTTCAAATCGAAGGTAATGTATTTGTTAAATATGTTGAGATAAATTTGTGAAAAAGTAATAGTTAATGAAAAACCAGTATCTACAACTAGAAAAATAATAACAACAAAATGTTTCATGACTAAGTTATCTATGGTTGACATATGAAAACTACAGTGTTTATGCTGCTGAACCAAGATAGACTAATCCAATGACAAGTGACACAAGGATTAAATGCACGTGACAACTAAATATGACTTCAGTTCGGGATGAAAATTATATCCTGAAATTAAATGTATGTACGTTTATCACTTACATATGATGAGATAAATTTGTGGAAAAGTAATAGTTAATAAAAAACTCCAGTATCTACAACTAGAAACATACTAACAAAACAATGTTTCATGACTAAGTCATCTACGGTTCTCATCTGAATTAAGATCAACTAGGCCAATCACAAATAGCACGTGACAAATGAAGACGAAGATTCATTGTAACGTTGTCTTGCATGTTGGTATGTTTTCATGTGTGCAACTTGTAGTATTCCATGCACTACTTATTGTGGGTGTGTATCTTAAACAAAGTTAAGAATATGATTTGTTAAACCACGAGAGTCAATTTTGTTCCAGGTAAGAGGAAGAGAGAAGGTAAACTATTTTTTTACATATGAAAATGAATACAACAACACGACTAATCCTGGATTTTATTTCGTGAGATTGAAGTTTTTTAATAAAAAATATACGGGATAGAATTAAACTCTGACACACCAAAGAGTCTGAGGGTGAAATAACAAAGAGTCTGAGGTTAAAGGTACAGACAATATTTTTAAAAACTTAAATTTTTACCACTGGAAATTTATAGTTGTGTCGGAGTTGTAAAGTAATGTTTGAGTTATTTGTGATCCTTTGATTTTGTCATTAAAAGCTATGAGGTTGTTTAAGTTTTAATTTATTAATTTTGGTTTAAGTTAAACATAAAGCAGTGACGAAATCAATTCCAGTTATCTAATAAACAAGTGGTAACTGATTTAACAAAAACTGTTAAAATGACTAAACCTCCTTCTCGATTTTGTTTTAATGCAAAAAAAAAAAAAAATACTAAAGACGGAATAATGTGCATTGCCACAAATAATGAGAAAACGTTTTTGCCCTCATTGTTTAAAGCCGATAAACCTTTCGGTCATCATCCAATAGATAAGGCCCCTCGGAATTGCCAAGCCTGTACTATAAGTGAGCCTTTGAGAGTCTAAGATATGTCCGAGTAATAACACGTATTATATGAATTTCGTTAAAATTCGTAAAAAAATATAAATAAATGTTTTTAACAATCCGCCTCTCTTTTAAATTTATAAGGAATACAAATTGAGAACTTTTGTAATTTTAAACTATTTTAATTTCTCACTCTAAGGAGTATAGAGAAAGTTATCTGCGATGGGTAAAAAAATCGACGTAATTCTTCATGAAAATATGTACCTTGAAACTTCATAAGCAAAAAAGGAGGTTTTGGAATCATGTTTGTAGTTTATCCAAACTGTACAATTCACACTAGTGGACCAATTTTAAACAAATTTTAAATGTGGTCATTTTTGTAAGCTGTTTGACTAAAAGGTCTTATCTCTATTATCGATTTCACATTCAGAATGCAGTACATAAAGTCCATAAGCAACGTATTTCAAATGGAGTTTGAGCAAATACTAAACTAAGTAAAAATATCTTTTGCGCTGTCAAGGTGGTCTGTGTCCACTGTCCTGGTAGCCGATTGCAAGGGTTACGTTCGATTTTAAAATCTTCCAAAGATCATAAAAAACTATATATTTTATCATTCTTTTTTTTATATAAATAATAAAGCTAAAACGTTTAAAAAATATATTTGTATTGAAAATTTTGAATAAATAAAATCGAGTAGATTAATTCATGTATTTTCCACTTCAGATATTTATTTACTTAAAAAGAAATTAGTTCACTTTGAGTATCATAACCTCACTTAAAAAATAGCACTAATTATTTTTCCATTCCCATTATGAATGTAAACACTTATTACTAAATATGCCTGACGCATAGGGTAATTTTCTTATTTACTAATGACATTTAACCATATCCATGCAACTATAGACTAGACTTCTTTAATCATTCAATGGTATGAATAAAAAATAAAATTTTAAAATCATGTGTGCTATATATATATATATATCAGGTAGAAACAAAACAACCGATCGCCTACGAAGTCCACGCCACACGTTGTCGTGTCGGCAGTGCCTGATGTTTTTGGTCTGACTGATAGCACGACTCTCCTTAAGTGTCGTCCTGCATTCTGAATGTGAAATCAACATTAGATTTATTCTTTTACTTGTGGTTTTGAGCATTCGTTTTGTTCATATATCTTCACATTTTACAAAATTTAAAATCAATCAATTCGACCGATTTTGATGTTTGCGATGTATATATTAAAATATGATCTAGATAAATACCTATGTGATCTAAATATAGGTTCTCCATTTTCCCCTTTAAGCAATAACTCTCATTTGGAGAACCCACATTTGTGGTTAATAGTGACCAAAAAGTTTTGCTTCAGTCCTTAGAAACTACATTTTATTAAAATTCAATAAAATCTTTAGAGCTAATTTTTAATTTGGGGTTTATAGGAGTTTCCCAAAATTTTGAGTTATCGAAAAAACTAAAACCAAGTTATATTGCTTTGGAATATAACCAAGAACAACCATATACGCAATTTGATCAAAATCAGTCAATTCATTTGGGTTATATTCATTTTTACAACGTATGCCAAACATCATTCCAACAAATTTTGAACAATCTAAAATCAAAACCGGTCCACACTTTCGAGCTGTAGAGCACTTCTTAGATAGCTGGCATTATTCCAAAAACTATTTCTAAATCACGAACCATTAATGATTATGGCATAGACATATTTGCAAAAATATTCCAAAAGTACTTAAAACCAAGACAAACAGTGTAAACAAATAGGTTTAGAAGTGTCGGACATCCACATCCATGAAGAGAACCGAGACTTGTTATCGCGCATCACACCCGCGCCTAAGTCGTGCTCGTCTACAGCCTAATTGACCACGCTTTCATTTGCCCGACAAAACCACTTGGCCCTAAATGTTCACGATTCTCCTTCACACTTTATATATTTTACACAATTTGTAGAGAAATCGACGATGAACATTTCTAATTGTTCACATAAACACAGTAAAGGCGAACAAGTCGCTTAATTAGTTCTGTGGAAGGAAAATAAATGGAAAAGTTGGATGTTTCTACTGCACTGTTTACATAAGTAAATTTGTTTTATTTAATTTTCGTTTGGAAATTTCTTCCCTTAAGGACACCCCGTTGTGTTTATAGATTGTCTTTTTAAGGTTTGTTTGAGATTAAAGCCAGTCCTGGAATTAAATAGCAATTTTTAACATCATCACACTTACTTTTACTGACTGATATTTTACAATAATTGTCTTTACAATATTAGTGGTTAAAAAGATCAATCTATATTCATTTTTATCTATTTTTCGCTCAAAATTTCAATAATAAAAGAATCATTAATAAATAACTATAAAACTTCAACAAGACTCTTAAAAATTAATAATGTTACCACTATAAGAAATTATCAATTGTCTCTGTTTGACTTTAAAACTAGAGAATAAACTTAAATATAATGTAAGTATTATGTTAGATCTTGACTAAACTGTGTCTTAGCAATCAGATTTTAAATTGGAGACTAAATAACTTCAAGACTAGCTAGTTCAGGACTAGTTTAATCCACGACTCGGAAACCGATCATTAGGATAATTAACTCAAATTATCGAGTAAATAATTCAATATTAAACAGGCTGAAAAAGAACAACAGCCACAAACAAGTTGTTTATAAAACTTTCATCATATCAAAGATGCTATTAACGTCGATTAACTCAAAGTGACAAAAACTAAAATTTTCTCGTCTTTGTAATTAATTTGTTTTAGAACAGATACGATTCAGTAGGATGTCCATAATTTACATTATAAGTATATATGTTTTCTAAGTTATGACATTTTAATGTATTTGTGGGGGGGGGGCTAAATTATTGCAAACCGAAGTTCCTTATCTTAAAACGAATGAACGTATATTTAAGACTAACAAACCATCTGAATTAATGACCAGAGGGATGTGTTAGTTACATTTCTCGAAATCGGATCAGTAGTTTCGGAGAAAAGTAAGCCACAAACAATTACACAACAACCTGTTTAGTTACAGCATTTGAATAACAACATAATACTATATTATACGCCCGCTTTTTGTTTGTAGGCATTTAAAATTTCGAAATTAATAATTTTTTTAAACTTTGATTTCATATCCATATATGACTAAGTCAATAAAAAAGTCCGAACGTCCAATTTTCTCGTCGTTTTTTCTTTTTCTTACCATTTTATTTTATTCTCGTTGTATTAAAAAGACAGGAATAACATTTGCGAAACTTTTCATAGTTTATAAGGCATAACTGCAGCGAGTTAAACGCGGTCCTTCACCAACTGAGACATGTTGCTCCTTTTAAAGCTCAAAGACGGACTCATTATTATAAGTTTTAAATAATCTGTACCTTAAATTACGAAACGATCTTTGTATTTATCTCCTACAATTTTTTTGAACTAGGAAAAATTTTCTAAAAGTTAGTTAGACTTTTATTCCTACTTTCCTCTCATAAAAACTGAAAAAAATAAATCTAAAAAATTGGGGGGGTGGATTATAATTTTATCAAATGTGGTATGTCCATAATTAATTATTGAAATTTTAAACAAATATTTAGCAGGTACTTTCTTTCTATATATGTTTATATTTTTAAATCAATATTTAAACTAATCGCTCTTGTTTTAGTAATTGATATATTAGTCAAATATCAATATTTTATGAAAAACTGAAAAAAAAAAAAAAATAATAAAAGTTTTTAATTCGACAACTCATCCTAATTATTTTAAATTTAAATAATTTAGATAGACATGTACTCAAAGACTCTTGGGTTCCGACCACCATGAATAACAAAGTAATATATAACATATAATTTTACTTCTGTACACTATTGGTAAGAATATCCTCTGGCTAACTTACCTTATACTTAAACTTTATATATACTTATATATCACTTGTTTCGATATAACACTTTCTGAAGGTATTAGAGCAGTTAGGCTAATAGCATGCTCTGGGAACACGTCCAACCAAAGACATTTAGAAACAATAATCATTCAAATGATGGTACAATAATTTCGGTTCAATTTACACCCCCAATCGGAGAAATAGAAACGCATCTGTGCGGGTCGTGAGTATTTGACACGAAGCTGTTTATAATGACACCGCACCTCCATCACGATCTTATAATTCCAGCTTTCCGATTTGGATAACTCGTTGGACCTATTCCGCAACACTGCAACGAATTATCTGTGGAAATTGGATTCTTTGGGCATTCAGACGTGATTGTCGTTTAGTCGATCCAACAACAGAGTACGATCAGAATTGTATTAACACAGATTTAGATTTACTTTTTTAGAGTAAGTATTGTGATGGGAGAAAAATTATCAGTGAGATTTTTAATATCCACCGATTTAAATAACTGAGTTTAAATATTAAATCAGACGTAATTTGGAACCTCTAAATCATTTGCTAATGTAAACTAAAGAGGGTTTTAAACAAGTCTGGAAATAGCTTAATGTTACAAAACTGAGTGTAACTAGGCGGCAGATGTGTATAGCTACTAATATACATTTTTAATTTCTTAAATAGGTCATGCGATATATACATTGCATTGTAAAAGTTTACGAGTGTTTTGATACCTATTAATATTATGGAGATATTTTACATAGTGTAAAAATCGCGCAATAAATTAAATTATAGAAAACATCGTGTTCATTTTATATCCCCTTTAGAAAACAACAACCAATACTCAAAATAATGACATTCAAGACATACATTTTCAAGAGGCTTTTATTATTTGGAGATAATTTTGCCTTTAATTGTATAGAATGCGCAAAATGAACGACCATCGAATTAGCTTTTACTAGCCGTATTTGATCCGTGAATTTAAATTACATGTTATAACTTTGATTGTTAGGGTCAGAAATTGTCACGTAATTGTAGTAAAGAACTTAAACATCGTTTTATTCAATAACTTAGAAGGTTATAAATAATTAGAAGTTCTTATAAAATTTAGATAGAGTTTTATATGTTGCGCAATTTTAGGAACTTTTACTGATATCTCAAAACAGGAGTTTATAAAAAGTAATTTCACAGTCGTTTTCTCTAAAATTACTCACATGTATTACATGATCATCTTGCTTTGTAAAAAACATTAATTGGATTTAAGATGATAGAACCAAGATGGCGGAGAGAAATTATAAACTTTCAGTAGAATATTACTTTTTTACACATTTGCGTGTGCTTTATTGTCCAGTCATGCCTAATTTTTGGAACCAAAATCTATGCCGAAATACTTCAAAAGTATAAAATTATCACAAAACGTGTTAGTGTTTAACAAGATTATTTGATTAAAATATTTTATTATTAATTACAAAATTTACTAAAAGTATAAGTACCAAAGAATAAGTACTCTAATTCTCTTTGTTGAGAATTCAATAGCCCGTAACTTCTTTCTTGACTATTTTACAACACTTTTGGTTGCACAAAATAAACTTAACTAAAACAAATTGGATATTTGATATCTTAAAACTAATGAATTTAATGTTATGGAAGTGGATAGCTGATGGCAGAGTATAATACAAAATTGATTTTGGATTGTATTAAACAAAAATGATAATTATTATATTGTTTATGTTAAAAGTTCTTTCGTTCGCTGCTTCGAGTTTGTTACGGCCATTAATTAATTTGAAAGAATTGACTTTTTTTGGTCAATTTTAGCTGAGTGTAATCTAGATGAATGTACTCTGAAAGGTTTATTCACATGTCTGAAGTGATAAATAAAATTTTATTTCCACTCACCAATGGTTTTGAGCTAGTAAGTTATATATTACCTGTTGTTTATCAGTACTATTTTACTCAAAACGCTTAATCTTCTTCCTCTGTATAAAATGTGATGATGCCTGTGTGTATGTTTTTAATAGAATTACCAAGAACTTCTTTTTTTCTTTTTCTATATAGAGACTTCCTTTCCTCCCAAGTAGAAGTTCTTCTTTCACCCTTTTACTTGATGTTTCTTTTTCTCCTTTTTTTTCAAACTTGTTACATATAGTGTATATTCTGTCACTGTTCATGTTATAGAAATACAAAATATCAATGAAATTTATATCTACTATGGTATAGGATTTGCTGGAATTGGTTATGCTTTTAGTTGGTGATAGTGAATATGTTTAGTTGAGTGATTTACCAGTTGTATAAACATAATCTTATAACTTTGAAGTTTCGTTATCTTAACAATGGAAAAGATTAGCGGCCATTTCACTCTGTCGCGTTTCCATGAGGAAATTAATATATCTAGAATTTCTACATTATTAATTAAGCAATAACAATTTTTATATGGATTTGCGCATAACTCACCTCATTAATCAATAGTGAGTTCCTTCAGATTTTACATTTCCTAAACAACTCATCGATGATACGTGCCATAAGTAATAAACCAAGTCTAATATTACCTGTACTCCCACACACACATGTATATCAGTCAGTTATAACTCTACTCAACATCCTCTACATGAGAATAAAATATCACAGCACAAGCAAAGAACCCTTCTAATTTGTTATGAATGAAATTTACATAGGCTAGCGTGTTTTATATGCCCTACACACGCAATGCTGTTGATCATGTTTTAATCACTAAATATATAGCCACAGGACGTTTTGCTTTGGAATGAAGACGATTTTAATAATTTCTGATTAATAGTCAACGCCATGTTTTTGTTTTTTTTTCTCACAGTTTGTTTGTTAAACAAGTCTGGTGTCGGACAATAGTACTGTCTTATTTGTATTTGTTTAGATGTTTAACACGCTGGGTGTTTGTTCTGCTATTTAACCATTCTCCCCGACCTTTCATTTAAATAATCCATTCATTTGACGTTGCACTTGTAAAATAAAGACAGCTTAAGTAATAAGATATTACAACATAGCAGAATTCCTTCTGTTTGTTTGTTTGTTTTTTTTTTTTTTTTTTGTTTTTTTTTGCTTTACAGAGGCAATATTCATGTTTGTACTAACCTTATTTCTTTATTAGTGACTTTCTAGCATATAAATACTAACTATGTCCTTTCCTTCGTGAAAATACCGATATATGTGATCAACATCGTCAACTATTTGAATAGTTTAGTATCATTTTTGCTCACTTTAAAAATAATTATATCAACAACAGCTTTAAAAATCACAATATTCGTTAGATTTTGTTCAAATCTAGAAAGACAAAGATTGTTCACCAAAAAAAATCGGTGTTTAAATAAGTAGCATAGTCACAAACAAAACCGTCATTTTGATTCCCCCCCCCCCTTCGGACTGATTTTCACATTTCATGGACTCAATCCTCAATAAAATGAGGACCATTTTAAACGATTTACTTACTCACTATACAGTAGTATAGGGTAAGTTTGGTGATCACTAAAAACTTCAACCTTTTATTTTTGACTGAACTTTATATTTCATGTCCTTCTAAAACCGAAAAGTGACATGCCGCTTGTCTGTGTTACCGTCATTGGTGTAATTGTGGTTTAAATGTAACCACGATAGCAGCCACAAAAATGAAGATAACACATGAAATTTAGAACTCGTATAAAAAGTCAGAGTCGAATTGAAAATTACAAAATGGAAGCCATTTTGTGGAGTTTTTGTTCAAATCCCGTGTTTTGTTATTCAACTTATAACAAAACTAAATTAAATGAAAAATTTGAAGATTTTAATTGTGCTTAAAATGGTTCTACACCTCTGTACGATAATAAATAGCGCAGTTATTTATAAAAATGTAATTTCGAATTCTGACCTCTCAAGAAAATGTCCCAATAGTTACGATCCGGAAGGGGGGGAGTCGTTACGAACGTAGCGGAGGCTACTTCACAAATATATCTGAGCATAGAGACTGACGCAATCGAAGCGTGTGGAGACTGTTTTAGTATAGCCTATATGGTACTGTTAATTCAATAAATCCGGTTAATATGCATAATAACCGATTATTTTACAAAATAACCAATATTATTGGTTAATGTAATGTAATATTTTTTTTACAAATTTTATTACATTAACCTCTTATTACTAATAATAACCACCACCCTCTGATTAGGCTAGTTTGGGATAGGGTGTTCTAAAAGTTTCTTTTTTAAAATTTTTTATTTGAACTACTTATAACATTAACTAATAATATTGGTTATTTTGTACACTAACGAATGATTATGGATATTAACCAGATTTATCAAATTAACGTATGTACTAGTATTATCACGACCCTTTGATCTACTAATACAGTTCAACATTTCCTACAGGCCCAAGAGATCATTTTTGAACATTATATATGAGGATCTTGTGTTTATTACATCGAATAATGAGGCTGGGTAAGAACTATGATGGCGCCAATCTTCTTGTTTTCAATGTTGTTGTTCTATGTTTATCAATTAATAAAGAGAGTTGATTTATACTCTCGAAATTATTAGTTTTTATACACAGATGATGGCTAATGTTCTATTACGACATATCAATAATATGAATAGCCCCCTAATATTAAATAATCGCAAATAATTAGTTTACACACAAGTCATGGAAAATGTCCTAATAAATTATATGATTAGTAGAATTTAAGTCAAATTTAGCATGTAAACTTTGTTTTAATATTAGTTGAAAATAATTTTATGAATTCCAAAAAGAAGTCAGTTTCGTAGTTTAATTTTATTTAATGATCTGTACATGACCTAGTGGTAGCTTATTTTGTACAACTAATAATCTGATTATATTAATGCCAAAGCTCGCGGTTAATCAATGAGGGAATAAATAAACTAAAAAATCGCATACTATCGTGTCAGAATATTAGCTGTGTACTGAATCAGTTGTCAGGCTCGCGAGAGAAAATTTTATCATATCATCTTTAGAATTTGACTTTAGTTTACTCATTAGCGAGAATTTGTTAATATTCCCATATTATACGTGATCTGTTTAAAATGTAATGAGTCACAGGTTATAGGGGAATTTTGATATTGTAAACATGAGAAAATTTCAAGACTTATCAAAATTGTCAGTTGTTTCATATAGTAGGAGTCAGGCTATCATTGTAGAAGATTTAGGAATAAAACGTGTTTCTTGTCTCTGGAGTAGTCGTTTGTTGTCATTCCAATTGTTTCTAAACCAAAATGAGAATAATTGATTTATTCACAACATTGTAACATGTCACGTTTTGACCCAGAAATTCAACAGTGAAGTTCACTTTGGAAAACAACAACTTAAACACGCCCAAAAAGGAGTTAAGGTTAGGTTAGGTTAGGTTAAGAATGGGAAATTATGATTTCCATT
The DNA here is from genome assembly GCA_963513935.1 of Aphrophora alni. Lineage (NCBI taxonomy): Eukaryota > Metazoa > Arthropoda > Insecta > Hemiptera > Aphrophoridae > Aphrophora > Aphrophora alni. The sequence goes on along the minus strand of OY740773.1, from coordinate 64,202,703 downwards.
ATTTGACCAAGTAGAATATATTTATCAACTTACTTTACCCTCTCATAAGTTGATTACTGGGCAGTATTGTGTATTATTCCTTAAATATATTGCAGCATTATCAACATAAACATCTCAACATAAACTTTAAGAAAGTGATACTGTATTACGATAATGTACGGCTTCTTGTTGATAATGTTGCAACATATATTTGATTTGAAAACGTATCTCTATTGTCCCTTACTCTTCCTACAGTTCAATTTTGAACTTAATGTCAATTTTTTTTTTTTTGTAAATTAATTATCCCGATTCCTAGTGGACTAACTGTTTTATAAATGCATTATGTATATTTTCAGTGATCCTTTAATGATATCAAATATATCTAATGGGGAGGTTCGTTTACAGTGTCAGAGTTTCCATGATAAAAATCTAAATAGCTGGTATTTTTATTAAAAATTTGCTAAAAGTAATTATGCGTTTGGTCAAGAAATTTATGTTCCAGGTTTTCGCGGAAATATCTGTTTTAAGGTTACCCTGGATGGTATTTGGATACTAAAACCGCTATGTGGTTTACATATTTATATACCGGACTAAAAGGCAATGAAAAAAAACCATAATTGTCAGACAAATTTATTTACAATGGCAAGGCTACGAGGACTGAAATTATACAAAAAAGACAGGTAAAGTACTTTAAAGACTAATCTAATACATTTCCAAAATGCTCTCCTTCTTTTGAAATTTCTTCAACAAGAAACACAAACTTTATCGAATACATTCAGACAGCCACTCAAATTTATAATTCAGTTCTTTTTTTTTTTTTTAATGTTCAATATTATTAATTATCAAAGAGTAAACTCGATCTTTTACCATCCCGTGTACAGATCGTAATGTCTGGTGAACGAAGAGGCCATTCGGTTGTTCGTCTTCCGCCAATCCATTGTCAAAAAAATTGTTCAATTTTTCCATGGTGTAGTGATGCGTCACCTACTGCCATGTTATTTTTTCCTGAGGATGCCAGAGTTGTTCAAAGAGGAGATCATTTTCCAGTTGCGGTATGACAGTACCAAGTAGTTCTCCTTCGTGACAGTCCCATTAAAGGAATAACATCCTATCAGCCCAATAGCAAAAATACCAACCCAAACAGGTTACACCAGGAGCACTCAAATTTCCTCCAACACCAGATGTGGATTATCAGGCAACCAGTATACACAATTTTGTTTATTTACACCTTCATTCATCTTAAATGTAGATTCAAGGAATTCCAAGGTAGATTCAAGGAAGGTAAATATGCTTTAAGTTTTTTTGTTTTTTTTCATTCTCCGGAGACTTTTTCTAGATTTGTCATACTCCAAGAACGCTTTTCTTATGGGCTTTGTCAGTGTACAAAGCATTTAGACACAACTTTCAAGTTTTCTTCTATAGTAACAGAAACCTATCTGAATGAGGAATATCGGCTACTGATCCAGGTTGGTCAAACTTTCAGGAAAACGTTCCACAAATAAGTCATTGTAACTATTGTTATGTTTCCACTAAGCCTTGAGTAAAAATACTCTTCTACAGATAGTTTGCTGTTCATCTTTCACAGCTTCTGGTTGAAAATAACGTAAATTGAAAACAAATAAGCCATTCTATTACAACAACTTATAAGATAAAACAGCTGTTGAAAATTAGTCCTAGCTGATAAACTAATCTTCTACATGAACATAACTGCAATTGTAAACTTACTTATGATCCACCCTGTAAATAATTAGAAGATAGGACGAAAACACAAAATTTTGATTGCCTTAAAATCGTCCCCAACGATTTTGATAAAATATTTCTCAAATGTAGCCTCTAAGGGCCCAAACAAAATATTGGTTACTTACCTCCATTTTTAATGACGTTTTAGAAGTAATAGGTAAAAATAATCCGTGGAATTGTTTACTAGGAGAGTTTATTTATATAAACGAATCCACGTACCAAATCATAAGTACAAATATTATCGTTAAAAATAATTTATAAATAAAATCGAAATTTTGAAAGGAAATCCGTCAATAACAACTCGATTTCGATCAATTTAGACTTAAACTTTTGATGAGTTTACGGCACAAACGAACCAGATCTAGGCTCTATTTCAAAATATAAATATATTTTTAAAAAGTTCACAAAAGTAGAAAAGGAAGGAAGAACTTATCATCCAAAAGAAATACTTCGGAAAAAACTCAATACTTCTTTCTTACATAAAGTTGTATTATGAAGAAATTATTGGTAAGAAGTGGAATGACAATAATTTTTGTATATCGTTCTGTGAGCGGGTGTGCGTGAAAACGTTAGTACAGTACAATGTGTTTACAGCATTTATTTCGTTTAAAATTTTGAGATTTATAGCATTTCCCCTCCCAAATTTCACTCTCATTGAAACCAAATCACCACACATATACCATGACGTCACAGTATGTGTGCAGTCCTAACATAAGAAGTTGAAAGTATAATAGAGTCCTGGTAAAGAAGGTGGGGGCAGGGAAGGATGACAAATGCTCAAGGCGGAGTCAAACCTCGCAATTTGCACATAGATTTGTCAGGCCTGACGTTGCCAAAACCTGACACTCATGACAATCACTACCCACAACACTAACAGTCATATGTCTCACACTATTTAAGACAACACATTCTTCCTAATCAGATCAGTCTATTTCAATCTTTGTAATCACATGATCTATTATTATACAGGGTGTTAAAAAATATTGATTTGGTTTGATAACTTACCTAAAGTTTGTCTACAAAACCTATCAAATCTCTTACTTATAATGTGCAGCACATTTGGTGTACTGATAAACTGACGCGAGTTATAATCGATTTTTAATAAATTATTTTATATTGAAGTATTTTCTTAAAAGAGAAAAATATTGTGTAATTTTAAATTTGTTATTAATTGAACCGCTTTCGAGATATTCGTAATGAAATATTTTAAATGGACAGCATACTGACTGGATATTAACTACAACAAAATCGGTCAGTAAATTACGAAATTTTTACTAATTTATATATTAAAAAAAAACGTATACCTTATTTGGACAACGTTTCACGCTAGGTCATATTATACAACTTTAAAATGTGTATGCAATGCCCAAACATGATTTCTATGATACAAAAGAAAATAGTTATTTCTAAAAAATAAATTGTTCAATTCATCACCAAAAATTAGACAAATCTGTATTCATATTTTGGTTTTAAAGTTATTGGATAATGATGGATTATTCATATTATTTACACTGTTTATTTGGAAATTTTCCATTGTTTGTGTGTATGGAAACTAATACACGAGGTTTCGAGAATATAAAACAACTCTTGTTATCAAGTGTAAACGTAAAAGAAAAAACACCAACGTAGCCTAGTAGCCTAGGGCCATGTTGGAAACTTAAACCAAATCTATAATCTTAGAAAAGAACACTAGGGATAAGCAGTCAAATTTAAGATTAAAATACAAGCGTGATCAGATAAAACCACAACACACCAGCCTGCACTACATAAAGGACGGCAAGCAATGATTGTAAGGGATGGATAAGTAGTCCTTACTGTCTATCAGTGTAAACAAGCTTACCCTCTTATTTCAAGAGTTTAGTTCTCGATCGCGTCTTGATTCCCATTTGTGGAATAAGCTGCAAAATTTCAGCCTTATTTAAAGTAGAAGAATTTTTTACCTCCTATTTTTAATTCAGTTTTATTAACGGAAGCCATAATGGTCTTATTTTTAAACTGGTTTGGCTTATAGGATTGTTCGCTTTATATATAAAGCTTTAATTAGTTTTGTTTGTATATGGTTTTTATACATGATGTTTCGAGAGTACTCTAAGCTACGTTGATTGTTTTCATATTTCCCATATTATAAATTTATTACATGATAGTGGGAGTTGATTCATACCTTAGAAACGTCGTTTATTAGTTTTAAATACATTTGTCCAAATTATATATCTCTCTAATAGTAGATCAAGTAGTAGTAATTAAATTAAAATTGAAAAAATAAACTTGATTTTACTATTCATTGAATATATTTTTTTCAATTTAAAAAAAAACTTCAAAACGTCGGCCTTTTAAAACAAATAGAGCTTTTACTTGAGGCTGTAATAGCTCATTTTGTGTAATTGGTTCGCTGCATATAATCAACGCCGAGGTCGGCAAACAAAGCTGCTACGCAATAAACACCAAAATATATTTACGTCCTCTCATGTTGCTACCAGTAATGTTTCAGAAAGACGAACAACACAGCTGAAGTTAAGCAGCCAATGATGCAACACTCTGCGGTCTGTCGACGAAAGCTAAAATAATTACAACGATCCTGTTTCGGACGGGTTATCTCAACATTTTCTAATAAGTGTCCAAATTGAAGCTGTAAATGGTGTCGAACAAATGCCACGAAGTAGCTAAGCGAGTGTGACGGCTATAATAGCGTCCCCACAACTTGAACAAAGGAGTGGACGAAGTCACGTATCCCTTACAACTATTGATGATATATCGTTGCAATTAGGAGCATTCCATCCAACACTTTCTCCAATCTATTCCTCAACAAAGTGATTTACTGGTTATGACTTAATTAAATTTTAAAACTGAATTACATTTTATTATTTGTTTCTTTAATTGAATTTCTCCGATTGTGCTATCGATATAAAGTAAAGTTAGAACTTCTGTGCGTCTATTTTAACTCATGTCTTTCATTAAGGGTGTTGTCACGCTACCCGCGACATGTTAGCTAATCAGCAAACAAAATATAGAGTAAGTTTTGTAAACCAAAAATTCGATTTTTGTTTTTCACTGATCATTATATTTTGACCTCTTGAAGCCAAAAAGTGAATTTCGACATACCATTCGTCCGTCATCATTATAAGATAACGGCCACAAAACTTAAGATAGATATATTAAATTTGTTATAGGATACTATAGTGTGTTCATATAGAACCCTAATGATATTCAGAAAATTCGTACTGAAAATGGTAAAATGGAGGCCATATAAACAGTTCATATATCGTATGTTATTCAACTATTAACAAATTAATTAAGAACAAAATATTACATTTCAATTCTACAAACTCCTCCTCGCTACGATTACAAATGGCGAAGTTATTGTCAAAAATGTAATTTCGAATCCTAAGCTCACAAGAAAATGTTATGTTTGTAGTTACGAGTACTGACAGAGCCGAGTAACCGATGCGAGCGTAGCGGGGGATACCTCCTTCATATATGTGTACATGTTAGGGCCTAGCCGGAAGAACGTAGGGATATATACAATTACGATGTTCAGAAAACATGTGTAACAACTGTTTTAAACAAACTTACCCAACTGGATTCATCTACCAATACAATTTAACATTATAACTTTTGTGCTTCACGGGTAGAGGATTTGTTCGTATTATATTGCGTACGAGGGTGCTGGGTAAGTACAATGATGGCCAAATCAATATGTTTTTCATGTTTTCGTACTGATCAGTATTTAATAAAAAACTCTTCAATCTCGACGGGAAGAAGAAGTAGTTTGAATGAATAATCCCCATCCTCAGTTGCAACCAACACACAAGCTTTTTTTTATTGTCTAAGGTGGAATATTTTACTTAGACTTTGTGTCTCCCGTGTTTTCTATTGTGTTAGATTCTCAGTCCCTAAAAATAACTTCTCTAAATTGGTATTTCTATCGCGTAGGGTAAGGATTCAGAAATGTCCCAAGCTATGAAGCATCCATGAATAACCGAGAAAGTATACGAAAGATACTCTGTTATTTATCAAAAATTGAGAGGTTAAAATCCTATCGGGAACAGATTCAGTACAGGGAAATTAGACTGCTTACATCTGCGTTCTGGTTGGCTCATAATTTCTGCAGTGCACCTTCTGGTCTGAAACAAAGCTAAAAAGCAAGAAAGTTACACTTATGGTATGTAGTAAACTATGTATATAGCTTTATGAGCCCAAATGGGAGTTCAAAGCCGTAATTTAAGGACAACGGCCATCTTCTGATCTAGTGTTGTACCGTATCAGCCTAATGAAGATATTAGTGTTAATGGTGGGTCCCCTTGATGAACGGGGTTTTTGTAGTGTCCTAACTCTAGTGCACCTTTGTGTTTTAGTATCTATTCTCAAAACCTTGTTTTTTATATCTGTAGTCAGCGCATGTGTATGTCCCCAGACGGGTGCAGAGGAGATGATAATAGTAAGGTGATTCTTTGAGTATAGACAAATAGATTGTGCAAACCGTTCTCAATGCAAGAGAACACGTTCTATTTAGCAATAGATACAGTTGAGAGTGTCATGTTTGCTCTTTTAAGTGTGTGCCTAGAAAACATAATCTTACAAGAGTTATCTTGCTTCTTCCCTCTCCCTCCTCCCCTACATAGTGGCATTGGCTTCTACCCCTAAACTCTCAGGAGCCTATGATCTCCATTCAACTACCGCTGCTATCCATCACTCTCTCACAGAAGGAAGAAAGTGTAACGTTTTAAAAGTGATACTTTGGACTTTCAATAAACTTTGAACCAACATTTCTCTTCTCATCTTTAGGTCTTCTGATCTCAAATACAAACTTTATTTACATCCTCTTATAAACATATTCCAATTGATTGTGTAGAATGAAAAGTGCAAGCTTTATTTGAAATAATGTCAATTTTACAGTTAATAATACCGCTCTGTTGTATTTTTTATTTTCACATACATAGCTTATACATTTTTATGGCTCCCCACGGCTGTATCTTTAATTTAAGTCATTAGAATTAAAGGTGAGAATTGGTTAAAATTTAATAACAATTCATGAAAGTATAACAAACACACAGAACACAATTCTCACAAAAAATACGCCTAAGTATCAGACGCGTTTCAATGACAAGGTCGTCCTCTTCAGTGATACACGAGCTACACCAATCAAACTATAACTATAGTTTTGAGTTATAGTTTGATTGGTGTAGCTCATGTATCACTGAAGAGGACGACCTTGTCGTTGAAACGCGTCTGATACTAAGGCGTATTTTTTGTGAGAACTGTGTTCTGTGTGTTTGTTATACTGTAGGCTATAATTTTTCTCATAAGTTAAGCTCAACATTTAATATATTCATGAAAGAACTATATTTGTTGCTTGTTCATAATAGAAAACACAGCTTGAAAAATTGTAAAAAATATGTAATTGTATAATAATGCATATAAAACTAATTGCTTCTAATTATAGTTGGTAATAATTGTAGTGATTTTTATTTTATATTTGTTTAATGTAACAAAATAAAATGTAAATGTTTTGCAGGAATGAAAAAGGTGAATTTTAAAGTCCAAAGTCATAATCTCAACACCCAATTTATTTTCACTGGACCAATTCCAGGCCTTCTTATCTTATTGATAGTTATCAATCATTTTAGAAGACTGCAAGAAAAAAACAATGTTTACTCTATCTTTAGATTTAATCTATCTCTCTGATTTAGGTTTGTTTGTTTACATTTAAATTTATAATATATGTACATTGTCTATTGATTTTTTCTTTAACTTCTTTTTTAAATAATACCTCAAGGTGAATAAAGTTAGCTTCCTTAGTTTACTCGCGTTCAAGCTTTTTTGACTTTTCCAAAAATTTAACAAATCAAAACTTTCCTACTCATAAAGAAATAACAAAATAAAAGGGCATTTTGCTGATTTTAATAAACATCAGGACGAAATTTATAATTTAGCTTCTACGATAAATCCTTCCGATATCATTGAAACTAAATCATAAACTACTATGTAATATGCTGTTAAGGCTGATGGCCAAAAATATATTTAAATACCCGATAAGTTTTAACTAATCCTGTACAAACTAAAATCCTGATATTAAATTAAGTCGAGTTTTTCGCTCAGAAATATCCGTTTTTAGATCCCAGAGCAAAAAATATTTTCTTAGGAATCCCACAGAACGATCTGGCTATCAACTGTAGTTACAAGCAGTGATCTGTAGAATACGAGTGAACCGATTTGAGCATATTTTCTCCATCTTTAAAATGTTTGTTCCGATAATTCGAAATTTGGTACCCCAATTAAGAGAAAAATAACATTATTTTCTCAAAATCTCTTCTAACTGTTTTCATAAAAATGTTACCTCTAACGTTTCAAAAAAATTTACGATCGCCATCTCCCCATAATATGCAGCGGGGTAATAATCTTTGAAAAAAACTGTGAATGGAACCAATTGCAAAAGAATCCATTCATCATGATTAGCTCCAAAAATTCCATTCAAATTTCAGTAAAAAGTAAGTGTCTAGTGTATACAATCGTAAGTAAAAGCATATTTCAGGAATAATTGGCGCAAATGGTCTCGTCATTAAATTGAGCTTATAAATAAAATAATATTTATGTTCCGAACAAATTCATATCATAAGCGTAGGAAAACCTCGGCTCTATTTAAACATCTTTCAAAATAAAAAAATCATAAAAATTGAAAAATCTCCGTTAAAATTATTTCTTAAGACATGGGTAAAAATTTAGTAAAACAGGAAAATACATTAGAGACGTTATAAGTGGTGTTAAAATAATTTTGGCAGCAAAGTTTTTCGTTAGTATTTAGTTTTGTTGATGGTGAAGTGAGAAAGTCGATACAATGTTTATCGGACAGTTTATTTTTTTGAGAAATTTGAAAATAAATTATTTTTGACATACCGTCCGTTTGTCGTTTGTACGTAAATAAAATAGAAGTTCCACAAATTAAGACATAAACTTAGCTTCGTGCACTATTTTGTACCCATATATGAAATTTTAAGAAAAACTTTTAATTGAAAGCTTTAACGAATAAGCTGATATTAAAAATTTGAAAACTAATTCTACATAACTGTAACTCTACACAATGAAAGATTTTTAAAAAAAATCATGGAAAAATTAATAATTTCGGACCGTAACCTTCGAAAATAATTTTATTTACACACGGTTAAATCATAATGGAGCCGAATCGAAGGCAAAACAATTATATTTATTTTTATAAAGTAATACGTTTTAGTATATTTTTCTATTTGTGAAAATGTTAATGAAATGTGTGTGGATAGTTTACTATGTTATTTCATTTATAGTAACTACTTATAATGTTATATGTTACTCTATAACATAACTGGGCTATTAATGCAATTTTAAAAAATATTATCGGTCGCTTTGCCCTTTACGGAGAATTAGTCTCATGTAAAAATATATTAAATTTACATTTATTTATATCTATGTGTATTCTTTTAGCTGATATAAATTACCTTAAAATGCCTCTCATTATCGGTATTAGGTGGTTATTCCCTTGATATAGTTATCCCAGATGGTTACTAAGTAATCAAATTTTTTTAAAGTTCCGTATTAACTTGATACTTTAACACCCTGCTATTTCTCGCCTTATTGTTTTAATTTAAAATTATTTGTATTTGAAAAATAACTTAGGCAATTAACTCGAAAGATTTAGCTAATAAATCAAATCAACTTTATTCATTACAAATAAACAAGTATATAAATAATAGCTTCTGGAACTAGTTCCACGTGTTCTGTGCGTGGTAACGAGTCCATAATGAAATACAGAATAAGATATAACAATTCATTCTAGCATTTATTTTAACAAAATAATTTTTTTACTCTTTTACACAGAAAATATTAACTCTTAATTGCTAACCATAGTGAAATAAATCCATAAAAAAAATACTTTCCTAGTTTTATCTAGTACACACACACACACACACACACACACACACACACACACACACACACACACACACACACACACACACACACAAAATCACTCTCTCTCACACACATGCACATATATATTAATCAGACAATGTCCTGAAATCATAATGAAGGGTTAACACCAATCATTTTGTTAGACAAAAATGTACATATATAATAATTAAATATTTAACAACTATAACAAAACATTAAATTAAAATACTAGTCAGATGTAAGGGGATGTCAGCATGGAGTCAGTGTGCTCAGCTCAGGTTACCATTAGACATGTTTTTATATTTTGTTTATAAATCATGATTGGGACATGGAAAATTATTTCCACATTGGGACTCCCGTTTGTTTTGGTGTAACATGAGTCACATATATTGTCGTCACTTTAGTCCCTTTTTTGGAATGATGTCTATCTGCCCTATCGGTCCTTTCGCCTTTAAAGTTTTTATACACATTATCTCAAGAATGACATAGATTGTCATAAATTAATCTATGAAACCAAATGTTTTCATTTTAGATCAAAACATAGAAGCGTTAGGTGTAAATAAGATACATTATCTCCGAAAAGAGTAGTCTGATTAATTCAATTATCGTTAGTTTTTTTAAGAGGATAAAACTATGGTGCAGCTAAAACGTGACGTCAGAAATTATCGCTAGTGGTTCGAAACGCTGAAAATATCAATAGAATTATATTTATCTACTTACTTACGTTTTGTGACTTTCTCTTTTTACCCCCAATTACTCGTTTCGAACACTAATGTCCATTATCAGTTAGTTGTATGACTTGTGAGAGGTTATAACACTAAGATACACGCACACACAATACACACATTAACACAAAATATGTAAGATGAAGATACAAAATGTTATGCAATATAACGCACGCGATGGGGAAAATGTTAATGTTTGGTGCAGTGTGGTTTCTTACAAAAATTTACCTGATTTTGGTCAAAATCACACAAAGAGTAAAGACAAAAATCGGATTGGTCTGAAATTAGAAAAAAAAAAGATTATTAATTCGATTTCAATTAAATTCATAATATTTATATTTTTTATCGCTGAGTTCAAATTTTATATCGGTACCTAAACAAACGTATAAAAAAAAAATCCTAATTAAAACTTTGAAATTTTGTACTCTCCAATTTAATTGAAAATAAAACTAATTTAACATAAAGTAATAGGAAGTAATTTGTTGCCAAATCAATTTAGCCTATCATCATCATTAAGAATGATTTTCTGCACTTAAAAACTTTATCTCTTCTCTCTTAGAAGGCAAAACATAAAAGCCATGAAACACTGCGACTTTCACTATTTAAAATTATAATTATTCCTAATCTTTGTTTTATTTTCAAAAATGTCCGTTGTTTCTTAATTACTTTTTTTTGTTGTACGGCTCAGCAATCATTAACATCCGATTATAATGTTTTATTTTCCTTATGCAAGATTAACTTTTAGGTTAATACTATAAAATCATTCACGAAAGACTGTGGTAAAGAAAAACAATTAGTTGTGGTCGAAAGACGTGGAAATATGTGAAGAAATTTCGATAGGCTCTCGTCGACCAATCACAAAGTTAATGATTACAGATGGATTAGAACCACAGTCCCTTGACACCTGATTTTAGTCAAAGGAACAACCATTCATGCTTCATTTAGCTTTTGATACTTTTTTTAAGGGCTTTTTTGTATAGATAGTGTTTAAGAAAGAGAAAATAATTTGTTTTAAGTTAAAAAGCGACATATTTAGAATATCTCAGACAGACACGCTTCATTTTGTGATGTATTATTATTATTTTACAAGAACAAAAATTTAATATCAACTATACCAACACTCCCATGCGGCGGTTGCTGTTTTGTTGTATAGTTTTGTGTCTTACAAGTAAAATACACATACTTCAAATGACAACAGACTAGGATACACACTTTAAAATAATATTTTTATGCAGACGTCACCTATTGATTTACTGACTTGAACAATAGTCAAACAAACCATAGGGTGGAAATGCAATCTAACAACATGCTAGGAAATGCTCCTGAATCCATCCCAAGTTGCAAAAATTAAACGCTTGGTATGTGACAGATCTAGAAAAATACAAAAGCGAACAGATATTCTTAGATGTGAAACCTTAAAAATCGTGAATACTATGATTCGTAAAAAATCCACATAGAAAAAAAGAAAGTAAATAACAATTTCAATAAGCTCACTTTGCGATGAATGTAAACTAGAGGACCGATGAGATACCTAAAGAGGCAGCTAATATGAGTCCAACCCCAATGTACGCAGTTCTTACTAACTGGAAATGAGAATGCCACAGCCTGGATAATTGACAGAAATTTGGAGATATGGAGCTACGGATAGAAAGTTTCAAGTACTACTTGAACAAGAAGATGCTACATTATACGGGATGCTTTGATCACCATTAGCTAGAGCTAAAATCAGTCACATCATCACTGGACAGTACATCTATCAATTAAGACTGAGGACTTCCCCTTCCAGCCAGAGATGGTAGACATAGAGAGAAATCCTAGACTCCATACCTTTTGGATGTTCCTTACAAAATCCTGCAAGAACGTAGACGGAGAGGAAGGAGGGAACAAAACAATCACACTACGGATATCGTGCCACCGTCTCCAATACAATTCTATTATATTTTTATTGTAGCGGACTGTACGTCTCTATAGGTAGGCCTCATAGTCCTTTCTACCCACCGCCTCATCCAGGGAACAATATCCTAGTTAAATACAAAGCCTACCTGATCTTTTGACAAAAACTCAGCAAATCTAAAAAGGCAATCTCACGTGGCTCCACCACATTCAGTATGTCGTACCCAGTATTGCATATCTCACTCTATCCTTCACAGAAGAATACAAAATTATCCGCAGTTTCATCATGTCCATTGAGACTGGTCCTTCTGTCTAATTATCGAGAGATGCATATTTAACGAACAATGTTTCATTACAGTACATATCATCACCCTTATATCCTCCCTCCCTAGACCTATGAGTTAGGTCTATTAAAAAAGATTTTTTTTAGTGTTTAGAACCCACTCTATATTTTCACTTACCTATGTGGTTCTTTCTTGTCTATTCTCTGTTCAAATACCTGTTTGTCCCGAAATCGCCCGTGAGTGCTTGGGGCCTACAAAATGAATAGATGTTCCCTTCATAGCCCTTTCGTCCGCCCTTTCGATTCCACAAATTCCCTTCATCCAGACCAGCTCGGATACAACGTGAGTATCTAAATAATGAAAAAAAGTTGCTCGCTATAAGAAGTTGTTAATAAAATTGATATTCTGTATCTGATAAATATTTTGGTAATTGTTTTTGTTCAAGCTAAAATGTATAAAATATGTGTAAAAATATAAGATTACAACTTCAATTTAGTTTTAAGTTCATGACAAATTAATAAACAATGCAAAAACTTACTCAAACAAACAAAATCAAGCTCAGAAATTAAACTGCCATGTTACCAAACTCAATATAAAAGTTAGCTCAACGATTTTGATAATATGTAGCTAAAATATAGGCTCTAAAGCTCAAAAATAAAACGTATTGGTTTTATTAGGGTACATTACGATATCCTTGTCAAATAATTTGTGTTTATGAAGTGAACAAAAATATAATACACAAGTATATTTATGTATGTAGTTCTTCTTGTTACTCTATGAGCACATTTTTTTTGAGTTACCGTTTTCGTCAGCCTTTCTGAATTCAATATTTTGTTTGAGTTTTTTTAACTAAACAAGGTGTCATGTAGGCTACAATTTCATAATTGTAATTCTGGGCTGGTTTTGAATTATGAAGACTATGATGCAATCTTAAATTAAGTATCTCTTACCGTTTTCAAAACAAATTTTAAAAATAGGTTTTGTTGATTCAATTGGGAAAATGGGTGATCTCATCTTAAAGAAATGATGTTTCATCTATATCTTCATATTAGTAATTGAGAACAACACATGAGAAAATTTTTAAATTTCACTTCATTTGAACTCTAGGTCTCTTGTCCGATGCCAGTTGGGAGAGATTGTGTTAAAAATACTTAGGCTATCAAGTTTTGATTTTATTCTTCAATTCTTGTCTGGATTTACAAGTAAGATCGTGTGTAATTTTTCTGTTCTAATTTCCCTAATCAAAAGTAACGTAATTAGTAAATTTAAAATTTTAATTCAATTCAAGATGTTGGATTAAAATTGACCTTGAATACGGTAGCCCTACCAAAATGTGATTCTAGGGAGTGGATAAATATACTCAAATGTAAGTCATAACAGTTGTTCTTATTTGGGATTTCAGCCTGTTGCCTATCTGTGTACATTTTGCATTTTAGGTTATGGGTCTCACCATTTAGAGGATGACAAATGTTTATTAACAATTAAGGATAATAAATTATTTTATTTTATTGCAAATACACTAATAGTTTTATGTTAATTTGTAGACGAATATGTATTTCCAAAATATAACATATTGTGAATAAAAATAACAAACATTTATTTAGACGTAGAATACCAAAAGTAATTAGCTTAATGGGTAATTTAAGTTTGAAAAAAATATAAATAGAGAAATCTTTCAAAGGAAATTAACTTAATTAAAAATGAAATACGGTCGTTGAAAAACGCTGTCTTCAGTTTAAATATGTTAATAAATTAAAGTGTGGTGGAGATCAAAGTAAATTACTGTAAGATAAATATTTCAAATATTTTTTGTAAAGTAATTTATGAATTAAAATTAAGAGTACGAAAATATCTACAGAGTTCTTTTAGCAGTGGTACAAGCTGCATGTCTTTTAACAGTTCTGTCAATGTGTTGTATGTTTGCAAATGCTAACCATAAATTTGTTCTAAAGCCACTATTATTATGATATTATATTTTTATATTCGTGCTATTTTAAAGAAATTGAGTCAAGATTATCCATCCACAAAGAATCACACTCAATGATTTTTGTATTAGTTATAACTCACATACGATATCATCGATAAAAACTTTCTTCAAAAAATATATTTGGAGAACGCTAATAAACTAACAGAGGTTAGGGTTCATTCTAGTGTATTTTTCTCTCAAAACGTAATTTTTTTTTTCATGTTACGTGAAAAATTGCCTAGAATCAAAAATTAGTATATGTCACAAATAATTTGATAGATAATCTGGTGCAAAATTTTGAAGTAATCGCTTACTAAGACGCAGCTCGAAGTGTATTGATTGATAACCTGTGAGGCGGTTTGTTTCCTTAGGCTTTGGTCTTGTGTATTGTTATGAAATAAAACTTGGAGTAAACTTTGAGTATCGTGTATTTATTTAGGATTTTAGAACACTATTTATTGAACATCTTTAAGTCGGCATTTACAAATCTGCAACTTTTTGTTTTACTTTCTAACATATTATACGTAGTAAATGAAGGTTATATTAGGAAAACAAACTAGATAAGGTCGTTATATCAGCTAAAAGAACACACATAGATATAAATAAATGTAAATTTAAATAAGTTTTCATCATCATACAACCAGTGGGAAAGCAACCGACAAACAATCTTTTTTTTTTATTTCAATAATTGCCATTTTTAGGGTTCTGGTAAACTATATTTTGGATTTTTAATTTCTATCCTGAACCTAAACTCAAAAAATGGTTTTGGAAATGACGTCTCTCTGTTTCTGTGCAGTGCTTTACAGCACAAACAAGTGACTCAATAATCATTTTTGGAATGTGAGTATAATTCGTTCTTTTTTTATGACTGAAAAATTGGGGATAATTGTCATAAGGACTAAATAAAGTTTCGATTATTTCAAATTGTATTCAAATGTATCCAAACAAAACATGGTTGACTGGGGAATTATAACAGCAAAGCAAATATCTAAATCTTCCACGGAGATGTTTTTGAAGCCCTAACTTTTTTAACTGCTACTACCGATTTTATTCAAATTTGGTGAAATTTGCAGATTAATTACTCAAACCAAATTGTATACAAAAGGAAATTGCGATTTGGAAATAATAATTGTCAAGGACACAATAATAAACCATGATCATCGTCATTAAACATTTGGTCGTCATTAAACTTGTTTCAATAAAAAAAAGTTATAACAAGTTTATAACACTAGCTAAGCAAGCTAGGCTATATTAAAAAATATAAATGTCTTTAAAATATACAGGGTGTTTCCAAAAATTGTTCCAAGACTTCAGGAGCTTATTTCCACATTAAAACCAATGAAAAAGTATTTGTATTTTAAACGAAAAACATTCATTATTTTAACGGTAAATGATATTGAGTTGACAGATTCAAATACATACAATTTCAAAAACGGACATAGAAGAGACATATTAAAATAATAATAAGAGACAAAACAATGTACAACGAAAAGTTAAATGGTGAGTCATTTTCAAATGAGTAAAGAACAGCGGTTGATTATGTTTCTCAAATTACCTCTTTATAACATAAGAAGTAGCATACACACTCCATATCACTTACTATAAAAACGATATGACATGTCTTGTTAAAAACACAAAATGGCGGATAGATAGAAAAATAAGGATTTTAGAAAATATGTTTACATAAAATTGTTCATTGGTTTTGATGTGAGGAATAAATTCGTAAAGTTTTGGAACCATTTTTGAAAACGTTCTGTATATATTTTTTAATGACTTATTTGAAAAAGTAGGCTTTTGTATACCACATTATTAGAAGAGGGAAAACTGAGTACTTATTAAATTTTTTTTCCCACCTAAAAGTAGTATAGAGACGTTTTTAAGGAGAAACTAACATATATCATTTTTAGTTTATAGATGGGTGTGTAAGAAAGTTAATGCAATGTATTTTCACCAATTATTTTCTCGCGTCAGTGTTTTGACCCATCAAACATTATTTTATGTTAATGTTTCAATACATAAGGAAAGTTTGTCACAAATTGTAAATAAAATGTAATTGCTCTTCATATTTTCCACAAAATATACATCTTAACATTTAAATAATCATATACCGTTACCAATACAAAAATCTAAGGAAAGAATAAAAATAATATCGTACTTTAAAAGGAGGGATTTTTTAGTTCCAATACTTAGTTGTTACACATGGACGCACACGTCCACAAGAAAAATGAATGTTAAGGGTTGGAGAATGAGAAACCAAGAATGTGGAAAGAGGGTTGAGCACTTAGGGGCTGAAAAATAACTTGCTTCTAACATTGAACATGTTAATGGAAACCGAAAAGACTTGACCAGTTGCAAGAGTTCATATCCGTGCCTCGAATCGTGGATGGTGATCATTTCATGTTGTAACATTTTACTGTTAAATTGCTACACCGTTTTACTTTTTCACATATGGCCTACTTAATAGTATACAGAAAGTGCTTTGACAAAAACTGGAAATTGAGATTATTGGAAAAATATGCAATTCGAATTTTCTTGAGCGTATGTCATTAAGTTGTTGGGATTATGCCTGTAAAGTTTAAAGAAATGAAACGTCAATGAATATTTACTTGTATATATGTATCACAAACAACTACAATCGTAAACAAACATTGACTCATTCTACTTGATCATTTGGCATTTCATCTGTTTGCTTGAAAGTTCGTTACGCATTTAGGAGCAAACCCATGACAAGAAGTTATGAAATTTAGGACCAAACCAATGTACAAGACGTTATGAATTTTAGAAACATGATTCTTTGCAACTATACTAAAAGATGTAATTACAAAATTTATTAATTTATTTTTGTTTTAGAAATGTAATCACTCAAAACAGATTTGTACGGTTCCAAGGCGTGAAAGCTAGTGCTTTGATTAGTAATACAGAGTATGCTCCGAAGTGTTAGAGACATTTTTAGAAAAGACGTAACGAGCAGCCATATTGAAATATGAACTATTTCATTTTCAAGCATGTGAGACGTTTTTTCTTTTCTAAAATATCAAAATCTTCATCAAAACCTTTTCATTATTTTATTTGTATAAATTATAAACACTTTTCGATTGTTGTATGGTTAAAAAAGTATGAAATAAATTATAATTTACATAATATTTTTACGGTTTTTCCCTGTTATATTTTCTTAGACTTGATATTTGTTTAACTTACATATGCGCATCAGTGGGATTAGTAGCAAGATCTACTCATTACAGAACCTCTAGTAAAACTGTAGATAAGTAAGAACAAAATATAGGATTCTTGCTTCGAGTAGTAGGGAACTGTATAAGTATTAATGAAAATGTATATAACGTTATTAATAATATGTTTAAAATTATTAAAATTAGATAAAATAGGATTACAAATTTATGAACGAATTTTATTTTAATAATGCCACAAATATTTGATGTAGACGAAAGGTTATGTAAATTCAAACGTACGTCAAATTAAACTCAGAATCTTAGGGTTAAAAAATATTCAAAGTTTCATTAAAATCTGTATTATATTCTAATTCAGAACTTCAAAATACTTAAATACTTACATAAACACCAATAATTAATAACATATTCTATAATTCTCGGACTTAACCTAATTTTATTGCCAACTACGCAACACAATTACATAATTCTAACACCCATCCCACAGCAAACTGATACATTTTGAGTCAATCGGACCACCACCCATTGTTGGAATAATCGGTGACAAATGATCTAAAAACGATGCATTTTAGCGAAAAAAACACGATAATCTTTCATCTTCAAAATGTTTTTTTCATCCAACCTTTACGTGTTTTCATCAAAAACTGAATAATTCTGCGGTGCATCTAACTTCTAAATTATTACTCATTCCGAACACCCGTTCTGGAATTAAGGTGTAGAAATTATACCGCTGGAAAGAAATACAGATCTATATCATTCCAAAAAAAAGCTAAATGTGAAAAAAGCTAGGTGAATAAAATTAAATACTGGCCAGTCCGGCCAGTCCTATTTCCGCCATGTTAAATAAGACATATTCATGTACCTTTTTCTCAGAAACCATAATAGATAATGGTCTGAAATTTTTACCACATATTTAGCAATATATTCTTACTTCTTACTTCTTGTGCGTGTATCTGATATCAAGTGATATCAACCACACGGTGTCTCTCATAAACAAGGGCAGCAAGTCGCCAAAAGGTGTTGTTCGACAGTACTCTTTCAAGGGTGCATTTTTCTTTAAGTCTCGCTTTAAGTATCTTTCTAGGAGCATTTTCTGGACCAGGGCATTGCAGAAGGATGTGTTGGAGAGTTTCTTCCTGTTCTTGGCATACCAAACAAGTGGGCGAATCAGCCAGTCCAAAACGGAAGAGGTATGCCTGAGTAACGATATGCCCGGTTCTTGCTCTGGATGCGAAAGTCGATACTGAACGAGGGATTTCCTTGTAAATTTCCAGGTTGTTAGGTGTTTTCTGTATTGAGTATAAATGGCGACCGTTTATCGTGCTATTCCACTGTTCAACCCATCTAGATTGCAATGTTCTGTCACAAATAGCAAAACCGGCACTCAGAGAAAGATTTCTGGATGGAATCGGGCCCAAACTTGCAGCTATTCTAGCTATCCTATCTGCTTCTTCGTTGCCATGTATACCACAATGTCCAGGAACCCACTGGAACCAAATGTTTTTACTTCTGAGTTTTCTAAGCATAGCGTGAATGTCGTTTACTCTACGGTAGTAGTTCGATGGTTTGTATTGCTTCAAAATCTGCAGTGCACTCATAGAGTCGCTGAGAATACAAACATCCCGCTTTTCCACGCTGGCGATGTGAGCTACGGCTGGGTCAATCGCCAACAATTCTACGTCTGTGCTTGATGTAGAGTGTGCAGGTACATAGAATGACTCATTGGTGTCGTCCACAAAATATCCTGCTCCAGATTTCGCATCAAGCTGGTTCAGTGAGCCATCTGTAAATATTCTATAATAGTTCTTGTAGGAGTCATTAATAGTTTCTAATGCAGCTGCTCTCTGAACTTCAGGAAGGTCTTTCTTAGAGACATTGTTAGTTAGGTGGAGTCTTATATTGGGAGAGCAGAAGGTCCAAGGAGGGTTCTGGTTTACTATCGGGATTTTATCAGGCAGAATTTGGATGAGGAAGGATGTGCGGTGATGAAATGAGCGCCTATGGTGGGATTTCCCTTTCTCGGGCTCAAAACTAGAAACCAGCTGGGGAAGTGACAGGTTTTTTAGATGTTTATGCCAGACTATTCTGTCAAGGTGAATGTCCAATGGCTCGATGTTCAACTCTATTTCCATCGCATGCATAGGGGTAGTTTTTGGACAGCCTAGGCAGAGTCTCAAAGCTGAATTCTGAATGCGCCTCAGTTTGCCTAGGTGGGTGTTAGCTGCAGAACTCCAAACTTCCGCACCATATAGCATTTTGGACCTCACAAACATAGTGTATAGCTGTCTTAACATTATTGTGTCTGCGCCCCAGTTTCTACTTGCCACTGCCTTAAGTAGGTTCAGTCTGCTTAAACATTTCTTTGTTGTTATCTCTATATGTGTTCGCCAAAGTAGTTTAGGGTCTAATGTTATTCCTAAGAGTGTCGGGTTCGTATTAAATGGAATGAGTGTTTCTTCCAACCTTAAATGCGGTATATAATCCTTGAGTGAATATCTTGTTGTGAAAAATGAACATTCAGTCTTAGCTAGAGAGATATTTAGACTCCATTTCTTTGTCCATGCATTTATGTTGTTTAGGGCTTCTTGGACATTATAGGTGGCTTTATGAGGGTCTCTGTCTGTGCTCCATATAGTTATGTCATCAGCAAAAACACAGTCATCTGTCGAGGCAGGAATCGTCTCTAGCATATCGCTTAGTGCAATGTTGAATAAGGTGCTGCTCAAAACAGAACCCTGTGGTATACCACCGACAACTTTAATCTCCTCTGACTGCGTGTTATTAACTTTGGTTTTAGTTGCCCTATTTGTTAGAAAACTCTTTAAGAATTTTAGCATCTTCCCTCTAATCCCAAGCATCAGGCAATGTAGGATTATGGTGGAATGGGGGATTCTATCAAAGGCTGCTTCTAAGTCGATCATGACGGCCGCTGTCACAGCCCTATCAACAAAACCACAATAAATTGACTCTGTGAAATGCAACAGTGCATCTACAGTGCTCCTTTTTGGTCTGTATCCATATTGTTTGGGATGCAACTTTTTTCCATTTTCCAATCTCCAAACCAACCGGTTATTGATGATTCTTTCCATAAGCTTCCCTAGACAAGATGTTAGGGATATTGGTCTGTATGAATTTGGCAGTGTGGGGTTTTTTTGGGGTTTCAAGATAGGAATAATTGTTGCAACTTTCCAGTTTTGTGGAATGTTTCCTGTATACCAGATACTGTTGAAGTAGGAAAGGATTCGTTCAAGAAGTTCTGAGGTTAGGTTTGACAGCATGGAGTTGTGGATGTTATTTTCTCCTGGGGCAGTATTCCGTATCTCAGATATGGCTTGCGAAAGTTCATCCATTGTCAATGGAGAATCTGCCAAGTCTGTGTGTAGGCATAGGAGGTCGAGATTGCATGAAAGGTATTGTTCTTGTTGAGTCATGGCTTTTGGGTAAGATATTGCAGTTGTTGACCTTCCCGTATACACCAGATTGAAATAATTAGCCATATCCTTGTTATCTCTCATAATTTGGTTGTCTTGGGTCATGATATAGTCTATTCTGGCACTATGTCTTCCCTCAATGCTCTTGAATCTCTTCCATGCCATGGAGGAAGGTGTATTAGAGTTAATAGAGCTTACAAACTCTCTCCAGTTGTTGCGTTTTGCCTGCACAACAGCTTTCCTGCACATTGCACTTGCACGATTAAATACACTTCTACTCTCTGTATCTCGTTTTTTCATCCATTGTCTTCGAGCCATTTGTCTGTCCTTTTTTAGCTTGGTGAGAGCGTCCGTCCACCAGATGTTCATTGGGCGTGTTCTTCTGTTTTTTACTTTGGGTATGCTTGCCTCTGCTGCAAACTCAATTGATTTTTCAATGTTTATTAGATGTTCTGAGTCTTGAAACTTGTACTCATCTAGCTTCTGCTTAAACAAATCCCAGTTTGCGCTCTTAATCTTATATTTTGTTTGTGGATTTGGGTCTTTACCTTCCTTGGCTGTTCTTGAGTGACGTACTTTAAAATATAACGGAAAGTGATCACTGCCCAGGTCAGGTCTCACGCACCAGTCTTCTATCAATAGAGCCAGCCTTGCAGATACAAGGGAGAGGTCGATTGTACTGAGAGATCCCGAGCTTGGAGATTGGTAGGTAGGATTTTTGCTTCTATTACAAAGAATCATCTTCTCATTTTGGATCCACTGGTGGACTATCTGTCCATTTTGATTTTCAGGTCCTTCATTCCAGCTGCGATGTCTAGCATTAAGATCACCAATGATCAGAAAATTCTGTGTTTTTGGAGCAATCTTCTCTAGTTCATGCAAAGTTATCCCCTGGTTGGGAATGTATAGATTTATAATAGTCATTTTGAGTGATTTATTAATAGATATCTCAGCAGAGATAGCTTCTAGATGGTTCGTTGAAATCTTGATGACATTGTCCACATACAAAGATCTGTGAACAAAAATCGCCAATCCACCTCCTCTTTTGGTTTCACGGGAATGATTGATTAAATTGAAGTTGTTAATTTTAGGATGAAAGAGCTCATTGTGTGGTAGAGAAGACTCCTGGATGCATATTATCTTGGCATTTGTGGTTTCAACCTCTTGTTTGAGTTCTGCTGTTTTGTTCCTCAAGGATCTCGCGTTCCACTGCAAAATGCCCACACTACAAGCGTCCTCAGACGTTATTGGATGGGTGTTCTGTCCATTTTTCTTCTTGCGTTCAGGAAAATTTGTTCCTAGAGAGATATGAATTTTCAATTGCTTTGCCTGTGCAGTTAGTTTATCTCTAGTGTCTTCAGCTGTTTTTCTGCAGGGGCACCAAATTTCTACTCTTCTGTAGCTGCTCACTCCTCTCCTTCTCATAATTAAATACTTATCTATATTAAGTTGTGCTCTTAATGTTTTAAGATTGTCAGGGTAAGTCCATAAAATTACTTTTAGTCTTTCAGGATGTTTGCGATTTGTTAACTTGTAATCTTGTCGGCAGTTCTGAGAAGAACTTTTTTGTTTATTGCTAGTCATAAGGTTTATTTCCTTGTTTATAAGAGGGCTGAAACTCATATGAGCAGCTACTGCTGGCGTTCAGTTCACTGTACTACGAAAGGATGTAATACAGCTATCCAGGGGCAGGACGTGGACCAACCAGCTCACCCCCAGCAATATATTCTACACCTTTAGACATGGCAGTTTCGTATTATTTTATTCGACTTATGAAAAATTAATTTTTTTCTAAACGGTCATTTGTTTATTATGTTTTTGACGTTAATTATTTTTTAATTTTTGAAACTAAGCAAGATATTTAAAAAACCCCATGTCTATTGTTGTGATACATATTGAAAAACATGTGGTAAAAATTTGAGGTCTCTAACTATTATGGTTCCTGAGAAAAAGGAACATAAAGTTGAAAAAACATAACTATCGGAAAACGCAAGATTAGTAGCCTACTTTGAAGTTTTAGTAAGCTCCAGCTGCATAGGAAGGCCCAGCCTCTGCATCAGCTTCTTCCTCCTCCAACTCCAGCCTTCTTTTAGCTAAGGTTGCCTTCTTCTTGGTGTTGATATTTTTCAACAGCTCTTCACGCTCCTTTTCAGCTCTACGGATCCTATCGTTGTCAATCCTCGACATAGCTTTTACACAGTATTTTCCTGGTTTCAAGCCTAACGCTTCTAGTGTATGGCATTTGGACATTGCACCATCATTAAAACTTGACACAGCATCTGCTACTCCTAACTTTGGAGATTTTATTCCCACAAACACTATCTTTGGTAGTCTGGACCATATCACTCCATTCACAGACTCGTTCGGTTTTGAGTTTTCCCGTGAAGGCACTTTCTCAAGAGGTGTGGCTCTGATAAATTAATAAAAATTGGTTTGATCACTTCCATTACCACGAAAGGAATATGAAAATGTTCTCCATGATGGTAAGGTTCTTTGTTAGCCTCAGCACTCCTAAACTTACACCAACTTTCTTTACCGGCAGGGCATAGACCGTGAATAGGCTGCTCGTCACTCGATGCAAGATGGTATCATTCAGCCCAAACATCCCGTCTGATACTCTCTAATGTTGCATTAGGACCTGCATTTCTTTTTATTGCTAAGTGGTAATAATTAGTGATTTGCTTCATTATAACAAATACACAGCACAACTCTCAAATTTATAACTAATAAAAACTTACTTCGCACTACTTCACAATCACAAATATAAATTACCTAGGTTACATGTTTGTTTACATAAAACATAAACATACAATCCAACAATAATTCCATCTGCTGAAAAAAAAAACAGCTGCATTCATGATGTTACACTAACTACTTATACTAACCCAACAGAAACAAATATAATTCTAACAGAGGTTTTTGCTGTACTATAAGACATGTTACTATAAGACCAAATTAAACAGAAAAGAACATAGAATATATAAAAAATAAAATAAAAAAAAATTTAAAAATAAAATAAATTTCTGGCCCGACCCCCTTAAAGAAAAAAATTAAAGGTGTGTTCCTTTGAGTATCATTAAAATTTGATTTTTTTTTTCCACTTCAGTAATGCGATATCTCCATATTACTACCAAATAGGTAAACAAAATTTGTGAATAAAATATTGATCTCTTGGCCAGAACGTGGAGATTACACCAAGAAAACATTGTACAATATGTAGCACAAATGATATCACAAATTTCTGCATGACGATAGCACAGACATTGTGGAAACAATATTGTGTACCACACTGTTGATTGTATCATCCAAAAAAACCTACTACTTGTTACATTCATATTACACAGAGAGCTTTAAATGTAGTGTGGCACGCTTACATGATTTTATAGTGTGGATTCCATCTTTCTTCCGTTTATTTATATCCAATCACCGTAGCTTTGTTGCTATTTTCCAACTCAAGCTTTAGCCCACATTTAAACAAATATTTTATTAAAACCAGATTGTTAATATTATAATGTTTGTAATTTATTTAGTCTTCGAACGTCCCACAATTGACTTTCTTATAGTCTTTAATGACATAAAGTATCGTTTGTTTTAACAACTCTATTGAAGAAATGAGACTTAAACTCCGCCAAGAGTATTTTTCTGCTCTGATCGGAAACAATGGCGACAACATGCAACAATATCAACAAGTCACATTTGTAGCATGCCACAAAGTGAACATTGCGAGTCGTGTCTCATACCGAACCGTCTCATACTGCATACTACACAATGTCATTTTGGTGTAATCGTCGCTTAAAACTACCAAATAGTTGGTGTGTAATCTAAACTACAATTAACAAATAATTTAAGTGTTTTATATAGTTCAATTTTATCTCCTCAAAACAACTCAAAAATTCAACTTGCGATTTTTTGTTTAAGTAAAACTTCATAAACTTTATACTTTTCTAAATAAAATAGAGTTAAAACACTTATTTTAGTACAAAAGACCTAAACAAGTTTCAAAAGGATAATATCAATAAACTAATTAAAGTGTACAGACTTATAGTAAATTAACTATAAAATCGATCCCAACTAAATTACAGGTATAAAAGTTAACCTTACACTTAAATATAGGCCTCGCTATATATTCAGGGTTAGGCCAGGGCCATATGTGTGGTATTTTTGTCACTGTGACCACGAGTAGTCTACTCGGCCAAGTTTTGATATGTTTATAGATTTCTGAAAGTAATTGAATGTGTTTTTACGTCGCAACGACATTTTAAAAACACATAATTTATATGATGTGCGGGCATGCACGAGACTAAACACTGATTAGTCGCAGATAGTGACACCCAAATATCACATTTAATTCAGATTTACTTTCAAAACACACTATACAGGGTGATTGAAACCGGTGCTGTTTTATTCGATAAGTACAAATTACGAAAAAAACTTTAAAAGGTAACGCCCTACGATTTTTTCGAGGTATTATTAAATTGTTTATATCATTCGTACTTTGTGGCCCGTTCGTAATTTTCTAATGGGAACCTCAAGTTTTTAGATAAGACACATTATTTAAGACTTTTTTTATTTTTTAGTATTTATCTATATCTCCAACGTTTAGGAGCTATAGGCACTTAAATTTTTCAAAATTCCGCAAGTTCAACGATTTTTCAAAGTTAGATTCATGTGAAATTTTAATTAGAACTAGGTAAAAGGTAAAATTAAAACCAATTTATCGAAAGGAAAATCATAATTTTTTGGTAAATGTCCAAAAAATCTACTAGCTTACACTAGTTTTCAATTATTACTGACTGTATTACACTTTAAGAATAAGATATTATAGCTCAGATAAATGTATTAGATAATTACCAGAAAATTACGATGTTTAAATTTTATATTGCTGTGTTATTTCTCAACCTACAGAACAAATAACAATAACAGTAGTGTTTTTACTCCTTTTACTCTAGCTCTTTTACCTCAATTTGATTTTATAAAAAAAGAAAATTGTCTCGGGAAATGGTTGAATTTGCGAATTTTTGAAACATTTAAGTTGTAGCTTCTAAATGGTTGGAGATATAAAAAAATACCCAATAATAAAAACTCATCTAAAATTAAAAACTGGCCACCATAATGGTCAATTATATATATACAATTTCAAATACTTCAAGTTTTAACTCAAAAAATCCAGGGGTGTTATCCTTTAAAGTTGTTTTTTAACCTTTGTACTTATTGAATTGTCTCACCGGTTTTAATCACCCTGTATTAAGAAGAAAGCTAGAAAACATGAATTTATAAAACTAAATAATTTGTTAGATATTTTTATAAATACGAAAAGCTCCAATATTTCACTTATTTGTATAAAAAAGAAAAGAAATTAAATAAAAATAGAAGACATTTACATTTCGGTTTATTGAAACGTTTGTAAAAAGTACTTTATTAAACCGAAATATGAACTGTTTCTATTTTTATTTTCATTTATTTTCTTACACAAATAAGTTCAATTATTATGACAGTAATAATGAAAAAAATAATAATAATAACTAATAATGTTTTTCTAGGATAACACAATGTTTTAAACGATTATTTAAGATGATTTTCATTTTAAGGTTATATTTTTAAGGTTTCTGTTTTTTACATCTGTTTTATTTTGTTATGATAGAAATTACATTGAGCATATTCTGTGTAGATTTTAAATCTACACAAAAAAAATATTGAGACGCTATTAGACCTAGCCTAAAGTTGGCTATGCATCAATCATTGCTGATTAAAAGACAAATTTATGAAGGGTGTATTATACTAGAAAAATCATAAGATTCAGAGATTTTAACTTACAGAATTATTGAAATGTAACTCATGTCTTTTGATGGCATACAGCTAATGTTCCAAGACCCATTCTGTATCAGTGAATGTCTAAAGTCATTATAATATAGGTGTCAAATTTTAAATTTTTAAATAGAAATTTAAGACGAAATATCCTTTCCTCAAACAAGTTAATCAAAAATAATATTTTGCTGGCTCCGACTAAACTTTAAACTACTTACAAAGAAGAAAAAAATAGTAGTTTATGCAACCATCGTATAATGAAAGCAATATTTACGCCTACTTTAGCTAAGGAAATGTATAGATTAATAGAAAATAACGATTTTATATCAAGGGGACATAATATTTGTAACTCCATCTAATTATAATGCTCAAATAAATTAAACAATCAATGCCTAGAACATTTATTAATATATTAATAGAAAATATACAGAACAATACGTTTATTAGAAAAATATTTCATCTGGTACTTCATTTATAAATGTTTTGATTTGCTTAACAGAAAATATATTTTCTTTTTTCGCTGAATAACCTTCAGATGTTTTTTAACAGGCTGATAATGATAAGACTGTAGCATTTCGATCTGTCTATTTTGTGTTTTACATAAATGGTGGACTTCAGTTAAGAATAAAATGACCACAAGAAAGATGTTTTTTTGGTTTATGATATTTCTTCAACATTTCAACAAATTAATTATTGCCACGTTCCCCTTATCAGTGCATAAATTGAGTATATACCTTCTAATATTTTTCCTTCGATTTGGAAGACAAGCGATTGTTATAGCCAATTTAGCTTTTTCTATTATGTCACTTGGAGTGAGGTACATATTTCTTCATAATGACAAACGAAGATCAGCTTTCAAAACTGTAGTTGTAAAACTTTGAGTTTCTATTGGTTATTGTTGAACGGTTTTGAGCTGTTCTTGGTTGAAAATTTAAATTGTAATGAAAAAACTGTACAGAAATGGAGAAGTTTAAATTTAAGGATACTTGTTACAATTCGAATTGTGGTTTTCGAAATTAGCGTTTTACGGTGTAGTCGTAGATAAAAGTACTTTCTTTATTGCTGACTACTTTCTCATATATTTCACTTAAACTATCTTCTTTTCACAATTTGTATGTGTTTAAGGAAGTTATTTATATTTTTTTTTTTAGGTTTGCTTTTCCAATAAACTCGTTTTAAGCGTAAATCGTATTTAATCGAAACCGAGTTTACAATGAACTAAGATTCATTTTTATGCTTTTGCCAATTATTCTAGAAAAGTAATTTTCTTTTACGACTCAGCATGTAGTTACACTGGTTTGTAATCTTAACGGTTCATCAAAATTTGACAATATCATAAAAACATTTTAACAATTTGAGTTAGTAAATTACAAATTTTTGACATATCTATTATTGACATTTTCAAGGGCGAATTAAAAAATTTAAAATAACATTAAGGAAATTGTTAACAACACTTATTTTATAACTTAGTTGTTTCATGCCAAAACTGGATAAAAACTTTCACTTTATATTCAAATATTGCTAGTACAGAACTCTGCAACAACGGGTCACTCATTTAATTTATAAGTTCCGAAATTGGATAAAATCTATTTAAATGTCTAAAATTATTATCAAACTATAATCACCTGAGTGTCCAGAGACTATTATAATAAAACTTCCTGCATCAAATACCAATGAGAGACCAATATTCCGATCAGGTGACGTGCAAATTCCTATCTTTCCAAAACTGTCAATAACCATGCAAACAATATGAGGCATGTAAAGTGGTACATAACTGCATTTAAATTGTACCAGCCGTGTGAATTTATGGGAAGTATTATGAGTTGATTAAATTGAAAATGTCTTTCAAATTTATGATGGTTTAATGAATTTTTGCTATATTTTAATCTTATTAAATAAACTGTGTACAAATATGGCACTAAATTTCTCTCAGACATCCATCCATAATAAACGTTCCCATCCGCACAGAATATCTTTAAAGTACTTATTGTGAGACTGAACATAAAATTATTTATTACTGCATTTATCCCCTCATTATTATTATTATTATTATTATTATTGTGAGACAAGTCTTTAGAAATTGATTTAAACAAATATTTATATATTTAAAAAGTACGTACGCTTCCTACGTTTGTGCCATAAGTTTGTCTTAAGCTTAAAATGAATGTGTTTTTTTAAATTCCAGCGATCAACTTTCATATTGTTAACATAATTTCCATTTTGCACACTGGTTTGCCTCATTAATCTTCATATTTCATCAACATTTAACGTCATTGTTAAAACTGCTTAAAAAAATTAAGTACTCATAAACTATTCTAAAACTGTTATAAATTAATTCCAACAGTAGTTGGTAAACTCCTCAAAATTTTAGATTCTAGATTTAGTTCAAACTACACACATAGCAAATTTAATTAAAATTCAATACTCATTTGGATTGTAGAGAACTGTACAGACGACATACATCATTCCTGTAATCACATTTTCTTGGTTTAGGGGATCATAAGCGTATATTTCAACGAAATTTCTAGCTTGATTTTTGGACTCATATTACTCTTGTCATACTTGGAAAGTAAAACTAATTGAAATTAATGTAATTATTAGTTTATCTAATAGCTATTACTGCGTTCCCAACCTATGTTGTGTAAATAACTGGTGGAATACATTTTTCTCTTTAATACGGAAGAACTAATATGCTTGTAATATTTTATTTACAGTAATATTTTATTTAATAATTTAAATTATTATTTATTTATTTATTTATTAACAGTGATATTTCTTTTATTGAATAATAATCACTGTTATTTAGAACATCTCTTTTCCCAATATGCTGTTTTCTTGTTTCAAAATTTGCTACACCTATCTATTGTTTCATATATAGAGTTACCTTAAGATACACCAAAACTAGATATGTCCAGTAAAAAAGCATTATATTTGAAAACATTTAATAAAAATCCATTGATTAGATTTTTAACATAATAGGGAAATGAAGGGTGAAATCATAAAAACTACACTGATTTATTTTTATTTATGAAATATAATTTAATATCATCAATTCAATTAAAACTTTTCAAATCTCATAAGTGTTTTGAGATACAGTCGTCAATAGAAAGTTTATGTTATGTTTTCAAAAAGTTCTTACAAACTTAGATTTAATATTAGCCCTGAAAGGTTTATATTTTAAATAATAATTTGTACAATTGAGTTGACGTTATCTTATTAAAACTTACATTTGTAGATATCATAGTAGGTTTATAGTGATGATATTGGTAGAAAATATTCGTTTACCTTTACCTTTTTCGAGATTGCAGCTATATATTTTTATGCAAAAATGCTATTAGAAAAAATTAAAAATTATGTGGGTGTAATAATTACAAGTCAAACATTGGACGATCACGTAAGGTAGCAAAATAGTACAGATCATAGAGGAAATAATAATAATTACAGTTAACAAAACATTTTAAAATTATTGCTCTCTTTAACATGGAGCTATTTTAATTTACGATACAAAGATTACCACTTATGAGGTAGAGCTAAGTTATGACGTAGGTGAAAAGTGACAATCAAGTATAGATAATAAAACACAGGTGCCAGGGATAAAGAGGGACCGCTTAACAAAGCTTTATTTGATAAGAATTATCTGAAAAGGAACATATTTCAAATAAGTTAGATAAAACTTATGAGATTGTAATAATTGAATTAAAACCAAGCTTAGGAACATCTCTATCGAGTTGTTGGGTGAAATAAGACTTCACAGCATGTAGGTTCACAAAGAGCAAGTCATAACATAACCGGATAAAGACGAAGAACAGGAATAACGAATTTGAGGAATTTATTACCAAACTTATTTATATTTTCAAAGGTAATAACACCATAAAAACTCACCCAAACCAAATTAGACAATAGGGAAACAATTGTGTTAAATTGTTTGATAAAATTACATCAAACACGAATTGGGGAATTTATTTCACAACATACTGGCAGCAGGCCCTTAGAAACTGCCCCGATGAAATCGTAACGAAGGAGTGTTATTAAACGAAATGAGATTCAACACTAATTTGGTGAATTAATTCCATATCATACAGGTACGATTTTGAGGTATTTAGTTCACATCATACAGGTACGTATGAAGTTTTTAGTTGCCAATGATTCCCTTAGGAAAGCGAAGTAAATGCATTACGTTGTTGGTTGAAATGAAGTACCAAATGATTTTGAATTCAGTTCATGTCCTATAGGTATTTATGAAGTCTTAGAAGCCCAAAGATGCCCTTAAAAAGTGAATTGAAATAGCAACTCTGCGAAGTTGTTGGCTAAAATGAAGTCGCAAATGATCTTGAAGAATTCATTTCACAACAGATAGGTATGCATGAAGTAAGTCTTTAAATCCCATAATGGCCGGATGAAACTCAAAAGAAAGCAACTACATTTAGTTGATGAACAGGCAAATTGAATGGGGTCAACAACAGAAATAAAATAATTCAACGGAGGCTGCAGCAGCAGAACTGAGTAATCCTTCTTGGGTTTATTTGAGTTTCTCAATAGTGTTTAATCAAAATATCTAGAGGGCTTTATTGTAATAATTAGCATGAAATCCGTTCAAGCAATGTTTTCCTGGTTTATTTTTATTTTAGATTATTTTTGTAATTTAAATTATTTTTGTAACTAAATTAATTACTTTTGAAGAGTGTAACTAGACAATTTTAAATATGTTGTCACCTTTTTGGTTTTAATTTATCTACCTCATTAATAAATATATTCAAATAATCATACGTAATATACAAAATGTTACGTATTTTTTCATATAAAATCTGAACAATGGAACATAATAATACTAATCAACTAAACCTACCAGTATTTTAAGTTGTTTTTTTTGTAATTTAACGAATATTTCTTGTTAAAGAATCTGTTTATATAAATCAAAGAAGGCTTTCACAATGTATTCATTTTAAAGATGTAAATACATATCCGTCTTGTGGTCACTGAAGTCCCTATATGTTACAGAAACAAATGTAACAATCAAGGTTTTAATCCTCCTACAACGATCAAACGTCATTCGAGATCAAAGACCACATACAAATTGGTCTGTGGTCAATGGAGCTTAGCCTAAGACTAAATGCCATCGGAGACTCGTTCAAGGTCACGGTAACGCACCGGGTTTCGAGTTTTTGTCTTTTGTTTTTGAGAGAGAGAGAGAGAGAGAGAGAGAGAGAGAGAGAGAGAGAGAGAGAGAGAGAGAGAGAGAGAGAGAGAGAGAGAGAGAGAGAGAGAGAGAGAGAGAGAGAGAGAGAGAGAGAGAGAGAGAGAGAGAGAGAGAGAGAGAGAGAGAGAGAGAGAGAGAGAATCATTCCATTCGGAATTGGTGTGGGCAGGTGGTGAAAGCCTCATTAAACACGGATAGTACGTGGTTCTAGGCTGCTGTAAAGACAGGATGCATCGTTATGTCTAACGTTACTGTGGCCTTGTAATAATAACACCTTGCATATTAGAAGTTTTTAATGAATATTTTAATCATAACTGTATATCATTTTTTTTTTAAACATGATATACGGAATTTTGTTTTTCCATAGCGCCAATGGAGTTTCTAAATTGTAGATTCGAAAAAATCTCCAATAATAATACGATACTCTCAGTTTTTGTACAGAGTGATTCAAAAGGACATGTCAATATAGTTGGAAATGAAAGTAGACATCATAAGTAAAATGTTTTATGACGCTTTGTGACACCAGTTTCGTTTCTGTCTGTTCGTTCATATGTGTTTAATACCAAAATTTTATTTATATACTCACTTAAACTTTCATAAATAGGACAAACTTAATTTCCAAATGAAAACTAGATTGATGATTGAATACTAACTACACTTTGCGTAATTATCAAAACTTATCATTCTCGGAAGTCAAACAACAAATAAAGCGTCATTCACATGCATGAGGACGAATCCTTTGCACTAAATGATGCAGCAGGACTATGATACAGATTGTCATATCTTCATTGCTGTAAATGCGGATTTTCCCGTTATTTAGGGTCAGAATTTCAATGGGTATTTTAGTATTTTAATATACATTTACACAAATTTTACTATACACATACATTTTCGTAGAACCAACGGTTTCTTAAAATAGCTGCCATTAAAAAACAAAACAAAACTTATTAAATAACAAGCAATTATGTTTTTACTTGTTACAAAATTAGGATATTTTTATGTACACATGTAGGCAAAGTTTCAAGTGGATATTTTAAATTAATTTATATTTAATTAATTAATTTATTATATTAATTAATCAATATTTCTGTTAAAAAACATGCATTTCTATACAGACGGAAAACGAAGTGATTCTCAACAAAATATTTAGACTACTTTTGACTCCCTATAACGTCCCATCATCCCTCGCAGGATTCACCTTTCAAACAAATAAATACTCCTTGCTATCTCTTTAAATACACAAATCACTAGCTAATCAGGACTTAAACTAACATTAATTGTTTTCCCCTTCATTTAATGTCAATAACAACTATTAATTTTTTTAAAAATGCTTAAAACTAATTCAAAAATTTGTTTATAAACTTCTTTTTTTTGCCAAATTTAATGAAAATCAAACCGAAAATTGATGTAAAACCTCATTCTGTTCAGACTTTTTTGCTATCACATTTCTCCAAGTCACTGCAAAAACAAAGGAGGAATGTTTTATTTATTTGTTAAAAATCGAACAGATATGTAGTTAAGAATGATAAAAATTGGTGAAAATTACATTTTCAGAATGTTTGATAAAAATTGCAACAATAAACCAAAGGAAGGGAGATATGCATTCATATCGTAATTAATGTTAACGTAATTAACATTAACGTTAATTATTAAAAAATGTGTAATTTAATAATGAAACAAAGAAAAGACTCCGTTAATGCATATACTTCCTTTGTTCCTTTGAATGCTGAAAGAAAGATTTTTTATTATTTTTTGATGAAGTTGGCTTGATAAAAATTATTTTACCAATTTTGATAATACATGTATACATACACACATATAAATAGATTAATCCCAAATCCTTCCTTCTCTCACCCTACCCTTGTCATTTTAACTAACACAGTTATCGAAATTCCATTTGCATATTTAACATAGGTAATGAAGGGCTAGTAATGATAATATGATACTAATGCATACAATCTCATAGTTTTTGAAAATATCGGCAGAATTAAAATGTTGATCATTGTCCAAGACTGTGGCCTGTAAAAATGTAACCGTAAGAAAATATAAATTTAATTATTATTTCTTTTATCTTTAACTACAAGAATAAGAACTAAAATACAATATTCGTAATGATTATTATTCAGTTTTATTATTCCGATCAATACCCTAATGCACATTTCCATACTACAGTTACCATCTTTAAAGAGTTCTATTGCTAAACTATAACTAAAATTTTTAACTGAATTAACATAAACTATATCGTAATAAAATTTTAAACTATATCGTAATAAAATGTAACCAGACAAAGAATGTTCTAGTGGCCATGATTGGTGCACATTTCATGGTCACGTGTTATGGCCTAACCGTGTCGACAGCTGGAATAACTATTTCTCTAAATTCACCATAGTTATAATTTCTAATTACAGTCGAAAGCCAAACACCGTAATAGAGGAAGCAATTAATGTTCCTCAAACTGGTTGTGAAACAAATAGTTTTAAATTTATAATTGTTTAATTGAACTTTGGTAAGTCCAAGATCTTATATTTTAATGTTTTATTGGTATCTGTGAATATTTTATTTTACAATTGGTTATTATCAAAGAAACAAATAGGAATTATTGAAACTAAAAGTAGTGAAAGTCTCGCTTGTGATTAAAGAAATTACAAAATGTAACAACCTCGTCAAGTAAGATCACACCATGTACCGGCGTGCTCTCTAAAATGGTCGTAGCGTTATTGCCCGTTGCCATGGCAATGCTGATATTGAAACACGATATCACGTCATTCCCCGCATTTCTCATTAAATTATAATAGAATTAGACATAAAAAATAATTATAAGAGAAATAGATTGTAATTCATTGATTAAAAAGTTCTTTGTTACGGTTATTAAAATCGTGATAGGTTCAATTAACGATGAAGTTGGAAAAGAGAAAACAAGAATCTAAGACAAGAAAAACTCGAAACATAAGAAAGACAACGGACACCTTATGTGTACAGCTTGTAGTGATATGACTATAATTTTTATTATTTTCTAAACACAACTACTTAACTAAAAATTGCAGCTGTTTTATTGAACTGTTACATCCCAAATTTCAAAGCTGGTGTATGCAATGATCACACTATCAATAAACTGCAGAGACTGTTACATTTACCTAAATAATAAGAACGTCCTTTATCCAGATCTCGGCTGATGGAAGGGATATCTCTCAGTAGTAGATTCTCTCTGAGCCTCTGAGGGAATCTACAATGGAAGATCCTAGAGTAAAGTAAGTTCCAAAGAATTACATATCTGCTGTTCGAGTCGTATTGCCTGACTCTAGAAGAAGGGTATGTCAAAGTGAACCAAATAGAATAATGGTTATTCCTAATTCGATACTGTTTTGCTCTGGTATAAGACCAATTTATCCTCATCTGTCCATGATATTTGAGGTCAAAACGTCTATTGCCCACTGGTCAATAGGACATCCATCTACCTTCTTAAACAAATTAGAATACAACAATATTAGTAACTCCACGACTTCATCTAAAATTAAAAATGATTATTTTATACAAATAACAGACGAAAATTTTAACGAAAATTGGCAGACGAAATAAAAATCTATAGATATTTTGTACTAATGAACTTGTTTAACGAATTTCTCACACAATTTGACAGTCATTAATTCGAAAAATAGAAAATCTAGCTTTTAATTGGATTTTTCAAAATTTTCAGATAATCATATTTAGTTAGGTTGTGTAAGATATTATTTAATCAACATACTTGGTACAAAGCTAGTTTCCTTTTAATGTACATCCGCTGGATTGAAAATCTAGATCTTAGTATTGATTACATTCATGAGGATCACAAATCTGCACATAATCAGTTATTATAAACTCTTACAGAACCTGCAACTATCGTAAAACTGTTTCAAACAGCCTACACTTTAAAATTGTCTGATTAGTTTTTCATATCATAGTCAATATTTTTTAAACGAAATTTACATAATAAATTTGATTAAAATTTCTTTTGCTTAAACTATCATTTCTCATTTTTGTTCAATTTGTATGGTATGTTTATTAAAGACTTTGTTTTTAGTTAACTTTCTTACTCTTTTATTTGTTATTATTAATAATTTAGAGATTTCTGTAATATAAAACCCTTTGAGGCACCAATTGATAAATTTCAAATCTCCACAAAATGATATAAAGTTAAAAATTAATTCACGAAAACAAGTTTAAATTTATTTTAAATCTTTCGTCCATTTTGGAACTTACATGTTACCAAATTTGTAAAATGGTTTGTAAAACTGACCCTATATAGTGAATTTGATCAATTAGGAAAAAGTATGAAAAGTAGAACGTTTTCTACACACACGTCATAATATTGGGCCAGCTGTTTAAGCTACAGTTTGTTTCGGATTTTGAGACCTTTACGTTGTTAGGCTAGTAGTTTTTGAAGATTTATTATGTAAATATGAATCAAATTATATTTCAATTTTAAAAGTATTTTAAAACAAAACATTTTTACAATAAGAATATTTAACTTACTTTACACCGTTTTAAAATGGCGACCTAAATTATTGGAAATGTTAAATTTTAGTTTTACCTGCATCTTTATTATAATAAATTTTTGAAATAAAATCAGTATTTACAGACAATTAAGATGATATAAAATTTTACAAAGTTTAAAACCGTAAAATTAATGAACATTAAATACGATATCTAATCATCGTTGTAGCTCTTACAACATTTTTTTAATATTAATTTATAGTTCAATGATATATCACGTAACTTCAAAATGGCTGCTATAAAACCCTATTTTATTGGTGTTTTAAAGCTTCTTGTAAACAAATCATTAATTTTTATAGATGGACTGTAAATTACCTTTCCGGCAGTTGACTTCATTTTGTCTTTGTTTGAATGGACATGATCCAATTCTGCAAAATTCACTACGATGTGAATAAGCTACAAGCAACACTTATTAACTAATAGAATATTTTAATTCCCTAATGTCGCCAAATGTTGTCAATTTTTATCCAACCTTTAGAATTATTTATTTATTCTTGTACCTTAAACTCCTTCTGATATTTTAGTTTTTCATAACAACGCAAGACTTGATAATTTCTAAGTAATAAACTCTCCAAACAAGAGAATTTCCCAGAATGCAGCAGACCTTATGACTTTATAGGTAAGAAACTAAGTCATCCTTTATCTTATTTATCTGATACAGTAACGAGAACATTTTAAGAACCCTGTTGAGTTCTAAGAACACGATATATAGTTCAAACTTTTATTACTCCGTCATTTACATCCAATCTACAAATTTTATATTTGTCAAACTGCTACAGTAAATATCGGTTGTTTTTTTCTTGGAATGTGTACATTTCAAGTCGTACAAGTTCCTTGTATTGTTTACTGTAATATTTGTGCTTCGTTTCTGAGAAATCGTAAATTCGAAGTCGAAGGATTAGACGGTTGCCGACGGTCTTCCATTCACGGACAGTTTTATTGATATGTCACGAGATTGTACAGGAAAGGAATTACTTTGTATTTTATAGAAATGTTTTCAATATCTTGACCTATAGTCGATTACCAAAGCAAAATATAACCTAAAAATAACGGACTACAAATTTTAAACTAAAAGCTATAATCACAACATACACTGAGAAAGAGTTAATAGATGATAACAACAGCAAAATAGAAAAGTAAATTAAGGTCCGGTGAGTTTATTAAATATAATTACCAACAATAACTTTCTCTCAAGCCTGTAAACAAAATCAAACGCCAATTAAGCTCAAATTTGCAGTATTGGAGGCTGCCGTAAAATGATACTCGTTGTTGGGATTCGAAATTATCTCTAAAGATTTCGATCAATTTTTCTAAGATATTAAATCTAAGGACTTGAACAAAACCTACTGTTCATCATCTCCCCAATAAATATTGGTTCAGAAGTAAACAATTAAAAAAAGAAAATGAAAGTAAGTGCAAAATTACACTTTTTTATAAATAAAAAAAAATGTGTAAATTTGGGTTTTATTTCGGTAATTCCCAGAATACTCTGGAACTGTAATTATTGTGATTTACTTACGGTCTCTAAGACATTGATTGGGGATTATAATTTTTCCGTGAATTTTTTGCTTGAGCTGAATTGAACTCTATGACCACCCATCCGTAATAAATCGATGGTTGGTTATAAATCAATATTCCCGAAATTTTGAAGTTGGACATTTTGAAACTATGATATCCATCTTTAGTTGATCTCAAATTTCAAATCCAGAATTTTAGAAAGGAGTAGGCCTAACGACCAAAGTTGTAAATGGGATAAAAAATATAGGATGAAAAATTTTATTTAGAGTGTTATTTTTTAATAAAAAGTAACCAAAAATGAAACATTGAATATAATAATTTGTAATAATGATAAAAAAAAAAAAATAATAAAAAAAAAAAAAAAAAAAAGAAGCTATTTTTGAACAAGGAATTTTTCTATACATCACCTGACTTTGTTCCCACATGAAAAAGGGCAGATTACGTTATTAATTTTAGCAATAATTGTTCCACATTATTGCTATTCTTATTTTTAATTAATGGTTATGTTTTAAAACAATTTACTTTTTACTGTAGAAAATATATTTGGGAATCAGTTGAATGAAGATTTTAAAGCAGCCAAAATGAACTATGTTGTGTGATGTACGGGTAAACGATTATCATCAGAAAAGAGTTTAGAGTTTTTTTTTAATTTGGTAAACTTCCATCTTTTAAAAATTCCGGAAAATTTTGTTGTTACTTACCCAATGGTTTGTATGTACTAAATTTGAACAAAATCAGACAAATATTGTGACGTCTAGAGCATTTACCAAAACACACACACACACACACACACACACACACACACACACACACACACACACACACACACACACACACACACACACACACACACACACACACACACACACACAACACACACACACACACACACACACACACACACACACACACACACACACACACACATCCACATACATACATACAAACCTTGAGCCAAAAATAGTGTCAACTCCAAAGGGTGAGATCGATTAGGTTAGGTTAGGTTAGGTTAGCTGGTCTCAGATGCAGGTGATCTGCATAATTGAGATTATAACAATTAGTAATTCTATTTTAGAAATTAACTAACATCAAAAACTGAAAAAATGTTCCGTAAATTTATCAGAATTCAATAGAAATTTTACCAGAAAAAAGTTTTTTTTTTACATTTGAAATAATTTAACGAACAAACCTTGTAAAGTTGTCACACTATGGATATAAGGCAGGGCAAGGGGGTGACAATCAAAACTGGTAAAGAAGCAGTGCATAAGGGATGAAGACTGAAGAGAGAAGGGGGTTGAAACTAGAAGGGAGGCTGAAATTGCTAAAAAGAAACACAAGGGTAGTAGCTTCGTTACAACTCTCTAAACTTAGGGTTATCAATTTCTTACAGTCCACGCGTTTCGTCTTTGTTTGAGACTTTTGTTTTATTTGTTGCTTATTTTAAAATGGATAAACTTGTGCCGTAGAGGGGAATAATTACATAACTCTAATTATTCTAAGGGTAAGATCGCTGAATAAAATTTATCATTATTATAAAAACAAAGTTAAGAATTTGGGTTCAATTTTTCAGAAAAAGAAAATACAGTTGAGTATGATAGATCATTTTCATTGATATTTCTCGTAGGCTGAAGTATCTTTACTGTTTTTGCCACCCTTAAAATTATAAAAATAAAACTTTTTCACCACCAGAAGCTGTTTATTCATTATGCAGAATTGTAGGCATACATGACCACCATTTTGAAAACTAAAGGCCATTATTTTTTGTACCATACATATTAAGAGAATAGTTTGGAGTAAATTTTACTAAAATCCATCATAAATATAAAACTAAAAATATTGCTAGTGACTATTTTAATAATTATATGGTTATGCGGTAAAATGTGAAATAATTCTTATTTTACACCGTAGAAAACGAATCCGGGTTTGGATTAGGCATAAATGAAATGTCGCAACTCTACACAATGCGTTATGACTTGTAGAAGCTAGAAAGGTAGCTCATGTACTACTGAAGATGGTGACTTCGTTGTCGAAGCGTGTTTCAATAAATAAACGTATTATTTCTAAGAATTTGTTTTCAAGTTTTATTCTATTGAGTTTCCCATCTCATAATTCAAGCTCAATAAGTATTTCTAGAGATGAGGATTAATTTTCGTAAATCTTTTTAAAAGGCTGCTCTCTTTTTACCAACACATTTTTTCCCCACACGAAATTTCAACGGAATCATTTTGACAATTGAAGAAAAGAAATCTGGATAAAAGTGTGCTTCTAAATCAGTTACAAGAACATTTTAAATGCATATTATTATAATATATACGAATTCGGTGACATGGCTCAAGAAGATCTAAGGCAAAAACAAAATCTTAATCGTACCACATTTTTTTCTATTTTTCGAGAGAAGATAATGAACCTTTATAGTGGAACAAACAAACAACTTAACTCGAATGACCTACTCCTGTGGAAACTGCAATCATTAAATAAATAAAAATACTCGTACAATTTTTCACAAAAACTACTTTAATTATGCAATACAAATACAAGACGACATTTCAATGACTAAGTCATCATCCTCAGTAATTACAAGAACACAAAGTCTACTGACACATGTAATATGACTGACCAGTAAGGTTTGTGTTCATGTAACAACTGAGAATGAGGTCTTAGTCATTGAAACGTCGTCTTGTATTTGTATTGCATAAATGAAATGGTTTTTGTGTGAAATTGTGTTTTATTTATTTGGTAAAATAAATAACAACCACATTCATATGCTCTAACATAACCACGAATTCTTAATTAAATTTAAATTATTTGTTTTTTTAACTGTTACATTTTAAACAATCATAGCCCCCCCTACCTTCAAACATAATAATAACGCATATTATAAAGCAGGAGTACTGAAAACATTTCTACACTTCAACCACCAACCCCCAAAACTGAAGGGAAGAATCGTTAAAAATTAGGAATGGAGGAGGGGTGGTTTTATCCCCCGACAATGACACTCCAGACTCAGCTTAACTTTGGACAAAACCGCCTTAGGGATTCCCATACAACTCAACCACTGACCGTTTTGTATGTTACCTAAATGAAGTTTGACTACTCAGTTCAAGTAATGGTATCCAATGATATTATGTGAAATGTCATACTCCGGGATACTACGTTGAACTGCCATTTTAGAGTTCGACACCTTAAACTGTGATTATAAGGACACTTCTCAATGATGTAAAGTCTGGGTGATCTACTGAAACCCGGCGAGAGTACCAACAAGAGTGCAGTATCAGTAAGACATCCCTAGAGCATAGATAGTAGCCATTTCTTTAACTACAGCAGTAACTATTCATTTTCGTGTATGACATCTTGTAGGAACTTGTTGCCGGAAAATAATTAGAGCATCAAAGATCGTAGCCGATTCAAAGATGCTTTAAAGTATTTTTGAGTAAGATAAATTGACTAATTTCTGGCGGTTGTCTGATGTTAAGGTTTACGTGAACATGTGTGTTTCAGAAATCGTTTGTTTACCTTTACTTTATTTTTTTATATTTTAAATTAAAGCGTTTGTTTATATTTTGTATGATTTATTGTTAATATTGACTACTATTATTTCTTTAAAGATGTCTTTTGTATGTGTGTATAATGTTTTGTAGAAAATTTTTAATTATATTATTCTATTTGTGATCTTATTTTTTTATCACGTAATTTATTTTCGGTAATCTGTTAAAGAATAAAGCATTTGTATTAGGTTAATGGAAGAGATGATTCCCACTTACTATGAACCTAACTTTACTAACCTTACTTAAATTTTATATTTATTATTATTATTTATTATGAGAGGATTCTGATGAAAGGTCATCGAGGTCCAAAACGATGATTTCGAGGGATCAGAAGAAGTCAACAAGGAACTATACTTGAAGTGACCCTGCGTGTGGTCATTTTGGGATTTATTGACTTTATGTGAAGAGAGGAAATCAAAGAGAAGTGTTTCAGAATCAGCTTTAAGTCCTGAAATGATCCAGAGCAATAAAGTATCTCCCACAAACGGTGGTAAAAGAAGCTCTAACTGGGCAGTGACAGGAGAGATATCAACATCCATAGAAGGCTGTTCGTAAGGCCTGAAGACTTTGAAGGTACTGATCCTAAGGAGTTTGAGAAGGTTATGCGAGGAATTCTAGCTAGTTCATGTATACACGAGTGTTCATATTTTTATGAAGGGTAACAGTTAAAACTAATGGATCAGTGTTACGTCATCATATGTTGTTGCATCAACTAAAATGTAAGAACTGGTTTTATTTATCCATTTACTGATGATTGATCATAATTTTAATCCTATTTACAGCTCATTTATTTCAAAGCTTTTTTAATTGTTGGAAATCTAAATTTTAAGGAACGAAAGTGGATCCAGGAAAACACTGAAACTATTCCTAGTAACTGGGAGAAATAATTTTGCACTAACTATTCAGATTTGCATTTTATAAAATGCAAAATAACTCCGAAAGAACAGTGTCGGTTCTTAACGCAAAGAAATGTGCTTGTTCTGTTACTATTACGACTGTGGCTAACGCACCATTGGTTACTAGAGTGACAAATAAAAGCTTCGATTGAACTTGATATATCAAGAACATCTTTACAGAGGCTGTAGCGTAGTCTCAGTCAACGTGTAACGCCCAACACTTATCCATGGTTTGTTGGAGGATGGCGCTGACAGGAGCTTCCAGTGTGCGAAATTGTGTTAAACGAACAGAGGAAAGGAAATGGAGTCTTGATGAAGATATTGTGCTCTGACGACGCTTGTTTTAAGTTAAGTGGGGCTATAAACCACAAAACTGCTTTTATTATTTGCAGGAAACACAACCACCACCCCTCCCTTCAACCATTGAAAACATCTATAGAAGAATGATTGTAAAGCCAGAACACTTTAAGTATAAATCCTATGGGCGTCGAAAGGAGTCTATATTTAACAGTAATTCCAAAACTGCCCATAATCTTGCGACTCGAGAGGGTGAGAAAGTGAAACAGTTGGTCTCTAGTGAAACTTACTGTTATCAGTGACTACCTTCAAAATGAGCAACACAGAGCAGCAACTACATCATCTGATAAATTGTTCAGTTTAATAATAACATAACAACAATTTACTCTACCTATAACTTTCGAATTTGGGAAACTTGTTATTGTAATGTAGATCAGTACGAAACACCTGCTATA
Organism: Aphrophora alni; assembly: GCA_963513935.1. Classification (NCBI taxonomy): domain Eukaryota; kingdom Metazoa; phylum Arthropoda; class Insecta; order Hemiptera; family Aphrophoridae; genus Aphrophora; species Aphrophora alni. The sequence continues at coordinate 64,159,340 of OY740773.1, read as the reverse complement.
ACTATATTATACTTAATATAAGTATATTAAGGGAGAAGGTATAAATATGCTACACTTTATAATAATAGCATTGAGCAAATGCTTACAACTACAATACGTTATAATTTGCCGATAGATATCAGAATATAAAATGTATGATTTAATATTGAAACTTATAATTTGTAAAAAAAGGGTCGATCAATTAGTTTAGCAGAAAGAAGTAATTGGATAAATATGTCATACGCCCTAAAGCAATCTAACGCTCTCACATGCTATCATGATGCAAAACATTTACATCATCATAGGTGGGGTACCATATGAATTGAAGGTTCTTTGCCTTCACGTTCTAAATACGGTAAGTTTGTAAATGTGATGTTTTAGCTTATTTATTGATTTAATGCCACAAAAGGAAGTTATCTGCTTAATATTAATCAAGAAAAATGTCTTAGAAACAGTAATCATATTTAGTGGCAAAAATTGTTCTAATGATTAAAAACTAAAATTAAAAAGCAAGAATTATCGTCATGAATATAAATAATATTTTGCAACAAAGTAACTTAATTTAACGTAACTTTAAAGAGAAGAAATAGTTATCAATAGAAAAATAATTATTCTACAAGCAAAATCGTATTTGTTAGGGAGGATTATTCTCCAAACAAAACAATAATAAATAAATTGAAAAGCAAGAATTACTATTGATGTAATAATTATTTCCCAGAAGCAAGAATCATGTTTGAGCAAGAATTTATACTATGAAATATGAGTTTCAAAGGCAAAAACTATTATTGCAGTACTTTATAATTATTTTTAGAAGAATTATTTGCATTTAGTAATAAAACATACTCTAAGAAGGAAAAATTAACTTTAACATTAAAAATTATACTAGAGGTGAAAATCCTTATAAGTAGAAATTATTTCTAGAACCTTAAACAGCTTCAAATGGAAGAGTTATCCTTTGATGAAATAATCATGTTTATAAGCACCTAAAACTAGTTACAAAAGGAATCAAATCTATCCTTTAAATTCAGAATTATGAATAATATTAAGAATTATTCTAAGGAACAAAAACAACTTTTAATTGAACATTGATCATAAAAGGGGGGGAATGGTTCAACAGTAAATTCATCAATGGTAAAATGTGTCCTAATTAATAAATTAGCTTTAAAAGAAAAAAAAATATGTAAATTGTTCTTAATAAGAATTAATATCGGAAAAGGCAAAAATTAGCTTCAAACGGAATTGCTTAATAATTATTTTAGGAACATATTTGCTATTAGTAGCAAGTAATATAAACATAAAATTAATTGAACGTTCATTTTAGAAGTAATGACACGATTCGACACTTATTTACCAACATAATAAAATTATATTAATTAAGTACCGCATACCAAAACTCATGTCCTATTTTTTAGAAATTCTAAAATTTGTAATGGTCTTTATGAAAACTCCAACACCTGAGAACATGAAATGTTCACCAATCCTCCCATACTACCCATTAATGTTATGTGACACATTACTCGTGCGTGTGTGTGTGTGTGTGTGTGTGTGTGTGTGTGTGTGTTGTTATTAAAAAAACCAGAGGTCTCAGATATTTAAGTTTAAAATTCCAATAAAGATCATTCAAAACTAAACATGGAACGTACGGGTGAAGAGCCGCAGGTCCATTAATCGATTATCTACCTTGACCAATAAATGCAAATTGCATTAATACATATAGAGGTCGGTAACCCTAACCTTACTCTAGTATAGTATAACTTTCTTCCGTGAAAGTAATGGCGATGTACTGTGAAATATATCTCGTGCGAGGAAGGGTTTCATTTCATCGAGGCAGTAAGGTAAGATTTTGTTGTTTTGACAATTCTCGTTTTGAGCTCCAAACACTATTTTAGACTTCTAGACTATTTTCAGAATGGTTTGGAGTTATGAATTAATTGTCCACGTGGGTTAATTAATTATGAATAAGTTTGTCACGTATTATCCAGTCAATACAAAAACAGATTGATGTAGAATGGATGTCTTAAGAATGGTTAGATTTTGATCTCAGAATTTTGAGAATTTTAGTTTTGTAACATATTTTGAATACCTTGTATGTGTAAGTTGAATTAATTACGGAAAAGATATAAACTAAATATATTTTATTGGCCGCCATTTTTAAAATATTTGTTTTTCTGAACTCCAATAGGTTTATATATATATATATATATATATATATATATATAATGAAGAATTTTCCGTATGAAATTTTTAGTTTCTATCTCAATTTTCGTGGATAAAAAAAAATACAACAAATTTAAATGACAGAAGTTTGAGTTAATATAATCTATTTCCACATTTACAATACCTAATTATTAAAATACGCAGCAAAGAGGATATACAATATAAAGAGAATAATTATGTGTGAATTATCAATAAATAATTGGTGGTCGAAATAAACAACAAGACACAAAATACTTCCTGATTAGTTTAGTTTGGGAAACTAGTCCGTCTAGATTTTTTTATAAAATACAATTCCTAAAGAATAAAATACAATATGAAGTCTAAACATCGTATGAAGGTTCATTGTTTTAAAAATGGTTTTTAAAAGTTATACCTAACATTTTTCCTAATATGACCCAATTGTAATTTGTTACGTTAAAATTGTATAAAACCATTACGTAAAAAGTTTATAAATTATCAATGTTTGCCCTTTTAATAAAGTATGTAATAACCTCTTTCTTTTTATTGAGGTCAAAGTGTTGTCTATAAAAATAATAATTTTTGGAAATTGGTCAAGACACATAACGGCTATTCTGCGGTCTCTAATCTGCATCAACAAGAATACACAATTCAATATGATGTACAATTTCAAATATATATAACAAATTAAAGGGCAATGACAAAACGTTACTACAATCAATCGCTTCACGGTGACAGAGTACGCAAGACTCAATGCTCCAATTTATTGGACGTCATCTGGGATAGCGACTAATTTTATTTCAAATTCCAAAAATATGAAGTATTAGAAAACATCTACTGTTATAGTCAAAAAAATTTCATACCGAAAACTCAGTTATTATTTTACCAACAAAACAAGTAATACATATCGTACACATCTTTTTAAGAATTTATAGTTTTCCAGATATTCGAAAATTTCATTACGAAACAATTTTGTGTAAATTTATCGTTCGTTTGCTTATTTATAAAGTCACGATTGAAATGTCGAAAAAAATTTAGAATCAGTCAGTTTGATAAAAATTGTATTTATAAAAATAAACTAAATCAACCAGATAGAAGCCAAAGAAAGCGTTTCCAGATAAGAGTTATATAAATATAAACTTTATTCCACGTTTCAGAAGCAAATTTTTAAGAACTCAAAGGTCTGTTTTTCAAAATTTTAAAATATAAATATAAATCTACCTAAATTTACAGATTTCGTTAAAAGAAACATTTAGGGCAAGTTGTTTTTCATTAACTTTTACCATTTCAAAATGACGGTTTTATTTTTAAAATGTGTTTTACGTCTTTCTCCTTCTTTACATTTCTGATTAACGTAAACAATTTAAAAAACCCCCGTCCTTAATCGATATGCAACAAGTTCAATTTCTCAAAATATATCCAAATATATGTCCCGAAATTTTAATTACCATATAATAACATTTTTAAACGGTAAGTCCATTAAAAACTAAACACAAATTTTAGATTTTTGTCTCTGTTTTAGTTTGTAATTGGAGCTAAAAATTTGATTTTTAAAGTATTTTCTCAATAAAATAAAATCACATTAGGTAATTTTAAACTGTCTGGTGATGTGGTTGTCGCATGCCTAACAGTATAAAATGAATAAAGAGTAATAAATAAAACAAACTTCAAAACATTTAACCTAATTTATTGATGAAATCCAACATTTTGGTAATAATACACCTTACAATATCTCATTTTTGGCTCCCATTCGTAAACTGCAAATGTTACTAAAATGTAAAATTAGTAACAAATATATATATATTTATAACAAAAGATGAAAATAAGTAACATAAAGTCCATTATTTCATCACCGAAAAGCAGAAGGCAGCACTTGTACAAGGTTAATACATCGAAAACAAAGACTTGTCGGTAGGGCGAGCATACTAATTGTATAGCTGGTAATAAAGCAAAGCGAATCAGAAGAAATAAATCACGGTGACCAAATTGACAACGGTCTGCTATACAGCACGAACACCTGCACTCCTGGGAACAGGAATTAAACCATTTATTTAAGGAAATTAGTTAATGAGCGGCAAATTGACGAAGAAAAGAAAAGTTTCCGGATTTTTGGAGAATGTTAATTGTACTTTACCGGTTTAGTGAAACGTTGTACTTTCTTTTGTCATTATACGATAATGATACATGATGTATTGTAATTTGTATATACGAGAGAGGGAAAAAATTGATCTAATAATAAGAATAAAACTGGAAGCAATTATTCCATTTAATACATATTTATGTCTCAATGTATTTGAGAACATTTTTATACAGTTTTGCATCCCCTATGTGTCACAGAGATCTTAAAAACAAAAGCAAATGAACGTTGCAAAAATATTGCACTAATTTTTTCACACACTCTTCTCAAAACCAAAAATTATATTCTTCTTGACCTCCGCCCAGCCCAAATGTTTCCATTCTAATTACGTTTGAAAATATTCTTTACTATAATTTTTTTTCTTATGGATTTCTTATGATATAGAAGGGCCTATACCAATTTGGACTCTGCAAATTTCATGTAAAAATAAAATAAATTAAAATCCATGTATACAAATAAATACATTTAAATAAACACTAAGATTGCTTTTCTTGTGTTGTTAACTCGACCTATGAATTAAATTGAATTTCAGTTCTTAATGTCGATGGTCAAAGTTTATTTTTATTTCTTGCCCATTATTAATAAACCATAATTTGCTTTCTCTTTTTTATTCGGCACACTAATCAGGTGCATTAATCTTCATACTTCACTTTAATTTAATTAAAATCATTATTGGATTTTTTCAGAAGTTGGTAACAAAATTGATCTCAGAAAGGTAAAACGTTCATATATGACTTCAAGTAAGTGAAGAAAGTCCATGTCTACCCGTCTTCTAGGAACCCCAAAGAGAAAACTATGTCCATATGTACCCTCCTTACATACAGCTCAGGTGACCTTAAGTTTAATATTTAAGCAGAAAACTCAAAATATATTTTTTGAACCATCGCAATATATATTTTTTAATTCTTATAAGAAAGTAAAACGTGAGGCGAATGGGCTTTAAAACTGACTTGTTTATATAAAACCGTTATATTCCAGTTTTTGGTTATATGGTGAAAGATTTTGAAATGTTATCACACCATTTATTTCAAATCTAATCTTTAGTTTCTTCAACTAGAGCTTTTAAAATATAAAATAACGATTTTAAGTTTAGAATACTTTTTAAATTTTACTCTATTGAAACAAAGTGTTAAAATTTTCTTATTTTACATTACCACTTACTTAATATTTATTACACTATAAAAATCTTTAGACATTCTGACAATAAAAAGATGTTATCCTACCACACTAAAGTCTTATGAAATTAATCTTAAACACATTTCGCCTAAATATTCGCATTTTGCTAAACACATTCTTATCTCAGAAAGAAGAACATCCCGCTCCCCTCCTACAATCCGCACTTAGATTGTGTCATTAGAGTTTCCACCCCCTTATAACTGCCGTCTTAGATTTTATTTTAAGGAGACCATTTTCTTGCCCACTCCCTTGAACATAAAAGTTAACTTGGCGTGAAATTTGATAAGCAAATAGGGCACTGCTTTTAATATCGTGGAAAATTATCTACATTCGTTTTGAAATTATTATTGAATGTAAAATGTCTTAAATATATGTCAAGACTTTATATAATTTTAATTTATGTTTTCCGTAGTGTTAATTTCTTTATTTATCTCCCTTTATTTAAGAAGAGGATTACATATTTACACAATTATAATAACAATTTCAATACGTTTCTAGCTGGTTTATTTCATTTTTAGGTGAATATATGGTATGGGTTAAATATTGATGTTCACCATTTTGGATCTGACTGTTTAAAAGTTTGCAGGACATAGCAGGAACTCTCTCTCTGTTATAACCACTCCCATCTAACTACATACTAATTCAGTGAGAACTTGCTCCTATATATAAATATAAATCTGATTTTTGAAAGAAGATTTTACACCACACTTTATCCAATTTTATTAAAAAGAATTTATATTGAATGGTAAATAAATTACACATATAATTTTTTTGTATTTTAAATTATTCACTACTCGATAAAGAAAGTGAAAACTGTAAAGTTACCTCTTCAGACCACCCCTAGGAGACACCTTAAAACCAGGAGTTTTAATATAATATGTCCTCCTTAAAACTTAATTCACCGCCATAAATGCAACAGATTCCTTTTAATTAGAAACTTTATAAAAGTAAATAATACTTTAACCATAAAGAAGTAATTTTCCCGAAATTGTTATCAGTTATAATATTGTTACAGCAACAAATTAATTCTGTAATACACAATTAAATGTTTTGTGGATTTCAGACAAAGTAAATAAATTATAGCCTTATCTTATGTTTAAAATGCCGTAAGAATTACGTTGGATCTAGAAGTGTAGAAATGATATCAACTTTATTAAATTATGATATATTTTTAATCCTTTTGAAAAGTAATTTTAAAATAACTTATTCACATCATTTGATATCGGTGCTATAGACTTATTTTAAAGACTTTAGTGAATAATAAGTTTTACTATTATTCCTAAGAGCTACGTTTTATCAAAATTATTAGGATACATTTTAATTTCTATGCTTTGGTTTTATGGCTGGTAGTTCAAATTTTTGAATTTAGGAGCTAAATTACCAATTATAAATCAAATTGTCCGATGGTTTCTAAAAAAATAGTTTTGATGTCATGCAGCAGAGCCGTTTTAGCTGTGCTAGTGACGCTGTTTTTTGTATCCTGTTTTTGTAGTGGTTTTATTCTACCTGATGAATTTTTTATAAAAACATAAGACTCCTTACTTCTGTAAACTATAGGATAAAGGTTTTTATAATGCATATATCTTTCAATAATATTTTGTGTGTGATATTTTGTGAATGTTGTGTTATTTCTAACACAATTTATAGGGAGAGCGGGTGTTTTGACCAAGAGGTCTTTCTCAACGCTGTCCCCTTTTCGTTCACCTAAAGTAACTTGACACTAAAAATAATAACCTTAATGTATAAACTATTAAGATAATCAAGTCATGAATAATTAATTCAAAAATCTAGGAAACTCAGTTCATTAAATAAAATGAAAAAAATAAATTATCGCAACAAATTTTTTTATCAGTATTTATTTAATTAGTTGCAATAACTCGAAATCATTTTACAATTCTATATTTGGTAATAGCTTTTTTATGGTAAATAAATTTTCTCTTACTTTATGGTATATTAGCAACAATTAGCATCAATGATAAAAATGCTCATAGATTTTTATGATTTTTGAACTAAAACTTTATGTAATCAATCTGAGAGTTATTTTTTAATTAAATATAATTTTAAATAGAAGATATGTACGGTTTAGAGAATAAAATGGCAATAAATTCGAAATAAATTAATTTGAAGCTTGTTTTATTTGAAGGACCGAATTTGTGACATGTGTATTTAAACCTCTGATAAATACTTGTGTTTTTAACACTTAATGTAATCAATTTAAGTGTCATTTGTTTTATTGTAAATTTGACACTGATCATAACACTGACTGTGAAACGTTTCATTGTCCTTGAGAAGGACTTATTTTTTAAAGCCTTAACGATGTGGATATTTAATCCCTTAAATGTTTTTTCTCCAAAGTCAGGACCTAATTAAATCGCTTTCTAATAGAAAATTGTAGATTCATCCAATCCGAACAAAATCCTCTAGTCCGAGTATAAAATAAGATTTACAAACATGCAAGAATTGCTTGTTTAATAGTACCAGACGTTAACTTTCATACTATGTACTCTCATTTTTCATCTTAGAATAATTATGTCTAATTTATGATACGAGAAAGTGATTCTTTTTTAGAACTGCCATTTTTTGTTTTTAGATTTTACTATGAACTACAAACCTTTTTTAAATAAATTATGAAATTCGTTGTTTGTAAGTGTAATTTGTTAATAAAGTAAAACATTTTGCGAATCCTTATCTATAAAAGGAAATAATGTCTCTTAATTCAAGATATAGAACTGGCACAAGTGTTTCAATTAAGGAGGTTTACACAAGGAAATAAACTGTAAACAAAAGGAATTCTCTGATGTGAACTAATATATTTTATTTGACTTCCGTGAGCCTTAAAACTACTCTAAACCCGAAACTTCATTATCTGACTCTATGTCTCTCATTACATTTTGAATCTATATTAAAAACTCAGCATATAAAACTGAAATATTTCAAATTTAAGCCACTACTATGTAGAATTAGACAGTAGTTTAAATACGCATAACATTCATGGACATTAATTGCAGCCTATGATCGACCATGTTGCCATACATTATATCTGCACGACTCATACACAGGGCAGTTATTATCTGCATCAATTAGAAAGAGAACTTTTTATACGTTTTTTTTTTTTCGAAAAAGGTAGAAATTTCAATTGCTTTTATAAGCTAATGATCGCCTAGGTCTCGCGGCCATCACGACCAGCTATACGCCATGTTTATTATTCTCAGATGATTTTAAATTAAAATGAGTCACTCCTAGATTTCTTACCTAGTTCTCCATTGTATGACTCCAAGTTAACGTCTATTTATTAGTATCCGCAAACTATCTATATTGAACATGGCTTGTCTCAAGTGAAGTAAATCAAATAACTTATTTATAGATGATAAGTTCATATTAAGAATTTTTTCTTTTATTTGCCTCTCATACTGAAAATTATACTAAGATTATGAACGTCTTTTCCAGCTAAAGTTAATTAAAAAAACTTTGGACGAACTTTCCCATATCCCCATTGGCAATACCATACTAACTAAAAATAACATATTCGCCATTTCCCCCAAAATTTCTCTATAGTACTAATACGTAAGGAAGACAAAGATTTAGTTATCTTTAGTATTTCATTCACCTCCATCCCCAGTATTTTTTAAGGGAGATAACTTTATATAGAAGGGTCATTTCTTATTTTATGGATATTTAAAAATATATATATTTCAAAAGCTATTTATATTTTTAAATACATCTAAGCTTGTTTCTGGTTTCATTAGATCGTCTTTAGTTTATAATACGAAATTTTACAGTTATAAATAATATAAATAAAAGGATAAAACCTCATCTCACAAAAATAAAATTGTAAATAATCACATATCATACCATATGATTTACTAACATAAATTCATATCATAAATCATCAGAAGATTTTTAATTTGTAAATATATAATTTTACATGTAATAAAAGAAAAATGAATAATAACAGCAAAAAGATAAAGTTGTAAATGGAAGAAGGAAAAGAAGAAGGTGTTGAAAACAAGAATGTTTTGAAACATGACAATAATTGGAATTAAAAAATATTGAATGGAGGAGCATCTTTTAAAAATGTATATCTAAAATAAAAACTAATAATAAAAGAATAATTTGAACTATCGAAGTCCTGTTAATAATTTACCATATCTATAAATAAAATAAAGTGGATTTGGTGAGTAACAACAAATCAATCAATATACATCAATCCACAATTATCAGCCTAGACTTTTTTTTAATTTCAAAAGTTTTGAACTTAATAACTAGATGAAAATCAAAATTTACAATATACAAAATAACAATAGTGAATTTAACCAACTATAAATTATTTAAAATTTTAAAAAGGCAACCATATTGATTGTATTCATCTCGTAATCGCCACAAATTTTCATTCATTTAGTTTAGGTATGTTATTGTATTTGTTGTAAGATTTTTTCAATTTGTTTGTAATCAAATCATTTGAATTGGAGTAACGAAAAAAAATATACATTTATATTGTGCTAAATTAAAGATTTGTTTAAGATTTCCAGTAGTAAAATGAAGGGCTATCCCAATAGAATGGTTATAATAATTGTAATTATATATTATTAATAAATACAAACATAATTATACAAAAATTCCTTATTTCATCAATTTACTTATTCCTTTATTTATAAATATAAATCGTATTTAATTCAGTTTAATGACACCGGGAGAGGTTCAAGTTCGGTCTATTGTAAATTATTCTCAAACCGTTATGTCTTTACATTTGTAATTTTACAACACTGGTTTGGATAATTAATCTTTACATAATATCAAAACTGGTAGAACCTAATGAGAAAAAAATCTAGTCTTTTATAACACATTATTTTTAATTAAAATATATTCATCATAACTAAGTAGATCAGTCGGCCCTCTCGTTTTGGCTGTATACTGTACAGAAGACTTACCTTAAAAAGGATACATCCATGAACAACTTTACATCATTTTCTTACTCTAACGTTTTCTATACTACGTATATATGAGAAATTTAAAAAGAATTATTTCCAAACTTAAAACTGAGTAAAACGAGAAAGAGATATTTTCCATCTTTTTTTTAATTACTGATTTGGTTTTTATAATTATTTCAACATTATAAGTTGGCTAAATTTTTAAAACTTATATAAGGAATTTTCATTCTGAATTCCGCAATAACGTTTACTGTAGCTGCCATAAACTTTTGTGTACAAACATTTTCACTGTTTTTTAAGATAAAACCTGTGCTTAGGAGATGTTTGTATTTTTTTTTTTTTATTTTAATGTAACAGCAAATATTTCTTGTTGAAACTCCATATTCAATGTTAAAATAAAGCAATAAAGCTTAAAGTTTCAAAATATTTTAATAATATAAATGAACTACAATTGTAATTTGAGTTTTAGGAATTCTTTAATATAAATTGTAAGATATATTGAATATTTCCGGCATTCTCAACCGCTTATTTAAATCTTATATATTTGAATGTATCAAACAGTTTGTGTGGAATGGTTCTCATTGTCAAGAGTCTATGCAGTAGCCATAAGGGCCCTCTGTTATTTATCATAAGTGTTGATAATTTTCTTAAACTGTTTAAACTTCAAGTAAGTTGATTTCACAATTTTATAGTCTATGAGTAGAGGTTTTAGGCAGTTATAGATTCTGTAAAGTATAACTTACCTAAAACTATTCTATCGTTTTAGTATAACTGTTTCTCTTGAATCTGTAAGACCCAAACTCTATATTTAATCTGAGTGATTATGGCGTAGTAAACGACTTTATAGTCATGACTAATTGTAGTTCATCTTCAGGGAATTCACTTAAAACAAAATCACGTTTGAGAGTAGAATATTGGTTTTATAGTTGCTGGAATATAAAAAATATTTATCTTATTACAGAAATTAAATCACGCTGAGACTATAAAATATGTTATTAGAAGTCGCAGATTATTCCGTCCATGAAGATATGGTTTAATCATTTAGAATAGTAGCAGTCATGTAATACACCTCATTTTTCAATCCTATAAAATATTAGTTTTGATGTTAAAGTATTAACCATTAATTTGTATTATATTTCTAGGAGTGTTAAGTTTGGTTAATTAACTGTAGTAACTGACAGAACGTATACGATTATTATGAAAGTACTGATGATTTTACAAAACAATATTATACGGTATAACAATACTTACTAGATACTAGTAAAATATTGACAATTTAACTCTTGAATATCGAAAAAAAAAAATTACCTGAAGCTGAATTTTACATGCAAACCTCAATTTGTTTATTATTGCCTTAATATTGCCTTACAAACTCTTTAAAGTTAATTTTGCCTTAATATGAAATTTTACCAAGTACCAACTTTGTTTAAATACTCTTGAATATAACAATTAGTGAACATACAAACAAATAAACACACACACTCTCTCTCTCACACACACACACACACACACACACACACACACACACATACATACAAAAATATACTGATAAGAGTAGTAGACAAATAAGTAATAACAGAACAAATTTGGTCCGAAAATCTTTAAATTTAATTGGGAGGAGATAACCATAGGAGGCCTGGGAAATCCTATTAAACAAACTAATGTAAATATTCCGTTTAAATCTGCGCAGGGAGTGACTACTATTACAAGAGTTAAACTTAATGAAAAATAGGTTATTCATCCAGAAAAAAGTTATGTAACTATTCCGTTGGCACAAACCGCTTTTGTTCAGTTGACCTGTGAATATCATTGGTGTTTGTATTTTATTGTGGTAGTTCTGTTGATTTGTAGTTTTCTTGATCACATTTGTATACGATCTTAGTAGATTTGACTAGTCAGGCCTATCTTTATCCCTGGATTTCTTCCTTAGGTCACGATTTTTAGTTTTAATTTCGAGGTCATGCTGACCATTTTCATCGTTACATTTTCTAGATTTATCACTTGATCACTCTCAAAATGTCGTCAATTAATTTTTATATACTTACTTAAATGACGGAAAACATCTGAAAAAATTTAACCAATCACATTTAAGTAAGAAGTACATTTGTTGAATAAAAGAATTTACAACTTTTTTTGGTTCAAATCCTAAACGTAAAACATACCGGTGATTTTGCATTTAAGAACAATGTGGTTGAATACTATATTACAACAGTTACAAGAACTCTGTAAAAGATGAATGTTCCGTTAATAGACTTCAATGAATTCTTTATATTGTGGCCGTTAAATTGTAACAATACTTTACACAACTGTGTAATAATAAACCCAGTTTATTTGTTCTCTGAGGTTCTTGTAATAAATTGATATTGTGTCATAGTATTCCTGTTGGTTCTATGATAATTTCTGAAATAACCTGTACAATACATTGCACCAACTTACTCACATATCTACACTTCCTCAAAACCAAATACTAACAACAAATAATATACGTAGCCATTTCCAAGAAATAAGTAAGGAAGGGGAAAATGGTCCAACTCGATTAACAATGTGTAATTTATTTTAAAGTGTTTAATAAAGCTAAAAGGGTACTTTGCGTGGAATATAAACTCATCCTAAAAGTAAATTTTATTTGTAGGGAAATATAACAACTAACTGTAATTTATTTTTTTTTACTTGCAATTTGGCACACTGGTCTAGTTAATTAATCTAAAAATACCTCCATAATTTAAACAAATTGAAACATTCAATTTTGGAAAAAAAAACTAAATTTTGAGTTTGTTTTTATACCAGCTACCTCAATTTAACCTTAAAAATGCCTGGGGATATGAACAAAATATACTAAATATCTCAATAAAATAAATTTGTATAAATCTATCAACTAGTTTTTCGTTGTCGAGCACTACAAAGAAAACAGAAAATTGGCAGACATCATTCCGAAAACAACTTTTTTGGAATCGGAAGAGATATTTCTACTTTTCTGTACATCGATTTTTGACATTTCACATACTCTATTTCCCTATACTTCGTATGTATCAGATAATATTTAAGGGAAAATATAATATAGAATAACTGAACGCTAAAAATAAATTAACTGTTTTTGTTTTTGCATCTTCAGCTTTTTAAGAATGTAGAGTATGGTAAACGAAATTTACAAAAACCTTTAAAACGAAAAATATTATTGTTTATGGAACAATTATTAGTTAAAATCTATTCTCAACAAACTATTTCAGAATATTTATTTCAATATTTGAAAGAGAGATTTCAAAATTAAGTGATTGTATAAGTAGAATGCATTTCAATCGTTTCAGTAAAGGTTTGCTAAATCTCTTTTAAATAAAACTTAATTTTCTCTTTGTTACTACCAATAGTTGATATCAAAACTTATACAGTCATTCTGTTCGTAACGGGTTAAACTTTGTCCTCAGAAAGTATGAACTTGGTAAATTTGGTTTTTGTTTCACAGTTACCAATTGTTAGATGATATAATGCAGGTTATTGTGTTCGTACAAGGTGGTGGATCTCTTGAGTTACAACTTTCTGTATGATATAGGCATAATATATTTTTTGTTTAATTAGACGGTTTATAATAAAGCCATTTGGAGGGATTTAGAAAATATATTCTTTGTTTCAAGTATATCGAGATTTGTACTTAACTTTCTTTATACCAATAATTTTTTACAGGGCCAGAAAAGAAGTGTGTTGAATTTAGAATTGTTTTTAAAGTTTAAATTGTAGGCTTTTATTATTTTACATATGCAGTGTATAGGTTAAATTTGGTAATCGCAAAATATTTACTTCCGATTTTTAATGATCTTCGCGATTCATGGCTTCAGGAAAAAGTGATTTTCGACATTCCGTCCGTCCATTGTTGTCGTCTGTATGTATGTGATCACGATAAAGTCCGCAAAATTAAATTTTATTGGGAGATCAATAGATTTTAACCGATACTCGTCGTATAAGGAAAGTCTATTTAAAACCGTTGTCACACAGGTTTTCTGAACCTTGTAATTGTGCATATCACTACTTACTTAACATTGGGTAGATGTGTATTAAAAAATATCCACACGCTTCGCTCATATCAGTGTCTCGGTCCTGGCGAGCTTCAAAGCTTGTACACATGTGAAGAAGCCTCCACTCATTACCTTGTGTCGTTGACTTAGCACTGCGTAACTATACAAATATCAGTGTCTCGGTCCTGGCGAGCTTCAAAGCTTGTACACATGTGAAGAAGCCTCCACTCATTACCTTGTGTCGTTGACTTAGCACTGCGTAACTATACATATACAAATATCAGTGTCTCGGTCCTGGCGAGCTTCAAAGCTTGTACACATGTGAAGAAGCCTCCACTCACTGCCTTGTGTCGTTGACTGCGTAACTATACAAATATCACATTTTCTTGGGAGGTCATGTTTCAAAAATACATTTCTGACAATAATCTCGCTTTTTATCATCGTAGAGAGGTGAGACTGGTAACGTAACGTGCAAATTGTATAAGGTTAATAACACATGAGGTATGAACAGTTTAAAATGGCCGCCATTTTTATATTTTAAATTTGAATTTTCAGATATTCAATATGAGCCTATGAAATTTACCAAATTTTATTTTTCCTATGTTAACCCTCGAAGTGGCAGTGTTATTTGATTCCATTTTCGATCATTTTTTAATAGTTTTTTTTTTAAATCCAAAACTTATACTAACATTATTTAAAACCCAACTTATTTTATGTCATTTTTCTCTGAGAGTTGCAAAGAATTTATCCGTGAAATGAAAAAATGTTACAGGTGAAGGTTTTGCAGTAAGAAAGTTAGGAATAAAAAATGTACAAAAAAAAAAAGTTAAAACTTCACAGAAAGTGTTTATAAATATATAACTTACTTTTTGTACATTTTTCAAGATATACAAAGGTTCTGTAATATAGTTGTGTATAAAAGTTGGTTTAACAATTCCTACGAGGCCCAAGAGACGAACTTTTGTGTATTACATCTAGAGGATTTGCTAGTGTGATGGGGCTGGGTAAGTACCATGTTGGCGCTCAGTAACTTGTTTTTGTATACATTAGGGAGGTTGAAAAGGAAGTTGAGTGCACTTTAACGTTTGGTTTTACATACTATTTAACGAGTTTTTTTAAAGAGAAAAGAGGTCAGTAAATTTCAAAATGGCGATTTACTTTCAAATTTAAAAAAAGCTCTGTAGATTTTTCATCCAATGATGACCAAATTAGTATCTACAATAAATACATAAGAAAGTTATTACCAAAAAATAAAATTGTTAAAAACTTAACCAGAAAATTATATTAAAAAACTCTAATAATCGGGATTTTGGTCAAATTAAGCATGTTTTGGTTTTACTATTCTTTATACATGATTGATAAAAATAGTCATACAATTTTGAAATGACGGCCATTTAAATGATTTTTCGATAAACCTTTCTTATCTAGGACCTACATGACATGTAATAAGACATTTTTTAAAAACTAAATATCTACATAAAGAATGATGAAGTTAAGTATTAGGATTTCTAAACTGTAAGAGATAAAAACAACTTTTAGGGATTTGATTACATGCTAACTACATTTTGAAAAACTGCCACTATTTTACAACATGGCGAACCACTTAGTAATTTTTATTGCAGTACTATGTATAGAAAATGTAATTTTGAAACGTTTCTGTTCTCGGATATATTTTGATAACTGTTTAGAATTTACGGGCTGTGAAAGATTGGTTGTACTTACTCGGTTTTTAGTGGGTGTTTTTAATTATTGGTTTTACTTCGATTTGGATTTAAAATATAATTTTCTACAGGAAATAAGCCGGAGTGGTTAATCGTATGTATGCAAGTGTATTTTTTAATGATTTGTTCACTCTGTATATTAATCCCAAGTCGAAGTGGTCAACGTGATGTAATTATTAATTTTAAAGTGTTATAAAGTCCATGCTTGGAGATTATATTGGTCCTAGACGTTTCAACAATGTTAAGCCTAGTTTGAAGTCACTATATGCATAGCGATTAGTGCTGACCATATTACGTTCATCAAATGTTATTTACATTGCAGTTCTTAACCTCAGATATTTAAATAATTATTCAAATATGAGCAAATATATTATTTTCCTTCCATTTTTCGTTAAAGTTTTTTTTATTAAACTACCTTCATACTTGTAGCGCTTGTCTGAGCTCAACATTTCCCCCAATACATGACGTTACACAGTTATAAATACTTTCGAACATACCATCTTGCAAAGTTTCATTTTGTAAGGAGTCTACCTCAGGTTCCAATAATAATTTAAATCATTATTCCCCCCACCTGTTTATCTGTCATCTTTACAACGGCCATAAATGTTCTCGAAATTTTACGATCGAAAAGGTTTCATATTATGGCCGTTGTTTTGTCCATTCGCGCACTTTGTGGCCTGCCGAGCATAAATCTCGCCACATTCAGCTAACCGTTGTACAGTAAAATATTCAACTATAATGATACTTCGTCCTAATGTTATTTACAGCTTTGTACTTAAGCTTATTATTTATGACAATTAGAAATTTCTCTTTTTTTTTCTTGTGAAATAAAAGAGCAAACTGTGGAAACTCGATTGTTAAAAGAGAGGTTTTATTACCGGATCGCAAGGGTTGGGAGTATAGTGTTACGGATTTATTTAAAAGTGAGTAACAGAGATTTAGTAAGTGTATTTTGTATAGGGGATATAATTCAGAATAATTGTTGTACGTTTCTGAACTGAGTGTGAAAAGTTTTAAATTCTACGTATCTAAAATTATAGAGTTTTCTTCCTTGCAATGATAGGGTATTGGATTCTCTCTCTCTCTCTCTCTCTCTCTCTCTCTCTCTCTCTCTCTCTCTCTCTCTCTCTCTCTCTCTCTCGTAACCATCGTTTCGAAAGAAAATTAAATTGATAAGAGCCATCATGGTACTTACTTAGGACCATTAGACAATGTAATAGCAGATGTAATTGCCATTTTGACATTTCTAATTCCATTTTTCTGAATCACACTGGTGTGCTGGTATGACCTCACTATAGTTTATAGGTATGAGCTCATCACAGATTTGTTTCTCAAAAACGGTTATACCGATGCAATATGAAGATTAATAACGAAAACCAGTCTGTCAAATCTCACGTTAAAGAAAATTACCGTTCAAGAATAATTAATAAAATATAAAAAATAGCCTTGATAAAAACTCAAGTCAATGAAATACGATTTACACTTAGGACGAGGTTGTGTCACAAGTGATGCAAGGTTAGGCTTTATTTAAACATATATTATTTGTTATAACTCACAAAATGTTTATAAGGACCATATTACAGTTAAATATTGATAAAGTTAGTTCAATGTTTATTATCATAAATATATTATAGCTGTAAAGCTGACCTTTGTTTCTTTTCATTAAAGTAACTCCTGAAACTGTGTGTCAGCTCTGCCAAAAATTTAATTAAACTATAGGTAAAATGATTTTAGGATACGTAAATTTGTCTAGCATAGGCAACCGCTTTAGACATCATATTTCGCTTTGCTTATGTAGCCTATATATTAAATATTCCAAAAAATGCAATTACATTTCTCTAGAAGTCAGGAGTCATCTGAAGTTAGTAACTATATCTAAATCTTACAGTTAGGTTTTCTGTAAGGAATTTTAGAATATTTGACTATGTAGTTTTCTTAGAAACTATTCATTAAACTAGTTTTGTGATCTTTGAGACTCTTATCAAGTACTTAACTTTTAAATGCTTACTCGAAAATTAAGCCGCAGAATTCTTGAATTACTACGTTCCACACCCTATTACATATTTATTTCCTTTATCAAAAACGTATAAAGAAAAGTTTACCCTTACCAACGGATTTATGGTGCTTCTCTAGATATGAGTAACGTTTATTACAAATTTAAAATCTGGAAAGAAAAGTAAACAGTTGTTACTTTACAATAAAATTAGCAATCTATTATTGCTGCCCAGATAAGATTAGCTCAATTGTGTAGATCTCGACCCACTGAAGGAACGTTTCTCTGTAGCCTTGTTAAGCTCTAGAAGATATTTTCAACGGAGATTTGTAGAGACATGGATCGGGTAGCCTGACTTCTTTAAGAAGCATGCCAAGCGGTCGGTCCGCTACTGAATGCTACTACTTCTTTTCTGTTTTGTCCTGAGATTAAACCACTATTTTTGAAGTAAAAAAATCCTTCTGAATCGGATTTACTCGGCTCCAGTCGTCATCACCCACGTTTACTGTCCGAAAAGAAGTGCATCGTTCCAATGTTATTGTGCATGATCAGTGTAATATTTAAAGTATTTACAATTTATGCTGCATTTTACTAGAAGTGAAAAATTTATTTCCCATCAAAGTAACTTCTTGCATTTCTCCAATAATATTTAGGACTTAGACATCAATTACAGTTATTCCAATTTACCATTACAATAACAGTTAATAGTGATGTTAATAAATTTCTCGCCGAAATAAATAAAACGTACAATAGTTTACATCTTATAAGTAGTTATTTTTTTAAAGTAAAAATTTCAAAAATCTGAATGAACTTTAATGTACATGTATTTATGTATTGCTTTTCGTGGCACAAGGTTTCCTAACTTCACATATTATACGGCCACATATAACTTTTATAAACATATATATTATATAAATTTAATATATTAATATAAGTAAGTTACATATGAATTTTAAAAAAAATAATTAGACTAATTGACTTTTAAGTCGTTTATATTCATATATAAATATGTTGTCACTTCTATCGTGTGGTCTTAAGCACACACCCAGATTTTTATTATTATTTTTTTTTATCATCCAACCTCCTCCTCTATTCTGAATGTTAGAATACAAAAAGTCCAGCGTGGGTGAGGTACGACCAGTCAAAGCGGTTTCTATCCTACTTTTTTATTTTTTTATTCTCGTTATTGAAATTTATGAATTGTGTATTATGTTTATGTATGAGGCCTATCTCTGTATATGGGGTTAAATGGAAGAAAGGAACTAACTTCCCACTACTAATAAAGCCTGTTATTATTATTATTATTATTATTATTATTATTATTATTATTATTAAACACATGCATACAAATAATTTATTATTATTTAAAACATTTGATCAGCTGATTTTTTTTAATATACCAGCTGTTTAATTTATTTTAAATCATAGATTCAATTGTACAAAAATTTACTCTCAAAATTCAAACTATTTCGTTCTAAATGTACGCGATACTTCAAAACACAATACAACAAATACTAATTATATTTTGTATAAAATGAAATCCAATTTTTAACAAATCATTCTCAACCTAACCTAAATGTCCATTTCTCAACTCAACTCAGTTGCCCTGCGGCCATCAATGCATAAATCACTGACGTGATCATTTTTAATAAGAATCATTTATAAGTGATTTTCCTTTGGAATGATTTGAGTATCTGAGAACAATTTACACATTTCTATTTGAAGTCCGGCCTCGAGGGAAGTTAGAACCTCGTCATTAGACGTAGTCAGTATGGAGATTGAAACTGTAAGCTATCATTTGCATCTGAAGATTCCTCATGAGATATTGGCGTTTGGCATCACGTTAAAAGGATGATTGGGCCCAATTAAGTGTGTGAGTGAGTGTGTGTGTATGCGCGTGTGGAATAACTCCGTGGTTTCATTTCGAGTCACAAGAATGTTAAAAACTAGTTTGTAAGAATAAGATTTCGTGGTTTGTAATGCCCTTGTAATTAGCATTAGGAGAGGATCTGGAAATATAATTATTGAAATTGTTTTTTTTTTTTTTTTTGTTTTGTTTCATCGGAGTGGGTCAAATTATCGCTTGAAATTAAAGCGGATTTCTTTGTGTTTTTTCTACATAGTCGCTTTTGATATACGTTGGTCTATCTAAAACAGTAAATTAACTTTAAATTATATACGGGCAGAGAGGTGTTATTACGGGAAGTATATGATCAAATATTATATCTCAGAGTTTATTTTACATTAGTTAAATTTTTTTAAGTTAACCTAAATTACTTTTTTTAAATTAATTATTCAATTATATATTATTTAGTTTTTTATGTTGTTTATGCTTATATTCTGTTATTATTTTAATTTTACTTTAATTAAAATACTATTTTATATACAACTATTCTGGAATTGAACAATACTCACTGTCTTAATGTTTGGGTATCTTAATAAATCTCATCGATACAGGGTTTTCAGAATAGTTTAGTTGCTAATTTTAAATTACACAGTTTTATATTTTATATATTATTGTTCCTATTTTAGATCCAGCTGCCTAAATCTTCGTTTCTTCAGCCTAAAGATTTTCAACTCTCATTTCTTTGATCGGTCTACATGTGTAATATGAAATTCGGTTATGAAATTTATTTTTAAATCGCCAAAACATTTAAAAACATAACATTTTCACAGAAAAATTCTAAGGGATAATTTTTTTATTTTTTTTTTTAGTGAGGGCGAGAACTCTGGCTACCTGGTAGCATAATGAGCCTTTTGTACTGAAACTAACGGAGCAAACGAGAAAAAAGGCGAGGAAAAACTGATCTTATACCGGACTTAAACAGAACCAAAGAAGCTACATTCATTTTTTTTTTTTTTTTTTTTTTTTTTTTTTTTTTTTTTTTTTTTTTTTTTAGTAAATTCGATATACTCCACCTATGAACCTTCGCGACTACTGAAAACATCCCTTAGAGAATTCCTTGATGAGATCTTAAGCGTTCCATACTCGCCTTCCGATATACCCTCTGGGATTCAGAGAAGGCTCCAGAGAGACAGCACACAAAACTTACACATTAACTGTGTTTAATAATAGAATTACCTGTTCATTGCATAGATTTACAACGACTAACTTTTTTCCTAGTTATTAAATTTGGTATATAAACCCACTGCGTGTAAAACTGCATGTAAATCATTTCAATACATCCGCAGCTTATGAATTTCCAAGAGGAATGATTTAACACGTGTTAGGTAATAACAACGTTTAATAGTTACTAATATATTTACATTAATTTTTGGTGTAAGTTTGTTACTATTTCACAATCTACTAAAACCTGAATATTCTATAATTCCAATTATTACGTTTAAACGTATTAGCCTACGTAGTAATATTTCATCATATGTCGTAATTAAACTAAACACTGATAATTCTAAAATTTTATAATTTATTTCATATTACACAAAAGTAACCCTCGGCACTTGTTTAAAAATAGTATTATGAAAGTTATCGGGTAAAATATTAAATTGAATATTGAACATTATCTTAGCAGATCGAATATTTTAAAATGAGGTCAAATGATATAGATTTCATTTAGTAAAATATGAAGGATTGGAGTAATAATGATTATAGGATAAATGGTTATATTGAAGAAAATAGCAACCAATAGGATTTTTGCAAATAATAAGGGATATATTTAAAAAAAAATCAATTGATCATACCTTTAGAACTAATCAAGTTGTAAGTCAAGTTACTAATAATAATAATAAATCATTTGTTTTTAATCATTTCCTTTAATGACCGTTTTCTTAGTCATGTTTAATCAGGTTGTGTGACATATTTTCGTTTGGTGAGTTTTTTTATTTTAATTAATTTACAACCAACAACTCTTAGAACCCTTTTTTGAGTAGTCAAAAATAATAATGACAAGAGGCCCTTGAAATAAATATATCATTTTTAAAGTCTTTAATACCCTACATGAATAATAAATAATGGCTACAACGACAATAAAACGTGTTAAAAAAATACAGCAAGTTTTGTTGTAAATTTATTAAAATTAACAAATATACCCAGAGGAATATCTCAAAACTTAATCAAACATATCGAAGAAATTTGATGAAATAATTTCAATGGTTTGGACATCCTTCCCTACCCCCACCCCTTTGACCAAATCCAAGTAGTCAAACAACATCAAACCCTGACCATAAATGTGAATTTCGATTACAAAATATTTCATAAACTCATGAATTGTGTTTTAATGAGGGTAAAAAACAAAAGCTGTAACTTCTATTATTATACATTCGTTGACAATAATACACGGTATTCAGCTGAAAATACATACTAATAGACGTGCTGTTGATAACATGTTCTGATAAACATGAAGCTGATAACACGTTCTGATAGATATGCAACTGATAACACATTGTGATAGACATGCAGCTGAAATACGTTCTGATAGGCATGCAGCTGATAACACGTTCTGTGAGACATGCAGCCGATAACACATTCTAATAAACGTGCTGTTAATAACATATTCTGATAGACATAAACCTGATAACATGTTTTGAGACGTGTGCAGCTGATAACAAATTCTGATATACATGCAGCTGAAATATGTTCGTATAATCATGCAGCTGATAACACGTTCTGTGAGTAATTCAGCTAATAATACGTTCTGGTAGTCATCAAGCTGATAACACGTTCTGTGAAGAATCTAGCTGATAACACGTTATGATAGGCATGTAGCTGATAACATGTTCTGGAACTGTCCATATGCGTAGTACAGAGAAAAGTCTCTAATGGATAAACAACCCCCCGAATAAAAATAATAAATTTTTGAAATGACGTAGGGCCTATGTCTGTCATTTATCATCTATGAAGTGCTCAGCATCCCAAACGAGTGATCTGATTTTGATGTAATTTGATTTGTGAGCTTGTTTTTTATATATGTCAAGCAATTTCATTATTATTATTATTATTATTACCCAAGAGCTTACTATTTATTGTGATTATGGGCTTGGATTATGCCCATCTGGATTTACATATTTTTTCGTGTTATTTTGGGTTACATCCCTCTCTTTCATCTTTCTAATCAAGCCTTTCTTCACCAACTCTTGTTTTCTTACTGCCCTGACACTATAATAGTATCAAAGAGCTAGAATACTAGCTCTTTATTTTATGTTCTTTTCTTTCTTACTTGTATAACGCGATGATGACTGAGAGATTTTCGCCTTTATATAACAAGGAAAAAATATGATATATATTTATACATTATAAATTATGGAACACTGCCATAGGTCCAAAACTAAAAATTGATATTTTATCAAAATCGGTTCTACAGATATTTATCAAAAACCTATTGAAGTATTTTTCCCCAAAATGAATTTTTTCCAGAAAACTTGTCTATTAAGCTATGTGTAAGAGAAGTTATTTTCTTAAATTTGTTTGTATCAAAATCTTTCACGTTTTTATGACATATGAAAATCAATGTGTCAGGTCTTAAGTAAAGGAAAATTATGGAATCCATTAAAATAATTTAAGAACTTTCATAACATTTAATTTATTATGTTGTTTATTATTATTATGGGTCATTATTATTAGATGTTATTATTTCTAAACGTTAGTAAGAAATGTCTCTTTTGGCCTTTCTTATAAACATTTTGATATGAAAATGATTTTTTGTATATAAACATCTACAAGGGCAAATGAGACCTAGCCTACGCACTTTGAAAAAGTAGTGATATGCACAATTCGTAGGTTCATAAAACACGTATAACAGCTGTTTTAAATAAAACTTACCCTTATAAGACCTTTTGATCTAGCAAAAAATTAAACAGTATATAAACATCTACAAGGGCAAATGAGACCTAGCCTACGCACTTTGAAAAAGTAGTGATATGCACAATTCGTAGGTTCATAAAACACGTATAACAGCTGTTTTAAATAAAACTTACCCTTATAAGACCTTTTGATCTAGCAAAAAATTAAACAGTATATAAACATCTACAAGGGCAAATGAGACCTAGCCTACGCACTTTCAAAAAGTAGTGATATGCACAATTCGTAGGTTCATAAAACACGTATAACAGCTGTTTTAAATAAAACTTACCCTTATAAGACCTTTTGATCTAGCAAAAAATTAAACAGTATATAAACATCTACAAGGGCAAATGAGACCTAACCTACGCACTTTGAAAAAGTAGTGATATGCACAATTCGTAGGTTCATAAAACACGTATAATAGCTGTTTTAAATAAAACTTACCCTTATAAGACCTTTTGATCTAGCAAAAAATTTAACATTGTGTGCAAGGCCCAAGAAACCAACTTTTGGGCACTGTATCTAGAGGAACTGCTTGTATTACATTGTATGATGGTGAGGTTCAACTTGCTTTATTAGAGCGTGAAAAAGGTAGTGCAATATTTTTGCAGTGTTTACTAGTTTGTATAACGCAACTTGATACAGCAAACCCTAAATTGATTCATAACGCCACCTAAGTAAACAAAACCAAACCCGAACTCTAATTACTCGTAAAACACGACCTCACTGTAACTCACAAAGACATCAACCCAAGCGTAACGTTCCCACACAAGGAAAATGTGTTAAAATCATGCAGGTATAATTAAATATAAATTATCATTAACGATGGTCTATGTATTGAGGAGCTAAGACCAGTAGCTGATGATGAGTAGCTTGAGGCCGTGTGGAGAATCGAGTATGACACCAACCGACGCTAGACAACATATACCTACAAAAAATTTCAACAGTGATTAAATCCATGCCGTGATGACCGAGCGGTGATGATGGTGCACAAGTAGTAGAGAGACAAATGAAACCGAATTTCATCAAAGAGAAGCGCTGTCAGTGTAATTAATAAATCATAATTAATTGTACGTGTGTTGAACTGTTGAGAAAAAGGTTGGTAAATAATTCAGCAATGTTTGCGGACCTATATTCTTTAATGATTAAAATAAACTTCGTAATAATAAACACTCCGTACGCTGTCGATACGCTGACATAAATGCAAGATTTTTTAAATTTTTTTAATCTTTATATTTTCGCTCGATTACAGACCCACAGCATGTATTATTACATAAATACATAAAAAAGCACCAAATAAGTTTTTATATGCTCAAATAAGACCTAGATAAGAACGAACAACTAAAAATCTGTGTCATACACCCTTCATTTTACACTTTTTCAAAACTTTTCACGTATATTTTTGACGTGTAGAAGAAAAACTAGAACACAAGATATCACAAAAAGTACGTTGTTTTAATTAAATGCGTTTCAACGATAAAGTCGCCATCCTCAGTAATATATGAGCTACAATAACAAAACTATAACTCATAGTTAGTCAGGAGTTATATTTTTGTTATTGTAGTTCATGCATCACTGAGGATGGCGACTTTGTCGTTGAAACGCGTTTGATTAAATAAACGTATTTTTTGTGAGATCTTGTGTTCGAATTTTTGTTCTACATAATATTATCTCTCAAGTCAAGCTCAATATTTATTTATATATTTGACGATTACATAAAAATATACTTACTCAATCTCAATGAAATTCAACTAATACTGTATACTGATATTTATTTATTTTTTTTTGGAAGGAAAAATGGAAAAATCTTTATGACTTTGTCCGGGGACTGAAGGTGGTGGGCGGCCTCCCTACCCCGGTAAAACCAAAATCTTCCATCCTCTTCTTCCTTTTCTGCGGGACCATCTTGCGACATTACTTCGCAGAGAAGAATTAAATACCCCATAGGTTCATCCACCATCCCATCGACGGGTTGGTCGAACACCGAAACTGGAGCTCTATCACAGCTCACCTTAGCTTATATCCTCGTTTGCCCATAATTCTAAGAATGAACCTCTCTATTGCCTTCCATTTTTTCTTATCCTCTATCGTAATTTCTGTCATGTTAGTCGGGGAAATAGGTGAACAAAGCTGTGTTGAAAGCTCTTCCCTCTCAACACATATATTGACATATATATAGATTCTGTATATTGATATTTGTCATATTTTGAAGCTATTTTAACTATTTTGTTATAACGCTTTTTTTTATTGCAGAAAAATGTTTTGAACATGATTGTATTCAGAATTTAATTCTGCACAAAATGAGCTATTACTGACTCATTTAAAACTTTGATAAACCGAACTGCTACCATTTTGAAACTGGGTGACTATATTTTTTAATTGTATTCCACGATTATTTAACAAAAATTTACATACTAAGGTTGAATGTAATTCAACTATAATTATGGCTAAAAGAGCTATCATTGTTTTTTCTCCGTAATATTTAAGGTTATCATTATAACTATTTTGTGTTTTTAGTTGTAACTCATTTATTTGGGATTAATTCATTGTACATTGGATGCAAACTTCAAAGCTGCAGAAAATGAGCTATTGTGAGACGTTATAAACTTACAAGGAGAAAATAAAATTACACCCTCAAAACAGTTTTTGATTACCGATCAAGTTTCTGATAGACGAAGAAAGTGGAGGTTCTGGGAAATATTTTCCGTTATGTTGCCAGCGAATTTATTGTGTTGATCTATACATTAGTAGCTATTATTAAAAAGTTTTACACTAAATAACCTGCATAGTCTGTCTATTACTGCTCCTTTTGTCACAACCGATGGAGAGAATGTTTCTCTTGCTTTTTCTCTGATAATAACAGAGAGGGTTTTCCCTTTTAAACAACAAGGAAAAGTGTATCTCTGGGGATGCGACGGATTCTGCTGCAGGTACCTCTTGAGGGCCGGTATGTTGAGATGTTTCTACTTTGGTTCTTCTTTTCATCATCCTCCATTCTCTCCCCATCTCACGTTACTAACATTTTTACTGTCAGTCCTGGGGGTTTTGAAGGAACCGTCTATTTCTATTTCGACTGAAGTGAAGGAGAGCTACCGAATCTTTATCCCCACGCTTACAATCAAATCGGGCCGTCTAGGATCCAGATCGCAAAGAATGGAACACATCGCGGCAGCGTTCCATGAGTAGCCACGAGGCAAGTAAAGACCGATTGTAGACGCAAACGAAGTGAATAGGGTGTCGACTAAGGTAAACATGGCAACGTACCACCCACGTCTGTACATTTGTTTTTTTAATGTTTTGTTTCTATATTTATTTAAAAAATCCTATATATGTACATTTCAGCCAAGTTATTTGAACATTCGCTGAAAATACCCAACATTTGGTTTGAGCAAAAACGATATATCGTATTGTTTTCGTGTTTATATTTTACCTGTAATTTCGGAATGTTTGATGTCAGACTTCCTTATAATTCTGCCTCACAATTCAATAATAAATTATGTTTCCTTTGTATTTAATTTTAAATACGATATTTTTATAGCAAAATACTACCATATGCTTTCGTTTTTCAAAACTTTAGTTTTTTAAAATGTTGACAATAATAATAATTAAAAAAAAAAAAACTTCTTCCTGGTAAAACGTCTAATTTGTTTTGAAAACCATAATGTTTTCATTAATAGTATACGTTTTATTTGTACACCACGAAATCCGATTTTTGTCAATTTATTTTAAAATTCCAAATTGAGTTTTACTAAAATCAAACAATTTTGAAAAATATCTTTTGCCTTCCTTTCTCCATTACGAAATACACATTGAGAAACTCAGAATTAATAAAAAAAAATTATTTTTAATAAAACTTGCTTATTGAAACAACCTAAATTTAGTTTTGTATTGTGTTTACCTACCATGAATTTTTATTTATATCTCGGTTGTTCTTTTATTTCCGATAGATATATTTAATCTTCCTTTATCTTTGAAAGAGCGAAAGATTTTTTACCTTTAAGATTGTTTGTAACCTTCTGTTTTTCGAGACATTTGACTACAACATTATTAATCACACCCATTTTGAAATGGTTACATATAAAATGACAATATTTAATTGAAACTTGCAAAATAATAGTATGAATATCTATTCAGTATTTTTATTTTTTTTATATATATATATATAATGTTTTACCCATAGTTCATACAACATTCCATAGTAGCTTATTTTGTGCAGCTTTATTATTAGTTTTTTTTCTTTTTGTTTAAACCCGAAAATCTTTTTGGTAATCATCGCTTTATAAGAAAATAAGATAAAAAAGGCGTCGAATATGCAATACCATCAGGGTCAGAAAAGTACAAGATTTGGTCAAGAGATCTCTGATAGGAACATGAATTAGAACTATCTAACCCAAGACTACATGAAATGGGTGTAGATCCAGCTAAGCCCCACGGGATTGTTACTCGCGTACTCGGTGTAGAAATTGAAGGACATAAACCTACTAGACGGCTGTCCAGTCGGGAATGTGTGGTCAGCCCTGTCGCCGTAATCCTAGCTACAAATATATATATATATATATATATATATATATATATATATATATATATATATATATATATATATATATATATATAGATGAACCCTTGAAGGTATTGTGGAGCTTAAAAATCTGTACCCAACGAAATCCACTTTGATTTTCTACGATAAAAACAAAAATATTACAAAAAATAACCTGAAAATATTTTTTTTTAACTTTAAGGGGGTTGTAAGGCGAAAAACCATTGCTGTCAGTAACGCCTAAAATATTTTTTAAAAACGTCTAGTTGGTCCAATAGGAATTTTAATTTAATTCAACATATAAACTTTTGCCTGTTCGTTAAATATGAAAATATTATCTAAAAATTCCAAAACCTCAGTCGGTTGAAATATTTTGTGTAGTTTATACTTCACTGGGATCCCATCTCCATGAAACTATAATAGCTCATTTTTAACCAACATCGATTTCTGCAATCGAGCTAATGCACACAGAGAATCGCGTTCTATCATCTCAGTGTATCCCCAGAGTAGAATAATTTACTAAATAATCAGTCAAATCTTGTAGCAAACAGCACAGTATCCGTTGCGGAGAGTTGGTAATCCTGTTTTTGTTTTAAGAACCGTAGGCATCCCTAGCCAGGACTTTTGTTTTTCTAACAAAGGCTTTGATTCGAAACGTCAGTTAGTTATGGTGGCATTGTGAAGCGGTTTCGTTGGTTTAATTAATATTGTGTAGCGTTAATTCAGTCTAAGAGAATAGGAAGTATGAAGTAATTAGATAGACTGTTCCACCATCATGTTAGTTGTGGAAGGAAGGTTATATAGCGCAGTTATATAGGAAATAGTGTTTTTTTTTTTGTATTTATTTAATAGTCTAAAAAATATTGTAAATAAGTTTTCAGTAACGAACGTTTAGAATAGGAATTAAAAGATCTGGTTGAGTTATAACCTTACTTTTCTTTTCTCGCACATAATAGTCTAGAAAACGTAACCTGATGAGTTAATGTTGGCTTAGAATTTAATTGAAATATTCGTTTTGTGGAGTAAAAAAGTCATTAAAATGGTGCCTTTGTTGTTTAGTATGTCGTCTACACAGCCCAAACTAGTGATCTGATATTGATCAAAATTTGATTAACATCTCAAGGTATTTAAAAAAAATTGTATTATTATTACAACTGTTGTTGTTAAATACATTTTGGGATAGCTGCTAAAATGTAAAATATTTTTGCATACTGGTTTGAGTCATTAATCTTATTTAACCAAAATTTGAACGTATCGTGCCGATATTTTTTTCAAATCTAGATTCTGACAAGAAAAACTCAAGATATAGTTATTTACATATAGATATAAATATTAAAATATCAAAATTAGTCAACATGATTCTGCTATAAACCACTCCACAGACAAATGTCATTCCAGAAACTATTGTTTTTGGGCTCAGGAGACCTCACTGTTATATGAACCTGTACTTGGAGGGAAGAATCGAATTTTTACATCTCATAACATTTTTTATACAATGTACATGAGAGAAAGTGAAAACATTATGTTATATACGTTTGATGGAACCTTATTTAGAAGGGTTTAAATAAATAGTTTGGTTACCGTACGTATATCCCGGGGCAAATCATTTTGTTTCTTTTGTAATGTTAAATTCATTAATACTGTCACGTATCTGACAATTCAATACTAAATTTCACTAATGTAATATAAATACATTATCAATTAGTTTCTCTAATATCTTCCCTCACTTTTCCCTCTCAAGGTAGAGTGACTAACACCCCAAATAGCTTACATCCTTTCACCAAGACTTAACAGTATAAAACTTAATGACCCAAATCTTCTCTGCTTTTTTTAAAGTTATAATCGTTCTGTTGATTTCTTCCATGGATGAAAGCACATCGATTAAAAGGGCGAAATATTCCGTGAAGAATCGATCTTGCATAAAATATCGTGGTTTAATATCGCTTGTTATCCAGACACCGTTGAGATGGCACTATTTTTCGATTTAATATTGTATTTTAGACACGTTCTATATACTTTCATTTCCTTCTTTATTTAAGATAGCTAATTATTTATATAATACACTGTCCACATAACTTTCTCACAAAAACAAACCGTAACTAAAAATAATATTCAGCGCTATTTTACCAAAAATAAATATTTACTTTCTTACTTATTTTTTCCGGGCGTATTTATTATTGGAAATAAGTTGGTATTGAAATGTCTCCCGTCATCATGAAATGTTTAAAGTTTTTGTTTTAACCTAAATGATATATATATATCATTTAAATTCACCCTCAGCGTAAATAGTATTTGATTTAAATTGACTTTTGCCAAAAAAAATACATAAACAAACCGTCATATGAATAAATATTTATTTAACTACCGTCATTTTAATTTCTTTGCGATTTGGTAGGTTAATTTAGGTTATTTACATTTTACCAAATTTTGAATGAAATCGGTATAGCCGTTTGGAATTAGATATTATTTGCAGTTCAATCAAATTTTGTTTTATTTTATTTTTATAACTTCCGTATTTACAATTTCGAAATGGTGCGACCAATACATTTTGTTTAAGACCTTAGGGACTAAATTTTATAAAAATATAATTAAGTTGTTCAAGTTACTTTTGAGAAAAATAGGAATTTGAGTTTTGATATAATGGCAGCTACCTTCTAATATAGTTTAAAAGGCGGGAATCGATCCACTGATTTGAACTGTAAAGCCGTGCACAGAGAGCAAGTAAATCACTCCAAAAACTATTTTGTTGGGCTCATTATACCTTAAAACGGATTTTTCAACTTAAACATTAGTATCAATTTATTTATCCAATTAAAAAAACTTTTTATATAGTATATTATACATATGTCCAAACTTTTAATGTCAATTTTTTTTCAAGTACAACAACTTACGTTTAGACTTTTTCCCTTTTGGGGAAAATATTGGCACCATAAACTTCTTGTAAAATTTATGAAGGTTTTTCAATGTATTTAGGATTCTTAAAAATG
This sequence comes from Aphrophora alni, assembly GCA_963513935.1. Taxonomy (NCBI): domain Eukaryota; kingdom Metazoa; phylum Arthropoda; class Insecta; order Hemiptera; family Aphrophoridae; genus Aphrophora; species Aphrophora alni. The sequence goes on along the minus strand of OY740773.1, from coordinate 64,127,903 downwards.
ACAAAACAAACTTTAATCGGATTTCTTAGTGAACACTCAAGCCATGGAAGAAATATTCCATGTTAATATTAAAATTAACATGAAAATCGGAACTTCAGAGACAACACTACCGGACTTTTGGACAACTTCGGGAATTCGGGGATTACAGTACGTGATTTCTGGTCTGCTTCCAATTGATTGCAGGAAATTGTAGCAAATATTTTTGTATATATCAGTTTTAGTTTTGCTATGATATGTCAAAAAGTTAGTGCGATGCATATGTACCTTTTATTTTAATTTTAATAAGTACATGAGAACATTTATTTACTCTATATAATAATATTAAAATAATACTAATTTCATACAATCAGAACTTAGAGTGTGTTCTCCGTATCACTCTCCTTATTAACTTATGGAATAGTTTATGTGGATTTGGCACATTTCAATGCTTGTCACACGAAGTGAAGTTAATAAGATTTGGAAACAAACTTCCAAACGAAATTGTGTCAGAAGCAAAACATTTCCAGTAAAGTTAATTTTAAGTACAAGTTTAGACGATGTTCAGAATCACAATTAGGTTAAAATATAACTTCAAATTAATTTCCTAAAACCAGCGTTAACTTTGAAATTAAACATATAAATTCATAAAATTTTTGAATTTTGTATAAACGTGTTAATGAAATTAATTGTTTAAATGTTTTGTGTTTGTTTTAAATTTTCCAGACCCAAAGACCAAACACTTATATCGACAATACACTTTGAGCTTCAAAATATGTAGATACCAATAATTATCATTTTAAAACAAGTGTATTATTTGGTAAAGATTCAATTATTTAGTGAAACATTTTCTAGCACCAAACCAAAAAATTTGAAACACATGTTGTTGATAAAATTATCGACAGTCAATTTTCATCTACCACTTCTTTATAACACCTAACACTTATGCGGGTTTGGTAAACACGTAACCATTTCGTAATACACCCACGTCACATTAATTTTTTTAATTTCCTTCTAAATTAATGCATAAGATAGACAAACATCTTCAATGTGATTTGTGTACTTGTTACAAGAAAAACCTACGAAAATACGTCATGTCTTAAACTGCTAGCCTACGTTTTTTACTTATGGAAAGGAAAATTTACGTTTTACAAAGACTACAAGAAAAGAATCAATTTCTGCCTTTAAAGCTGTAGGTCTATTTTAAAGACCATAATATACATTCATTTTTTTAATTTTTTTATTTATTTATTTTTTTTTTTTCTATTGCAGTTACAGAACTGTATTGATAAATTCGACCGCACTTCATTTTGGATTGAGTCAACTCAATTAAGTTATTTGTTTTTATATTGTTCACTACAAATCACGACTTTTAAAATGATGCCCCCCTCTCAATAATTTAAAATTATTGTGTTGTTTAAGTCACCACTGGGAAACAGAGGGGATAATAAAAGTTATACTACTAAAATATAAGGTCTATTCTCAGACTAAGATTTGATTTTGTATTCCAATTAAAACAAAAATAGGGGGGGGTGATTTTATTATCACAGTACATTAGGCCAAAATTAGTCCAAGTTACACGAATTGTATGATATGTGAACATTTCATAGCAGTCGGTATTTCCTTTTTGGTTAAAATATGTAAAGCTATTAGATATTTGCCAATAATAGAGATCGCCACAAAAGATTTAAATTAACGATGCCAATAATTCTCTATACCAATTGATAAGAAAACATATTGGCCCGTAATGTATGTAAGGAAGGTCGCGCCATTAGTAGAGATGTGACAGGATGTATAACATCCTTTTCTCATATTTTAATACTTTTGTCAATGTACGAAGAGTGTACGCTATGTACAGCCTTTGTGATTACAAATGTATTATTGTAGGTGTCTTGCGATGTCTCACCACATTGTCTAGACACTATAGACTAACTACAATAAACCAATATAGTAGATATAATGCTTCCTAATTGTAAAAAATAATAATAAACATGACTGGTTTATAATAATAAAAAAATTGTTTGTTTACATTGCTCGTTTATTGTTTGTAGAGTTCTGCTTAGGCAATACACCTAATTAACTCTACTTTTAAAAATTATTGCACTAATTTACAAAAATAATATGCTTAGTCATTTCCCGTAATACAGCGGACACATGTTATATTTACGATATAACGTAAATAGTATTTAACTTAAAATGGCTTTAATCACGAGGGTCAAATATCATTTAAGTATTTTGGTAATTATACCAGAACTGTAATTATATTTTAATTGCAATTTGGCGTTCTGCGTTGAATCTTTACATTTTAGAAAAAACGTTAACGAAATATGTATAGTCAGTTTTGATGAATGGGTTATAACAGCTTTTCTCTCAAATATTTTTTATTTAAAATCATTTTTTATTGTTAATTTCCTAACTAAAATTTTGGCTTGTAGAGACCAATAAGCTTTTTCAGTCCTGTTAGCAATATTTGAGTAAAGTTCGATCAAAATTATTCTAGTAAGTTTTGTGAAAATCGTAATTTTGGTTTCACTCTCATTGCACCCCAAATTTTGTTAACAGTTTATTATCAAAATATACCTACATAACAAACAAATGGATACAATCGATAAATATCCACATGTCTAGACAACACGACCGACCACATTCCAACGTTTAGACTTTTGGACTCAGGGGAACACAAACCATACTTTTTTTTTTTAATTCGACACGGATATTTTTATAATCACATTATTTACTTGTACTTTATATTACGTGTAAAATGCAACATAAGTTATCATTCAAAAATTCAAAGAACTTTAAACAACGGAGTTCCTTCTCAACTTTTCCCAAAACGACAAATTAAAAAATATTCTCAAGTAAAAATCTTTAAGTTTTTGGCTGTTTCTATAAATTTATACTAATAAATCATGTTGGAACTTATTTGATAGGATTCTTCATTTTTAATAGCACCTAACTTTTACGCACACATACAAACACCAAAACCTAACGGTCAAAAAATATTCCTCTCCATCTATCAAAAAATCCCATTCTGAAGTTAAGTTAGTCATAAACTAACAATAAAACTCAAGAGAGTTTTTGAAGATCTCTAAATGACTCCAAAACTTTTTAACATAGCGTCCAATCATTTACACTTTTCAACCAATAACTCCTAAAGAACTAGTTTGGCGGTTTTAGGGACAAATGATTTATTCGTAATATCTAGAAGTTACGTTTTAATAAATCATTAGAGCTGATTTGGAGGACAAATATTATTTTGATATTGGAGCAGGTAAATACAAATAAAAACGAGGAAAAACTTTTACAGATTAGGCAAATACATGACCACTTACAAAACTTGTTCAAAATCTGTTTACCTCTTTAGGCTGTAGCGCTCTGTACCGATGACAGACAGACAACAATACTTTTTTGAGCTCAGAGAACAGAAGAACGGATATCAGTTCAACTTCTCCTGATTTAAAAATAAAACTTTCTCTATACTACGTATTTGTAAAAAGTAAAAATTACGTAACCAAATTTCGAAAAAATATATACTCGACAAAACGCACAATGTAGATTAAAAATAGGCTCCTTTCCGTCCCTCTAAAGTAATTTGCTTCGGAAAATATTGAAGCTATTGCAACAAAATGCACTAAATATGTTTCTATTGTTAGTAACACAAATCAGTTCGAAATTGAAAACAAACCTTAACACGATTTAAGATGATCTCAGTTTTAAATAGTTTTTAACAAATGATTTTTTTTCGTAAGTATTGAATTGGCTTTATGCAACTAATTTTGAATTACTTAAAATTTAGCAATGATACCAATAAATAAACAACAACACATATGGGTGTTGTAGCTTAAAAACTGTACAAAAGAAACAATGCGACTCGAGCAATGACAGGGTCTAAATTGTCGGTGAGACGTGAAAACTCAACTAGTTGCGTCTTGAAAGCTGACGTAGTCGTAACGCAGTAAGCATGGCCGAGCAGTAAAAAAATATAGAAACAACTATATATGTTGTAACTCAGCAAGCATGGCTGGATACAATAGAAACAATAAAACCCCTCATTTCGACTCAATTAATACCAGGGTCTAAATTGTCATTGCGACGTGACAACTCTACACATTGCGTCTAGTAAGCTGACACAGTCCTAAAGCTGTAAGCATGACCGGGCACTAAAGAAACACCCTATTGTGTCTCAACCAATTTTAGGGTCTAAATTGTTGTTGCGACGTGAAAACGCCTAACATTGAGTATAGAAGGCTAAAAAGTCGTAAATAGCAAACATGGTCGGGCTCTAAAGAAACAATGAAACGTCCTATTGTGAATTAAGCAACGCCAGGGTCTAAATTGTTGCTGGGATATAAAAACGCAACCAAGTTAATCTAGAAAGCTGTCGCAGTCGCAACACAGAAACCATGGCTGGATACAAAAGAAACAATGATACACCATATTGTGAATCAAGCAAGGCCAGGTTCTAAATTGTTGCTGTGATATAAAAACGCAACCAAGTGAATCTAGAAAGCTATCGCAGTCGCAACACAGCAACCATGGCTGGATACAAAAGAAACAATGATACACCATAATGTGAATCAAGCAACGCCAGGGTGTAAATAGTTGCTGTGATATAAAAACGCAACCAAGTGAATCTAGAAAGCTTTCGCAAACGCAACGCAGCAAGCTTGGCGGCTGGGTACAAAAGAAACAAGGATGTCCTGGACGAAAAAACAAAAAAACCTAAACAGGCCTGGCCTAATACATGATATTAGTAATCACAAAGTTTTCCTTAAGAAGATAAATTAGGAGTTATATAAACTGTAAATGTTTAAATACTGTGTCAAGTTTAAATCAAACAAATCCGTTGGATCTTTCTCTTTTGAACAAATGAAATGTGGATGCGGTGTTTCCTTCTTAACTTTTATTTTTTGTTACAAAATAACCAAATCCATATAAGTAGATTTTTTTCTTTATAGTTGGTACCGCGACAGTAATTCTGAGTAGTTATAAGAAATCCTAGGAAGTAATTGTGTAAAGGTGTAATTGTGTAATATGAACTGAGACTAGCTGGCTGTCAATTACATCTGTATATATACAGTCATTACCGGGCTTATTAGCGGCATTAGGACATTAGCCTTTCTTACCTGCGTCCTAATAAATAAATGTCAACGTTCTATGTGCTCTTTAATCGTCATTAAAATGTTGCTAGTATAAATTATATAGATTTAATTGTATACACTTTAATTAGGTTAGACAGATAGAGAATATTTATTACAACTTTCTTTTGTGATTGTGCTGAAAATAATTTAAAAAAAGTTTCTTTCTTTTAATGTTATGACGTAAGATTATGTAAAAACCATCATGGTACTTACCCAGCAATGTCATAAAAACTAAACTTTATGAGAGTTTAAATGAATTTCGTAAATGTCTAGATCACAACTTGCGTCAGTAATTCGTCTCCAATGAGCCTCCTAACCTAACCTAACCTAACCTCTGGGGGGGGGGTGTTTAATTTATTTTACAAACATTACATTTAATTGTTGTCGTGTAAGTAATTTTTGTTTTTTGTTTTTTTCTCTTGTTATTGCTATTATTGTTGAAGTTTATTTTTTTAATTTTATACGTATCATATTATTTTCATTTTCATATGTATTATTGAAGTGTATTGTAGTTTTTATTTGTGAAATAAATATTTTCATAAAAAAAAACATGTAATATACTTTATTGTTAAGTAAACGCAACTGTAATGGTTTATGTAATTAAATTAGTACATGTTGCTAAGTATCCCCATGTATTTCTTACAGTAGATAAATTGCTATAGAATGGTTTTGCTCTTGCTAACTTTTTATAAAACTATTATCTATTTATTTTTTTTTAATTGAATGATATATGTTTTAAAAATATATCGAAAGAAATTTATTTATTTAAATAGAGTATACGCTTTCATCTCAAACTTCATTCAACTGCTCTAATCTGACTTACAAGCAGATACAAAACTGCAGATGAATTGTAAACCGCGCGGCCATTAAATGATTAGCAGCGCCATTTCTGAACCACCTTGTGGAGATCACGATCGGAACAATGGTTCTTATTACCAAGTCAATGGTGGCTGCATTCTTGCATACCTATTTACATGATTGAATGACATTCGTGAGAAGATCAGATCTTGAGACAGTTTCTGTGTGCTCACTGCTCACAGATTCAGTGAAATAATCTATTATTGCAACCAACCATTGTTGGACGAAATCTTGTTATATTCCCTAGTTAGGTAGTGTAACTCACGGGGTTATGTATTTAAATCATGTGAATCGTAGACATTGAGACGGGAGGATCATTACGCGATCCTGCAGAGTTCCTGGAAACTTGATGTATGTGACTGTTACAAACTTACTGGAGAATATAAACAGTGCTAAAACAGTATATTAATTTTCTTCTGCAACATTCCACAAAAACAAAAGTAATCCCCCCCTTCTATATTCTATTGTATTTAAGAAATTAAAATACTGATTGCTCGCCCTTCCATTCCCTGTGAAAATAAGTTGGTTTTGAAGGGATTAATCTTATGTAAGTTATAGTAAAAAGCAAATATATAGAGCCTGGTTTAGCTCTGTCGGTAAGGAGCGCGCATATCTCGCTCGCTGCAGTTCGGACTAGTGAACCGTCAAATGTTACGCAGGTTCGATACTGGTTAGGCCCTAATGACGTTGTGTTTTCCGTAAGTTACCTACTCCTTCCTCTTCATTAGTGTAAAGGCATTAATAATAATAATTGATTTATTTATAACCATATTTAAAATTTTTTAAATTTTAATAACACTTAAAAAAACAATGGTCCACAGACTGTCAGATGGGTTGGCGCTCCTAATTATGATAAGAAATTTACACATATTCGAATATATTTTTTAAAAAATTAGGACCTATGAACCTATCTGTGATAACATGGAAAAACATAAAAACTTAACATAACCTAATTACTAACTTACAAAGGATACAAACATAACCTAACAACCAAAATAATTGTGCAAAAAAAAAAGAAGGCCAACGGTAGGCTAAACTGAAAGGGACGGTCTACGCTCAAGAGGTTATTTAAAGTTTCAAAAGAAAAGATAAAGTTTAGGAACTACATGGCCCCTAAATATTTTTCTTTAAATTAGGATTTCACTGGAAGAAATGATTTATTAATAACAGGAAAATGCTTATTGAATATTCAGATATTTGAAAAATGCGACTGAAGTATTTGAAAACCTTAATAGAAAATACAGAAAAGTAGAAAGACCAATTATTTACATAAACGAAACTTATGTTCATTCTACTCAGAAAAGTAAAATATTGGTTTAGGTTTTTTTGAAATTCTCAATTTGCACAGAAATCTTCATACAGTTCTACCTATAAACTATATAAAGCAACACGTTATTTCGAAGTGTTGGTACTATAGAATACTTCTTAGTATTCGAATAAGTATTCATTTAAAACTAAAGACAAGATCGGAATAAACAAAGACGTCCATTTATTTAGTCATTTTGCAATTTTTAATTTATTTTATAATTTTAGGCCTACTAAGAACTCCAAGTTTTAAATGAAAATTAGTGATTGAATAAATATCCATTTATCATTAGGTTGTTTTCTTTTTTTTGTATTCGTGCAATGAACATAATATATATATATATATATATATATATTAAATTATACATTTCTTTAGTAATAGACCAGGAATATTGTGGCCACAACTAAGAACAATTTTAATAAAAAGTTTTAAGTGACTGAATTATATTAATATTAGTACTATGAAAGCGTTTATCTTTTAAATATAAACGAAATGATGAACGAATAGTGTTCAAATAACCTAAAACTACTTGTGCGTGATCTCTCTATCGAATAGTAATCCAGCGAATAGTTAATAACGCAGTGGTAAAAAAAGTATTCACTATTTAGATAAAGTATTTGTGATTACCGCCACGAATATAAACTGATTCCGTATGTGCGTAAGTTGTAAGAGCTTAGACAGAAAAAAGTATTCATTAGAAAGTAATAGAATACATTTCTTAAAAAGTAAACTATTCGAATAACCCATCACTCCGTTACGCTTGTTGCACTTCCCCGCCAACTTTGCACCTTCTTTCTCACTAACCAGACTCCTCCAGTTCAAAAGGTATCCAAAATCATACAAACTGTAATACTTAATGTAATACCAAACGTTGGTCCCTTTGACCTTGTAAGAAATGTTAAATTGTAATGATAAATCAAGGAGTGTACGAAGAATACATAGTATAAGGTAAGTTTGATTAAAACAGTTATTGAACATGTTTTCTGAACCTTATAATTGTGCAATTACTTTCTTTACGTCTGCTAAGCACAAAAGGAACTTGTACGTATTAAACAGTTCCCAGCCGCATTACTCTTATCAATGTCTCGTTCCTGATAGATCACGTAACTAGAGAGAATATGAAACTTTCTTTGGGTGTTAGGTTTCGAAATTACATTTTTGACAATAACTTCACTATTTACAATCATAAAGAAGTGGTGTTTGTACCATTACATGCTGAATTGAAATCTGCACATTTTGTATCATTTTATTGTGTTGGAAGTTGAGTAACATAAGAGATAGGAACAAAAACTGTTTAAAATAGTCACCATTTGACATTTTAAATTCTTTTTCCCTTAATTTCAAAGTATGAGTACTAGCCTATATGAGTACCCTATAACAATAATTTTAAAGACGGCATGTCGAAAATTTCTTCATCGTTTACCTGAGACCGTGAAATTTAAAGATCAATAATTAAAAAACAGAGATCGACTTATTTTCGATTACCAAACTTTCTTCGTAGGCTCTACTGTGTTAGCAATAGGGGTACATATTTCTATTTTAAGTACAAGTCCACTTTTGTCTTAGACAAGAGCAACATGGTGCTATAATACGTTTGATTGTAGCTCATGGATCATTGAAGATGGCGAAATTGTCTTTGGAAAGCGTTTGTATTAATAAACATATTATTTGTGAGAAATTCTCTTCAAATTTTATTTCGCTCACTTCAAAGTATATAAATAATTGGAAGTCCAAGCACCCCAAATTCTCTAACAACAATTTTACCTGAGATTTACCATTTTAAATCTTTTAGTTGCAACAAAAACCAAATTTTTGGTGGGGTAGGGACAAATTATCCTATATGCTAAAAGTTAGCTTCATTAGTCCAACAGATTGTCCTAAAATCGCGTTTATTTATATTAATTCCTTCAAAATTTAGAAGAGGAGGCGGAATTTGTAGAGGTAGCTTGTTCTACACTTTATTTATGTAGTCTTCAGTTAGATCCCTATCTTCCATCAATCCTATCAGGTCTTTCGTAGACAAACTCTTATTTTCTTACGACACTGCGCAATTACAATAATATTGAGAGCTAGAAGTCTTTATTTTAGGTTCTTTTCTTCCAATTTTATAAACCGTTGATGACCGGAAGGTTTTACAACAAAGGAAAAATGTTCCAGCGTTCTATTTTTTTTACGAAACTGGAAACACTATAAGTCTTTCCGAAAAGAGTTCCAAAGAAAATTATGAGTTTCTCAAGTTATAAGTTTATTTTTATCTTTACAGTATTGGAGAATTACACATTAAAAACTTTATAAAATTACAGAGTTATGATACATCTTTCCTTCTTTCACCTTAAACTAAACTTCCAAAAAAGCTTAACTTCTAGAAAACTTCAATTCCATTAAAATCTTAACCTACACACAAACAAGATGAAATATTTAATTATTTTTTTATGTAATAATTGAACTTTCTGTCTGTGGTTGGGTTTATTCTCATCCAGATATGTACATTCCTGAGCCTACGTGTAATTTCACACCCCACTGCCTCCTAGACATTATTATAATGTAATGTTTCTATCTTATATCATCAACTAACAATTGAAAGTGGATATGTGTATCTTGTGGGTCGTCTTTCCAATAATCCATCAATGAACAGTAAATCTACCGGATGTTCATTATTACTATTTCCTGTAGCCTTGGTTTTTTTATGAAACCACTAACTACCCTGTGGTTACTTTCAAATAGATGTAGGCCTAATTTAAAAAAGCAATAGTTTTGTTCTTATTTTTTACATTATAATTTAGACTGTAGGTACGGTATGATAAAACTTTGAATAAAAATGATATTTTAAGTTTTTTTTTTTTTTAATTTGTAATTAGCCTGCCTTCAACAACATAGTTACGATTTGAAATAAAACAGGAGTATAATTTAAGAATTACTTATGCGACTAAATTCTCAATTGAAAATGAAAAAAAAAACAAGAAAGTTAGTGCTAATCATTTTTCAGAGCCTCAATAATCATAAAATACAAAATTTTATCAAATTCAGATTCCTATCCCCCCTTCAAATGTCATTATTTCTATTGTATTTCCTCAAAACATTTATTTTACATGTGTGGTCAGATTCAAAGTTAGAAATTTATCTTAAAAATTCTCAAATTCAACTTCTAATATTTCTTTGCATAAAGTAGTTGGAGTTTCTCTCAAATGTAGTTGGGGGCGTTAGTGCGCTTGCACAAAGTTTTATCCTATATCCTAAAAAGAATCCTCTGATTTGTTGTAATGAATACTTAAGTACTTTATTTTGTAAATAGGGTTAAGTTGTACTCCAACTATAGGCCAAATTTTCATGTTCATACCTTTGTAATCTTACAAAAATATCATTCATTATATAAATCTTCATTTTATAAATATCTTACATTATATAATCTTTCATTTGATTGCAAACAATATCGAGCAACTAATTTTATACAATTTATTCGGGCAAATTATCGTCCCAGACTATCCAGGTAGATTGAGTAATAAGAACCATAAAACCTGTCATAAATTTTCTCAATCCATACTATAACTGTAATAATTATAATTTCTTCAGTTACAATCTAACTTATATTCATTTTTGCACCATCTAGCACCAAATGTTAATAATTTATTATTTCTTAAGAATGTTAGGCATAAATAAAAGTTTATAACTCCTTACAAATAATGGTACAAAATCCATTAGTTTGTTGATAATTAATAATTCAAAATATGCCTTAAATGTATACTAATATATTGATTTAAGAGTTTAGATGAAATTTTCTAGATATTTCTGGTACTAAATTGTTATTATTAATAAAACAATAGTAGTAATAATAATATATTAGATATTATCATCAGTAATTGTAATTAACAGATACTACCGGGCAACTTATATTATATGCCTACCGCCAGGCTTGGATAAAACAATGAAACCTCTTATTCATTAGATTTTTTTTTAAACTGTTGTATTATAATTTTTTTTTTTATTTCATTGTAGTTGTGGTTGCTAATTGTTAATTTTGTTAATCACTTTTGTTTACCAGACAACTCTATAAGATAAAGTAATTTATTTTCCTAAATACAGTAATTTATTTTTATTAGGAAAATAAATTACTGTATTTGCACAATATTTTATTACTTCCCATATGGGCTATACAAGTTTTACAATGATTTCGCCTGTTGCGTTGGCAAGACTGCTATAACACTCAACCTTACGATCAGCTGTTTTGAATTATTAATGTTTATAAATCACAAACTGATTACTTTATTACTATAATAAAGCATACATTGTGTATAAAAAATTAACTATTAGAAGCTGTGCTATAAACCAATCAGTTTAGTTTGTCCTTCTCAATGGACATTCAATGAAATAATTATTATATGTTTTGATTAGTTAGGTTTTCTTGTAGTGTTGTGTTTGCAGTAAAGAGGTTAGGTTTGTAACAAACATGGGATTTAAATGTATAAATAAGATAATTTCGTAAAGATTTAACATACTAGCCTATTTTGTTTCGTAGAGTAATCTGTATTGTATAACTACTAGTTCCTACCATATTAAAGTAAACAAAAATATTAGTAGGCCTACCAGAAACCTTGTCTTTGAATTACCAGTGCCAGCCCTTGTAATTTGGATTATTTTCAGTATTATGTTAAAAGAATATAAATATTATTAGGTTAATTTACATTTGATTTTGGTTAAATTATGCTTGTTGCCTCCAACACTTACTAGGCTTAATAAAAAGTATTACGCTTTGTTTTGAAATAGACTAGCCTATACTAGCCTTTGTGTTTATTTACTGATAATTGATGTTATTGGTACTTGGTTATTATTAAGCTCTTAAGTTATATTTGAGAATAGGCTTACTAAATTGATAAATTTTAATTAGTTTTAATTTTTTTAAACCAGTAGGCCTTGGCTCAGTTTTAAGTTGTCAGCAACGGAACTCTGTAGTTCTATTAATTTTGTAACTTATCTGCAAGCTAACCTGGTTTTGTCATATTTAATTTATTTAGTATACTTACTAAGGCCTAAATCTAGGTAAAAATAGAATTAGGTTTTGGGTAATTTAGATAAGTTAGGCCTACTGGTGATGTCACTATTTCCACCTCCAGTATACAATTATAGAAACCGACTAGCATATTTTTATGATAGCATATTGAATTTGGTTCCATTGGCTTAATTTTATAAGTAGGCTCTAATTGATTTTACATAGTGGCCTATAGACATCTGTATGTCCTACATTAGTAAATTGAAATCTGGTGTTTTGGTTAAGATAACTTTATACTATTAACTTATCGGTTAATATGGAGAGAAATTGTAAATATATATAACTACGCTTCTATGATATAAGATTCAGGATGACCTATAGTTCTTTTGCTAGGTCTGGGTTTCAGAAGCCTAGTCATCCTGAATCTTATATCATGGAAGCTTAGTAATATATATTTACAACTTCGCTCCATATTAACCGATAAGTTAATAGTTAGTAGTAGTAGAAGTTAATGAAGTGTACATGCGTCCCACGAGTGAATTCAATATGGCTATACAATTGAATATGTTACAAATTTGTCAATTTCATGCATTGTTAAGTAAGTACTAAATTGTGAGAGATCAAAAACCACTTGTGTTGTAAATGAGTATCTACTTGATTGGGAAAAATGCTATTTTGAAACAGAATAACCGAGATTTTGCACTTAAATCGATCGGACCACTTCTTTCCATACTAACCAACTTATCACACTGTTAGTTGGAAAAATATATGAACAGGATGTAATTATATGAGCTATAAATACTTGCGCTTGTTTATTTACCAAATTGTATAGTTATTATTATTCACAAAACCTATTATTATTGTTGTTATGTGTAGGCCTATGGGTGTTTATTTACACAAACTTAAAATATTAAATTTCTTAATCATGAAACATGTCTTACATCTAGATATATAAACATGGTATACTTTTCAATAGGTTAGTCACTGTATATTTATACCAGCATACCAATGTCTATGCAAACCTTGATACTATAGCGTTTATCTACCTTTTTTTTGATTAAAGTTGTTCACCAGTTTCTTCTAGGTTAAGATTTATGGCTGCAGAAATACAATTAAAGGTTATTGGGTTATTAACGCATATTACAAACTTTAAGTTGAAAAATATAAGATTTATAATTTGTAACGAAATCTCTGTGCATGTGCACATCAATATAGATATTCAGATATAAACTTTAAGCAGTCACATAGCTACCGATTAGTTAAAAACTCCATAGGTGTAAATACAATTTTAGAGGTATAATAGGTACAATAGTTTACCTTACTTTTATGTAATTGAGTTATACACACAATTTGTATTTATTTTAGTGGAAATTTAAGTTAATTTAAGATGAATTCTGTGAACTTAATTGTGGTTCAAATGGCTATTTTAAGATGACTAGGCATATTTTAAAAAACTCGCATAAAAAATATTTTTGAATATTTTTAAACTTTACGAGATATTCTAATATTTCCATATACCGTAAGCTAAATTTTCACGTTGGTAATAATTTATATTTTCTTCTAATAAAGTTTGTTGTCAGTAACATTGTTTCCCTTAGTTGGATTTCATATATTGCTGTATATTCCTTACAATAATTATTCTGAAACTAAAATAGGATTTGTTGTCAGCTAGGTTAGGTTATTTTATATAGTGAACTTTTGAAAATGGGTAATAAGTTAGACATAAATCTAATTGTACTAGTCGTACCATGGGACTAATTACATTAATTCATTACACTTTCCCTTATAGTTAGTCTCTATTTAAAATATTGTAGGCCTAAACCAAAATGATAAAATTTTAACAAAGATACCTTTATAATTTGTTCTTTTCCTTTAAAATAAAAATCAAATTTAAAGCTATAGTAAAAATAAAACATTTCAGTGGAGTTGAGTTTTTTGTAGTGGAAAATGAAACTTAATCTAACCAAAATCTGACTTGAATACAAATTATCTGCTGTGTGGACCGTAAACCCAAATAATATTGAATAACTTACTTGTTGCCGAACATTTGTTATATAAGTTATAAAATCCATATTGTTATGTTTTACGAACATAACCTAACCTACTTTATTAGAATAAAAATTCACAAAATTTTAGTGTTTATTTTTACATTAGAAAAAATAAAAGGAATATTTAATATTGATTTACAATAAGAATGTTCTACCAACTGTTATCATACAAGTTAAATGAACAATTAATGCTGCCTACATTCAATATTTAAACATTAGTGGTTTAAAAATAAATCGCTGTGTACGGTATAATTGATTTATTATTAAGCTGTTTATATGTAATTTTACCCTTTCTTTTCAATGTGGTTGTTAGTTCATATTATATTATATAGTATTATGATTATTTACATCACACAATTTACTATTGTATTTATTAGATCAAAATTGCCCGTATCGATTTGATATTTTAGGTCATCATTTTATATTTGGTACTAGTCTCAGGATCTGCAATATGAATTTACCGTGAAAATCTACTTTATAAAGATATTTATTACTTATGTTAACATAATTTCAGCTTTATTTATTTTGGTGAAACTTGTTAGTATTCTATCGCAAGGCCTATGTCCAAATTTATCAATTAGAAATTAGTTAATTGGCCATAGTTAGTTAAAGAAACTAGTTAAAAAAGTAAATTTTGAAAACAATTGCTATTTCAGTCATGGTAGTCTACATGTTGTCTTATTTAAAGGAATTTAAAAATACTGACTATGAGCTTTAATTGTTATGGGGTGAAATTTTTTTCTTAAATACCTATTGTGTGTGTTCTATACAATAAGATGAATACATAATTTTACAATTTTAAAGAGCATTTGGTAGGTATGACATATAGGCTATTTGCAAAAAAAAAGGTTCTTAGTGTTCCTGTAATGTACATATATTTCTGTATTCTCTACTATAGTTTACAGGATGGAAAATAAATCAGTTTTTTGTTTAACTTACAGTACTTTAGAATCTAAAATGTAAGATTATTTACAGCACACAAACACAATGAATTTAAATTTATTAATACAATTTGTATTATTAAAACTTTCTTTTATGGTTAAATTGATGAAATTTGAAATTCCATAGAACAATAGTTTCATGTCATATAAATCTTCAAATCCAAAATTGAAGGCGAGCTTTATATAATCTCCAAAATCCAGTTTTCTGTATGGAGTAAGCATCTTGAAATATTCCTTAAGTATTATTTTTTAAGGAAAAGGATGTGTTTCCTTGTATTTTGTTTTTGTTTTATCAATTATCATTCAGATTAATGTTTTAAAAAAATTACTAATAACAAATAGTTTCAGAAATGAGGCAATAGCAACATCAAGAAAGCATGAGTGAGATCAGCCATTTTTGTAAAATGGTTCTGACTTATTTCTACCATCTTGTTATATATTTCAAATGTTCCAAATTATGGATTCTTAATCCAGTAGGCTATAGATTGTACCTATAACTTGTATAAGACAAATAAAGTCGAAGATGAGCGAAAATATCTAGATGATTTCATCAAAATAAATGTAGTCAGCCATGTTGGAAATATGTTGTTTGACATTTACTGAGGATTTGGTGATATTGTCATTAACTGCTTCCTCCTTTAGTGATATATAATTTCCTGCTTCAGTGGTATTCTGTTCGTAAAGAAGTTATATCGGGGCTGTAGGATCAAGACCATGTATATAATCAACACAAATTTCGAGGAGTTCAATTACATTCCTTAATATCACACCAAGACATGCCACATCATATGCTTTATTTCTATTGCACTTCACAAATAAGGGATGATATTCAAAGTGTAGTGAGTTTTTGTCTTCAGCAAATATTAAATAGTTCCACTATTATGGCATCACTAATGTCGTTTATAATAATTTTAAAATCAGATTTGTTAGGTATAGGTGAGCATAATAGGAGAGTCAATATCGATATTTAACAATTATTATTAATAATTATTATAAATCAATGTCTTTTAATATGATTTTAACTTATGTCAGTGTAAGTCTATTCATATGGAAATTTGATAAATGTTCTAAATAATAGATAATTAGTAGTTGGACATTTTACCATTTTGCTCTTGCATTAAGTTATTGATTATATTGGAGGTGTGGCATCAATAAATCACTTGGGAACAGTGACTAATTTCTTAATTTGTCATTGATATGTGAACAGTTTAGCCTATTTTTTCTTATTATTTGCCTTTAAATTCAAATTTATGGGTTTGATGTGTTATATAGTTGTGAAAATGTTAGTTTGGCTTGTACATTAACTTATTTAGGAATTTCATTTATAATTTTCATATTGTGGGATCTTAGCTGATCTACTACTTCTGCCTATATATGTGAATAGATACACTTAATCAAATAATGTTTAATGGCATTAAGTGCTTACACAATTTTATGTATTTCAAGGTCTTTTTACTGATATTCAGCTATTACTATAGGCTGGTACCAAAATAGCCATATCCCAAAGATAGTCCAGTGAGCTGTGCTTATCTTCTATAGTTACATCACTATTCATCAATACATGAATTACTATCTAATTAGAACACTCTTAACATGCATTAACAAAACCAATGAGGATTAGCATGAGTAAGATAATTTTCTGGGCTACTAGTTACAAAGCTTTTAAAAGGGCAGTAGGATATATTAGGAGAGGTAATATTATTAATTTATTACTTTAGGTCAAATGTAGACACATATTGGTAAATACATATTCGCTAAATTTATTATATATTTTTTTTGAAATGTTTCAAGTACCTATGTAAGTTAACAAAGTTTCTGTTCTACTAAAAAGTAGTGATTGAAAACATAATGTGGTTTCTCTGAATTTGTATAATTACATTTATAATAATTTACATGCTCAGTTATAACATAATAGCTAAATCAATCTCCAAATGGATCATTGATTAATGGAACCAAATGGTCGTAGAAACAACTGATTGTTAGAGGTTTTACATTAAGGTTATATGTTAGAAAGAAATCATAATAACAAACTTATATATATAATTTAAAATTTGATACCTATAAGTGACAATTTTTACAGTTAAAATCAATATTGAAATATTTTGTGCAAACTTCATATGGTAACCTAATATTATATTTTTTTTCCAAAAATTAGATCAATGCAAGTTAGATTTGTAGTTTTTCAATGGTGTGTCTCAATACTGACTGCTTATTGTGTTATTGACTGTTTTTTAAGAAGTGCAAGTGTTATATATATTAACAACAGTAATTTCTTGTGGAAGAACTCAGTTTTTAGTGATAATACGACAAACATGTATCGTCCACGAGGTGCATTAGCTAGAGCAATGTACAACAAACAGCTGTCGGATGAAAGACTTCAAAAATTGAATCATTCTCAGGTAAGTCTAAATACATAATGTTATTGGTGGTTACTGAATTATTCCATACATAAAATAGTTGATTTTCATTATTGTTGAGACCAAAGGTTCTTGGTGGAATTCCATGTTTAAAGATAATAAAACACAATTTTTTATTTTGTAATTTCCACTTTTTATTAGTCTAGCCGACCACCAATTGTTTTCCATTTATCGGCTAGACTAATAAAAAGTGGAAGTTACAAAATAAAAAATTGTGTTTTATTATCTTGAAAAGAGTTGATTTTTAGATCGGCTAATTTGACTAATATGTAACAATTTGTTATTCTCATTTGATTTTAATTCTGGAACATGATTTATTAACTCTTAGAGGAGCAAGTATAGTAGTACTCTGAATACCCCTAGAGGGGCAAATCTATATTTTTTTAATTTTACCACCTGTAAACATATACACAAACATGGAGGGAAACATTTCATTACCAGCTGATTTTCACAGAGCGCTCCTATGTGAATATTTAGGAATTATCTAGGTGGTTACAGTCTGCTGGCCTGGAAAGACAAAAATGAACAAAATACGGGTGGTTTCGCAGTGTAACCACTGCCCCTTTAAGGTCAAAATTAAAGTGGTTACACAACATAACCACTGCACCTCAAAGAGGCAAAAATAACTTTAAAAATCAAATTTCAAATGCCGTTAATCTCTTAATTTTGTTTTTAGTTGTCAGAAAGCGGCTAACTGCGAAACAGCTGTCTCTAATAAAGTTTGTTTTGTGTGAAATGTGGTTTAAGTTACTTTTTCCTTAATATGGAACCTCACCAAGAACCAACTGTGTTTACACAATATGATTTATATTTTTTTAAATGATGGTTAAACTCTATTAACAGCTCCAGATGAGTAAACAATGTTTCTCATAGGTTCTCTATGATTTCCATAGTATTTTTTTTTAAACAGAGTAACAATAGTCTTACACTTAGACTATGGCATTCCATA
This sequence comes from Aphrophora alni, assembly GCA_963513935.1. Taxonomy (NCBI): domain Eukaryota; kingdom Metazoa; phylum Arthropoda; class Insecta; order Hemiptera; family Aphrophoridae; genus Aphrophora; species Aphrophora alni. The sequence goes on along the minus strand of OY740773.1, from coordinate 64,109,283 downwards.
GTGGTAATCATTGAAGCTACATACAACCCCTACAAGTTTAAAAATTAATGAGAGTAAAAAAATCTTTGTCTAGTTTTTGCGAAAATAACAGTTTTGAGATCCAAAAAAGTGGTTTTGGAATTCTGTCTGTTGTCTGTGTAGTGCTTTACATCTCAAAGGCGTGGGCTAATTTAAATAAAATTTGGTGTACAGTAGCCTCAAACTAGGAGTGTGTCTGATGTTAGGGGCGTGTCCTCCCTTCTACTTGCTTCCTTAGCCTGACTTAACTGTACAACTCATTCCAAGAAAACTTGATACACAAGTTACTGCTTAGCTACATTTAATTCCTGAAGTTACAACTTTGTGACAGACTGCATCTCACTTATCTTATGATTTTGCCTACTTGCACACAATATTTATTTATAAAAAGTAAAAACTAACAAAGTATAAAGTTGTGTAAAAAATTAAGTTTATGTAATGATAAAGTCTGAAAAGTTTTTACATACGGTAATAAAAGTAATGATTGCTTCCTTCCTGCAAGATAGCTGTAGATATTATTTGTTTACAATTCTAGAAGTATTTGAATGCATACTGGGCGTACTGGTTAGGCTACTTGAATATCTAAGAATGGCACATATTATTTACTATATTTTTTGTGGAAAAGGTAGGGTTAACAGGATGATAAGTTGGAATAAACTATAATTTATTTTGTAAGTTTTATATTATAATATTTTAATATATTTACTATCGGTAGTTATAAAAACAGTGAATAATATTTTCAGTGAACTAATTTATGGTCTAACCTGTCTAAAATATTTTCCTTTATACCTGTCAGAAAATATCGTGGCAAACTTTAGGTAGTGGTTATATGGAGTTCCTGTAACCTATGTCCAGAAGCGCCTAGATATCCGCCATTTTGTTTTTTACAAAATAATTTAGACGATGGGAACGTTTTGAACGATAGATAAAAAACAATATTATGTTATCCATTTTCTACTTACACTATTTAACATAAATTAGCCTAAATTGTCCATTAGCCTTTATTAATTTAAAAAAAAGATGTTGTTTTTCCTAAATTAACATAATTCAATATTATTTTTGTTTAGTTTAATTTCGATGTTTGTAGATAATTATCAAGAATTTATGTTTTGAGTTTTTTGCCATAACTCAGCTTATACATAGACCTAGTAAAAAAATAAATAATAAGAAGAAATATAATTTGGTGTTAAAAGAGGATTTTTTTGTCTTTTGTACATTTTTCTTAAAACGAGTGATTTTCATGAAATTTAACATTAAATATTTTTAATGAGAGCCATTTTAAAATTTACATCATAAAGTTTGTTTTTGGTATACTGTTAAAAAAATATACAAAATTTGTATAGCCTACCAAATTTCGACTCAAAATCTTAAAAATTTCAAAACTTAAAATTTTTTATTTTTTTAACACAAAGTGGGCGAAAGATGGAAAACGAAGCGTTTCCCAGACATAGTTTTACAGTAATTTTGTCTTTATTTTGACCCATGTAACCAGTACAAAGTTTGGCACGACATTTTCTGAACACTCTGTAACGAATAGTCAAGCTTAGACCTTGAATGAATGGGATTGTTTTTAAATAACAAATATTACTTTTTTTGTTTAGTAAATATTTTACTATTAAAACTTTTTAAATAACAATTTACAAAAGATGAACATATATATTTATAAATAAACAACTAATTGTTATACGTTCTGTTCATTAACAAAAATGTTCCCATCTCTTTAATATGGCCCTTTCTGCACTTTTGTAAAAGTTTTACTCTTATTCACACTGATAAAGGAAACGAAAGTAGGATACACGTTTACACAGAAGCACCTGAAGTCTATATTTTTTTATTGAGGTTGTACAGCTAAAAGCATATGCAACAAACAAAGTGTAGTGTCCCCTCTTCTCCACCCCAGACACATTCCTACTTTGCACATATTTCTGGAGCCCCCCCCCCCCTATTTTGTTCTAACACCTAATTATGAAAGGATTATGGAGGAATAAAAATATTACGATAATACGATAATAATCGTCCCTGACAACTTTGATTATTTTTGATCAGGTGTAGCAAAAAAAAAATAAAAATAATAATAATAAAAAAACAGTCGTAGGGCTGTTATAAAAGATGTAATTTCTCATAATCCGCTCTACCGATTTCAATTTCATTATAATATTGGTAAAAGGCGAAGATCCTCGATCGCCATCATTTAATCTGGATTTCATCTTTATTAGTCTATATTTATATTTAGGACAAGTGAAAAAAAAAAACGGTTAGAATTTATTTTAAACATATAAATGTTTTTATACTTTGTTAAATAATTTAAAAATAATGTACAAAATATAAGACAGCGATCATTGATATAGGAGAACAAAACTCGGAAAATTGCGGTATTACAGGAAATTTCATTATGATTACGAAAATTCTTCCAGTAGTTTCGCTTAAAAAAATTTAAAACGCTCATGTTTTTAGAAATAATTTTTTAAACAAGAGGTTAAGTAATCATCACAGCTACAGCTTTCTTAAAGTTTAAGTAAAAGCCGAAGAGAACAGTCAAAGCTGACATAGATCAAATAGTAAGGAGCTTAATGAAATTTGAAGTTAAATTCAAAAACTTTTGAAGTTAATTTCCAAAAACTTTTGAAAAACACAGTATTTTTAAAAAGAACACAAGTTTTTAACATTTTCTAACAAGATCAACCCAAGACGAAGAAGAAAAAAAAAACTCCTCATCATTTGAACAATGATAAAAGTTGAATCCCATGTTCTATATAGAATGGCAACACATGGAAAAACAAACACAACCGATATAATAAAAACAAATTTATTTCAATAACAATACAAATTTAATAAAAAATAATGTTTATTTTTTATTTTTAGAAATAAATGTTTTTTTTCCTTTTTACGAATTATAAATGAATTATTTAGTTTAAGTTGACAAATGGATAGTAGAGGAATTGTGAAAAAATTCCATGAAAATGTAGTATGAAATATACTGATTCTCACCGAAGTATATAGTCTTACTTGGACTATGGTATTCCATAGCAGTCATCATTGTGTCATTATAAGTAGCACTCATTACAAGTCATCAAGCACATTCTCGTATTACAATGTCCAGTTTTGAAGTTGTTGGTTTGGGATACTGAACTTTAAAAAATTGAGAAAGTCTGAATCATACAATTCTTCGTACGGTATTCCTATAACTGGTTGTAATGTGCGTTGATGAAACGAAAAGCATCATTATTACTGTTTGTGTTTAGTAGTGAATTATTTCCAGTTTTATTTTCTCTAAATCAACGACAATCTTTGTTTCGGGCCTCTTGGGCGTCTTCACTCAGCTGTCCGATTGGCACAAGTTTTGACGGTTGATTTCACTTCTGTGCTCTAGTAGCCTACCTAGTGGACAGTAGGTGTCATTTCACACCAAGGATAGAGATCTCTAAGTAGATTTTTGATTTCTGAAGTGTGCGTTTCAAATTCATCAACATCGATTTCATATCCCAACAACTCTTGAAGTATAACTTTAAACCTTGAAATGAGAGTTTCGTTTATTCCCGTGATGGAAGCAGTTATTGAGGAACTATTGAAAATTATTCTTGCAGTATTTTCATCACAGGTATTACCGAACTCTTGTTTTGATTTATATGCGTGACCTATTCGGATTTTGAATTCCTATTTCTATTTGTCGATAGTTGTTTTGCTCAAGTCTCTTACTTTTTCATCAGCATCGTTCGTTTTGGTTTTATTTTAAATGTCTAATCTATGCGATAAGTTGAGTAGAAATATGAACGTTTAATGTACTTCGGTTTGGTTTGGCAAACAAAGCAAGAGTTTCCATTTACTTAGTTTCTAAAGTGTGTTTAACGGTTATATTATACGTTTCTTTGGCTGTGTCAAGGTTGGTGAGAGACTGACAATCTGTTTTTCCACAAGTTCTGTCTCTGGATTTATACACGAGGTAGCTTTTTTTTAAAATTAGACATTATAGGGTGAAAAATCTAATAGACCTTATATATTCTGGAACATTTTTTTTTATAAACTTACGTTTTAGTGTTTGTCAGACACAGATGTATTGTTATTAGGGAGGACATGAATAAATATTTATCGTTTTTGTAATTATCGATAATTTTTTGTTTATATTAACTGTGACCTCAGCTTCCATCGCAACTCAATTACTAAATAAGGTGAACTCAACTAGTTCAGGCTTCTGAACATCACACAATCTTTGAACTATTAATTCTAAAACCGCTTGCAGTGACAACTCGGATATATAACGTTCTCTTTATGCACACAACACTCTTATTTTGCCTGTTGTATTGATAAAGTTTCAATTGTTTTTACTGACAACTACTGAACTGACATTTTTGGTAACAAATAATTTTGAAAAATATTCGACCTTGATCGTAAATCGTACCCAGGACCTTTGGTTTTACGAGCCACTGCTCTACCAACTGAGCTATCCTAGTCGCTATGGTGTAAACGTCTCATTCGACTTTTCTTCATTGCTGCAATTTTTGAGTTACCAAATAATTACTTCGCATATGCGACATTAAAATTAATTTGTACTTATTTTGCATCCCTTACGTAATGTATGAAAAATATACGACCTAGACAGGGAATCGAACCCAGGACCTTTGGGTTTACGCGTAAAGGTAGACCAGTTTTGTAGCGCAGTGGCGCGTAAAGCCAAAGGTCCTGGGTTCGATTCCCGGTCTAGGTGGTATATTTTTCACTTGAAATATTATTGAAATACTTGCTGGTAAAAACGTATTAGCGTTAAAATCAGTAAATTAAAAATTAATACATAGCTTTGTTTGGTTAATATTTTGTTCGTGAATGGTTGTTTGCAAACATTTATGCACCGTTTATTTTGTATGTTTTAAAATTTATAATCTTACAAATTTTCTCAACTTTTTTTGAGTCTAATTTTACCATATGTCGCTACAGAATCATCAACAATATTCCTAGTGTGGCTGTCTGCAGCCCGATGTGTCCAACTTCTTAACCTAAGTGCTGTGAGTTTGCTCACCATTCTCTATTATCCCAACTTTGGTCATTTTCTCAATCTTCTCCCTCTACATTGTTTCATAAAAATGACACACATATTAATTTTTTTAAATGATAAAAATAACTAAAAAATGTTAGCCAGTCTTGGGATTCGAACTCTGCTTTCCTAAGATATTTGCCCGCTCACTTACTCACTAACACTAAGCCAATGATAATATATCCAACTGTTGCTGAGCGAAATTTATATATTGTTTGGAAATAATTATTAAATAATTATTTCCTATTTAATAATAGGGCATAAATTATTGGAAATAATTTATGCCCTATTATTTATTTAACTTTAAATATTTTGTTTTTATTTGTTCTAAAAACAAAACAAATATACTTAGGCTACATTTGTCGAAAAGTTTCGTTATTTTTATTGAAAGTTGTTACAAAATTGTGATTTTTCCCTAAATAAGCATGAAACAAAGATTCAAAACGGCTACAGATGTTCCTAACACCTGGTATTACGCATACAAAACTGGAAACAAATAAGTTACTTATTTTACTGGTTTATATATATCTAGAAATATTTTCGTTGATCAATTAAACTAAGATGTCATCCAATAAGCTATTTATGAAGTTAAAGGAAAAGATTCAAATATTATAATTAAGGTAAATGTTTAATAATTGTCTGCTATTATTCTCCGTGACTCTTGCTTATAGGTTTGTTTTCAAAATTGATGAAATATTGTTAAATACTATAATTATTAAAAGAATAAGTTTATCCAATGATATAACCATTTCAATAAATTATAGTTATTTAGAAGTTGCTTATATTTACGTGAAGCCTCAACGACATATAGGTCTACTACAAACAAAAGAACACTATAGGGAATTGAGAGAAAGAAACCTACTCTCTCTCCCCTTCACTAAATTTGACAAGCAGAGTTGTATGGAAGGATAGTTGGGAGACATTTAGATAGAGAACTTTAATCATTCAGGAAATTCGATTTATTATTTGTGACTCTTAAGCACAAAACGGTACAACCATCATTGTAGGATTAAGAGCGAACCAATAGGTTTTTGATTGCAAAAAATGGTGGACCTTCTTGATCAAAAGCTTTTGCAAAATACTTATGGGCGAAATTAAGATTTCTGTCATCTCAGGTAAACTATGTTCTTGTTCTCTTCTTTCACCGGTTTGTGTGTGAGGGGGGGGGGTATGGAGTAAAATTTAAGTTTCAAAACATAAGTAATTTTTTGTAGACTAAATTGATCTTTTGTTTTAACCGTAATGATCAATAAACATTAAAATTTTAAATAAGGTTATTAAAAATGAATCGACTAATCAAGCTAATATTTTTAATTCAATTGAACTATATTGTTAATCAAACTTTCGTGTTATAATGTGGTTTGCATGATATTCTTTTCTTTCTTTAGAACTGTCTATCCGTTTAGCACTACAAGGGGTTGCGTTTCCAAATGAGTAAGTGATGGTAAGATATGCCTAGAGATCCCCAAGAAAAACCATCAGTTAATTAACTTTTCTTGACCAGTTAGTCTTGACGGACTGGCCTTGGCTCTTTGTAAACGATCCAAGGGTCTCAGCCTATTCCCGCTCGCGGTATCCGTATTTCGAAATCAGTTCCCAGTGATATCCCATTCTGTGAATATGTTTTCTTAGGCGACAGTGTCATTTAACGAACGGTTGATGTCCTACGAGTTTCACTGCTGTCGCTTTGTTAACAACACTGCGCCACATTCATTCCCACTAATATGAACATGTCTTGGAGCCCAGTAAAGCGTTACGTTGTTGATCCCCTCCCTCCCCAACGGGATGTGATTCTGAAGCAATCACAAACTAACATTGACTTAAGTTTGTTAGAATCCATAGTTTCCATGCATTGGAAGCCGTAGAAATAAATGTAACTACTCCATACAAAATGATAATTTACTAGGTGTACCTGCCATCAAGTTACAGGTTTGTCGAAGTCGAATTTTTCGATCTGATCCATCAGTTGACTACCCCATTTCTTTTGGTGGGAGATATTAAGGCCCACCATTGTAAATGGGGATATAATACCTGCATCTCTACGGGAACCGTATTGCCAGTGTTCGATCATATTTGAATTTGATTCTGCTGAATGACAGTTCACCAAATCTACAAGTGGTGTATAACTGTTGACTTGTCATTTTGTAGCCCATGTCCTGCCACTAAATTTGAGTGGACCTTTCTATTTGACGGGTGAAAATAAAATGAGATTTCCCCGACATTTTTTTGTATCATCCAATATTAATAATAATAGATCGTATTTAATATTACTAAAGTGGTATATTTTTTTTATAGAAATAATCCTTATAGTAAGTGGACAACAACATTCCGAAAACGTCAACGACTCACTACTTCCACCAGTTCTATTGTGAAACTGTGAATATAGTGACTCTCTCCGTTATGTTGTAAAGCTGTAATCGAAAACCTACTATTGAAAATTTGGAATGATATAGGAAGGAATCTTGGCCCCCAGTACATTGGCGCAATATTAAGAACTAACCCTCGTCAACGGTGTGGAAAAAGACACGTTCGGTTTGTGGTCCTACTTCTGCTTCCTTTTTTTGGCACTTAAGCAGTGGCAGTAGCAATTACTACAAACAATTATGATATTATTAATGTTTTGAGCTCATCATTTATTTGCTAACCTTTCATCAACTGCCTAGGAACGTGACTTTGAGACCATGGGTTACAGTGGAGTGATGGAACAATATGTTATTATAACTCATTCATAGAAAATACCATTCTATTGTGTTTCTATCAATACTTTTAATGTATCGAGGTCAAAAGTGCTTTACAGGCTATCCGGGGAACGTATTCTAAACTCCCTTGGTTAATGATGTTCTGTGTTCCGTCCACAAACTTCAGCGTTGGAGTATCATTTTGCTGGGTAACTGGCCATTGTGGAATAACAAAAATACAAAAGCAAACAAAGCAGCAAAGATGGTTACTAGTCAGATGCCAGTCGTGCAGAATGAAATGGCATTAACTTTTTATCAGCTGTTAAATTCGTATTGCATGGTCAATGGGTGGAATAATGGACAAATATAATATCCAATAAGCCAAGGGAAGTAGATTGTACTGACCTATAAGTTATGCGAAGTATCCAATAAGCTAAGGGAAGTAGATTATTGGGTTGACCTATAAGTTGTGCGTACGACATTTGTTCTATCGAATTCGATTCAGACAATATTGAAGGATAATGTTGAGGACCGTAATAGGATATTGTTCTTTTTGCGTCGCCTGTACCTTTTTGGCAAACATTTAAAAGAATTAGATTCGAATCTTACAGGTTTCTTAACGGCACTGTATTTTCGATTTCGTTAACTATTGAATTTTATCATTGTTAACTCATTTCAGAGGCCTATTTACAGCCATGTAATATGGTATTCATTATTGATTTTATCAAAATGAACTCTTGTTGTTTTAGTGGTGTTAATTTTATTAAAATTTTCTGTTTTTGCATTTACTTTATAATTCGATTGGTTAGTCTTTAGTTGAGTAGAATATTATTAAGTCAATTATATTATTATAATAGTTATTATTACTTAGCAGAATAATATTAGTTAGTAAATCATTATACTATGATTTTGCGCTTAAAAGAAAATCCTATAATTGAAAATTTAAACCTACCTGACACAAAGTTAAAATAGAAAAATTGATTTTCAAACATTTTTTAATATTGAAATAATTATTTTATTTTATTAATAATGAAAAACCCAAGCACCTGTACAAAACATTTTGTTCAACATCTCCCCAGTCATCGGAAAAATTGAAAATAAACCATGGACGCCTCATTAACAGGTGAAATATCTTAAAATCGGCCCGGCGATTCAGATGACATTTTGGTAAATACCACGAAGCACATTGGGGCACCAAGCCTTAAAAGCTAGAAAAAAGTGAAAGATAAAAATTCTTAGATTGAATATTCTGTAGAATAAATACTTATCAGTAGTCAGAAAAACGCCATGTTTCGCCGATACCCCCACTCTCCCTCCTACATTAAACTCTATCAGTTTGTGTTTATGCCTGCACAGATTTGATTAGTGTTGACAGTCTATATTTAATGAGTTTGTTTGTGCCTTCTTTTTACGTGTACTTAATAAATATTTGTATTTTTGCCTTGGAAGCTTCAACTTCAGATTATTACTAACATTTTAATGCCAGTACATATGTTCATTCAATATTTTACTTTTACCCATAATACTAAGCAAAACAAAAACGTTCCGAGGCAGTCAGAGTTGAATTTTTACCATATATGAAATTGAAATGAAATGAAATGATATTTATTGCTCCTTATCTTTATACATACAAGTATATATACAACCTTACATATAAGGGAAACAATAATAACATCCCTAGGTTAAAACCTGTTTGGGATGTATATAAAAAAAGAAAAGCACTTAAACATAACAACTTAAAATACTCGGAATGAAAGAAAAACCCGGCAACCAACCGCACTCCTCCGAATCTTACACACTACATCAGTCTTAGCGTGAAGTTACAATAATGGCTTCCAAATTAAATACAAATATAAACTTACAAACTACCACAAGAAATTTGAATAGAAATCACACATTACATCAGTTTCCGAGTTGAATCCATAAATTGGTTTTATTTGCTGAAAAACTTGTTCATATTTGTTACTTTTTGAAAAAAACCATATTTACTAAAAGTTGTCAGGAAAATTTTACAGGAATTAATATATTCAGAATTTACAAAGTTAACCTGTTTATTTTTAGGAACGATTTCAAATTTGACATTTTTTAAGAGAACGGAGCTGGTTAAAATTATGAGAAGTTGTGTAGTTGAAGAACAAATTACTTTTTTAAACGACAAAATAAAAAAGTGGTTAAACTGTGACGAATAATTAATGATTTAAAAAAAAAGGCTGTGCTATTTCAATAGTGACTATAAGTCTCGTTGGGCTAAGGCTTGTAGGAACAATGTAGGCCTAAGTTTTTAAAAACAAAACGCCGATTGCTTGCATACTGCTGTTTCATTCCCCAAATATGAAATAAAGTGTTACGGTCATCCAAAAATCCCATTTGAGTTTTGTGCCGAAGAGGAGCTTAGGGAATCCACTCCTGAAACGTGTTGGCCTTTCCAACACAAATAAGTTCCCAACGGCCATCATACACAATGCTGAAGAAATTACAGATACCATTCCAGAGAGTGCATTGAAGCGTGTTAAACCAAATTTGCCTATGTCAGGAGAAGACGCCCTTGGATGTTCATCTATTTCAACACCAATATAATATTTTCAGATTAAGTTTCCCGTCTATAGAAATAAAACAGTAACAAAGACGTATGCTAACGTTCCAGTACAAGATTTGCTTGTACATACAGTGAAACGTTTACTTATAACAGTTGAACCCGTCCTTAGTTCACTTCAGGTTGTCTAGTTGGACAAATTTCTATTGTATTTAAAATTAGGTTTTGACGGCTCATCAGGTTATAGTTCGTATAAACAAGCTTTTAATGGCCATATAAAAAAAGGATTCAGATTCTGCTGTCTTTATCACATGTATGTCCCCGTTCATGAACTTTTTGTGGAGATAAGTTATTTAATCAAATCTTCGTCCAGCTTCCACAAGATATTTTTGGGCGCTGAAAATTTAATTTAAAATAGAGTTTATAGAAACTTCAATAGCGTAAAAAAACAGAGTAGAGTACCAAATATCCACTCTTCAAAAAGCAGTTCTTTGATTCAAGAGCGACACTTGGAAGTTATTCTTAGTTTGATATTTACAATGATTGACGACAAAGTGTATAATACACGTACTAACACAACCATCATCTAAGGTGTTAGAGGTTATTTGGTATGTAGTGGCGCTTGACCTTCATCGGTCAAACAAGATCCTGACACTTTTTAGTGGTGGAGGAAGTGAGTGAGGTAGCGTTCCGCCGTCCTTTCGTCAGTGCGTTTCTAGGCAGTGTATTACGAACAACCTCCCCACTCCGAACCAGACCATCCTCCCTCCAAGCGTCACCACATAATAAATGAGCTATACATGTCCGGAGCGTCATCTAGGGATTTCAGTAAAGTTGTGACGAAATGTTGAAAATAAATGTATGCTTAGAAAACCTGACGTTTGGATTGTCTTTGAGTACTTATTTGCTATCTATCGTACCTGTTACCAATTAAGAAGTGGCAACCGCGAGGAAGTAACAGAAAGGTTGTTACTACAGATAAAATATGCATCCAAATGGAAGTTATAGATAAATGTGGTTTGATTGTCGAAAAAATCTAAGCCCGGCTTCGGCAACACTGTCTGACCTTTCTTCAAAAATGTGCATGTGTCATCAGAGATCACCGGTGTCGATTTAGAGTTAATAAAAACAAATGACACCATCATGATTGTAGTATTTAGTGCATACGAGGTAAATATAGAGAAATATAGGGAGTTTACTCATGATACTGCTAGGCTTTGTAACCAATCGTATAACATGTCTCCTGCTCTTCACAGATATTTCATACACGGTCCTGAGATAATGTTATGTGCATTACTGACAGGAAACACAGGAGGTGAGAAATAAGGATTTTAAAAAGTTACACGAGCACCATGGAAGTAAATATAGTTCAAAGAAGACCAATGAAAATATTTCCAATTTTGTTTTTATTGAGTTTGGATATTTGATTACGACGAGCAAGCGGAAAATAGCGAAGAAGAAAATGCAAACTTTTCCCAGACTTGGCTTGTTAAAATCGCCAACTGTACATCGTTTTGGCAGCAGTTATTTTTATTTCAAAATTGAAAGTGACGGCGATTCTGGAGATGATTATGAAGGCGTTTAATAATTTTAAATGACTATGTTATCATTACTAGGTTTTGCTGTTTGCAAAAAGTGCCGTAATTGTATTTGTATTTCATGTAAAAATATAAGAAACTGAACTAGTAGATTTTAAAACATTTCTACATTGAAATATCAAGCATAAAAAAAAGAGAAATAAAGATAATTCCAGCTTTTAGGGCTCGCTACCCACTCTACGACGATGAGTCAATTTGTTTGTTTTTGTTCCTGTTTTTTAAAAATTAATCAAATATCGTAATTTTCATTTATCTGCACTTTAATTTGGTTATTTATCTTCACACCATAATTTGATTGAAAACTCTTGGGTTGATTTAGAGTTGTTTTCTTCTACGACGTCTTTGGCAGTAAATTTAAATAACTTCCAAACTGGCATGTTTGATGTGATTGCGTTGATTATTCTGGTTTCCTCAGAGTTTGAACTTTTGTAAGCTATTCAAGAAGGTTAGTTCGATGTTTATGAATCATTTATTTTCTTTAGAAAATATATTTATTGCATTTATGCGAGAAGATTTGATCACCCTTATTCACATTTTATTTTCTACGACTAATTTTAATAATTTTTAAACCTCACGAGTACACTACATCGTATAAAACTTTCAAAAGTAATGCGATCGAACGGTGACCATCAATCGAAGTCGGCTCTGACAGAAGCTACAATTTAGATATTATTGAACTAATTCCATGCCAATAAACGACAAAGAGCGATAACATTGCATATCTGAGTTTCTTACAGCCTTAGAGACGACATTCCAACAGAACGCGTGAAGGCTTCCACACCACCTGAACATTCTCATGTCATACCTCTTATATAGACTGTCTACTTTTTCTGTATTAGACTTATGCCATCCATCATTTACCGCATACCTTGACCATTTATTAATATTTTAAATCGTTCTGGTTAAATAATTCCTTGGAAAAATATCTTGATGAGTTCAAACGGGGAAAAAATAGTGCGAGGTTTCTTATCCTTAAAACTGAATGCATAGTAAAAAGTTTATCTGGTGAAAAGGAAGAATTTTGAAATGTCTGAAGTAAGATTCGTTAGGTTTTCGTTCTTTTGAGCTAAGTTTAATATCGTCTAGAACATAATTTTAATTAGTCTACAGTCAAATATCCATAAATAAAAAAACACAAACTAAAAGTATTCTCCTTAAGAAAAAGACATTATTGTTTAAATAATGTACTATGGAAATTGACTTATAAATTCAAATGGCTTAGATTCATGTTATTTGGATGAAATGTTGGTTGCATTGTGTAGAAATATGACCATTAAACCAACGCGTCAAACTACGGAATCTACAGATGGAAGTAAAATGAAAATGTAATACATTTACTTGCGAAACGTATATCTCCTTCATGTGTTTTTCGTATATTATAGGTTAAAATAAAAGTTATCAAAATCGCTTTTATCGATTTTGAAATATTCAATCTTTTACGACTCGTGATAGGTTTATTTTCGTTTTTTGATTGATAGGGTAACTCCCGAGCCGGTTTTTTTTTTTTAATAACATTACTAATAAGATTTATTTGAATCCTTTAGAGCTATATTTTACCAAAATATGGCTAACACATTGTTAGAAATCTAAATTTTGTATGGGAGATATAAATCGGAGCTAAAATAAAAAAGAAAAGTTCAACAATATTCTAACCCATGTTTAAAGTCTGTCCATATTTTTTTGGGATAACTGCACTGCTTGGACGACAGAGTTCAAAATCTGTCCCAAATTCTCCTTTTTAAGGGGAGTCGGATGGCCCAGCCCTAAAATGTTAAATTGTTGAAGTTTATATACCTTATTCTCAGAAACTATGCAAGATATCAATATGATTTTTTTTTACTACACTTTTCTTAAGACTTAGTTTTGGAAAAAATAGATTTTTTTTTTTCAAAAAAACTAATTAAATTTTTATTCTTATTATTTTTAAAAACCCGGGTCAAAATGTGTACCTTAACTTTCGTAAAATTTAGTCTGCAAGTTTAAAAAAAATCATAAACATATCTTTAGTGGTTCCTAAGAAAAAGGTACATAAGCGGTAAAAATCAAAACTTTCGGGATATCGCAATTAAAGTTAAAAGTAACAGCCTTTGCTAATACAAATACATAAACCTACTTCAGTACATTCCAGCCCCATACGATGGGTTGTCTATGTCTTTCTCTGGTTCATAGTCATCTTCGAACCACCTTTGCGCTAAAGTTCCCGGCACTTTTTCTTCAATTCGTCTAAGCTTTATCACCCTTTGCGATTGTTGCTTCATCAAGTTTTATAAGCGCACTAACACAGTTCACTCCCAGAACAATGCCTAGCTTTGCTAAAACCTTACATCGAGCTATGCTTCCCAAGTTAAAACAAGCCAAAGCCTCGTACACGCCTAATTCAAGTGTATTCCGCATGACAAATGTCCTTTACGAAATGCGAGACCAGATCATGTTATTAAGCGATTCGTTCGGATTTTGTGCGCCGCCATGTAAAAATTTCTTCACAAGTTCTGGAGAGGCTAAATCTTTAAAAAAGAGCTTTACTTCAGACATAACAGTGACAGGTATATGAACATGTTGATCATGATTAAAGGTTGCATTGTTTTCTTTTGCTTTTTGGAATTTGCACCAGCTACTTGCTCCTTTTGGGTAAAGCCCATGTGTTGGCTCTTGGTTACTGGAGCACAAATGGAAATAAACGGCCCATACAGCTTCTTTCATCTTTTGTAAGCTACCAGTTGTTCGCCTAATGGCAGGTTCATAGTTAATTGCAATTTGTTTGTTAGCAACTCCAGTTAGTCAACCACGACCAACTATTGTTTTGCCTTCGGAAAGTTTTTGCTTACCTTTCTTGCTTTTTAGCTTGAGTAGGCTAGTGGATATCCTTTTTTGTACATGCCTTGGACATTCTAATTTTTCCATTACAATGTCATATTATTTGACCCCGGGAATATTTTGACCCCGGGGTGTCATCAGAACTCCCCTTAACGTAAGAGAGTCCCTCAAAATTATAGATATACGACGCTCAACATTGCACAACATTGATTGTTTGGTTCAAATTTTGTGTTTTTCCCTTAGGCCTTATCACAACTGACATCAAAATGTTCAATTATGCAAGAAATAAAAAATTCAAATTTTTTGAGTTATAATAAAAAATTTTGGATTTACAAAACAAAACAAAAATCTAAGAATTTATGCTACAGCTCAGAAGTACAGACCTCAATCATCTTATATGTACACAATTATAGATTTATGTTTATTGCTTACATAATACTTTTTGTATTTACAAGAATGTAAATACCATTCATTTATATACCTACACAAAATTAAAATTATTTGCACTTTTGTAGAATTACGTGAAATACAGACTTCAGACTTTCACAGTAATTGTCGTCAATATTAAAATTGGATTTCTGGTATGTACAGTAATTCGTTCATAAATGGTGCAGCATACAACCCAAACATCCAGTTTTAATAAATGTTTCACTTTCCACTCATAATTAATTGTATAGCCTATTATCTGTGTTAGTCATTTTAAATTCTATATGTCGAAATTAGAGTTATATTAAAGTTTGCAAGCTTAACATCGTTGGTAATACAGTAACGTTGAGTACATGTTGTTGATTTGTGTTTGTTTTTGGATGATCGGAATGGATAAACGTTTTGGTAAGTTTGCCAAAATTTGGAAGTAGAGGACATAGCTGTTATTTTATCAATCATGTTTGGTTACGACATATCAGCTAATACTATACTGTCTTTGCTTGACTCAACATGGGTTTTCGTCTTGTAAGATCTAATGATTTCCGAACTCTGTCCAAGTTAGTTTTACAAAATTAATTTTTTTCATTACGATGCAACTATCGTAGTTTGTTCTGCAATAGGACTAATTTGATTTTTAGCTGTTCAATTTAATTTTATGTGTGTTAAATAACTATCATAATGAAGGAGTTAAATTAAATTTCATATTTATATTAATTTGAATTTCAAAGTGTAAAACTTCCTACGAAGATGAGCATATGGTAGTTAATCAATTTATCACAAATAATAACAGCGGATTATTTTCATAATGTCCCTGCAGCTGATAATTTTAAACTGTCACTAAGTGTCTGATATTAAGGTTTTTTTTTTCTAGCGTGAATGTCTTTTCTAATTAAATGAATTGAATGGAACTATTTTTACTAAAGTTTATTTCTTTATTATTGTGAAAATTGTTCATTTGTTAGTAATGCCGTGTCATCAACACAAGCAACGTAGGAAGTGAAGACTCCATTTAAATATAAAACTATGTGTCGAGACAATAGAAATGACTTGATATCACTATTTAAAATGTGGAACTTGGAAACCCATTAGGACTGAGCCACATATACAAAGAGCCAAGCGGGTGGATATTACACTGAAATAAATGAAAGATGATGAAATTATTTTGAAATACATAATAATTATTGACTTTTTTATTTTACATATATCTAGAATTAAGTTGTTTAATTTATAAATCAAAATAATAAAATAATCACGACTATACCATTTTCATTTTAACGATAGCAATACTTTTTACCTAAATGTAAATGTAAAGTATGTGCTTTTAGGTGAGTTGTTGGGTATTTTTGGGTGAGGTGAGAGGGTTCACTAGATGGGTGCTCAGATGGTTCAATGGACTTCTATTCTGTAACAACCCTTTCTATCAATCGCCTATTTATTCCAGAGAACAGTATTTGACCTTTCTCCAAACCTCTTCTTTTATCAAATCGAAAGATTATCAACTCTGTAAGTTCCCCACTTTTAAAGTCATTTGTTAATGATCGATTGTTTATATTATTGATACGGTTTAAAATATATTGTTATCATTACTAGTATTTGACGTAATTATTTAAGAATTAGTAGAAACGAAATAAATATATTAGTAAATTTAAATTAAATTCTAATTTGATTCAAATGAATATCAGGATATAAGACCTACATTTATTTTTATTCCTCTTCAAGCTTGCCATCTGCTGCCAAAGTGAACATACTAAGACCGAGACATGAATCCTGAACCACCCTTGAAATCAAATCACCTTCTTTTGACAAACCGCACTCTACTACCAAGAAGCTATCACGTCTACTGAGTTTTTTTAAAGGAGAAATAACAATTAAGATATAATTTGAAATAAAGAATCATCGTTTGATGTGGTCTGATTCCAAAGAAAACTCTAACAGTAGTTTCCGGTCTTGGTATATTTTCTTTAATTAATATTTCCTTATTTAAATATACAGGATTGCTGAAAAGGAAATACCACTTCATAGATATTTGAATTCTGTTGCGGCAATTTCTTTAGGTGAAAAGACCTACATAAAAAAGTGAAGGTTTAGGGTATTAAATTGTAGGAGGGATAAAGGCTTGCTCAAAAATTTCAAATGTCATGTATAGGCGTGTGATACCTAACTTTAAAAAGTACAAAAGAGATATACAGAATTCTTTCATTATACCGTACTGTTACGTTACGTATGTAAATTTACAGTACGTAAGTATACCGTAATTAGGTGTCTGAACAGGATGGAGGGATATTCATGAATGGCTACATTCGAAAACTAGAGGATGGGAGAGGAGGCTGAGAGTTTTACCGGCAAAACATCCTTACGAAGTCTGTTCTAGAGTTGTCGACGATTTTTTAATACAAATATTTACCAGACGTCAGATGGAAGGTAATAACTTGTAAGCTAAACAAGATTGAAGGAAAGTCAAGAAAATTTGACTCTGGTGAACGGTTGAGGCTGATGAAATATCACCCTGTAGCGCAGGATCAAAGTCGATGGTTAATTAATATTAATGCCCAAGACTGTATCACCTAATGGAAGGTTAAAAGAAACGGGAGAGTGGCAGAGGCTTTATAAGATCCCTGAGGCTCCGCAGGAATCTAAGGTTGTAGAAATATCGATGTAGTAATACAAATTACACCTGACACTGAAAGAAGGTTTAAATACCGATAATAGTTAACTGGACGGAATTAGTACGATTCAACAAAGTTTGACATCCAAAACTGGAGTTATTCAGGATATGCTAGATTTTTCCCCATGTTGTTTTAAAGGCGATAAACATCTCTGCCATAATTATTGTCATTTAAAAAAGGGTGAAAAAATATATAATGAAGACTCTTCAGCGCACTGTAATAACGCCGGGCTAGGAGATATCTTATATGAAAACTGAAAGAACGGGATTAAATCCAAGACTACACAAAGTATAGATCCAGCTAGAGTAACTCGGGATTGCCACCACCCTATCGAGGGAGCTGACGGTAGACTTTACAGGTGTCTTCCAGGTCAGGTGTTGTGCCGAAGATTACATTGTGGCCAAATGAAAATGAAATACATGATCTTACAAACGTTTGCGGTCTCACGATATCCAGTCCATTTCCAAGAAGTTGTTTGAAATTCAATAGAAGTGTCCGAGTGCTTGGACGTTGCCAAATTACATGCAAAGTCTTTTGATTATTGCCAATTGCAATGAATCCTTCACCGAATGAATTTAAAATTAAGTTCACATTGAAACGTATGCCAACGTAATAAATCATCCAATGCTAGTAATGTTTCTTAGAGGTACGTGTCATGTAAAATGTCCGTCAGGAAATATTTATTGCTTTATTACCAGTGATTATAATTTTATTATCTAGGCTAATTTAAGTTTTATTATACTGGTCAAACCTTTAATACCGAACTTGACAAATTCTTAATTTTAGCAATAGTTTTAGCACGAAAACTACTTTCAATTTTTACTCTATTCATTATTTGTTGTACGAATACATATCTGTTGTCTATATGACATGTTTATTCAGTCTATCCATCGTAAAATTCCATACACAATTCTTTTATATAATCTTGACAACGCATTTTAATAGAAATTGGGTAAGATTATAGACGCCTTCTAATAAAAAACCCCAAAACTAAATATCTCCATATCGGTTTTCGTTATTTGTATCCAATATTCCTCATATAGTAGGTACCAATTGCACTCTTTTGGTCGGAATCGTTCCATAAATTCTGTTTACAAGTTATTGGTGAAACATATCAAATTAGCACTTTAACCGCCTTTAATGAAATCCTCCAACGATTTCCATAAAATTTAGATAAAAGATGACAATTATAATTACTTTCAAATAATTTTATCAGGATATTTTAATTTTTGTCGAAATTGGGCAAATTTGTAAGCACTTAAAAAACACTTGAAAAAAATTAAAACTTGTTAAAATAAATTAACAATAAATAATAAATTTTGTAATGTTGTAAAAAATCGAAAATCAAATCTCTAGCTTAACATTTTTCTTTTTGAAAATTTTAAAAATTCGCATATTAAATGCAAATTATACACTTCCATTCTGGGAATAATATAATAAGTATGTTATCTGTGTGTGATCTTTTGGGCATAGTAGAGTTATTGGAGAAATATAAATTTAGCCTGTAATTAATTTTGGAGCTTAAGAAATCTCTCCCCCTTCCTAATTATTTAATTGTTTCCGACCCCCTGTTTATTTGCGAATAGCTTTCTAAGAGTGTAAAATAAAAGACCTAGAATAATTAGACGTTGTATCTTGTAAGGAAAAGACATGGTGGTTTATTGAAGGCGGACAAGTATTTACTTTGACAGTTACTCAAGAAATGCAATTTACATTTGCCGTTTAAGTTATTAGTTTTAATGTAATGTATCTTTAACAGTCTTCTTCATATTTCATAATAATGTATAATAATAATGTTAAAAATGAATAATTAAAACAAGTAACTTTAATCTCCCCTTAATTATTTCCTGTAAGGAAACTAATATATGCAACCTGTATGCTGATGTACAGTCATCTTAAATTTTATTATATCACATATACATAGTATAAATCACTTTTGAGGTCCCTTTATTAACATAAGAGTGGTTTTTGAAATGATGTCTGTCGTATGTGGCGATCCCTGAAGCCCGTCTTCCGGCCGATTTGATATATTCGAAATTTAGTATTTTGGTTACTGTATATTAGTTTTGATTTATTACGCTACATTTCAAATTTGATCAAAATAGATCTTTCCATTTGGACTGTAGGTAGAATTGTTGGACAACATAGTTTTTTGAACTCTGACCCCTACAATTACATTTCCATGAAAAACTCCATGAAAAACATTTGAAAAAACCCAAACTCTATATTTAAATTCATTGGACTATGATTGTTTCTTCATATTGAATAATTTGGACTTTTGCCAACATTTTTTGTATATAACAATTTATACACAACGTTCAAGAGCATTTATCAACTCTCTTTATCAGGTGAACAACCTAGAATATTAAACACGTAGTGTAGTAAGCTATGATTATGATAGAAACTAAATCTAGCAACATAAGGGCCTTGGGATCCTGTCTTATGTTGTTAGTTCTGAGCTATGTTGAACTTTTTCATGTTTGTTACGTTCTAGGTAACGACAGTTGATCCACATTTTAGAAACGCCGTATATTAATTTGGATATACACGAATGATGGCAATTGTTCGGATATATTATGCCAAAAACATAATTTATATTTATGAATTTTGATTTCCGTCAAACATTTATCTCATAATTTTAGATTAGATAAAACACCCGAGTAGATAGTTAACATTTTTTCCTTGTTGTTTAAAGACGAAAACATCATCGTCTTATAAAGAAAGGAAGAAAAGGGTGTAGAACAAAGAACATTAGCCCTGGAATACTCCAATAGCGTCATTATTTAGCGTAAGAAATAGGAAGAAAAGTGGTCAAATAAGCTGAGGGAAGTAAAAGATAATGTCCGTCCGTGGAATTCATCCATAAGTGCCCGTCTTCGAGAGGAAGTGGTGGTTACCCGTGTTCGTATCGGTCATTCCATGATCACTCATGGATTTCTGATGGAACAGGGGAATTCGCCACAATGCCCATTTGGTCAAGGTGTGTGTTATCAATAAAACACATCCTCAATGAATGTGTTGCGTTAAGACTTGTGTGACGAAATTTTGGTCTACCTAATTCCATTCAGGCGATGTTGGGGGATAATGCTCACAGATTCTTGATATACCCGATCAAGGGTAGCCTATTGTGTAGTCTACTTTTTGCGTCGTCTGAAAATGTTTGATAAAATTTAAAGCAAATTTTCGATTCAATTATTGCAGAGCCTCTTTACAGTTGTGTAATATTTTGTGCTTTATAATTAAATTATTTTTTCTAGTTAAAATTCTATCTTTTGCAAGTCGATGCAGGGATCTTTTACAGCCCTTTAATATTTGTTTTAATTGTTATTAATTATAATTTATCGTAGTTTGTAATTGTAATTTCTAACTTGTTTCAGGTCCATTTTACACCCTGTAATATATTATGTTGTTGTTTATTTTCGTTTGTTATCTAGTTTTTGTTTTGTTATTGTTATTAAAGCAACTTCTTGCCAAATTTTGACTGAAATGGTTTTTCGCCTTAAAACACACACAAAAAATCCAATAGCGTCATGGTCGAAAAAGAACAAATGTTGTTCAAGAGAGACATGAAAGAGAAGGATCCAACCCTAGACTACATGAAAACAGGTGTAGATCCAGCTTGGCTCCCTCGGGATTGCTACGCCCGTACTCATTAAAATGAGCCTCTGAAGGGATAAATAACGATCAATTTTACAAGCACCAACATGAAATGTTCGGTGTTTGTTTCATGATCTAAAAATAGATCTTTTCATGATATCATTTAAATTCTAACCTAACTCACAACTAGGGGAGCTATTAGCAGAGAGCTATCAAAACCCAACCGTCCAACATCAGTACGTCGACCTACAAGTAAATATCAATAAACAGTCCAGTGTGATAAACAGAAAGGTCAAGACTTGAGTATTAAAAGCTTTTACACATTTGTCACAGGTATGGTAACAAAAATTATCTAAAGTTAAAAACTAAGCTACGCCTTGCCAAAGTCGTTTGCATAAGTTCAACCAGTAACATTTGCTTCGAATGCGCATGACAAATAAAACTGTTTCGTAAGCAAACAAGTTACATTAAGGGAATTAAAATGTTAATTTGTAATGAAAGTCAGATCATGAAGGTTGTCTATTAATTAGCTTTGTATGATTACGTATTCAAAGGTTTCTCCGTAGGTCGTATACTTTTATGTGACGAGATAAAATGAGGTGTATTTCCTTGTCGAATACTATTGTGCACATTAAACTTAAAGCAGTCGGTGAAACTAAGGTTCTGATATCCTTGTTTTATTTATTAGACTCTTCGTCAACAAATTAACCTCATCACTCTTAGCAAAGCATAGATTCAATTTAAATGAACAGTGCTCCATGATGTATGCTAAGTCATAAGAATTCCATGTAAAATGTAAATTAAATTAAACTAGAATATGATTACTAGAGATTTATTTATTGGTCGAATTGTGAGTTTTTCTCCATGTGTGGTCAAAAGGCCACGAATAGCGTTTTCATTTCGATTCAAAATGAAAATATAGAGTTTTCTGTATATAAAATATAGAAGTTAGATCGATTTCTTTCTTCGTTTTTTGTTAAAATTTTTATATTTTAATATTTTTAAACAAATGAAGAGGTAAGGGGAAAATGTACTTTGTCCATGTTACATCATTTTGAGTTATTTACATTTGAAAGTTAGAAATGCTTGTTTTAGACAAATAGCCACAAAACAACACCAGCACTAATTAACTGTAATAAACACCACTAATATACTGCAATTAATCTGCTGAAACTAAACATAACCTCAAAACCAATGCTCAGATGCTAACAAACAACTAACCGGCAACAGCTGGACAAAGCACATTTTTCACCAGTCGTTTGGATACATTCTTCCCAATACCACCAAAATCAAAACCTGTAACATATAGTGGAAAGAGTACGTTTTTCCCCTGGCGGTTTTAACATGGTAAAACAATACTATTTAAAGCACAAAAATTCGCTGTTTTCTCTAAATGACTAAAACACGGACAAAGTTTTAGTCTCCCTTACCTCAAATGTTACGGTCTTTTAAAAATAAATTCCACTTGCTCCACTTATCCATACCTAACAACAAAATGGTGATAATTTCCCATTTTTAGGTATAAAAATAGTAGATATACCTGTGTTTAAAGAATTTAAAAATCAAATTTTCTAAGTTTTAATAAGAGTACTGAATGTTTAACTCGTAATTTTACTATGTATTTTTACGTTAAGCGAACCAAAATACACAAATAAAATGAAAGTGTAATAGGCAATGGTTTTACTCAAATATTGTAGAAACAAATTGATGAATGTCATCGTGGTACCTACTTGGCATATCCTTTAATTGTAAAACAAGGACATCTTCTAAAAGTTGGCCTCTTGGATCTATTAGGAATTGTTAAATTGTATTGGTACGGTAAGGGGTCTTACCCAGTATATATAGTATAATGCGAGTTTATTTAAAACAGCTGTTACACAGGTTTTCTGAACCTCTAATATAACACTAATTTCTTGTCTACGGCTAAATGCGTATATATTAAACCGTCTCCACTCGCTTCGCTCGTGTCAGTGTCTCGGCCCTCCCGAATCGTGTAAATAGAAGATTTTAACTTTTTCTAGTAAATCAGGGTGATCGTAGAGAGTTGAAGTTACATACTTGCAAAATTGGCATCTGCAAATGTTTATGTAATTTAGTGTCATATAAGTTGAATGACACACGAGTTTTGAACAAAAACTGTTTAACATAACCGCCATTTTAACTTTTATAATTCGATTTTCTGAATTGCATTAGGGTTCTGTATGAGCACAGTGTCTCCTATATCAAATTTCATGTTCCTATCATAATAATCCTTGTAGTCGCTATCGTGCTTATATACAGCGACAATAATAACAATGACAGACGGACGGTATGTCGAAAATAATATTTTTTGTTTTCTGAAATGTGAAGATCGGGCAAAAACTGAAGTTGAGATTTTACGTTTATCAAACTTACCGATTTTACTATGTCCCTATTGGGTAAGTTAATAGTTTTCTAGTACCTTAGTGGTTTATGTCGTCGTATATTTAATCAAGAACGGCATTAAGGTATTGGGTTCGAATCCCAACAAGTACATAAGTTTTCTCTGCAATACAGGTCTCTTTCAGACCGTGGGGGTGAAAGCATGGCTCACTTTAAATAAACGATGGTTGGAATTGGTTTAAGTTTACAGGGTTGGTTAAAATTTAATTGCTCGGAAAAAATATTTTTACTAAACTTTTTTTTAAATTTTTATTAATGGAACTAAAAAGCATGGAATTGATTTATTAATTAGTCATACTTTTGTCATTGATATGCCTAAAATAAACCTAAATAGATAGTTAAAATTGATTTAAACTATTTCGGATAAGAATTAAACAAGCCTTCCAAGCGTGTTCTTAGTTGAAGAATATAAAAAAAAACCTGACTACTCAAGATATTGTGAAAAAACAAATATTTTAAGTCAAGTGGTTTAAGTCATTTCTCTGACTAAGAGGTGTATAGTTGATTAGGTCTTAGATTGGAATTTCATCCAGGACATAAGGTCTGTGTATTTAGTTCTTTTCAACCTGTGGTACCTCTGAGGGAGGGCCCACTTTATATGAACGGTGGTTGTTATTGGTGAAAGTTGACAGAGTTCGTTAGAATTCAATTTCTCAATACACACTTTTTCTAAATTGTTGTTCTGTATTAGTGTTAACTGAAAAACATCCAAAGAATTGATTTATTAGGCTATTATCGTTATTATGATCTAATAGCTCGTGTTAATTGTAATGAAAGTCAGATCATGAAGGTTGTTGATTAATTAGTTTTGTATATTACGCATGCAAAGGTTTCTTTGTAGGTCATATAGTTTTATGTAGCGAGGTGAATTGATATCTATTTACTTTCCCGTTTTACTTTCTTGATAATCTTGTTTTTGTTTTGTTGTTTCTTTTTTTCTTCAAGATATTCCTGTCATCAGTCCTAGAGATGCCGGCAAAATGTAAATTAAAAATTACATATTTCCGAATTTAAAAATTAGTTAAATTAAGTTATAAGAATTTTTTTTATTAAAAGATAATATTTCTCACTGGTGCAGAGTAGGTTGGAATATGTGATTTATTGTTGGGGAGAAACTTATAGTTCGACCCTGTACCTAGTTCTATTAGCTCAGTTTTATAAGAACTATTTTTAAAGAGGGGTAGAGAGAACCATCTAGGTTCTACCGTTAAGGTACCTTTATGTTAAGGTACTTAATATTTTCTCTAGAAAAAGTGGTGACATGCCCAATTTATACATTAATATAAATTGTCATTGCGTTTTAAAAGACACTTTCCAATTCCAAGTCAAAACTAACATGTTTTATTAATTTGTATTCATATATTTGACCAAAATTATTTAATAAATTACTGGATATAATGAAGTCATGTGTCAATCAGATTCCTTTTTCAAATAATAAGTGACGAATTTGCATTTCAAAATTGAATTAGAATTGTGACTACTTGAACATTTACATAATTTCTCATTCTAATTCGTAGTTTTGTCATCTTTGATTTCGGAAATTGATGGGGGTAACTTTTCTCCCCTACGACCTAAAATCAGTTTATTTGGGCCGAACGTCTTCATTTTATGAGGCGTTATGAAACTCACTAGTCCGAACTGCAGAGAATAAGCACACGCCACTTTCTATATAACTCGACTAACATTTCTTCCCAATCTTCTCTATATTTCCTATGAAACCCACAAAAATCTTGGTAGAAGTAATTACGTTGAATATTTTTGTCTGCCGTCTGGTTCATTTTGGAGAATGGTTCATTTTCATTTTTTGACTGACACTTAAAGAACTAACATTTTTGTTTGTGACACATAGTTTTGGTTTAGTTTTTGTTTTGATTTTGGCGATGGGTGAGGGAGAACTTTTGTGCAATGTTTGTGCATAGTTTTATTGAAATAGTTTCAGTAGTTCCAAGAAAAAAAAATCGGGGACGGATACACATCTTGAATTAAAGCGTGCTGTTTACAAATATCATTTTCCAAAATATATTTTTATTTTGTAATGCCCTCTCCTTCATTAAGAATAAAATTATACTGGAAGTTTCAGCTTCTATTTGATTTTTAGAGCTATCTATGTGTAATACCGTAAAATTTGATGAAAATTTTCTAACCTAAAATCTATATTTATTGTAAATCAATTTAGAAACAAAAAGTTGATATTTGTTTTGTTTTTTTAAGAAAAAGTAGTACATAAAATTGTATAGTAAGTTTGTATTATGAGCTATTTTGAAAACCGTTTTAAGGTTCTGCAATAGTTAGCAGGACCTTTCATAGAAACACCAGTGATACCACTCATCAACACGGTCTATACGTGCGAAGATCCTCCAGTCATTAAGTAAATTTGTTCACAATACTTAACTCACACTTAGAAGAAATGTAACTTGAAGTGTATTTACCACTAGTAATTTGTTCACATTTTAAATATTTTTACTTTTAAAAGAGAGAAACTAAGTTTCACCCTAAGGTAAGTCAATATAAATCAATTTAGAAAGAACAACGTATGTAATATACTAATTTTGAAATGACATTTTCCACATGAATTTGTGATTATTATTATTAGAGTAATCTGATTTCATTATAAATTATATATAAAAGATGGAGGATTTACAAATATTCAAAAAACTGTATAAAGCAACCCTTATACAACTTATCTCCCATTAAAAATACATTGAAATACTAATAATCAAATTACCTGGAGTAATCTGTTCACTACAATAAGTATAGCATATGGACACAACATTAAAAATATTATTTTTTAATTCATACCTTGACGTTTATTATAGCCTATTAGCTAATAAATTTATTAATTATATTTATTGGTTTTCAGTGTGTGTGTGTGTGTGTAATTGTGTTTGTCATCTGATGATGGTATAAGAAGTACCGAAACATCTTTAATAAAAGAACCACTTAAACAACGACCGCGTGATATAAGTTTAATAGCATTCATTATATGAAATTACTTTTTTTATCGCTTACACGTGAGAGACGGTGTTTTGTAATTCGGTGACGAATAGCTATTTGGTTAATTATGTTTTGTGTGCAAGAGTTAATCACACATTAAAAATCAAATGTTCTCTTAGTTCTAGATTTTATCAAAATGTAACTTGCAACAAAACACGGCAATAAAGTGATCAGATGTTATACATTTGATACTACTGATTACTTTTCATTTGAAAATTACAGTTAATGTCTCCAAGTCGACAATTGCAATTAATATTATCGACATGTAGAGAATGTATTAAGGCTGCAATTAATTTTATCCAAGGTTAATTACTCCGTTTATAGAATGGTAATGCATAATCAAACAGCATTGTAAATTTAATCATTGTATGTTATCTTTACAAGTATTCCAAACAGAATTTTTTTTTTAAGGAAAATCTTGATATAATCTTTTTTTTCTGCAACAAATCTGTCAGAGTTGTAGAAAAATGTCCCATATTTTGGTGAATTTTTCAAGCGGCACACCTGTAAAAAGGAAAGTTTAAAACCATCGAAAAATGATTTTTTTTTTTTTTTTTTTTTTTTTTTTTAGTTTATGAGGAATAAATTTACGTGAGAAAGTTTTAAATTAAAATGTTGTAGTGAAAAGTTATTACTAATAAAATGATCTAAAACCCCTCGCAAAACAAAAATCGCTGACGAATTGTTTGAGCCGCGTTATTAAAATAACTCAAAATATGTGTTTCTTTGTATTACCCCCTGAAAAGTAATTATCTAACAACTGAATGGTTAACTAAAAAAGATTTTAAAAAAAAAAATTTAATTTAATTTGCAAATACCTAGGAAGAAGATATTTATTAATTTTCTTAATTTAATTTATAGTTATATTAGTATCCAGTAAGTTTTAGATGAAACACGTCTTTTTCTATATACAAATTATTCACACAACTAAACAATTTTAATTTTTTTTAAAGGTTTTGAATTTTGTACACTGCCTGAAAAGTCAAAAAAATATAGAGGGGACTTTTATGGAACACCTGATACATACATTTCAGTAAAATCACTATTTTAGGAGGTTTTTATTTACTTTTTACCTGGACTAAAAGGTGATATAAGGGAGTTACTTTAATATTTTACCAAAATCTGCGCAGATACTAAATTTGATTTTTCGGTCTACTAGTTTGGTCTGTAAAGCCCTGCATGGACGTCGGACATAATTTCTGAAAACACTTTATTCGACAAGGGGGTTTTCAAAAAGAATTTTTCTTTTCGAAAAAAACTTGACATCAATTTTTTAATCAGTGAAATATATCTTGTACAAAATGTATATCACAAGAAAAAGTTATAGAAAAATCGTAATCTACATTAAGCAAACAAAATTACGTTTCAATGACTAAGTTATATGTCATTTTTCACTATAGTGTCATATTTCACTATATGCCAAAAGTTATGTTGAAATGTTTACGTATGGATATTGAACTGTTGATTTAACTACTGTATTGATTATTATGGCCCATCTCTCAAATTATTCTTTTCTTAGCCTATACTAGATTTTAAACTAGACTCATAAAATTTTAGAAATTATGAAAAATGACAATATCGTTTTCGCTATCAATTAAATGCATACGTGAAGAGATTTTAATATCCATCCATGTAAATCAATATGCGTGTGTTCAGATAATGATGGTAGTTCCGGTACCAAAGTCTTACGTCCCCTAACAAAAGCGTTACACATTATCTGGTCAGCAATAACAGATAACATGTTTGTATTGTCTAACAACGTCTTACCTTTTCCCTGCGTTGAAATTTTTGATAATCGTATACAGGATAAACTCGTTATGCGTAAAACTAATACGTTCGTAAGACGATAATGGTTGTCTAGTTGCACCTCAGGAATAATGGCTTTTTGTACTTCAACTTTCAAGATATGGGGAAAGAAAACATAAGATGAGGAAAGAGTAATCTTATCCAAGAACAAAGTAGATCCTGGCAGGTACATCCATTTTATGTTCAGTTATCCTGACTTGCGGATCCTGCAGATACGTATGCTTCTCAGAGAAGTCTGGTTGTCAAGTAGATCTTTTATTCTAAGATTTACCCCAGAAAGTTTCAGTCTGACCTCCTTACAAAGGAATTACAGATTAATTCTATGTTTTTCTCCTGACTTATTGTAATTAGTTATACTAGTTTTACTTTGTGAGCATCAAATGTAAATCTATCTTTTTCATATTATGTGTTAAGTATGCTCAGTCTGACTAAGTCAACGATGTGGACGAAACAGCTGTCGCTTCGAAACAAGATGTTCTTTTACTTAGTTAGCCAGTATATGAAGAGTAAAGTATGTTTGGTAATCGCAGAAAATTTCGACTTTTTTTGACTGATATTCACGTTTCGTGGCCTCAGGAAACTGAAAATTTTATTTTCGATATGAAGTTCATTGTTGTCGTCTTTACGTTGGTATAGGTTTCGATATGAAGTTCATTGTTGGCGTCTTTACGTTGGTATAGGTTTCGATATGAAGTTCATTGTTGTCGTCTTTACGTTGGTATAGGAAACTTTGGTGTGCTCATAGAGAACACTAT
Organism: Aphrophora alni; assembly: GCA_963513935.1. Lineage (NCBI taxonomy): Eukaryota > Metazoa > Arthropoda > Insecta > Hemiptera > Aphrophoridae > Aphrophora > Aphrophora alni. Next base: position 64,079,951 of record OY740773.1, on the reverse strand, counting down.
TGAAATTTTGTAAATTAAATAGAATATTTCAAAATGGCGGCAATTTAAACAGTTTTGTTCATATATCGTTTGTTATTCAACATATAAGACGTAAACTGGATAAAATTTGGAGATACCTAACTCACCTCTCTGTCATGACAAATAGTTAAGTTATTCTTAAAAATATAATTTCAAACGCTGACCTTTCAAGAAAATGTTATTTTCGTATAATTAAAAGATAAGGCAGGGCCACTGTCAAGGACGTAGCGACATTTAGTTCGTCTACGAAGCCCGCTGAGGGGAAGCCACTGACATGAACGAAGCGAGTGAATCTTCGATACTCGTTAGGGTCTAGCCGACGTCAAGAAAATGGTGATGTACACCATTACGTGGTTCAGAAAACCTTTGTAACAACTGTTTTAAACAAACACAGCCTCTTGGTTAAGGATGAAGAAACTCACTTGGGAGCTTACATTGTATGATTCAACTTGTTTATAATAGATCTGCGGAAAGTGGGTTTTCCCTTGGAAACTTCAGGCTAAAAACTTTTTTAGTAAGTTAATCCTGCCATTTTAGTTCTAAATGCTTCTTGAGAATTAGAAACTATTTTGTTACATTAATTTGCTCTTCTGGATTACAGGACTTGCCAAAGATTAGGGTTCTTTCTATAGTTCACTAACTCGCAGCCTAAAAGTATGTGTTTTAGACGTGTCTTTGTCTACAGATCGTACATTCTGTATTCTAAGCTGCCGTGGGTTAAGTGCAGGATATTCTATCTTGAATGATTCACGTTCAATTGAAGAGCTCGAGTAAAAAATACCTACTCAGTAAAACTGTGAACACGTTTTTGATTGGGTCAATAAAATGACACAGACATTTTTATTCTTGTAACCTTCTTCCAGTGATTAAATGACTTCACACCCTATTTCTCAAAATTATTGTTACTATAATTATGTCGAAGCATGTTCCGGTCCTATGAGTGATGTCCGAGTCTGAGACACAGTCTTATGAATGATGTCCAAGTGTGAGACACGGTCTTATGAGTGACGGCCGTGTCCGAGACACGGTCCTATGAGTAACGTCCAAGTCTGAGACAATGTCCTATGAGTGACGTCCGTGTCTGAGACACGGTACTTTGAGTGACGTCGGAGTATGAGACACGGAAGTATGACTGACGTCCGATTCTGAGACAATGTCCTATGAGTTACGTCCGAGTCTGAAACACGGTCTTATGAGTGACTTCCTTATCCGAGACACGGTCCTATGAGTGACGTCGGAGTATAAGACACGGACCTATGAGTAACGTCCGAGTCTGAGACAATGTCCTATGAGTTAGGTCCGAGTATGAGATACCGTCCTATGAGTGACGTCCGAGTCTGAGACAGGGGCCTATGAGTGACGTTGGAGTCTGAGACAATGTTGTACGAGTGACGTCCGAGTCTGAGACAGGGGCCTATGAGTTAGGTCCGAGTATGAGATACCGTCCTATGAGTGACGTCCGAGTCTGAGACAGGGACCTATGAGTGACGTTGGAGTCTGAGACAATGTTGTACGAGTGACGTCCGAGTCTGAGACAATGTCCTATGAGTGACGTCCGAGTCTGAGACAGGGACCTATGAGTGACGTTGGAGTCTGAGACAATGTTGTATGAGTGACGTCCGAGTCTGAGACAATGTCCTATGAGTGACGTCCGAGTCTGAGACAGGGACCTATGAGTGACGTTGGAGTCTGAGACAATGTTGTATGAGTGACGTCCGAGTCTGAGACAATGTCCTATGAGTTACGTCCTAGTCTGAGATACCGTCATATGAGTGACGTCCGAGTCTGAGACAGGGATATGAGTGACGTTGGAGTCTGAGACAATGTTGTACGAGTGACGTCCGAGTCTGAGACAATGTCCTATGAGTTACGTCCGAGTCTGAGATACCGTCCTATGAGTGACGTCAGAGTCTGAGACAGGAACCTATGAGTGACGTTGGAGTCTGAGACAGGGATATGAGTGACGTCGGAATCTGAGACAATGTTGTACGAGTGACGTCCGAGTCTGAGACAGGGACCTATGAGTGACGTTGGAGTCTGAGACAATGTTGTATGAGTGACGTCCGAGTCTGAGACAATGTCCTATGAGTTACGTCCTAGTCTGAGATACCGTCATATGAGTGACGTCCGAATCTGAGACAGGGATATGAGTGACGTTGGAGTCTGAGACAATGTTGTACGAGTGACGTCCGAGTCTGAGACAATGTCCTATGAGTTACGTCCGAATCTGAGATACCGTCCTATTGTAATGAAGCAAAATCTTCATTAATTAAATACTCAAATAAGAGTTGTAGAAACGATTTAGAAGAGTAAACAAGGTCCTAAGTAAACAGATCAAAGGTGATGGAAGGTTCTAGAACGCCCAAAGTCAACATTGGATAGCTGACCCCCCCCACTACAAAACACAGTATAAAAGCAGCCTCGAACAGCTAAAAGAGTCAGTTGGGGTTGAACCACCCTGACTGCCACTCCGGCAGACCTCTCCCCTCTCCTCGACATCCTGTCAACGTATAGGCGTGTTGAGCCCTCGGTAAATCCGTACCTGTCGCAGAGGCGTGCTGAGCCCTCGACATACTGTCACCGCAGAGGCGTGTTGAGCCCTCGGTAAATCCGTACCTGTCGCAGAGGCGTGCTGAGCCCTCGACATCCTGTCACCGCAGAGGCGTGTTGAGCCCTCGGTAAATCCGTACCTGTCGCAGAGGCGTGCTGAGCCCTCGACATACTGTCACCGCAAATGCGTGTTGAGCCCTCGGTAAATCCGTACCTGTCGCAGAGGCGTGCTGAGCCCTCGACATCCTGTCACCGCAGAGGCGTGCTGAGCCCTCGACATCCTGTCACGGCAGAGGCGTGTTGAGCCCTCTGTAAATCCGTACCTGTCGCAGAGGCGTGCTGAGCCCTCGACATCCTGTCACCATAGAGGCGTGTTGAGCTCTCGGTAAATCCGTACCTGTCGCAGAGGCGTGCTGAGCCCTCGACATCCTGTTACCGCAGAGGCGTGTTGAGCCCTCGGTAAATCCGTACCTGTCGCAGAGGCGTGCTGAGCCCTCGACATCCTGTCACGGCAGAGGCGTGTTGAGCCCTCGGTAAATCCGTACCTGTCGCAGAAGCGTGCTGAGCCCTCGACATCCTGACACCGCAGAGGCGTGTTGAGCCCTCGGTATTTCCGTATCCGTCACAGAGGCGTGTTGAGCCCTTGACATAGGAGGGGGTGTTCCCCCTCCTCTACCTCATAAGTAGAAAATATTAAGAAACCTGAATGTTCCAGAGTCAGTGAATCCCAAGACACCACGTCGTAAGGATCAAGGCGAGTCAGTGGATCCCAAGACACCACGTCGTAAGGATCAAGGCAAGGCAGTAAATCCCAAGATACCAAGTCAGCTCACATCAGTATCGAGTGAGAAGACACCCGCAGAACAGCTGTTGCAGTTGTAGATCCAACGATCTACGGATGGATTTTTAAACTAGTGAAGTTAAGAAAGTGGTTACAGTCGATATATAAAAGTTAAGTGTCAAGTGTATACTGTCCGTTGTAGATAAGAAAAGTTTTCAATAAATTATTCATAGCGATCTATCGTATTATTTTATTTTAAATAGCGAACCTTGGATAGATACCCTTGAAAAATCTAATTTAGTGAAAGAAACGTTACACTATGAGTGACGTCCTAGTCTGAGACAGGGACCTATGAGTGACGTTGGAGTCTGAGACAATGTTGTACGAGTGACCTCCGAGTCTGAGGCAATGTCCTATGAGTGACGTCCGAGTCTGAGCCAGGTAAGAACTCGTTAATTTTTCTCACCTTTTAAATTTTGTATAATCGTCGTTAATACGTAACGTAATAGAGTAACGTTGGGAATAAAAGCAATACGTTACTCCGTACTTATCCTGTTATTAGAGACAACAAGCTTGTTTCTGTACTGTTAACGTATTTAATTAACAATATCACAAGTTTTAATTGGTTACGACTACTAGACCGTGATTCGTGACTTAATCAACAGTTCCCGTATTGAAATAATGGAATTATATCTAAAGAAAGTCCATGTTTATATTGTAACTACCGAGTCATGGGTATTAATTATCCAACCATAATCCATCAATGCGCTGCTGACTCATTGTGGGAGTTTATTTAGTTAGCTAGCACATTTTAGTAGAAATATTTAATACTGATTCATATGGTAAATATTTATGTGACCGGTTATTTGTTCAGGGTATTCTTGGTGGGGGAGGCATTCAGTCAGAAATGCACTTGACACCACTTCTACGGCTTTGGAATTAATAATTCTATTTATTTACTAAGTATTGTATGTACAATGCGTGAAGTCTACACATATAATTTGTAGGCTCCTAAATGTTTTTGTGACAAAATGTTATTTATCTAATATACGTATTAGAATAAGTATGGATCGATCGTACAAGTTAATTTCTACATATTATTAATCTGTTATTTTTGTCACTTGTACACTAATAATTAAAAGAGAGACTTGAAAATTCGTTCCGGTGGAATTTGTTCGCCTGCATAGAATCTTCTCAAATATTAAAATAATTCATTGAAAAACAGTTAAATTTCAATATACAACTCACTAAAAAATTTTTGGTCTGGTGGCTAGTTTTTTATACAAAAGGTAAGTATCGGATTCAATTCCCTTGGGTGCTCCAAATTTACAGTGTTTACTCAGTATTAAGGTATCAATCTAGGGAGCTGTGATTAGTAGCGAATCCTGGTTTCAAATGTTAGAATCACAGTGACGGTATATTGTTATCCCGACCATCATCAACTGAAAGCATGATGCCTAGTACCTCACGGCTTGTTGTTCTCCTTGAGTAATAATTTAACTCTAATTTGCAGATTTTTGTTTGTTTGTAATGGTATAAACCCCAACCCTAAAGGAAAAATAATGACGTTATTACAAGAATTGTAATTTGATATCTGATCTCGATTAATATGTGCATAGCTACGACACTCGCTTCACGAGAGCAGTAGATATTTAAGATTAAGAAAATCTTTGTAGTGGTTAATTTGATAAAAAATCTGGATTTATTATTTGATAAGTATTTGAAGTGTGGATAAGTAGCATTTGATTGTGCCTGTCAACTTCAAACCTCGATATGTTACAGTTTGTTATAGATGGAGCAACTTAAATCCGGCCCTAGATTGACGTTCAAGATTATGTAGTGTCGCACAACTACCACTATAGCGCTGCTCTCGCTAGTATTAGCGGTTTCCGTTAATATGCTTTTCTATTGTTATGAGTTAAGTATTGTTAATGTTTCAGTAAGCTACAGTGCGTTTGGTGTCGTAGGTTTGTTATCTCAAAAGGACTTATTCTCTGCAAGGAAGAATTGTAATAGTCGAAGCTTAAGTTCGGTCAAGATCCTTTAGGAAGATACGGGAATTATTCGCTAATAAATGTCTTAATGCTAAAATTCCATTAGGACCATTCAAGATTTGCTTACAGAATGGCGTACTAATGAACCTGTGACAAATGTATAAAAAAGCGGATAAAAGCTTTCTTCTCTTAGGACTAGAGAGGCTGTATCTGATTTTCAACAAAGGATGTAAACAAGTTCGAAACTAATCTGTACGAAAGTTATCACAACATAATGCTGTAAAAGAGATATCCTGCCCTGCCATAAGATATTTCATTCTTAGAAATTAGATCATGTCTTGTGAAATTTCTGCAACAACTGAAAGAAATGAAACTATTTAATTATTGACAATATTACTTATGTAAACTAATTAGAAAATTGTATTACATGGTTACTAAAATAAACTAGATTGTAATAAAATTAACTAACTTATGAATATCAAATGCAGTGCTGTTACATAGCTCACTTTTAAATTTTATCTACTTCTCATATATATATATATATATATATATATATATATATATATATATATATATTTATTCTCTCGTTAAACATTTAAAAAAGAGGCTGGATTTTTGGGACTCTTGATTATTGTATGTACACATTACTAAATAAAAAGATACTTTTTTTATTTTATCAAATATTCCAGTATAAAGAAATATAGTATCGAATACACAAAATTAATGTTGTTGTGTTTTTCTGGAACACATCTGCCCTGAGCCCAAAAAAGTAATAAAGTTTTAATTATATCTGTACGTTCTCATAATCACAAACGAGTTGATCGATTTTGATCAATTTTTGTATGTGAATATATTCTGGCCATATCTCCTGAGGTTTTTTCGTTATTTTTTAAAAATTTAAAAATTTGAGATACTTGTAATAAAACAAAAACACAAAATAACTATTTATCGTAATCTGCCTAACGAATTTAATAGATATTAATTTTTTTCTCATAATCGTTGGAAAAAAATATTGATCTGATTGGTTTCCTTCTTCCCAAAAATGGTGGTCTGTGAGTTTACAGCAAAAACCAAAGAAATTAGGTTTAGGCCTATAACTGTTATTAAAAAATAATTTCTTAAAATCTCATCTTCCATATTTCTTCAAATCTCGGCGAAATGTGAAATTAATTAACTAAATTAGTGGGTAAAATCGTAAGTAAAAGAAAAATTGCAAAAAAAACAACGAAAATTGAATTACATCAACTACAATTTACGTTTAGGGCAAGCTTATGACACAAGTTTAGTCTTTATTTAAAAATAATAATTTGTCTAAAAATATAATGCCCACCATTCTTGGTTAAGACTGACAAAACTATCCAACTTACCTTTTGACGATTAATATTAATATTTGTGGTTAGTATTTGGTCGTGTGGATGGATGTGTGAGAAAGTTTGTGCAATGTTTTTGATTTTTAATTTTAATATCATTTTAATATCAAGGTTCATGTTTGTGTTTTCACCAATTACACCGGAACGTTACACTGAGACAACTGGTATTTATATTTCTACACGTATGTACTTGATAAAAAGATTGTGCAATGATTGTATACCGTAGCAGCAAGAAACTTACTACTAAATAGCAACTCTACTGCTTACTATACGAGGTCATACTCCAGTGGAACTAGACAACACTAAAACTGTTTAGTTTATTTTACGCTCGCGTATTCGCGTGTTTCTGTCATCTGATATCGCTATATTGCATCTATAAATAAGTAGACATGCGTGTCTGATATAGTTCAACTACTTAGTACTCTGATAATGCTATCTTCATTGTCGTTGACAGTGCTCAAACAGAGAATTAACTTTCTTTTATAATTTGTCAATACTATTGTACCGGGTGTTTCAAAACTCATATTAAAAATCATATTACTTGTAAATTATTCAGTACAAATAAAAAAATAAAACAACTTACCAAAAAATAATTTCTTGCCTTCTATTTTCACACATTTTTTATGGAATTATGTTATCATTTTTTGAATAAGTCTTTTATCTTCATCAATTTCAGCAAATGGATCCCTAACATAATATTTTCAATTCATCTAGACTTTACAATACCATACCTTTCACCCCCCCCCACTAAATATCGTCCTTAACAGTGAGATCATTTAACAATAGCTTTTCTGATCCATTTTCTTTCTGTTCAGGAAGGTTACATTGTCACCTAACCTAACCTAACCTAACCCAGTTCTCTAAAACCGCTTCATGATCTTCAAATTTCTTAAATAAAACAAATTATCTTGGGATTGTTTCATAATACCAACACTATGTTTGTTTCATTTACGCTTGTAGCCTTACTGGATTGTCAATAATTAGTTAACTAATGTCAGTTACCTTATGGTAAAGTTGTCGAACAATCCTTTTTTTGACGCGTTTCGACTATTTATCAGTTATTATCAAATGTACTCGTAAAAATAAGTTGACGAGCGAGCCACATCGAGAACGGTCACAGACAACGCATGTCGCCAGTTTATTTTTTATCTTAAATGTTAACAATTTGTGTTGTTTAAGTGTTTGTGTAGTGTATTTTACGAGTACATTTGATAATGACTGATAAATAGTCGAAACGCGTCATGTGAGAAAATACAAAATGGACATCAAAACAAGGATTGTTCGACAGCTTCGTCGTAAGGTAACTGGCATTAGTTAACTATGTTTGTAATAGGTTTTCACAACAAATACCTGACCTTATCTAATTCACTTTTTACCTTCATTTACAATTCACAAAATTACTAACCATTATTAAACATACAAATAATTGAAAACTGTTAATAGTAAAATATCAATGCACTGCCACCTTATTGATACATCTAACATTTTAAAGTAAAATCTTAAATAATTTATTAAGTGTAATATGACGGGGAAAATAATTTTAAAATGTTTAATTAAGTACCGGTTTGTGCGCTTCTCCCTTAATAAAAGCAGTTAATGGGTGGTCATCATAATACTTACTTAGTTATAACTAAATTATAAAACTAAAGTATTTACTAAAACTCTTATCAATGAACTTGTAAAACATACTCCACTCAATATTGAGACTACTCTATTCGGACGAGGCTCGTAGCTTTGTGTATATATAAGAAAGCATACATTCAGTACGTTCATGTTGACTGGTCTCGTAATTTTGCGAATTTTACATTTTCTTCATTAGTTCAAAGTTCACATTTCCCTATAAAATATATAATCCATCGATTTAGGATTGTATTTAGAATTAAAAGTATCCAAGTTTTGACCTAACCTATGTGTTATTAATTAAACTCTTAAATAATATAAGGGGAAATTATTTAAAGTGGTCGCCAATTTCAAAATTTTCATTAGGTTTTTGGAATTTTTGTAGGTTTCTGTAATATAAGCTCACAACATACTACTTTTACATCTTTTTGATTGCGCTATTGTACCGACAAACACACCAATGATTACACCCACGGCATGTCGATTTCAATGTGTTTTGAACTGTTTGTTTTAAACCTTTTACTGCCAACTGATCTTAGATGAACTTTAAAATTAGCAAAACTTACGTTCTATTGAGATAAAAGCGTTTTCAATGTAATCTATTGTACAGGAAATACTGTGAATATGATATTTAGTGGTTTCATAAATATGATATTTAGTGGTTTCATAAATATTATATTAGCAAATTGGTGAAACAAAATAACTTTCTTATTATAGAACGTAGATACTAAGTGGCCCGTATAATTCAATCGTGAATGAAACGCCAAAAAAGGTTAAGACATATCAATATTTGACGGTGCTATCTGGCTGACGATTCTCTCCGATGAGTTGAATAATTAATGAAGATTAGACGAGCTCTTTGACAGGTTCGAACCATATGTCGAGTCTAGGAGAGATGCGGAGTCATGCAAGAACAACAACACCTGTCAAACGAAATCGGGATTGAAGATTTAATTAGCCAATAGCAGGTGTGTTGGGCCAATCATAACAATCTCATGTCAGAAAAAACAATTCATTAATACTAGTCCGAGATGGACGTCTTTGGGAATTGAGCGTCTTGATCAATTAGAAGAAGTGTTTCACACCAAACAAGCCTCATTCATGAGTAGAACTCTTGGTGGTGAAGACAAAATGTAGTTTGGTTGTCTTGATCAACTGTGTGTCATATAGATACAAGGTGTTGTAGTATTTTAAAAATATATCAAGTAATTTAATTTAAAATTGTTTTCAGAATTTGACAGTTGTTATTACTTGGTCCGTGCAGAAATAATACTATGCGCGCGTTTAGCGTAGAATCGCTTTAACTGTGCGTATGGGAGATGAGCTGAGAACAACCCCTACTGTAGCATTGGATTGTACGTTGGAGATAAAAATATTTCCGTCATCTGAAATGTCACCGGATAACATCATTATTCTTTCCCTTCTTGAATATAATGCAGTATTCACAAAATACTACACACAATAAATAACTAAGAGTGTTATACTTTATAAAATCTTCGTCTCTAGCTTATAGTGATCAAGATGTAGATTTTTATGTTTTTAGAAAGTGCACGATTTTGGCCAGTTACCACCACAGCTAAAGCTATTCTACTGTTACAGTCTTACGAGAATATTCAAGACTATTCTATACCAGAATATATTATATTGATAATTATCTAATAATACTATCGCTCAATAGCCCGTGAAAAAGTAGGCTTAGGTCGGGCTTTCAATCGGGAGATGTTTGGTTCACACATATCAAGATCCCTTCACGGAAATTCGAACATTCACAAACAGAATTCGCTGTAAATCGTAGCTCTCCACTTAACCTCACAATGCTGGGTTAACACCGTGTTTAGCCACCAAGGAAGTTGAATAGTGGCGTACAAAACGAGAGCTTTGGCTAATAGTCTAACTGAGGAATGGGGCTAGTAAATAGTAAAATTCCTAACTCTAATAATAAGATCTTTCAAAAATATTTAGTTCTTATCTGGTGTACGTCTTACTGGAATATTTCACTCCTCCAGTCGCTTACTCCACAACTTTCAGTTTTCTTTCTTGGCCGATTACATAAATTGTGTTATTTATGTCATTGTTCTTTGAGTCCAGATGAGTTTCGGATGGTTTTAATGTGGTGAATGATTTAGCAAGTGACTATAAGGTCATCTTTAAATACCCGGTTATGCAAGTATTGACGAAAACGAGGCTGAGTACAAAACTTCCCCCTTTTATTAGTAGCCCTCTCTGCCTGCTTTTTAGATTCAAAAATATAAACCATATCACATTCCTTTCCTTTCGTCAGAAATGACTATTTTTCTTTGCTTTTGACCTATCTCTTTTTCTACGTTGTTTATCCTTATGAGAATTTACCGCTCAATGCTCTATCAACTATTTTTTCCTTCAATTTTATTTATTTATCTTCTTCGATTTAATACTTCGCCTTCAACAATTATTTGCCCAAGTCGGATTTGCACTTTTTTCAAGTATTCTTGGGTTAAATACCTCGCTTCCTTTACTATTATATCTCTCTTGACCAACTATTGTTCTCTTCCGACCCTAACGTTATTTTATACTCTTTTCTTTTCTTTTAATAAGACGATGATGAGGTGTTTCGTCTTTAAACAATAAGAAAAACAAATAATGTTTAACCGTTTCTTAAATTATCTGCAGATAATTTGCATATTAGTAGTTGCTGTTTAATTCTGAAGTGAATTTATAATTATAAAACTAATAATTGTTAAAACTTTTTGTTTTATATAAGTAGAGACAAACAATTGGATATAGTAAAAGAAGAAAAAAGTACGAACGAAAATTGAAAACTAACCTAGACCCAAAGTAAACAAGGAATTGATAATCCAAGTGATGTCAGTATTTCACAACAGCATTGCTTTTATGTAAAGCCGCCAGCTAGGAACGGGGAATGGTGAAGGAAACTCATTTTCACATTTTCTCGCTTTTCTCAATTTTTCTTCTCAGCAAGGGATCCAATCACCCCTTCCAGTTTCTTTTCATGTCCAATGTGCATACATTATAGAGTTAGTGGGAAATGAAGGGGAGGGATATGTCCTTGCTCTGCGTCGATAAGGAGCCCCGGACACTAACTGATTCAAAGAGAATTTCTAAGGATATTATAGGCTTTCATTAGGGTAGTGCCATTATATATTAGAGGTTTTGGAGTTTATTTATAAATGAACGTGTTTATATATGTAAAAACTTTAAAATTTGTAACACATTTATAGGCTATATGTATACAAGTTTCGCATAAAATTACGTATTTATACGTGTGTTATGTACTGTAAAATTACTAAATGTCAAACAATTGGTCATCACGCCTAAGTTCAGCTAAAACAATTAATTCTGTTCATATTAAATTATTTAAATTAAGTAACACCCATACGTAACATTCGAAAAAAGTTACATTAACTTAGTAAATAAATGTGTAGTTTTTTAAATAAGAATAACTGATGTTTAGCTTTCTGTATTGGTTTTACTCACTACCGTCAGCCCTGAGGCCTTGTTTGTTGTTCTTATTTTAGAGTGCGAATGTTAAGTTTTGTCTACCTGTACGAAACTGATATGTGCACACGTCAACTAACTAATTTCTTATAGGCAAATAATAATAAATGAATGTAATTGGCGGTAATTTGATGATAAACGTAAAACTATCATAAAACACAAATTTTATAGTTATGAACAGGAGGAAAAACAGCTCTAGTTAAAGTCATTAAAAACTTGTAATGATATATTGATTTGTAGAAATTATACCTTATAGTTTACTTCAAAATTTGTCGGCTACATACACATATCTAGAATTGAATATAGAGTTGCTAGAAGTAAGGTTGTAAGTGCTTGCAACCATTTTCAAGGCATGTAACGTAGCCCCACATCTGTGTTTTTACTCTTTGATCGTTTCAAAACTTAATTACAAACCAAAGTCATGGTTTTCTCTGTATGAACCTTTAGGGTTTGTACTTTTGGAAGTACCTGAACCCTCAGAAGGTTTACTTACAATGAATACGAGCATGGCAATATCGAGGGACCCTAGCTCTATCCTACAGTCTGATTTTAGAAAGAATGTCCTTGGCGGAGGGACCACGCTGCGATTAATTCTTCATAACAGTTGTATTAAAAAGTGTTTTTTACACATACCTGTTGTGAATTTTTGAGATGAGATCAATATTTTTTTATTTTTATTTTAAGAAGGAAAGGGCTTTATTGACTAAGGCTCTTATTTCAGTTAATTGCTAATTTATTGCTTCATTTATAAAGTTTTGAGAAACATTAAAGTAGAAACTTTTTACCGAGAATTCTATCGCAGCGCGGTCGTTCCGCCAGCGACATACTTCCGAAAATCAGATTGTACATCTTTTTTAAGTGGTCTTAAACTAGATACCTTCTCTTCCATTGTTCTTATCGAGACTCTCTTAACCAACTCTTGTTCTCTTCCGATCCTGACGCTATTAGACTATTCCAGTCTAGGAGTCCTCAGATTGCTGTCGATGATGACCAACAGGTTTTTCGCACGAAACAAAAAAGTACCCTGAAGCGAACGAAGATTTTGATAATAGATGCGGTAGGCCTAATCAGAGAAGCGATTCATGTATTTATTTTTCATATTCCAGCAATGGGGGGGGTATTACATTAATTTTTGGGTTATCGAGACCAGCCGCTGTGTAAGGTATCCAAAGTACTCGTAAAATCTTCAAGGACGTGTTCTGAAATAAAAAACTGCAAATAATGAAAAGTTAAACGATAATTTAAAAATGGATGAAACATGATATATGATTCTAAACTCCAGCTAGAAGTGTACAAACGATACTATAAAATCGCATGGAAAACACTAATTTAATTTTACATTAATATGAATCCACCCGATACATTTCTGTTTAATATAAGAAGAACATATTATTTAGTGGAAGCAGTAGGATATTTGAGTAAAATGTGGAACCTTATTAATATATGATAATAGGTTAAACATATATGTTTAGAAGGATCGCGTGATTCACATGGCTGTACTTATGTCACATAAAAATAGGCAAATATTCCTTCTACACACGGCAATACACATTCATGCTTCTACTATATTTATAGAAGGCACTGACTTTGTGACAGATATTAAAATAAGTTTTATGTTTCAATTTATTTCTTCGCATGCAGGCTCGAGTTTTAGCGCATTTGTTTTCTCAATTTAGTTTGTTATATAATCTTGGTCTTGATTTCTTGTTGGTTACGTAGATATTAGCAGAAATCCTTCGTTTGCAGCTGTCCTTATCGGTCGAATTAAACCTACGCTGCGTACTAAAATAAACTTTTATGTCATAAGATTTGACGAGGAAAAGATTAACTGATTTTGATAAACAATAAAATATTAAATATATTTAGTAAGTTGAAGTTTACAATAACTATCTTAGGTTTTGTAGAGAAGGTTACGTGAGTCTCTCCAAGACCAAAAATTGTTTGGAATTGTGTCTGTGCAGTGCTCTATAGCACGAACGAGTGTACTAGTTTCAATCAATTTTATTGTGTAGATATGTTTTGACCATATCTCAAAACGCGACATTTAGCTACCTTGAGACCATAACTCAAAATTTCGATTTCTCTAAATCTGTTTTAAATATTTTGTTCAAATTTTGTTAAAATATAACCACTATGAATTTACGTGTATACCAAATTTATTGGTCATCCATCTCCATGAAAACCTCATGCCTCAAAACACGCCATCTTCCCAAAAACAACAGCTCCTCAAAAATTAAATCTCCCTCAAAAAGCCAATTCCTCAAAATTGTGATCACCCCAAATATACCATCTCCATGAAAAGTTAATGTCTCAATTAACGCGATTTTTCCAAAGACATCAACTCTTCATAAAAGACATGTCCCTCAAAACGCCATCCCCCCAAAAATGTCATCAATACCATAATTACAACTCTCCAAAAACGCTAAGTACCGGCACTAAAAAATGACATTTCCCCTAAAAATGACATTTCTTCTTCAAATTTACGATCTACCCAAAAATGTCATTTCCTCTAAAATACGATCTACCCAAAAACCGCCCACTCTCCAGCAATGCCATGTGCGCAAAAATGCCATACCAAGAACGCCAATTCCCAAAAATACCATCGTTTCAAAAATAACACTTGCTCCAAAAAAAATCCCGAAAACGCAATCTCTCCAAAAATTTCATTACCCCTAAAATACCATCTCTTAAAAATGCCAAATTGATAGTTTGAATAATGAAAATATTACAGTTATAAATGTACTTTAGGGCCATTTTTAGGCCGTGGCTGCAAATATTATTTTCGTTAGTATTGTAGGTGAAAACGGTTTAAAGTTATTTTTGAATTATTTTATTTTCAAAATTACGTGAACTCACAAGACGGCATCGTGTAACCTAGATAATGTTACTGAACGTCTTCTCAATGGATCATCTAAAAACTTAATACTCTGTGTACACAAAATCACATGTCATAATCCGTCATAACTAATTTATGATACGTAAAATAAATAATGTTTCCTATGTTTTTATGATATTGTATTACATTTTATGATAATATTTACGATATTGTAAATACTTTATGATACGACATGGGGCATATTTTGTCAATGGTTAAATAAAACAAAATATATCGTTAAATGTAAGTGTTACTTGGCGAGTTCTGAATGAATCATAAAAAGCACACAAGTGATAAGGGTTTTGTAAAATGATATTTCCTTATTGTAAATACTGATATCAATGAAATAGTAGATTTAACTTATAAATATAATAATTTTTATAAATTGTGCTCAAATTTGTACACATAAAAAAAACTCAAATTTCCCGTTGTCTCAAAATCGAGTCTGTAATGATTTAGATTCAAATTTTACTAAAATATAAAGACTCGAACAAGTAGAATAAAAATTTCCCAAAAATTTCGTTTCGGGAGTTATCGACAATTAAAATTCAAATATCTCAGAAACATCTTTTTTGATTTTGATCAAATTTTAGTCAAATATGAAGATATCTGAAATTATATTTCGCGAGCAAATTAGAGGTCGTAATAAAATCAACTATGACAGTTTTCGAGGTAGTTTTTCTTTAAAATCAATAAAAAATTCTTTTATTTGCTGTTTCACACACACTTTTGTATCATAAATATTAAAATTTTACCTATATCGCTTGACTGTTTTTGAAACATTAAAATTTTTATGAGCGTCCGTGATTTGTCGAAAATTCTGAATCGTAATTTTTCTTTAATTTGCTGGTTTTGTACAATAAATTCCACTGGTCTTCAAACTCCACTACCATTTGAACGAAATTAGGTTATTTACAATACTTTCAAGTTTGATTTTAAATTTTGTTATCGATAACACTCGAACTGTCACTTAGCCCTCGAATAGTCTATTAGCGTAGGGGTTGGAAACGAACGAATTGGTCAAGAGAGACCTAAGAAAGGTTAAACTCATGAAAAAAAGGTATAGATCTAGCTTTAATGAGCCTTATACTACGTATATTTGAGAAAGTAAAAGAGAACAACATGCAGCTGAGTTTCATTGTTTGTAATTACGTTTCTATTCGAAAGACAACAAAACTGCTAAATATTCAACTTAAGATACTGTATTTTAATATTCTGTAATTATTATTTCCAGAACCTTGCAAAATTAACATGTCTGTTCGTATTTTAAAACACTTTTCAATCTATTATAATGTTGTATTTTTCTACTTTCAACCCCAGGACAATTTATTACGATTATGAATAAATTTTATGATGTTTTTTGGCCTACAGTCGTATGAACAACCTAAGGACTCTAACTATAATGATTTATGCAAGTAATTGATTTGAGGAAGTTATGATTATTCCGAAGTTTCTATTACTAGTTCTTCTGAAGTCTGTATACAGGATGTTTAAAAAATATACGACCTAAAGTAAGAAATTAGGTTAGGTTAGTTAAAATGAAGAAAAACGTTCGTATAAACATATGACCAAAAACGGTTCATTATCTGTCTGTCGCTCATTTTGTGATTTTTCACTTAATGATAGCTAAATAATGTTAAAGATTTCTAGTAGAAATTTAGTATACTCATTTTTCTACGTTCACAATATACCAGTGTATAAATTTTCAAAATGGCGGCCGTTTACTTTTTTATAAAGTTAGCAGTTTTAAATATATTCATTTAAACATTGTTTAACGCCCGCCATTTTGCCAATTTATAAGATACAGTTTTGATTCTAGGTTACTAAAACCTAGCATACAAAACGTGTATAAGAAATTTGAACTCGAAATTTTAATATATTTTCAAGTTATAATTATTTTAGGGGGAAAACACAATTAACAGACCATTAACGAAGCATTTTGGATTTATGTTTATAGGAATGTTTTACATTATTATGATACCATAATCACTTCTCGAAGTTAGGAGACCTATAAATGTGTACAATTTTAAAATAATAAATGTTTCTTCTAATGTGAACCTCCGTGATTCATGGAAGTCTTTTTGATGTGGTTTTATAAGTTCGACTAACTATTAGACAGACAGTTCAGCTACAAACTGCATGAAAAAGTAATTTTATGAGAGCATATAAAAAAGAATACAATATACCAAATTGATTAGATTTTACAAAAACGTTGGATCAGTTACAGATATATAAAATAATCAATACAGGTTTATTGGAATCAGGTCCATCTCTATCACATAATGATGTTTCGCAGAACAAAATATCATTCATTAATTTTAATGAAAAATTGAATACTTGACTTTAGCGATAATGTCGGTCAAACAAAGCTCTTCTCCCTTACTCTCACCAGGTGCATTCTAAGAAACAGTTTAATGTATAGGTTAGGTTTGCTACGCGAGAGAATGTAGTGCTAATTAGAAAATACAATGCGTACGTGTGTATATCTTACGTAGCGAAACTGTTTTTATGAATGTTGAAGGGAGACCTACGTTGTGCGCTACTGCTCGTAAAATAACACTCCTCCCCCACCCACCCTTCATCCTCAACTCTACATTTACCCTTAACTAACTGATTTATGCTTCGCTCGCTTCTACTTATATATTCATTCATTTATTCCTTTCATCTTTTTCTTTTCTAAAATGCAAAATGCATACAGAGCTGGATACGGTTTCATTTGGTAGGGAATTCAGCTGACGATATACTTATTAGTATTATGTATTAAAAAAAAAAAAAAAAAAAAAAAAAAAATCTCTATCCATACCAAAATATTTTACATCTTGGTAAATGTAAATGTATCCTTCGTGAAAGTCTTTCTGCTTTTAGTAAGAAACGTCATTTTAAGAATGCTAATTGGGGGGGGGGGGTAATAAGACATTTTCCAGATCGTTTTAAGTTAAGTATTTTTCAGGTTATGTAAAATAATTAGAGATTAAATATCTAGGATGAACAGATAAGAGTAGGTAAGGTCATTACATCAAACGAAACAAAAAACACAATATTAAAACACATTGCAGTGTCAAATGGTTATATGAGTTCTATAATTTATAACATAATTCGAAAGCATAGGAAGAAAAATTATATAAAATACTCCCACTGCTTAGTATTGCAAAGAAAACGTTCTTCTCCACAGAGTTTGGAAATTTTTTAAACCACACCTTGCAAAACGAATTGGCCAAAAACAATATCACCGTGACTTACAGTAGAGCGTTCTGGAATCTACAAGTTGATTTGTAATTACTGCCCTAGGTACTACATAGCACAGACAGGACATTCGTTTGGTAAAAGGCTTAAGGAACATTTTCCAACATCAAAATACTATAAATTCAAATTTTGCTGCACACCTTATTGATTTTGATCACAAATACACAGATCTAAACTATATCACTAGACGGACATAATTATAACAGGTAATATGTTTTAACCTATTTATAAAAAAACAACCTGTAAATAGAATCCTTGATGTTAGGGCTATGAAGTCTTGACGCTAATGGTAAACTTTCTAGAGTCGTGATGGTTTTAGGAGAAGTGATGGGTTTCTAGAAGAGATAAGATTGCGAACTTAGAAATAAGCATAGAATGGAGGGACCAGAAAATCGTAATTGATAGAAAAAAGTCTTAAATGGTTTTCACTTAATGAGGATGTTTGGCTATCTATGAACGAAGCAATTGTTTTTATTAGACTGCCATAAATAAAGAGAAAAAGAATACCTAGGAGAACCTGGAATGACGGAATGATATAGAAAATGACAACAATACGCTTTAATGATCAGGACTCTTTTAACATTAGGAATAGATTCAGAGAGGAAAGAGGAGCAAAGAAACATTGTACTGTAGTCCAGGAACTTTGATCATAACCGATCAAATTAGTACAGTGTTATCCAGTGAGTTATGGATTAGTATCATTTGCTTTAATCACTAATTAAAGCTGGCTAGTGATGAGGTATAATTTATTCAGTGCATGTGGACAACCTACAATTAAGTTGAACATTAGCCAGATACATTACTTTTAATTTGACTTGACCTAGTACACCATACATTTACCTGAGTGCGTAGTAAGATTGTCAACCTAAAGGCCAATTTTTGCTCAACAAGCAAGCCTATTCGATTCCTGGTTATCTTCGCGAAAATAATACAAATTCGATGTACACTTTATGGGGATTTAGTCAGCACAATTGTAAAGCGTTAGCCATCTTCAATAGTTACGAAAAATTATGGACACAAATCATATTTTCTCGATAACCCACTCTTTAAAAATAATAATTTAGATAAGCAAGATCTATACGGGAGGTGCAAATCTTATTTAGTGACAAGTGAAAGGGTGGTGATATATGTATGACTAACGACTCGTGAGGTTTACTCTATCTGGAAGTACTTTATAGAAGAAGTAACTGGTACTAGGTGACATAAAAACTGGCTTGTATGTTTATGGATATGGTTTTGGTTTCGTAATAGTGCCCGTATCTGGATGAGTGTCAGCGTTCTACGGTAATGTGGGAAGTGTCATCGTCAAAGGTATGGTTTTCTGCTTGGAGATGTGTCCTGGAATCAACATCAATAGTAAGTAGGGTTGCAAGTATTTAAAGCTAAAGTTTATGGTTGATTTACTTTAAAATTGTTATACAAATGTCTACAATACACATTAATATGTGCGATCGGGTCTCAATCTGATATCGCATTCGTTAAGTCGAAAGATAAAGACTACACTTCTCATGTATATTTACAGTGCGTTCTACGTAAAATCTAGGCTAGATGGCTGTAACCCTCATTTGTTTAAGAACAACGTAATGGAATTACATCTTTACAATAATCCCATGGATAACTGAGGTTCAAAATTTAGCAACTAAGTCTGAAACTTTTGCAAGGTAACTTTTCCTCTTCAGCTCTAATGGTGTTTGATAAGTGAGTTTGTTTACGAAAGTAGTAATATCTTACATTTGCATTGCGTACATTGATCATATATGTATTGAGTATGTAACATACCGTGTACATGACGAAAATAAGATGTTTCTTTCCTTCTTGCAGCGACTTTTGGAATTAAATCCAGATGTCTTCTTTTATCCTAGTGAAAATTTTCTTTGGTCCTGGTCAAGATTACTGCATTGCACTAAGCGGTTTTTATATGATTGCATTTTTTGGTGGAAAATAAGATTTCCAAGTCAAAATTTTACTAATCTCAAAGGAATTTTTCTCAAAACTTGACAAATTTTACTGACTGTCTTGATATTATTGTGATTTTTTTTTTAATCTGTGCTTTTTTTGTATAAATTTTATTACAGAGCAAAGTAAGATCTAGGATTGTCTTTTGAAGTCAAATTCGTCCTACGAGGAAGATAAATGTCCCTAAACATATAAGTAAAACATATCTTTTGTTACACATTCTACATTGATGTTAAAATAGGATATTTTAAAGGTTTCTTCTACCGTTTCAAATCAAAAGAAATTCCAGAAAGGAAGTGCCCTGGAGATAAAATTGTAAACCCGTGCCTACTTGACGTAACTGTGTGTGAGCCTGGATATGTTCATGTCGAATCTACTGCATAACAATGCCTTGAGGCGGACACAGATTCAAAGCTTTGTTTCATCGAATCTAACTTCGGGTTGTAGAAAAGAAACGGTGATAGTATTATTTGGATTGAAATTAAATATTTATAACACGATTTACGTATGTTTATTATGAAATAATATTAGAAGTCGTGACCGAATGTGTGATCTTCAATTTTATGAGGAGAACGTGAGAATTGGAATTACAATGTGTTTTGGAATTTAGAGAGGATTTTTCTGAACAAAATATTTATGATTTTTAACTTCATATTGTTGTTTTTAAGAGGTTCATGTTATTATTCTACTTATGAACTTAAATTATTAAATTATATTTGTATCGTGACCTTTTTTTTATCAACACTTTCAAAATGGATTCAAAATTCTTAAAAAGTATTTTGTAATATATTACATTATTTTATTACTGTAACTTTTAAATAACAAATTTCATAAATTGCCTTTCTTCTCTTTAACTTATATTTTTTGGTTATATTTTGGAGCACTTATTCGAATTTTAAATTCATACTTGGTTCACCGGATAAACCAAACACCAGAAATAGTTTTTTGTTTTTATCGACAATTTAATGTTTCTAGATTCACAACAATTGGAAATTAATCCTACCATTTTGAAAATTCGTATTTACAGATTTTGTTGTAACATAACTTAAGGCTCTAAAATCAAATAAGATTTTTCAGTGAGCCATGTGCACGGCTTTATTATTTGCCTTTGCCTATACTTATTTACTTATTATTTTTAACATTTAATATTTTAAGTTATACAAATTTTTTTATTTATTTATTTTTATTTTTTAATAGAGAGGCAGGTTAGAATAATGCTTAAAAAAGTATATATATATATATATATATATATATATATATATATATATATATATATATATTAAAAATCGTTTGTAATAGTTTGCTTATTTAAAAAAATAAAAGAAATAAATATTTGCTAGTTTTTGAAATAGGGCGCATTCGTGCTCTTATGTTTTT
Source organism: Aphrophora alni (assembly GCA_963513935.1). NCBI lineage: Eukaryota > Metazoa > Arthropoda > Insecta > Hemiptera > Aphrophoridae > Aphrophora > Aphrophora alni. The sequence goes on along the minus strand of OY740773.1, from coordinate 64,058,672 downwards.
TTAAAATGAGTCGTTAATGATAATTCTGAAATGAAAAATGACATTAGTCCAACGTTTACTATTTATATTTATTAAGGAGTTGAAGGACAGACGTATAGCGCTGATTTGGATTTGATATTTGACAGTTATGTAAATCGTAAAAAAGTTCTTTTTTCGTTTTTTTCTGATATTCGTACGACCAAAGAAATTTGAAGAAGTAAAAATTGCCATGAGCTTGTGTGATAATAATCATAATATTTTTTTATTATAATTAAGTAAATTTAGTACAATAGACATTGACAACATTATCATTAAACAAACTTCAGGTTCAAAAAATCTGCAGACATTAAAATATAAATAAATAATTTTCAGACATCAACATGCACACATTTAACACACAGCCTGTATACCTTTCTCAAATTAAAACATTCACAGATAATGTTTAAATTTTGCGTATATTAATTTTCGCACATAATGGTACCAACCGGTTAAAATTTTAACCGGTTAAAAATAAGTTATTACCAAAATTGTAAAATTGTAGACCTCTTAAGAAGATTAATTATTCTAATAAGTAGGGCTGCTTCTAGGGACAGAGCCAAATCAGTGAATCGAGCGTCTTTTTTTACTTACACAGAACTACGAGGACCACGATGCGAAGCTAGTAATACCCTTTAATAGGACTGAGCCGCCTTCACTTATTTACTACCCAACACCCAATCTTATACAACAACCGCAGGATCTTGCACTTGGATTTTTGTTGACGCACAGGATAGAAATTGAACGCGTAATATCGCATTTAAACAACAAAATTTTTACGTATTGTTCAATTTGCGTTATGCCTCGTTCCATTAGGTGACAGAGTGAACCTTTTACACTGTAAATGTAATAATTTCATTAATCTAAGCAATTAAAAAATCTCTAAAGATGTTGGTGAATAAATAATTACTACATTTTACTGTTAACATTTTTGTAAATCAAACGAACGCTTGAAACAATCTGAAGCACACTCTGTGGTTTATTTCAGTATGTATAAAATTATATTATTTCATACACAGAAATAATTTTGCTCAAATGATAACTCGAAAACCGATACTTTATTGTTAGACTACTTCCGGAGCCAACAAAGCAACGTTGCCAGATTGCGATATTTGCAAGTGCAAAGAACGATCGGTTGAAGTATAGATGTTTGGGCAGTACACGCTAGAGACGAAAGAACTTCAATCTGGAGATGTGAAGCAAGGTAATCGTACCTTTCGCTGTACGAAAAACGGCTACGCTGATTGCTCGAAGATCGTGCTGTATGGAGGCATTGTTTACAGGGTGGCCCAGGTCGTACCATCCGAGTTGTTTAAGTGGCTCTGCTTCATCCATTTGTTCATTGCCATATTACATATGAATTTTATCGCATGAGCAGATAGTTTGAGCCACCTTCACGAGTTAATTTACTTTTGTGAAGTTAGTTTGCATGGCACTGCTTGATAAATACCAAAATGGCGTCATTAACTGGTTTATCCAATTAACTTAAAAGATATTTTAAGAAATAACGCATTAACTATCTCACAAAATTCCAAAATCAAAAACAAATAAACACTGTGTTTGAATCAGTTTGAGAGAACAACCTTTTCTGACGTCATCATTACGTTTGTCACTGTTCTCAAACTTCCAGTTGTCCAATAAATAGTCTCCGGACGTAGCAATTAAACTGTTTTAATAGTCTTTCCGAAGTAAAAGGTAATTCCGCATAAAATGTAAAGTTTATTATACCGTAAAGGAATGTTATGACTGCAGAGTTCAACAAGTTTCTATTACTTATTGACAGGTGTCTGATACGTCCCTCTACTACAACAAGTACAAAAAAATAAAATATTTATATTACACTTGTGACGTAACAGTTTATTATTGCGTCATTACATCGGTTGACGATACAGCACATTTGCGTTTTATACGGCTTTATGAGTTTTCATGTCGAAAAGATACTGTCTGTAAACGATACGTTTGACGGTAACCGGTCGTCAACGGTTTTTTCCTCGTATAAAACTAGGAATATGATTAGAATGCAGTAAAGCGATTTTTATGACCGCTCGACTGATTATTTATATTTCCTGTCATATATTATGTATAATTAGTTTTTTGCTCTTGTATTTAAATTAGTGAATATTTTCTTTTCTGATTTAAACACACATTGAAAGCAGAAGAATGTTGGAATTTTATTCTTCGAAGATTCTCTCGGCTAGTTTGCAGAGTTGTGTCGGGGCCTCGACCGCAGGTTAAATTTACATTTATTTGAGATAACTGATTTCCATTGTTTTGGGGTGGGGTTAGAAACTGGCATCACTCGTTTTCGATATGAAAATTATCAAGTCGATCAATGAATGTTAATAATTTACTTTGAAAATTAAAATAGCATTTCGAGCGGAGGTTTAATCATATTGGAAATGAATTGTTTTGTTGATGAGTCTGAGAAGAAGGTAATGCATTCTTGGAGATCTGCTCCGCAGCCTTGTGTTAACCAAGGTTTTATTGATTCTGATTAAACCTTAGCTCCTTAAGAGACCTTTAGAAGACTTGAGTTGGTCCCACGCGTCTTCAAGGAAAGCTGGTTGGAGCACAACAATTGGAGTAGGAAATGAAGAACATACAGTCTCTATTTGTTGAGATATTGTCATGCTGTTTGAGATATATTCCAGACTCATCTATACATGTGCGATTTTAAATTTAATACATACTTCTGAGTTTTTAAAGAGCCTGGTAGAATGTGAAACTCAATTTTCTTAGGAATCATGTTACCACATTTAGTCGCAAACAAAATTTACGAATGCATTTCTCGAAAATACAATCCAATTTTAAAATTTTTATCAACTTTTGGTAATTACATGTCGAGGATCTGCATTATATGATAGCGCTCATTAACTTGTTTTTAAATTACAATACCTCGATGTTGTTACTAATCTTAGAGCTTCAATTTAATCACAGTTTTCTGTTGGATTCTTAAGGTAATCTCCTCCCTAACATAACCTAATTTGAGTTCTGAGTGACAACTTCGTCGTTGAACCGCCGTCTATTGAGATTATTTCTTGTTGTGGTAATTGGTATTTTTAGTTAGTTATTTATCAATAATAATTGTTGATTTTATCACAGAGAAAACAAGATTGAGTCTTAGTTCTCTATTTATAAACTATTTAAATGCCAAATGGAGTTGTATTCAAGTCATTAAACTTGCCCGGAAATTATGCCTTCCAAGTTAAAGATTGGGAACAGCTTGCATGCACACTGTAATCGATACTTTGTGAGTCGGAGTCGAGAGGGACAGGGAAGGTATAAAGTTAATATTTGTTGTACAATTAGTGTTACTAAGTAGTTGTACTCAGCCTTGTTAATTTTTCAACATTTGCTTGTTCTAGTAATGATGTAGAAACACGCAAACGTATTGATGAGGTGGGAATATATCAATCAGAGACAATGCCTCTGCGATATTGAACCTCTTTGTCTATCAGTCAGAGACAATGGCTCTGTGATATTGAAACTCTTTGTCATTTTGATTGATCTACCGAAGCAGACATGAATGTATAAATTTATTTTTATTGTCAATTAATTTTTATTATATAGTGTAATGTACATGGTGTCCTGATAGTCCTGGCTTATTCTAAAAGTTGAACGAGGGAGTAAAAACAAGGTGGACCGCACTTTTAGTAAACTTATTAAAGAAAACTAACTTTTGGCATATAGTACAATATTCCTCTACGCTCAAAAATTTGAGTTTTGATTAATAAAAAAACTTCTTTGTGTGATACTTAATTAGGGAATAACGAGGTAAGAAATCTCGCGCAAAATAGAGGTCGTTAGTTGCCTCTTTCTAAAATCAACCCGAAATAAATTTATGTACCTTTATTTTGACTTTTCAAAATATAGGGAAATTTATGTGAAGGGTACAAAATCGATGTCTAGATTTTTACTGATATATGCGATCCTTTAGTCCAAAAACCGTTGTTTTTGAAAGTATGTCTGTCTGTCATTTGTGAAGTGCTCTATAGCCCAAACGAGTAGACCGATTTTAATCAAATTTGGTAGGTGAGTATATTTTACCCATATATTGTGACTTTTTTATTTATTTGAAAACTCAAAATTTGGTTGTCATAAAAAATTACGATCTAAATTTTATCAAAATTAGCTCTAACGATGTTAATCAAATATTTTCCCAAGTGAAGCTTCTAAGAATGTAAGAAAACGTATTGATCTCTCCAAAAATGATTGTTCGTGAGTTATTAGTAAAACAAATTTAAATCAAACATGGCGCTGTTATAAATTAGCTCCACCGAAAATATAGCGTAAGCTTTGGTGAATTATGAGAATTAAAAACCCAAACTTGAGTGTAAAATCGTGAGTAAAATATATTACTACTTAGAAATAATTGGAAAAACGAAAACGAACCTTGACTGCCGTCATTTAAAACTCGAGGTTTACGCTGAGGTTGTGTTTATAACACAAGCGAAGCTAGTTTAAGCTCGTATTTAAATATATACATATTTTTTTCAAAGACGGCGTCCATGGTTCAATTCCACTTTTTGATTGACAACTACGAAAGTAACATTTTTGGTATTGATTAGTTTTAGTTTTCGGGAAGGGGAATAATATAGTTTTTGTTCTGTTTGTTTACTTACATTTCAAAAGAGTTTACATTTAAAGTGGCAACTAAATATCTAAACAATCCATTGTGGTCTTTGCCAGCACAACCTAGTTGTAGATCATGGGTCATAGTGAAATAACAATTTTTGGGAAGTGTGAGTGGCTCAAGTGAAATTTAAGATAATATTTTGTGTTATACTTAATTTAATTAATTTTAAAAAAAACAATACTGATTTCTCTCATTAATGGGAAATTAGTTTTTATAGCCGCCATTTTGAATCGGTTTTGCAATATTATTACGTTAAATGAGCTTTCCATGGAGGTACAACATATTTTAAACATTTGTCTATTGAGTCCACTCCACAATTCTTGCGGTGGGAAGCTCACGCCTTAACAAATTATTTGTTGACTATTCTATAGTTCATCTGCCTTCTTCATAGTAGTAATTCTTTTGAGTTTAAGTAAAATCAGTTCTTAAAACCTATTTTAAAATTCTGTCGGTTTTCATTTTAAAAGAAGCTATATATTGTTTGAGTGATTTTTTTTTCTAGTCGTTATTACTTTAAAAATAACGTACCACTCTCGAGAGAGGATTTAATATATTCACGTACATTAACCCCAATATTGGGGGTGGGGTAAAATCATTTAAACTTTTTTGTTTTATTATATATATAATAAATATATATTATATATTATATAATATAATATAATATATATATATATATATATACGTTCATGTATTAAGCCTATACATTGTGATGTATGAATGAATATTTACGTGAGGGTGTAGAATTTATAAAATGTTGTCTTTTTGTACTTTTTTAAGATAGATATTTTTTCCATACACCCATATAGATTTTACAAAAATATATTAACGGTTGTGCTAGTATAACTTATTTACATTAAAAATTTCCTTAAAAAACCCCCAAATATTCGGGACATTTAGAGAGCATTGTAATGTACTCAAATGCAGTAAAAGAATATTCTTATAAATTAATAATTCAATTAAAATTAAACAAAATATTTATAAAGAATTTCAAAAAAAAATTTCATGTAGTCAATATTTGCTCGATTGACATTCTACTTGTTAAAATATTAGTATCATGTACTGCAACAGCCCGGGAAGACAGATTTTCAGTCAGTGTGGTCACCATTTCGCGTCTCTGTCGCCATAGCTTTCACAACCAAAAATTCATCACCAGTTGTTCCTCATTTCGCTCAGAAAACACCGGAATTTTTAATGTCCACGTGGATTAAACCCAAGTCCTTTCATAAACCGAGTGGGAACACTGAGACGAGACTTTTATAATTTTATTTTTATTTAAGCAAACATTTCAACAGAGGAGTGTATTTAAACATTACTATTGTAGTAATATTGTTTTAAAAAACCAATCAGTAGGGATTTCTTCAGACTCTTCATATTATCCGTTTATCAAAACAGGTGAGAAAGACATTTTATATTTTTATTTTATTTTCAATGTATTATTTATATGTAACAAAGTAGGTTAGAATATTTCTTTTTACCAACTTTGAAATAATTTGTTCTATTTGAAGGTTTAAAAACAAAATATGGAAAATCTTTGTATGTAGATAAATTGCAGAAAGATGGGTCGTTCTGCGTAGAATATCTATGAAAATAATACCAAATTGATTTGTAACAGTAAAGTTACGGAACTGGGTGATCAATGTTGGAATATACTCGTATGTTGAAATGATTTTGTGTCGTAAATAGCTATAATAAAAAGTTCCCCAAATAAAAAATATACATATGAAAAGTAAACTAAACTTTAAAAATAAAAATAAAATAATAGTAGTAATTATGATAGGGATAATAATAATTCAATGAAATATACTTCTATTAGTATCATTTATAAATAGAATATTCGAAATGAATATCCCCACTCATTCATTACACACAAAAATATATTATGAAATTTCTAATTAAGACACTCTTTGTGGAATAAGATACTGTGTAGGAAAACCAGTTTCAAAGTGTTTCAAGTTCTTCGAGTTGAATTAAAATTTCATTATTTAATTGTTCTGGTTTTGTAAGATTTTAAAATAAGAAATCTGCGACTGATTAGAAAGCTAAATACGTAATTCTCCAATATTCCCGATTTAACGTTAAATGATTACACTTAAATTGGTAAAAAGCATGAATTCTCATTTTGTTTACGACTTACTCTAACTAAGAAACACGAGAAATATTCGTTGATACTACGGCCAATAGTCTAGCAGAGAGAAGTCGGCCTACTTTATTCATGTTCTGGTTAATGGGATATTACAGGATATACTCGTATGACAAATGCAGATTGGATGAAACTCCATTATGCTAGGATTCTCTAGGCCGTAGCCGATACTCCCAAAATTTCCGCAAATTCGCAAAAATTCCTTAAGCCGTAGCCGATATGCAACACAAAACGCTCACAAGTCCGCATAAATCTGTAAAAACGTTATCATTAAAAATTGGTATAAAAATAGTATGAAGGTATAATTTGTCGCAACATATCATTCTGTAAATTTCAAACCATATCGTAGAAAATTCAATTGTTTTGCCTGTGGAACAATTGAAGAAATCGGACAAACCGAAAAACTTTAAATACTGTAACTGGCTTTTAATAAAATCAATGAGTTTGACCGGATGCTGTATTTTCTAACTTACAGAAACACATCTCCAGCTACATGAGAACCTACTTCATTATGTCAAAATTGAAATGTGGCGTGCTGTTTTTGATAATGATTCGTAGGGCTAATATTTTTTTGACACAACCGACATTACAGAATTATACCTTGGAATTTACAAAGAATTCTAAGGCCAGTAAAGTGATGAGCGCTCATTCTACTTCTTTCAACAGGATGCAGCGACATGTTAATTGTCTCGCGCTTCACTCAGGATACGCGACTTTACAGAACGAATAGTCACCACGAATCTGAGGCTTGTATGTTCTCAGAATTTGTCTAGATGTGATTTTTACTTATGGTAGCTTCTTGAAGGTTAACATCACACTTTCGACAAACTGAAGGTTAATAATGAATTTTAATTTATTAAATTACTCACCGTCCAGTAGTTTTTTGCGTTTTTTCTCAACGACGGCCGTTTCGGCTATTCAGCCATTTTCAAGTGTTCAGTTTCAGGACATTTACTATTCCTCGTTATAACATAAAAGTTCACAACACACAGTTATACACGCAATACACATACACATAGAAGACACAATAAAACACATCTTGTAGGTACACTATCTGTATCTGGACTAGTTCCTCAAGTGAATCTTGGAAGCTTATCAGTTGTGTCTTAACATTCTATTATTGTGTCAAATAATGAGTTTGCGTCAAAGTTCAATTTCTCGTTAAGTAGTGTTCCAGGTTCTGTTTTGAATGCTTTGTATATTTCAAACTGTTCCAAAGCATTCATAAGTTTTCCTTTTTTGCATCTATGTAAAATGTCCATTGATTTATTTATATTACTGTACTTGTGATTCGTTTGAATTATATGTTCAGCAAACTTTGATTCTGTTTTTAGGGGGTGTGTATGACGTATAGCAGGTGGAATATGTTCCTTAAATCTTTTTTGAAATGTTCGGCCCGTTTGTCCAATGTATTTTTTAGGGCAGTCATCACATGATATTTGGTAAATTCCTGTTTGTTGAAATTTGTCAATAGTAATGGTATTTCTGTTTATTATGGTTGATATATTATTATTTGTTTTATATGTGATCGTGTACCCTTGTTTCTTGAAGATGTTTCTTATAATATGCTGCAGGTCTTTATTGTACTGCATTGTTAAGTATTTATTGTCCTTGGTTAAATTCATTTTCTCATTCTTTTGCTCTTGTTTTTTGAACAAATTGTCAACTATTGTTGGCTTGTAACCATTTTGGATTGCAATATATTTGATGGTGTTGTATTCCTCTTCGAAGTCGTCTTGGGACATCGGTACTGTCCGTAGTCTGTGGATAAAGCTGTTAAATGCTGCCATCTTATGAGAATGGGGATGGTTAGAAGTTATATGGATGGTGTGGTCTGTGTTGGTGGGCTTTCTGTATATATTAAATTTAAGTGTTCCTGCTATTTTTGATATGGTGAGATCAAGGTAATTGATGCTGTTATTCACTTCTATTTCTGTTTTAAATTCTAAGGACGGGTGAATATTGTTTAAATAAATGGCAATTTTTGATTTGTCTTGGTGTGCCCTGATATAAGACCAATATGTCATCGACATACCTGTGGTAATGAATTATATTTCTGTAATGTTTATTTTTATCTGTCATTATATTATTGCATTCAATGTGATTCAGAAATATTTCAGCCATCACACTAGATAATGGGCATCCCATTACTAATCCTTTGTTTTGTCTGAAATAATCGTTGTTAAATTGAAAGTAGTTCTGAGATAAACATGTGTCCAATAAATTAATTAGTTCGGCTATAGTTTGTTGATTCATATTTTTATTTTCTGTTAGATTGTTGTTCAATATGTTAATTGTTTCTTGAACTGGGATATTGGTGTATAAATTGGTTATATCAAATGAAGCTAAGGTTGAACCTGATTTTATAGGAACATCTTTTGTTTTCGTTATGAGATCATAACTGTTTTTCAAATGATGTTTCAAAACTGTTTAATAATGAAAGTGTTATAGCAGCCATCGATTGTACTGTTGTGTCAATGGTGTCTCTCAACTGGATTACTTGAGCACAGAAGTGTTTTTCAGGAATCCCCTGACCAACGTCTTTTGTAAAAATAAATATAATATAAATGTAAGTCGTGAAAAATAGCGATTTCATTTCGTTATCTCATTCAAAAAAGCGAAAATATATTGCAGCGTAAGTTAATTGCTGGTGATGGCCCTTTTCAGCAGGCCTGTTTTCAGATGCTTATCCTGTAATAAATATTTTGTGTTGATTAATGCTTATTGTATATAATTTTCTGTATTCATTGTGTTTTACATTTTGATTAATTTCAAATTTGTGTTAATTACTTTGAAAATATTTTGTTTATATTTGCAACTTGTTGTTTTCTTTTTTTGTTGTGGACCTTCTAAACTTGATACGAACCCTTGATTTGTTATTGAGTCACATTTGTTAATAATATTTGAGTTAAATTTTACACCTTTATTTTGAGAGCTCCTCTAAGAAGATACGTCCCCTCTGGGGCTCTGTTTTAGTGAGTACGGTTGTGGCAAACCTGAGGACCGTTGTTGGATCTATACTTTTCTTCATATAGACTTCTGTTAAGTCCTTATATTTTATCTTTCCGATCAGGTCTCTTGAACCAATTCTTGTTCTCTTCCGATCCTAATGCTACTAAGTATTCGACAGCTATTTTATCCTTATATATATATATATATATACAAGGGGATGATGACCGAGAGGTGAATTTGCCATTTCAAATAAAAATCAGTTTAGTGATCGTTGGTTATTGTAGGTTTTGTTGTTTTTGTAAAATAGCTTGTTATTTTGTTCTAGTTGAACCGAAATGTATCGATATTGTAAGAGAAATAAACGTTAACAGCCATTATACAACAATAACCTGAAAAATTATTAGGTTTCTAGAACAACACATTTTCCCTCAAAATCTTAGTAAGTTATTTGACTGTCAATTACATATTTAATAAATTAACGGACTTAAAACTTATTATGTCACAGGAGAAAAGAATAGTTGCAACACACCTGGACATTAACTTAACAGATTTAATCCAAATTATAACAACTGTCTAAACAACAAACAATTTGACTAAAACTAAAGATTGAAGGAATTGTGTTAATCCTTTGTTAAGTGACTGTAATTATCTCTTAATACTTAGTGTCACCTGAGATTATGTCCTGACATGAGTGACAGTGTCACCAGAGGCTTTAGTTCTGATCTGACATCTTGTCACTCTCAAGCTTGGGAAATACTTCTCAGTTAAAGTGAAGATACTACTGGTGACTTGGTAAACGTACTTAATGTAGACAAATTGTATGTTTAGGTTCAGCATTACGTGTACGTACTAGATAAAGTTTAAAAAATATATAAATATATTTCTAGTTTACTTTTATCCTTTCAGAGTATTTTGATATATTTAAATAGTTTTGCGAAATTTTCATGAATTTGGTTTTTTCTTACAGCACAAATTTTTACAATAGATCCAAAAATAAAAACAAATATTTGTATCCAATTATTTTTACAAAAGTGACGTTATTATTTTAGTTACTTTATTCAGCACGCGAGTATTATTCTGCGGAGAATTGTGAACAAAATGAATAACATGATTGTCTGTGTGTGGTTATTTTTAAAATGTTTTATTGAATTTTGAAGTTGCCTTTGCAAAACATCAAAAAACCACAGTTATGCCAGTTCATTTTTTAAGGCTGTCCTTTACGAAATATTTAGCTAAAAACTATGAGAATTTGTTAAGAAAAGGGTAAATGTTACACATATGTTTCTAAAATTATTCATGCGTCATATTATTTAAAAAAATGTATTTTGCTCAGTTAACTAAAATCTCTACGAAGGTACTTTTAGCGTACGTTAAACCACCGACGCTCACTAGCATGCCCGTTTTACTAATTTGGTACAATTAATATGTAGTAGTAGTAGTGTGGTGGTGAAATTCACAGCGACCCCCTTTAGTGATCTAATGTAACCACTCCCCTACTTTTTCTAGGACGGGAAATTCTCGTCTATAGAAGATCAAAGCCCCAATTCCTTTAATAAGTAGATCACATGAAGGGGGGGTCAACGGTGTAGGTATTTCCTCTACAATAATCTGATAACTTCCCAGGCTTCTAGCCCTTTTGTGGATTGCTGTCTGCATTCGATTGGCACAATCTGCAGGTCCCATAATTATCTGTTCCGATCCTTCTAAGGTGTTTCCTGAGTTTTCAAAGCCTCGATAGAAACCCTATCACCATTTGTCAGTTTATCTCTACTTAGTCTGCTGCGTGCTCTCGACCTTTTCCTGTTATAATTCTCCAGGATGTCTTCTGCTTGTCTTAGCCTAAGTGGACTCTTCATTTTTTCTTTCCGTAGTACTTCCTTGAAGTGAGTGTCTTTCAAGGTTCTGAACCTATAAAGGGTTGTTGACCCCCACTCTCGCCTTCCTTGTTCCTGAAACTTTCTGGTCTGTTTTCCTTTCTTTGTTGGATGCTTTTTCAATTTCTCCTGAGTAGCCTGTTAGACCTTTCTCTACTAGGTTTATTATTTCGACGTTGACGAGGAAATCTCTACCAAGAGGAGGAATCTCCAAGGTGTTAATCATCTCGGAGACTGCTCAATTTTATCAGCATGATAAGTTGCGGTGACATCTCGCACAAGCTTGGTATTTTTCATTTCTCTCTTCATATTTTCCATGAGCAGCTAGGGTAAGGATGATCCACCGGGCTGGAGCAGTTTTGGTTGGGCAAGGTTAAATACGGTGAGAAGACACCAAGTATACCACACCTTCAACGCGGTGTCGTTCACCTCTTCATCACGGGTAGCTTTGCACTTTAGAGTTGGGCCGGAAACAGAAAAATTGGGGATGAAGACATAGTAGGTGGTAGTTAAAGTGAAAAAAGGTGGATAGAATTGACCAAGGATACACCTGCACGGAAGTGAGAAGTAGTCCAGAAAAGAGGTCAGAAAAATACGAGGAGTAGGGATTCGGGGACTGTTTGGAGTGGATGCCCACAGGGCGACGGATTCGCTAACCCCTATGTTATACACTTAATATGTGAGTAAACGTTTCATATTAGATTATACCTTTTCAAATTAAAACGTAATCAAGTTTGACAAATAACCAAATAAACTCATTTATCGGTCGCTAAATTTAAAAATAGGAGCCTATTTTAAATTTTTTTAAAACTCTATAAAATAATAACGTCGTACAGCCTCATTTTATGTATATTTAAAATCTGTGGTGATTGATATGCCTAAACTTATTTTTCTACGAAACAAAAAACAAGAGACATAAAATAAAATATTTAAATACATGAGCTCAAAATCAGAGTAAATTAGTCGTAACAGCGTCAGTAGTTGGAATTTTAGTAAAATCTAGCTAGTGAAGTAAATTTTACTGTTCGTTGAATATATTTACAAAAATTGTTTGAGGAGCCACATTTGTGCAACTGCAATCTGCATTTATTAATACCAAGGTCAAGAGCATCACGAGTACATACACAAACAAAACCAACCGAAATTATCGTCTTAGTGTCAGATTATATACCGCGTGCCAAATATTCTGTTTTTAACGATTCCAAACCTTATATTATTACCTAAACATACTTTTTTAACTTCTAGATTGTCTCCATCTGTTGCTGTAATATTTTATTAACATACCTGAAGACAAAACATAAACATAAAATATGATATTCAACATGCTTAGTTATGTGTGTCAAGAAAGAGAAAGTATCGTGTCTAAACACAGTAAAAAAGCGTTTGTTTAAAATAATCCTGAGAAACGATTAATGAATTGAGTCGGATAAAGTATTTCTCCCGTCAAATGGAATTCCATTCCAGCGAGGGCGACTTTCATCAGCGTCCGTCCTACCTTAATTAATACTTAGACTTAATCAGACTTCTATTTTTTGTGAGTGTACACAATGTCTGTTGAAGTTTGTACGACAATGAGTAGAGTAGCTCCTATTTGATATTCATTTTCATTGTTATTAAATTCTTTGGAGTAATTTTCGTATTACAAATATAGTATTTTACAGCAGTAATTGAACACGTTTTGACTTGTTGTTTAAGATTTTACTGTATCTTTTCAAGTGGTCCTAATGTCTAGCTGAATTTTACAATTTTTTTTAATTAGTTTTTAAAATGACTGGAATATGTATTTAACTAAAAAAATCGGAAAATCAACAGTTCTCTAATTTCTACCCTTACGTTGCTGTGCCAGTTTTAAAGTAAATGAAATACAAAATAAGAGCTATGACGAAAATATTTTACTTATTTTAAGCAACGGAACCCGTTGTAAAAACTTATCCAAAACGGATTATCCATTTGTGAGAATTTTTTTTTTCTTTATCGTATCACTTTTCTCTCTTATAAAATCTCTCTGATGTAATGTAAATGACTTCTTTGTACTCGATTGTGTGCGCAGACGTTACTCCACATGCGATTGTTGGTTTGTGCTATTCCAGTCAGTTTAAAGCTCTCTAGTTAATTTATTTATTTTTGATAATGTCATATTTTTTATAACTTTTACTATCTTGAAATGAAATAGATAGAATAAAACTCGAACACAAAATCTCGCAAAAATTACGTTTACTTATAGCTTATCTCACAAGTTAAGCTCAATATTTATTTATTGATGAAATGGTTAGTGATAGATATAAAATAAATAATGTTCTAATTTTTTGTCAATGTTAACCTTTGAAGAACGCGTACGTTTTGATTAAGAACGCTTCTTTCGAGCTAGAGATAAAATACACAGATACTACTAAACAACAGTATTGTTGTTACACATGTGACACTGTGAGGGTTTGTAAAGAATATTTTGGAATACTGGCTTAGTAGCAGATTCAGTAAAAAGCGATAGGCCTAGTGTTCTGACAGAACAGAATTTCTTAATATTTTAGATAAGTTATGGGCAAGGTTGACAAAGTTATTACGAAATTTACCTCAGGAAACAAAAGCTCACTCGGTTAAAAAAAATTTTTTTTCTCACAAAGTATGGGTTATTCACAAAATGAAATATGGTGATTATCCTAAAAAACTTTTGAGACTATCAATGGTTTCAAAAGTTTGTAATAGAAAGGAAATTAAAACGTTGATTGATAAGTGCTTTCATACATAAAATCATTTATGTGATGAGTGCTTAGTTTCGCTAAATAAATTTTGAAAACATTTTAAAACGCTAAGAATAATTCCCCGATATTCGTTGAAGTTACCATCAATTCAGAGAGGTATTGTTCCTCAGGGGTTGACTTATACGGTGTTGTAATACTGAGGCACCTAGCTTGGATCTACAAGTTTCTTCTTGTAGTCTTGGGTTAGATCCCTCTCTTTCATATTTCCTATGAGGTATCTTATAACCAACTCTTGTTCTATTCCGACCTTAATGCTATTAGAATAGTAATATTTATTAGAATAGTCCGTTTTTTAAGGCGATGTTGACTGCAAGGTTTTTTGATATTTAACAACAAGAAAAAAAAAGAGGAATTAATAATGCCTATTTTCAACAAGATTATCGCATACTTTTCGGGGTTTTATGTTAGAATGCTAAGACGTCTTTGGAGAACAGATCATTTCCCATTTGTAAAAGGACTTTTTCCATAGAGATCGTTTTATTTGAGATCGCCAGTTTATCTGCCGAGGAATTGAATGTACAGTGGGTACCAAAATCGTCCAAATCAATCAACGAAGTTAAAAAGGAAATCATACTTAACTTCATATTGTTAATAACTTGGATGAACATCGAAGAAGTGTTTAAAAATATGCAAAGCGTGAAAGTATTTAAAATAAAAGGCACTTTGAAAACCTCATGTGAAGGTGCTAGTTATTTTAATAATAAATTAAATATTTGCAAATTCTTTGTTTTATTTCAGTAGAATATAAACTACTCATTGTGGAGAAAATTGTTGTATTGGCCGTAATTTTAGTCATATTTAGCATATAACTAAAAATTTACAATTTGTTGAATGTAAAATTTAAATCACATCAGGAATGTAAAATTTTTAAACGGCTGCCTTTCCAAACGGTTTTTCACTTGACCTTTCTTATCCAGTTGTTCCTGTTAATCTATAGGAAGATTTGGAGATATAAATTTGTAGAATTTAAATAAAAATTTTGGTTTTAGCCTAATCTTGGTTGTTGTAGATAATTACCAAGAATTAATGTTTTTATTTATTTTTCGAAACCTCAGATATCCTTTAAGCTACATAAATAATTAAAATAACATTTTATTTGTCATTAAAAAAGAGAAAATAGTTTATTTCTTGTAAATATTTTGTTAAATTAAAGGTTTTTTTAGATATTCTACATTAAAAAATTTAAAGAGCCGCTATTTTGAAATGAGTATAGGACATAGGTTGATTATTTTTCGCAAATTGGGTGTTTATAGCATTAAATAGTATGCTAAATTTGTTAACTCCTTATAAATTATTATTGAAAAATAAGAATTTTTTGTTAAAAACAAAATGGCGGGTAAATAAAAACCTTCAGCATTTTAAGAAATATGTTTATTTAAACTTGTTCACTGTTTTTGATATGAGGAATATGCTTCTGAAGTTTTGGAAAGAATATGCTTCTGAAGTTTTGGAAACACCCTGTATATTAATACCAAGATTGAGGTCGGCAAACAAGCAAATTCACGATTGAAAGTCGCTTTTTTATGTCTGCATCGTAACTACCGAATATTTTCCCTCGTGAATATTCAATATCAATTTTTTTTTTTTTTAACTTTTTCGAGTAGCATAGAAAAAGTTATGTTATTGGTCAAAACATAGCGGGGTTTTTCTATGTCGTTTTCTGGTAAGCTGAAATATCTCTTTGGAAATCATTTCATTTCAAAACCGCGATTCTGGGAATGATGTCTTTCGTCTCTCTACTGGTATCCAGTCAAATAAGTGAACCGATTTTGATTAAATTTACCATTTGGGTATATTTTGGTCTTATCATGAGTGTTGGGTTCATTTTTGATAACTTAAATTTTGAGGGCAGCTCTATAGTATCAAATCTACGATTTTCTGAAAATTTACTCTATCGAATTCGACTAAATTTGCTAAAATGTCCCAAACAAACCTGTTGGTTCTCGTTAATCCAAACCCAAGATTTCGATAGTTATCCATAAAGAGTTGAAATTAATCTTGGGCGCCGTCGTAAATTTTCTTAAGTTTCAAAATCTGTAGAATCGATTTCGATCAAATATTTTTTTAATGTAGTGATTTAAACCCAAACCAATGTGATAAAGAAATTTGTATTTAATTTGGAAATTGCCTAATCACCATTTTATCAAAATCGTTGTAGCCAGTTATGAATATTATGAAATATTGGTTTTACGGTATAATCTCCCCTAAATTTTAAGTTTGATTTATATTTACTTTTGTGTACGGTTGTGTCAGACTACATGTGAGATAACTCCTCAGTGATATTGTCAAGTAAAGTTTGAAAGCATAGAGTAGGAGTAGAGTGATGTAGCACGTATCAGAATGAAATCTCGTTATCGGGTTTACTACCCTCTCTTGCAAATTGCGCACACTTTAGTGGGTTGTGAGGTGACAGCCATGCAGATGTACGTCGACTCAAAATGCGTTTTAAATTTGTGAATAGCACTGTTGGGAATAGTGTGGATCAATTCGGGCACATATAATAATATATGCTCTTCCTTTTAGAGTATAGTCTGTATCGTGTGAAATGGATATTAAATATCTTGAAAATACAATTTGTCGACTGATAAGATGAATAGTCTATAGTTTTTTAACGTGGGCACTCATTATGAAAGTTTTTTTGTATATTTTACTTATTTCAATATTATTTTTAAGTGTTTATTTAAATATTTTACTTCTTATAAAAACTTAGATATAAAATGTCTGGAATGAGGCAATACAATAAATGAAGGTTGTTTATAAACATATCCTTTTTGAGACACACTCAGTCCAAAAAATGTTTTTCGGAATAATGTCAGTTCGGCGCACTAAAACCGAAACAGGTAGATAGATATCGATAGAATTTAATATAAGAGTTTTTTAATGTTATGATTCACTCTTAATTTGGAGGTAAGATCGATGCACAAAATTTCGGTTTTCTTAAAATATCTCCTAACAGTGTAGCTCAATTTTCCTGAAATGTAGCATCTAAGGACCACCATATGTCTTGGTCGCCATCACCAAAAATATCGTTTAGTATATAAAAAACGTACATTTCTCAAAATCGAATTTACCGATTTCATTAAAATCTGAGATATATTTTATATTGTTTGTTATCAAATGAATGAAAACACACATTTTGTTTTTATTCATTTGATGATTGAAGTTTTCACTAGTGTAGCTTATTACAGTCGATTTTTGTTTGATATGTTTCTTCTCTAGATTTCGTTGTTGTTGCCTATATTTGTTAGTTTTTGTCTTCCACTGGTAATCATTTATTAGCTGTTTCATTACTGTGTTTGTCACACTTTGTATCTGTGTTGTCAATTTGTTTCCCACTTAAAATAGATTTCTCATAGATATTAGTTTCTTGTAGTGCAGTATTTATGTAGATTATTTTCTGTAACTATTAATTTCTGATCCGTAGTTAGACGTCTAAATATTTATCTAATTTTGTATTTATTTTACCGCCTTTGTCTCTATATTCGTCGTTGTTACATATATCAGTAATAATATTTTTAGCCATTCATAATTTTAATGTAAAAATTTACTTTAGAATAATTATTAATGAATGATAGATACACCTTTCTTATTAAGAAGTAATCCTCTTTAGTTCTGTGTGATTAGTTTATACTATTTTAGTAACATTTAAGACATTATATTTCTGTCATATTAAAAAACAAATTACAATTCTTTAAAGAAAATGACAGAATGTTTTTAATATGTTTGTGTATTTTACGACTCATATGCTATCTTTTTAATAAATTGACGTCGATATTGTATTTTACACGTAGCAAAGTTATTATGATTGTTGACCAGTATCCTTTTTCTCTAGTCTATAGTAAAAAATAATTACTTTTACGACGATATTACTTAATTATCGTCGTAATAGTGGCTTTAATATAATAACACTTTAAGAGTTTTCTTTATTCTATTAATTCAATTACTTTTATTCTTTTTGTATTATGTTACATAAATATCTGTAATATTGTAATAACAATAATTATAATCGCCAAAATCTGAAAATAAGGAACAATCATTTTGAATTGTTAATGTATTTTATGGTGAAATGATTAATAAATTCTTAGTTTCGTCACCCTCTTACTCGGGTCGTAAGTAAAAATCAGCAAATTACAAAAAATGAATACTGTATTATAAACTCAAATTAGGCATATTTTGATCTAGAGTAAAAACATTATTTTACTAATGTTAGATTATTACATTTTCTTTTTGATTTATCCCTGGAAAGTTAAAAACATAATGCTGAATGAAGTATTTATCAATGAACAAATGTAGTCTCAACCTTGGATAGCTCATCAAATATTTTCTATACATGGTAAAGTTGCTCAATTACTGAAGGAGATTAGCAATCTCTGCCTTAATCTATAGATATTTCAGGATTATTAAACTCTGTAGAGAGTTCTTTTTCAATCATTGGAAGTCCTGAACGTTGGCTTAGAGGTCCGCGGACATATTTGCAATCAATAAAATTGTATAATTAATTAAATAAGGCGAATTGCCTCAGTTAAAGGAGTATTTTCCACCAATATATATTTTTTAAATCAAATATATAAATTCCTTTATTGTTTTTTTTTTTTTTTTAATTATGCCATTCCTCCTTGTAGATGAAATATCTTGCAATATCATTGGACTTTTGGTATCTTGGAGATTTTTCCTGTGATTTATAAAATAGCTACAATTTTCTGCTTATTCTTAACCATGACTTATCTTTGTAAGACAACATTAAGCCTTCTTTGTTCATATTAAATATAAGTTTGAAATTAAACTGAACGTAGAATTCGATATGAGGTTCAAAATATATTCTTTAGAACCAAACTTTCGAAAGTTAACTTTATGAAATACAATACGCTGGTACCGTCACACGATAATTATTTAGGAAAACCTTAATACTGCAATTTTAACAAATATTGTAGTATATTATTGTAAATTAATTTTTGTTATTATAAATTACAATAGTAGCGGGGGATAGTTATTAATTTGTTAAAATTACTATTGAAGAGCCTCCGGCTAGTCAATGGTGCTCTGGGGAACCCTGTCCGATTTTGTATATGGGCTCATATTAAAGAACCATATGATAAGTAGAAACCCTGGAAAGTAATTTCAAATTTAAAAATAGTAACCGTTTTCACATTTCGAAATTGTTTTTAGAGGATAACATCTTATCTGTCTTTCAGGGTCTCACAAACATTAGATGGAACTAAAATAGTAGCTCTATAATTTTATTTCAAATTGAATCTAAATTTAGTTTGTTGTAACTGTATGATGTAATAGAAAATGGTCGATGAATATCCAAATAACGACAACTTTATGCATTTTTAATACAAACTTTATAATCACTGAGATAAAATTTACAATATTAATTAACCATGGTACCGAAAATAAAAACACAATAACTACAATAATTATTATTTAGTCTATTCCCTTAAATATTCTGAGGTACATTTCGATAACATTGTTATCATTATCAGAGTAGAACTAGTATTCAAATATTATCTAATATAAATGATGGTCTACCACACCAAACTAATAGGTTGATTCATGTGTGGAGTGAGAGGGATGGTAGACAAACAATTATGTTATATTATATGAGTATTTACATGATAGTTCTACTTTAACAGTAGAACTATCGGATAATGTTAACCAAGTTATGGAAATGTACTTAGGAGTATTTATGGGATTAAATAAAATAATTATTATTGCTATTACTGTATTGTTTTTTTTTTTTTTTTTTTTTTTTTTTTTTAGTTTTTGTACCTGTAACTATGGTTAGAGGAATTATCAATTAGGATATTTGTTTAATAGTTACTCTTTTTCTAAGTATATATTAGATTTGAGTGGCACTATTTTTGGCTCTAAATAATATACACTTTTTTATGATACTTTTACACCCGCATCTCGTACAATGCACTCCAGTAACCAAATCGTGTTTATTAAGGTTAATAATAAAAGGAATTAGTTACCGCTAAAAAACAAATACTCAAAAACCTTAAATAACAAAAATCAACAATACTATCTTAAATATTATAAAGTTAGTCAACTTTAACATAAAACTTGGTTTTACTGTCCCTTAAATATGATAGCAAAGTAAACGTAAAATTAAAATAAAAAGGCCGATTGAAACGGATTTTTTGAATTTTTTGACCTTCTTATCTACGAGTCTTGAAATAGATCATTTTGTGCAACTTAGTCAAGAAGAGCATAGTCTGCAATTAAGCGGGAACTCAAAACACATTCGGGCCCAATCATGTTAGCGTGCCAACTGCTTATTGAATATTATTAGACATGAAGTGTTGATTATGCGTAATAGTTACTTACGTTAAGTTAATAAACAAATATTAAAATATCCTTTAATGACAAAAATAATAAATAAATGTGCAAAACTGAACAAATTTGTTGGGATCAGAACAAGGATTTTACGAAAAGATAAATATTTTATTGGTCTTTAAGAATTTGATAAATCTGTTTTTAAAACTAACTACGTCGATTTTAATTATACTACGTACAACCATCTCAATCGGCGAGATACAAAGATGTGAAATACAGCCTTGGGGTTGAATAGCATTAGATAATAATTTGAAGAGTTCGCGGTTTCGTAAAATTTTAATCGATCAAGAGCCGTTGGCAACACTGCTTTAAATTGCGTTCTGCCAGGTCGTCTTAACATGCTGCCATGATTGTCTGTAAATATGAATGATACTGGCGAACATATGTTTACACATTTAAGCAAATAAATATGACGTAAGTATATGTAAGTGATATGTATTTGTGATTTTCGTTCACTATATCGTAAACATTATTTATATTGAATCTAGCAATGCCAAAGGGTTAGCTATTTTTTCACTTTAAAAGTTAAGTTATAAAAAAAAAAAATTAAGATTTATTTTTCAAGGATGTAGTTGTGATGTTTTATAACTTTAAATACAAATAGATAATAAAGAATATTATTTTTATACTAATCTATCGATGAGTAGAATTTAAGTGTCTAAATTATATCGGCGAAAATATTCTAGTATGGGAGTGGGGGGGGAATCATCCATGTTTAACTTCTCATAAATACGTAATATAGAGAAGGTAACGTAATGGGTTAAAAACCGCGTTTTTCTCTGAAATGTCTGTTTTGAGTTTCACTGATTTTAAAAAAAAATGTATTTTTTAAACGTCTGTTTTGAGTTCTTTGCAGTGCAATTTTAGTATATAGGAATATTTTGTCCATTTCTCGTATAGTTATTTTTATTTCATTTTTTAGCTTAACTTAAAATAGCTGAAATAGTTGAGGACCTTCTAAAAACCCAACAATACGTATGGATTATCATTCCACAAAATAATTCAGTTCAGAAGTAAAAAACAAAAAGTCGTCCTTAAGATAACTTTTCTCAAAATTGGCTATACCGATTTCTTTAAAATTTTAATCCAGTTAGAAGATTAATATTTTAAAACAGTGTTTACATCATAATACAAAAATTACCGTTAGAACAAGTGTAAAACAAAAAATTACCGTAATTAAAAACTCCATTTCTGTCAACTAAGATTTACATTTAGGACGCGTTTATGCCACAAGCTAATCAAGCCTATTTAATTTTATTTTTTATTTCATAAAATTTTCTGTACAATGTTCTCTCACGTTAGAAGTCGTGGAGAAAA
The DNA here is from genome assembly GCA_963513935.1 of Aphrophora alni. Classification (NCBI taxonomy): domain Eukaryota; kingdom Metazoa; phylum Arthropoda; class Insecta; order Hemiptera; family Aphrophoridae; genus Aphrophora; species Aphrophora alni. Next base: position 64,036,637 of record OY740773.1, on the reverse strand, counting down.
ACTCAATTAAAAGAAAACATTTTTTGTCGCCTAGTCTAGTAAGAAAGTGACATTTTGTGTGGCTTTAGTGGATTAATGTGTGAGAAAGTTAAGTAAATGTTGTTTTACTTATATCACTGACAACAATTTATTTATATTTATTTTGTTTTGTTTTTAGAAGGATACATTTTATTTGGATGTGAAATAGTAAACAACGTATTTAAGCCTCCAATCACCTTTCAGGAACCAATCATTCAAAGACAATAAACGTCACTTGCTGGTATGTCTTGAAGAACTTATATTGAATATGAACAGTTGTTATACTTTTTTAAGGAACTTTTTTTAAGAGGTACACATGCAGTGGTGCAACGTGATATAGCGTCAATCAAAAAAGTTAAAGAAATCTAATTCTAATCAGGATTTAATGAAGTGGAGTTTATTACTAAAAAAAAAAAAAATGATCGGCGTTGATAGAAATTCCTTTTGTTGTTTTGAATTATTCCTTCCGATCTCAATCGCATGCGCCTTACATGGTTGAATTTATATCTTACTTAATTAGGAAGAGAATCAAAACAGGTGTTCATTCGGTTTTTGGTTAATTCAGCAGTTAATTTAATTAACTCTGCTTTTAAAAACAGACTGAAATGTGTCACCGCGTTCGGACACCATCGGAATACATAAACCTACAACAAGAATCAAGGACTTATTATAACAACAAAAAATACACAACCAACAAACGAACAGGATGGAAGAACGATTAAAACTGACTTGAGACAAAAAAAACCTCAACGCGGCCCAAGAGTCTGAGTAAAATATATGACAAGGAGTGTAGACACCGAAAATACCTAGCTATCAATCTCGGAAGGACAAAAAAACAAATCTTGTCAAGCCTATTTAGCATTTTCCGAACGACTAGTTCTTTGTTTGTAGGGAGTATTAATGCTGAACAGTTGTCGCATTAGTCTTGGACCAGAACTAGTTTTCTTTACTAATTAAATATGTAACAGTGCTGCGAGGCTATTCTCATCTGCACTTCATCCGAGATGATTCAGAGATATAAACGCTGGTGGAGAAAAGAAGTTCTACGGTGAAATCATTCCAACTGGAAACAAGCGATTGCGAGCACTTAATTTATTTTAAACTATGCAAAATCGTGTCCACTATTCTCAGATAAACGTCTTTACTGATATTTTTATTATACAATTATTATAGAAATTGATTTGAAATGAAGTTTTATATAATACTGTGACAGATTAAAAAAAAAAAGAAAATCTATGTTTTGCTTTAATTTTAGGAGGTAAAACAAAGTAGGAAGTAATACTACACAAAAATACCGACTTCTTAGAGCAAAAAACCTAATACGAAATGTTGTTTTTAGTAGAGTATTATATAAAACATATTGCTTGTAGAAATCAGATATTAATTTCCTACTATTTTGTATAAGCGTTTAAGAATTTTTTCATTATCATCCTAATTTTTTTATTTGCATATACACTTTTTATTCAAGTGTTCAAAACATATGTACATGTTGAATTTTAACCCTTTCGGAAAAGAGACTGTGTTTAAAAAATGGAACAATAATATTTTTATCCAATAACATAATATCTTATATTATAATCCCGAAGTAAAATTATAATTTTATACGTCATATTATTTTGTTTAACATTCTTTAGTCAATTATCCATGTAAATTAATTTTCAAACAAATAGAATTTAAGGAGGTTAGACTCGATATTAGAAATGTAATATAAACTGTAATGCGTATTTAAATTAATATGATAGATTTAATTTAGAAATATTGGAGAATGAGTTTTAAACTATTTGGGAAGTATGATTTTGGTAAATTTAATTTCTGTAACGTTTATTTAATTAAATTAATTTTTGTAAATAAAACAAATCATTATTTTACTGAAATATATTGTGCAAAACTTTTCGAAATTTCGTAATGAATCTTTCTAATTTCCACAGCAATATTTGTTTGTTTTTTTAATCCATGTCATCATAATAAACCGTATGTGTTAACAAGTTTAATGTTATATAGCCTGAGTAACATATTTTAAATTATAATTAAATATTTATTGAAGTTGAAGTCAAAAGTGGTAAAACACCTCGTAAAACCAAGAACTCTACAAAACCAAACCGAAAAGCAATGTTGTCAATCAAAAATAACAAAACAACAATCAACCAAGTTTAACCCAATGCCAAAAACCAAAACAGTGCCTGGCGAAATAATTAATAAACAGAGATTTTAAAGTAATAAAGAATTTCAATGATACATGGTTCAACACTAACAATGTTATCTTTACTTTTATTACTTTGATGGATTTCCCAAACATTTTACATCTCTTGGATTTAGTAAAGCGTAGTTCTACAAATTCTAATTTGTAAAACGTAAACCGTTTAACTAATTCTAGGAATCACCTCGCCATAGCAGATTTCTAAAAATAGATTTAAATCCCAGATGTTTAAAATCTATAAAGAATTTAAAACGAATAAAGAAGATGAAAATAAGTATCTTTATCAGAAACAATATTCTAATATTTGTTTTTTGTTACATATTCTTGAAAAGACAAACATAACGTGATGAATATTTGAAATACAAAAGTTCCTTTCATAAATAGTTTTTATGTTTGAATTGTTTTAATTAATTATTTATCAGGGTTAGATTCCTCACTTTTATCTTTTATATTTGACCAACTTTTGTTCTTTTTTGACTATGACGCTCTTAGAATATCAGAAGCCTATGGGTTTTATTGTATTTTTTCTTTTTCATATGGCAATGATGACCGACAGTTTTTGCACTTAAATAACAAGAAAAAAATCAATAAATAAATCACATCCAAAATGTGATGACGCACCTCGTTTCACCATCTCCCCGCCCTTAGTTGCTAGGACAGGGTTCCACGTGCCATCCACGTTTATAATGTAAACCACTAATGTGTTTCATCTTAGTTCTTTACAAATTTATAGGTTTTTAAACTTTAAACTATAGGTTATAACTTTTACTTTATGCATAAAGTAACCGAAGTAATATTACGTATGCATTTCTAGAGTTCTTGACAAGTAAATGGCACACCCATGAAATTATTTTGTTAGTTTTAAAAAGTCGGATATACAATATCGCGTTCAACCAACAGCCACTCATTACGCAACCTATCGTGAGAATCAGAAATTATAAATATTCCTATATACCTAAAATATTGTTCCACTAGTCATTTTTTTAATAATATTTCAAAAATACAACGAGTGAATGTACTTTCTCTAGGACATTGGATGACATAAGAAAACGTGCACAATAATCTTATGTTTGGAAACCTGTCCAAAATGTCTGATATTGATCGGAACGAATCTCCTTTACATTCGATAGCAAGAAGCGCCTTATGCAAAGAGTGCTATATTTGGAATCAATTGTGGACGCTGAATATATCATAGTTTATTGTGGAGAAAACAAAAACTTAGTTTAGAGGTGCTTCATTTGTAGTGTCGAAATTTTTTTTGAACTCTGTAAAGCCTGGTCATATTGGGTCAAAGTTATAAAACATTGTTAGCTTGCTTGTTATTTAGTACGACATGTTATTAGAAATATATGTAAAAAGTTCTTGTATTTTACTTTCCAAAGCGTAATATAAAGATGAATAAAATTAGGGTTTTTTCCAGATATATCGGAAACTCTTAGTTCTACATTAAAAATGATCAATGTTTTAATATTGTAAAATTCCCTATAAAAAATGTTCTTTTTATTTTTATTTTTAATCCAATCGTATCCATCGAACAATATCAGGTATACGGTAGGAATTTAGTGCACTTGTTATTTTATTTCATTTAACTTCTATAAATTTTCATAATGTGTGAAAACAAGTTTCTAAAATACTCCTCATCTGAGTTTCGGGCACGAGCAGTAATCAGACAACAATAATTTAACAAAATACAATAATATAAAGTGATAATAATAGTAGCAGTGTAGAAGTAATTACAACAGCAGTATTGAATTTTAAAATTGTATCATCTTGAAAATAAATAGAAAGAGAATGAATGCATTCTCTGATAACATTATTTTAGGGCGAAGTAAAACTATTAGGTCCTCTCCTTCACCTAATCCCTTCAAAATAAATACATGATTATATTACAATGACAACTACAACTTAACACAAAAGATAATATAAAAATTTGAAGAAGAAAAACAAAACTAACAAAACATAATTTTAAAAATGACAAATGAAGTTAATGAACATAAAATAAATCCGGATTGAAAATTAAAACAAATATTGATTTCGAAACAATTTTAAAATAAAATAACGAAATTAATCAAACATACATTCATACACTATACATTCTATTAATTTAATTCTATATTATATATTCGAAAGAGTTAATTATCTTTTAAACTAGGAAAGACAGAAAAATGAAATCTTTTGGCATATGATGTCAATCCACCCGTCTTCTCAAAATAGAGTTTTGGGGTCAACTCAAAATTTTAAAATTAAAACCCCCATCAAGTAAATACCTCTGCAGTAAAGAAAACGAATGGCGATAACTAGACCAATCTCGACCCAAGCAAAAATCACAGCCGGTGAAGTAAACAAAAAGGACACCTTACTTCAGTTTTGTATTTGTGAACAATAAGGTGACACAACGTTCCGTAATTTTGATGAATTTTAAGCAGGTAAATTAGTATTTTAAGTTTCAATACCAACATTGCATGGTACAGAAGTGACAAATATTTTGCATTATTCAGTTTCGTCACATACCACCATTATATCAGTTCTACACAACGACATAATTAACGTGAACTTGGATCTTTCCTGAGCTATTTCTACAACAAATTATCAAAGTGTCTTCCCTCCACAGCTTGACATTGAGCCGATCTTTAATCTTTAATATTATCCACAACAGTGTTTCCTTCAATATTGACAGCGTTTATTCTGTGATTCGATTTCTCAGTTCTTTCACATATTCAGGTTTGTTTTGTTCGAGTTTTCGTTGCCGTAATTCTAGTTTTCATAGCAAAATTCGATTACGAATCGTAGCTTTCCATTTTTGGAACGATTCCGTAGCATCACCGTAATTTTCGAGCCCCGCGATAATTGAACCCGAGTCCTCTCGTTCATAAACCACTAGGTCAATCTGGACTATTTCAATCAACAAAGCCTACGAGAGAATATGTTATTCTAATATTTGTCATTAAATAATTTCTAAACAGTTGTTTTACATTTGTCATCAACAAGTTTAATGTTACCTTTACGCTGGTACTCAGCTATTCTTATGCACAATTCTAATGGCTTAGGATTAACAATGCTCCATGTACTTGCATGTTTAAATGAACGAAAAATATTAAAATAAACACGATAGAATTGTCCAGCAATATTAATTTGTATGCCAAGTAAAATTAAATAAAGTTTATGAAACATTATGCAGAGTTTGTAATCGAAAGACATTAGTAACTAATATTAAAGTTAGTTTTGTAAATCTGGGGTTATAAATGACTCCAGTGGGCGCAATTAAGCACAACGTTTAATCGTATCCGTCCGGCCGGAGGATATCATTTTATTTAAAGAAGGCCAAACACATAAAACTGGCAAGTCTCATTAAAAAGCCTATCAATCTTAGCAATCCAAATGGGTTCAGTTCATTAAGCTGTAAGAATGACTCAACTTAATTATTGCGTCCACACATTTTATTAAATCTTCAGATGACGTCTTTATTGTAGACTACGGGTTAAATCTTTCAGAGCTCCGGATGCCGTCCCAAAGCACTTTACTCGCTAGGTGGCAGCGCTTAAAAGACTCTTTTTTGGATTTTATTAGAGGGAATGGAGAAATCTTTTTATAGATACCATATCATGTCTTCCATACTTTATACTGTAGATAAAGTGGTACTCTATAGTCGGATTTAAACTGGAAAGGGATTCTATAGAAGTGAAAGCGGATATGGTGTGAGGGGCTCGTAGCCTTCTGGACGAATGGCAGACGAGCATTGGTTTAGTAGCGGTCCCATGTTGCCAATTCTACGGATGTGACAACATATGCTTAGGTGAAATGTCAGTAATCATACACTGAAATGAACATAGAATCAATAATCTGAAATTAAATTTAAAGGGTTTTACAAAAAAAAAAATTATTACTCATATTACTAAGAATTCATAAATATAAAGAAATGTGATTTGGGAACATCGTGCCCCCGCCACACCACAATCCCAGTCTCTTTCCAGTTTTATTCGAACTATAGTAACATATACCCGCTAAAAGTTCCACCCTATCGCAATCTTTTCCCGCTTTTCGCGGAACCGTCGTAAGGTTTTTGACACGATAGATCTCATCCAATGTGCTTCCTTTTTGTTTTAACGGAGATCAAGTTTTTTAATCTTATTCTTTTGTCTTTATAATTTTAGTTATTTAAAAACTATCTAGGTAATCTTTTCCCTATAAATCTGTTATAAACGAAGAAAGAAGAAAACATAATGCTCATCGTGATTTCTAAACAAAATTTATAATTCATTACTTCTCTTTCCGTTGTCAACTCTACTGTTGAAAAAATGACCTTCACGTCATCTTCTTGATACCTGCAGTTACTAGGTACATACTAGATACGTTACGGTGTCCAATAACTTAAATATATTTAGTTAAGCCCTAAGTCATCCACGTCGCAGTAATAATGCACTTTACCATGCTCGTCGACTACCTGGAGTATGAGTTTCCTACGGTCACCTTCTACGTGTCTTGTCGATATTCCTACTATCTGCAAATGAGTCAACTGTTAATGTCCTTCTAAACCATCTTCTTTCTCTGGAGATGTAATCTGATTTAAATCCTAGATACCGTCCAAACTTCATTTTGATTGTAAATAAAGACACAGTACAAAATATCCACCAATATTTATAATCCGATATTATTAGTTACTGGTGTGTTTGTTTCGTTTATCGTGTTCTTTGTCTTGTTTGAATTTTTCTATGATTTCATGCAATCTCAGTTTCAGTTTATAAATTGGTTAACGTTGGGATTCAGTTTAGTTTTTACGACGGTTCTGAGTTTCAAGTGGTTTGTGACCATTACCGTTCCTAACTTCTATAAATCTTTATTTTATTACTATTTATTTCGTTTGTTTTTAAAGTTTTATTTACGCCCCTTTGACTATGAGCACTGAGGAATGGTTAAGACGGAAAAACGTAACGCCATTAACTAGATTTGAACCTGCGTAACCTTTAACAATTCACTATATCGCACTACGGCTTACTAAACGTGCTCTTTGGCAACTGATGTATTAGGATAAAATCTGTATTATTGTATGTATTTTGATGCCTTTAGAATTGAGGAAATAAGTTACATTGCTCCTGGCTCCCACATAAAGCATTGGCTTTGATCTTTTTTTTTATTTGCTATGAAAAAATTTTGTTTTCTTTCATTTGGTGATAATTAAAGATTTTGATTGTTTTGTGTTGAATGTCGAATACCAAAATTAATTAATTCCGTTTGAAACCTATCCAACGACAAATTGCAATATCATTAGAAGAATATCTTGAGACTTTTAAACCTAATTGATCCAAATTCTAATTATTTCGACAATTTAAAAAAAATTTTAACCTGTTCTTGAAAATAATACGTGATTAAAATATCACGAAAGTAAGATGATTCTGACAATTGTATAAATTCTAAACGTCGAAACTTATGGAAAACGCGATATTGAATCACCATCACATAATTCCCCTTTCGTTAGTAATTGGAAAGTAAGAATTAGTTGGATTGAAGAATTTCTTCCATTGCAAAGTATTTAGAGCTTGGGGAAATGCAATGTCGGCTTTAACTTTCATTTATTTGAACTCCGTCTTTCTCTCAATCAGCTGATATGATGACTGATTGTTTAAGTGCCCCGGAAAGGAAATGCACTAATACGCGGAAATATGTTCACAGAATGTAATTTACAGCACATTGTGGAAGTTTTTAGGATGGGTGATTTACTCCGTTTATTTGATATAATGACACTGTAGTTATGGTTTATTTCAATAATAAGTTTTGTAAGCCTACATTTAAAGTAATGAAGAAATAGCTATTGAATACATAATATCTATTTGTGGTATTTTTTGCTAATATTTTTTTTAAATAATTTAATACAATCGATAAAATACATTCTAAAATAAACTACGCAAAAACATTGCGGAGACTTTCTCTCACATCCACATACAAAACCAAATACTAATCTGACAGAAACTATTCTTCCTAATCTTTATCTGTCAAATAATCGAAATAAACCGAGCACGTTATGTGAAAAGATTGATAGCTCGAAATTGGCCGAGGCTATTTCCATCAAATGTTGTTCGAATTTGAGTTATTTTACATTCAAACTGGAGGTAAAAGAACATTATGGTTAAAGCTTAATTGACAAAATCCAAAATAAATCCGGTGATATATTTACAAATTAATTACTCACGTTGTTTAACTTGATTTTACTTTCGGTTAATCACATTATTTTAGATCACACATCTTTTACATATCACCAAATTTTGATAGAAGTAATTTGAACAGTTTTTGAAATATTTAACCATGTGTAAGCATTCATTGTTTATTTTGACTGAAATCGGCGTTTAGAGATAAGGTGATTAGGCTACGTTGTTTGGGCGGTCTTTAGAGGTTACATTTTATACAGTTTTATCAAAATCTAAAAAATTTGATTTAAGAGTAGTGTATACATAAACACATGAAACCATATATCCTCTCAATTTTTATTATTATTTTTTTTTAATCGTTGTAGCCAAATTGAATTTTGATTCGATCACTTTGTTTGACTTTGGATATTTAATAATCGGTGCATTAATATTGAACAAACGTTTTAAGTTGTACAAAAATAAAACAAACATATTGCTATGTAAACACTTTAGAAAAGAAAATTTCGAGCTATTAAACTTTGGATGAGATTCATTACCGATTTCTGCAAATTACTATCGATGTAGAATTTTTTGACTTAACAATTTGACACGCTATATTTAATCAAAATTTAATCGAAATGGAATTGTCTTAAAATGCTAAAATATTTTTAGATTTTTTTTACCGAAAACTGCCGACTTTTGGTAGAATAACTAATAGGTTCTTTATAGACTCACACAAGTTGGTATCTTGGCTATTGTAGGAAATGTTAAATTGTGTTCAATGGGTCTTATCCAGTAGGATACATTTTTTTAAATAGTTGTTACATTGGTTTTCTGAACCCACTAATTGTGTATATCATTACTTTCGTGCCTCTTAGATGTACTTATATTATAAGTATCCTCTCGCTTCGCTCGTATCAATGCCTCGGCCTTGACAGGTCTTGAAGCTATATATGTAAAGAAGCCTCCACTCGCTACGCTCGGAACGGTGACACGGCCCTACCGGATCTATTCCCTATACGATTATCACTTTTTGTTCAGATCAGGGATGGAAATTACATTTTTGACAATAACTTCGCGATTTGTAATTGTAATGAGGTGGATTTGGTACCATAACATGTAGAATTGAAATCCGCAAATTTGTATTTAATTTAGTGTTTTATAACTTGAGTAACACACGAGATGGACAAAATACTGTCTATTATTGCCGCAATGTTGACATTTTCAATTCGATATTTCTGTATTTCAATAGATTTCTATATTAGACGACGGATTACGGAAAGTCAAAAATAATTTTCTCGGTTTTCTGGTGCTTTGAAACGTAAAGATCAGTTAATAAAACTAGGTAGACATGTTTTACAACGACCAAAACTACGCTATACTTCGTATACTGGGTAAATAAAATGAAAAGTACAATAAATAAAAATACGAAACCAAAATTATTTGTAAAACAGTGTAAAAATGTTTTCAAATACTCATTCACTAAACCAAATATTAACTCAAAATAATAATTGTTTAATCGCCCACAAAAATGTCTGTTATAATACTTACCCAAAAGAAAAAGAAAGTTTTTTCTTCATTGTTTCTTATTATTGGGTTGTATAGAAAAGTTTTTCCATTATCATTTAGTTGTAAATTTTGTTTATTTTGAAATATACTTATATATTTAAGTAGAGCCTTTTGCCATAAACTCGTCAAAAGCTTAAATCGTATTTCATCGAAATCGATTTTTAATAATACATATCAAGGTTCATTTTTCGAGTCCTTAGATAAACCAATGTAGGCCTACCTTTCAATTTCAAATTAGTATCTGTCAGTCTGTCTTCCTTTAAGTCGCAACCAGTCTACTCTGACAAGACTATAAATCGTATATATTTCCACTATGCATTTATATTCTTTGTATTGTCCCACATATAGGAATTATATAGCGGTATAGTTTTTGAGATGTGAGACTAACAATTGCCATTAAAAGATGAATTGCATGTTTATTGATTTTATTTCATTAGGTAAAATCAAGGACACTTTTAATTTCTCACACGTGTCTGTAGTGTATTTACACTTCTGCTTAAAATACTTCAACTTTATATGCCTAGATCCTAAACCGTTTAGGTCTAGCATACGATACATCCTTTTATTTGAACATTTTCCTGAACAGTAATTTTAATTTATTTACCCATTGGTTTGTGTCATTTATCTTCACATTTAACTTAAATTTGATCGTAATGGTATAAGCTCATTTTGAGAAATGTCTTTTATAACAGCTTCGTATACGACTTTATACATACTACATATTACAAAGCTATGTATGCATTGTCCAACGGTAAAAGTTTCTCCAATGAAATCCGTTAAAGACTTTGTTAAACATATACTTTGAAACTACCTTTACTTTCTATTTAATAATTTAATTTTTCTCACAATTTCTCTCAAATAAACCTATATTTAAATATTAATTTCAATCTAAATGCTTATTACTTTTGCAACTTATTTCATAAAGAAACACATCCAAGATGAAAGATGCCTGTTGGCCATTGTCCTTATCATCGTTTGGAGAAATTCTATTCCATTAAGTGACTCTCAGGTGAGAGGTCTTGTCCTCTGACCTCTTCCGTCTGCTGTAACTAGAAAGGTTTATTAAGTTTTCCTTAATGAAATCTGATTTTACAAAACATTCCAACGCTGTTATTTCTTTGTCACGACAGTTCAATATGGTTACTAAACGAAATAATTAGATAATACAATGTATGCAGCTTACGTGATAGGGTGCAAATTTATTTTTTGTGTTTATTGAATCCGCTTAATGGCAGACCTCGATTGAGATGTTTGTCAATAAGCTGTACAAAAATTAGCTATTACAGTAAAGGCTCTTACAGGATTTAGATAAAAATGAACTGTGGAAAAATTATTACGAACAAATTTGGAGCTCCTGCGGCCATTTTAAAATTCCCTCACCTTTTTTTTTCATTATGTATTATAAATAGAGCCCCTTTTCGGTCTACTAGCTTGTGTTGCAATTTAAAATGGCTTAAAAATAATTTGAGAGTGATGCCTTAAAACGTTACAGTGTTAACCCAGCATCTAAAATAAATTAAGAGCTACGATTGAAATCTAGTCTGTAAAAGCTGACCCCACATTATTCACTGAGCAATCGTCTAGTAGGTTACAAGATAGTTATTATTATTTACTCTTCATAATGCTATAAGGTTGCAACCTAACCTAACCTAACCTACATTCTAAAATCCCTCCAGGGGCTCACTTAGAGTGAGTACAGTCGTGGCGATTCTCATGGACTCCTAGCTGGATCTATATCATTTTCCATGTAGTCTTGGATTAGATACCTCTCTTTGTGCTTTCCTATCAGGTCTCTCTTGACTAATCTTCTGAAACTAACGCTAGTAGAGTATTCGTGAGTCTTCATATTATGATCTTTTCTTCTTTTATTTTAATAAGGCGATGATAACCAAAGATTTTTAACCATTAAACAACAAGGAAAAGAGATAGAAGAAATTTGCTATAGTGACTAAAATTTCTGTTAAAAAAGCTGTTATTTCTGATCTTGTGTTTACTAATTTTAAAATTATTTTTGTAATTTTGACTTTTTATAGTGATACCTCTCGTACATTTTATTATAGTACACTCACTCGAACATCAGTGAATTCAGATTTTAAAGCTTCCACAAAATGAGTTGTTGGAAGTAAAATATTATCCTCGAAAAAATAGTTTTTTCTTATTTTGAAAACTGCCCGTCCGCGTCGTTTTTAGATTTACCGACTGTATTTTATGGTTAACGGACTAACGATTGGTAAAACAGGCTAATTACTAAATTTGATCTCTAGATCGTTCAACATTTCTATAAATCTGTTTAATAATATGATTTAGTCAAATTTATTTTAGCACTAAAATGTGTCAAAATTTTAACTTTATAGATGTTAAATATTTGAGGTAGAAAATTCTACTTTTATTTAGTATACATTGTATTATCAAAAGGAGATTTCGACAAGAGGATTAATTTTGTGGTACAACACATAAAAATTAAAAATTAATGAAGCCACTTCTGTGACTTGGGAAATTAGTCCTCTTCGTTTTTGTTAATTTTTAACAAATCTTGACGTTACCAAAATTATCCCTAGGAATATGTTCGGTGGAGATCTCAGGTGCCCTGAAGTACATTACAATAGCTAGAATTTATGTATTCGAAATTTGTGATAAATTGTCCAGGTTACACTGACTTTATACCGTATTTATGTGTAGGTTTTCTTAAAATAAGGTCATGAGATGTTTTAATAAGCGAGTTGCATACATTGCAATCACAAAACACAAACACACCTCCGTACCCAAGGCATCCTATTTCGATATGAGTTGATTTTTATAATTACTAATACGTAGGTCGATACTCGTTGTTTCAGTTTATCGAATGATTCATGGCATTTTGATAAGTTGAGAAATGAAAGCTAAGTAAGAAACTTTGTTTTGATTCATGAAGGTATTCGTAAGGTTGTGATATTCAGTCATATAGCAAATAAATTAATACTATAACGATTAATAAATTGATTCTTGTAATTATTATTCCATGTATTTACCAATTTTACGTATAGACAGATTCATTTTATATATACAGCGTGGTTATAAAGTCTCAGGCTTGTCATCTATTGTTAATTATTCGAACAAAAAAAATCATAATTTGGATAGAGTCTATATCTAACCTTTTAAAGTTATCTCCTCCTTCTTAAGGGAACTGTATCGAATCAATTCAAATTTCTTTATTGGAGGGAGAAAATGACGTGTGTAATATAATTTGAAAGGACTAGACAGTGTAGTAAAATGGCGATAATAATACGTAATTCCGTTGAGCCAATCCAAGATGGCGGTTGATAAAATTTAAAACATAGCGTAATCACATTTTTAATAAAGACAGAGCAGTTTTCAACAAACAAATTTTGTGATTTTAATCCTCATTTTATACGATGTTGTATTGAATGGTTTTATGGGTGGTGAAAAATGGTTTGCTTTTTTATTCTGTTCATGAGCATCCAGTACGAACAGGGAATTGCTTTTAAATTTCAATAAATGACTTCTATTGTCTAAGAAATAGTATAGTTTGATACAGGAATTGTTACTATCTGTAGCTGTTATTATGTACAAACGTATCTTTAGCATTCAAATACTAAATGTTCTTTTAATTTTTGTAAACATAAATTACAATTAAAATTTATCATTTTTGAAATTCTCCAATCTTCATTTAGGCGATTCTTCATTTTTTTTTCCATTTATGAAAAATATGCAAATGACTGTATTGACTTATAAAACTAAAATTACTATCAATAATTTCTGATAAAGTGCATAAAGTTCATTTATAGTGGGGGTTGTATTTAGTAGTTGAGAAATTTGGTCATATCTCTCCTGTCAACTCTTAAATAGCAATTTGTTTTGCATCGAGTGACGGTTTTAGCTGTGACGGTAAATCAGTCAGGAAATAAATGCATAAACTAGTTTGGAGTTGAATAGTATGATCTACAGATGTCTACTTCATGAAAAATATAAGTTTATATTATAAGTTGTAACTTGTAATATAAGTCTATAAAAGCAATGTTCTGTATCACAAAAAAAGTTTATAAAATATTGCATGTAATGAATTACGCGTTAAATTAGGTTTGTATACGAATATGTACCTTACAAGTTCAAGAAAGGTGTGTGTATATATATGTGTGATTAAATTGTTGTGAGTTTACAAAATATTTTAAAGAGACGAATGTTTATTGACATAAAATCGGATTAATTTCATAAAGAAACTAGCAAGACATAAATCAGTTGGTTCTGTGTATTGCAACTTAATGCCAAATTTGACGCTTCTATAAGTACCCTAATAATTAAATAAGTCTGGTTGTAGTATATTTTCATTTAACGTTTTTGAAATAATGATTAAAAGGTAAGTGACCTAAAATAATTACCCAAGATTGTATTTTCACATTCCAGGTAGTTTAGCATATACAGTCGAATTTCAAAATAAGTTCTAAGTAACTACAACTTTGTTTAAAAATTATTAATTTAAAACTCTGTAGTAGTGGAGATTTTCAAAATTTGTGTTTAAATATAAAACTCAAGTTTAATTTAAATTAAACACGGGTTGAAGTTAGTTGTCATCTTCTGAACTATTGTACATTAGCAATCCATGAAGAAGGGGTGTATCAAATTCTAGGTGGTCTCTAAGTAGCTTTAAAATACTGCACCAGGTTACTCGTTTTATGAATTATTGTTGTATGTAATGGATATTGCCATTTTTCACGATTAATCATTTCGAACGACGAAAACTTTTACTGCAATAAAATCTACGTCCTATTGTCCAAATTAGTTATTGCACGGTTTTCGGAAGTTTTTGTTGGTAACTGTCTCTCTTGGATGTTTTTATTTTGTTCGACGTCACGGTATGTATTGATTGTTTGTTGATTTTTCTGTCCTGTGGATTTCTTTAATCGTTCATCGGTTTCCTCCTTCCTTTTTTTTCAGCAAATATGGCGAGAGCAATAGAAGGTGTGTGTGAGAGAGAGATAGAACAGTGGTCATGCTTCCTAAATTTATATAGCTGTTTTTATTTCTTCCATTGAATCATGGAATTGCCAGAATATTTCAGATTCCCATCGGATCAGCCGGATTAATAATTTGATAGGTGACCATCCAGAAACGTCTAAAACAAAATTAGTTCTCCTTCAACTTTTTCTGTATGTTCTTCTTTCTAGTGTTATTATTTTACCGTTTCTCCCACATGATTCGACACTTTTCTTCCGTTATGGTTGTCATTTATTGAACCATCAATTGATTCTTAAGTATTTAATATTTCTGTGAAATTCCAGTTTGTCCGTGCTACTCTGTTACAATGACTAGAAAGCTGTCATTATTGAAATGTTGATACAGCTTTCTTCCCTACTTATTGTCAGTTTATTTCAATTAACTATTCTAAGTCTTTTTGTTAAGTTACATTGCATTGGTGTAGCTTATGTCCTCATTCAGTGGATAACTGTAATTTATAAAGATTTGCAATTTATTGTTTGTTTTTCTATACAATAACTTTAGTGGTAGTTTACATCAGTTATGAGCATATTGAAATACTTGTGTGTTCAACTTATTGTCTGAGCAGCCATCTTGTAACCATGATGGAAGACCATTTAGTCCTTTACTATTTTCAGCAGAATTGTACTTTACAAAGTCTGAAAATTATCAGATTTATAGGAAAAGCGCAAGAAACAAATTTTAATTTTATCTAATTACACTTCTAGTTATTTCAGAATTTTTATTATTTTCTTTAGTTCCATCAAAATAAATTCAAAACATTTATTGAAATAATTATGAAAACATTATCCTAGCTTTATTATAGATAAAAATATTATATCGTTTTTTTTTAAAGTGCATAGTATACAATTCTTAAAAGTTCAATTGAAATCAGCAAAAAAAAATTGTTTTTAAATGCTTTTTTTTATGGTGAATAAGATACCGCACAAAAAATGAAATTCCTATTTGGAAAAAAAAAAAAAACACGAACCAAATTATACTTAATATAACCTAAAAGGCCACGAACCCATAAATATAATATTGTTCTTCTTTATAACCAAATAAAGGAAAATGCGCGTTCTTGAGTTATATCGTTATGTCAACTTAACTACTTATCTTATATATTAATATCAATAGGAAATATTTTTATTTAAAATTTCTGTGTTCTACAAATTAATAATTTAAATGTTTATGAACAAATTTCCTACGATTATATTACTTTATATTTACATTTCAGTATGAAAGTAAGAGTTTATTCTGTTGAATGGATCAATTTCCCACCGGTAATGTAAGAGGTACCCTGAGAGACTCATACTCATTACCTAGTATAGATAGAACATACATTTTGTTTTTACATTCAAAAATCTGCTACAGTATATTCACAAAAAGACTGCATTACATTTTAGCTAATATACACCTGCCTTCGCTGTTTTTAAACAAACTCGACTACTTAAAGAATTATATCCTTATCACCTCATGAAATGAACAAGACATTGGTTGGTGCTAACGACCAAGTAACCCTCACTAACCACACCGGTTTGATGGTACCTATAATAAGGAGAGTTAGCAAGGAACGTTGTCCATGTAGTAGAGATTTTATATCTGCCATAACTCTATTACTCTGTACTCTGTACTCTGAATTGTATTTGGGGATCAAAGTTCTTAATACATCTATTTTATTAATTCACTCTCGCCTTGTAGTTGTATTCCCTTCGAATAAAAATAAATAAATATTTATCTCTTATTAACCGAATGAATAAAAAGATAAATATTTTTATACTAACAGTGTATTTAACTGTTATATAATAGTTTATAATATAATTTATACGTAATTTAACTTGAAAGTAAATAGTAAATGCAGGTGGAAGTTTAATGTATTTAGCTGACGTTGTCTAGTCTAACTCCTAGTGGATAAGTGTAAATTATAGACTGTAGTCTTATTATCTGGCAGAATATAGTGTATTTCACTGTGAACATATAATGTAATCTTACGTAATTTGACTTGAACAAAATAAGTAAGAACATGTGGGTGTTAGTGTATACCAACATTGTATACATTGTGGTTTAGTTAACATTGTATAGTCTACTAGCTCCCAGTGTAAAGAGTAATTACCTAGTAGAATATAGTGTATTTCACTGTGAACATATAATGTAATCTTACGTAATTTAACTTGAACAAAATATGTAAGAACATGTGGGTGGCAGTGTAGTGGGTTTATCTAACATTGTTTAGATTATCTAGCTCCCAGTGTAAAATGTGTAATAAACATTGTATAGTCTAATTATCTGACATAGGTACTATTAAAGTGGCAACATATAATGTAATTGTACATATTATAACTTGACTGTAAATAGTGTATATGGGTGACAATGTAGTGAGTTTAGCTGATGTTGTTTAACCTTTTTAACAGCAACTATATATTTTATTAATTAAATTTGTATACTCTAATAATCTGGCAGAATTTAGTGTATTTAACTAACGTCATATAATAACCATAAGTAATTTAGCTTGTCGTAAATAAGTAAGTATATATGGATGGCAGTGTAGTGGGTTTAGCTGACATGTTTACAATATATTGCTGCTAGTGTTTAGTGTATTTAATTAACATCATATAGTGTAATTATCTAGCAGAATATAGTGTCTTTAACTGGCAGCGTATAACATAACCATATGTAATTTAACTTGAAACAAATAGTGTATGTGGGTGGTGGTATTTTGGGTTTAGCTGACATTGTTTAGTATTTTTTGCTTGCCAGTGTATAATGTTTATAAACATTGTATAGTGTATATAATCGAAATATCGTAGTGTATTTATTTACCGCAATACAGTGTATTTAGCTTCAGTACATAGTATATTATTTTGAATTGTAGACTTCCCATTTCTTAGAGTAATTAAAGTTTAGTTTGTAATTAATTACCTGCCATGCCGTAGAGTATTTAGCTGCCAATATTGTGTATTTATTATGACAATGTATAGTGTATTTATGCATAGTGTATTTAGCTAGCGTTAAACACCATATTGTGTTTGGAAGAGTAAACCTCTCACTTCATAGAGATTATTTAGTTTATAGCGTTTTTACCTGGTAATAAATAGTGTTTTTATCTACCAGTGTATTGTATTTGTTATGATAGTGTATAGTGTATTTATCAGGCAATATGTAGTGTATTTAGCTTGCGGTAAAATGCATATTGTGTTTGGAAGAGTACACCTCTCACTTCATAGAGATTATTTAGTTAATAGTGTTTTACCTGGTAATAAATAGTGTTTTTATCTACCAGTGTATTGTATTTGTTATAGTGTATAGTGTATTTATCAGGCAATATATTGTGTATTTATCTAGCGGTAAAATGCATATTGTGTTTGGAAGAGTACACCTCTCACTTCATAGAGATTATTTAGTTAATAGTGTTTTACCTGGTAATAAATAGTGTTTTTATCTACCAGTGTATTGTATTTGTTATAGTGTATAGTGTATTTATCAGGCAATGCATAGTGTATTTAGCTTGCAGGTAGGCCTAGATGCAATCAAGACATGATTGTTCCAGGGTTATTATTCTTAATTAGAGAGCATGCAAGTGTGGCGTAGAGAATGGTACATGTATCAGACAAGCACGACAGGATTTGTCCCGCGTTCCTCTAGTCTAACCTCCGCCACTGTAATCCAAATATGCCTTATGCAATCACCTCAATGTCAAAGACAAAACTTGTACTGGGCTTTGCAGAAAGTAACTTTTCAACAACGATGAAAGAAAGATGTTTTTACGTATTTAATTATTGGTGACATCTGGTTTTACAGTTCATTGTATTTTTTATATTACATTACAAAACTAAATTCATCACGAATACGATGATTAGTTCGTTTAGAGGACACAACTTTCGAAATTTTGAAATTGGTATACGGAATTGACAATTTCAGGTGTGAGACTGATTTTAAAAAACAATAATTAATTAATTATGATTATAATCTTATATGTGTAGGCTATACAATTTGTTTTACGTGGTATGATTTTTACTTTACTTATTATAGAGAACGTTACGTGATTGGTTGAAAAATCAATTTTTAGTTTGTCGTGGAAATTCTGTTTCAGTACCTTAAGGTTTTTAATTTTAAAGATGTCTATTGTTTGTGCAATGTTCTACACTTCAAACGAGTAGAACTCTTGACGATTTTTTAAAATGAATACACTATTTTTACTTTATTTATTGAATTCTAAATTTTCAATTATAATACCAAAATTTTAAAATTCAATTTGATCAAAATTGGCTATAGTATTTTAAACAAATTCAGCAAAAGTATAAGTCTAAAGACCCAATCAAAATATATTAGTCACCTTTTCTCGAATAGTTTTTTCAACCCTAGAACTTTAAATATATTTTGTTTAAATGAATTTAAATTACATATTGAAATAAAAATGAAAATTACGATTTGTAAGTGATTTATGAAATATCAAAAATGAACACTAACCATCTCAGTTCATTTCTTTAACTCTTTAAGCATAATTTTTGAAGATGGTGATCAAGACGTTTTATTGGGTTCTTCAACATTTAAAATAAAAATTTAATCAACATAAATTTTGTTCTTTAGGCAACTTTCCTTACACTTTTTTGTACAAAATTGAGCTTCATTGCTATTTTTTTTTGTGCGTAGGTTTCTACACCATTAATTATCTGACTAAGCCGTTCATATACAATTTCATTCATCTCAGAACTATGATTTCTGGTGTAAAGAGAATTACATGAAAATCACGGTTTCTCATAAATTGAAGAGAAAGTATATGTACAGTTATCAGTGGAGTCTAAGGAGGGGGGGGGGCATAAATTATCGTGCTCAAGGAATCATGATATTGGTAATCAATTACTTTTGCATATTTATTATGCGTTTAAAACTGCCATCGAATACTGTTAACCAATCAACTTTGTGATTATCTGGAATAAAAGGCTAATGGATGGCAATATATGTCATCGTTTTATTTATTGTCCATGTTTTATTCAAATGTGTTTAAATGTTAACATGTAATGGACAATTACTTTGAATAAATACTTATGTAACTATTGTCTTGTATCGTTGGCTAAGAAATATGTATTACTTTCTGTAGAGGAAAGGTTCAGTAATAATGATAATTAACTGTGGACTCTTTCTTACACACCCATACACATAACTAATACCAATCAAACTAAATATTTTGTTAAGGAGAAGCTGCTTTAAGATCAAAACTCAAATTGAGATATTCTTGGAAATGGCATAAACGATTTTCTTCAAATGTAAACTCAAACAAAAGTGCGTAAAGAAATTATATCAGTCGCTGTTGTATAAAAATTTGCGGTAGGAAGTCATCTGTTAAAAAGAGGAAACCCTCTTTTGCTAAAGATTGTGAGATATTAAACATTTGAGTTAGCGCCCATTTCTTTTAAGTTTACCAGTTTTGTCTTATGGCAGTTATAATTTTGAGTTTTCTAATTTAGTTTTAAACGCCTGAACATATGACCATACCCACATATCAAATTTGATTAAAATCTATTCACAAGTTTGAACTAGAGAACACTGCATAGACAACAGATAGACTGACGAATGAAAAACATCAAACTCAAACTTGTTTTTCCTTCTCAAATGACCTTAAAACGGATCTTCGCGTGTTAATACACACATGCACACACTCGCACACTCACTCACTCACACTCCCTCCCTCCTCATTTATAAAAATGGGAACTATATTTTAAGCTATAAGTACGTCTTTAACGCCATTGGATGTCCTTAAGGACAAGAAGAAATAACAATTGGACCTATAGTGTGGCTTCCATCGAGGCCTTACACTGATATCGTTCTCATTCTATGTTGTGATTGTGTGGAAATGTGCTTGGCAGTTACAGATAAAGAAAACAAGAGATTAGGTTTTCTTGAAACAAGAGTCTACACCAAGATAAAAATATCATCCTCTTGTCACTTTCAAGGTTCCAGAACTTATTTTCAAACAAAAAACTGTTACAACTCTGCCCTCCAACCAAGTGTGACAAATTATTAACAGATTTGTACATAATTTGGTTAGTGAGGATTGAACACACCCCTAAATACCCATAGGTTTTAATAGCTTTGACGTTCGAATCTCTTCAGCAGAGTTAGTGGAAGAACGTTTTCAGTCTTCACAATAACTTTAATACTTTCGTATTAAAATCAAAGAGGAAATCCCATGGGGATGCGCCTTACCATAGATGTGCACTTATTGTATAGGTAAAAATTGTATGGAATCACTTAAGAACTTATTTCTGGCAACCTAACGTTTAATTGGAAACCCATATTTTATGAAATAACTTTCTTTTTTTTAATCCAGTGTTTTACAAATATCCAAAGTGTTACAACCACTCTGCCTGCGTTAAACTACTTCAGTTTAAAATAGTTCCATCCTTAAATATCATTTGGTAATATTGATAATATAAAATTTATATATATATATATATATATATATATATATATATATATATATATATGTTTATGAACCAATTGTCGCCAAACTATTACATCAGTTTATTTTTAAATTTTGATAAGAAAGTATTAAATTACAGATAGGTCCATGGATCATTTCCCCCTTGATAATACGCATTCTTAATTAAAAGAAGAAAATAAGTTGATTCATCAGCTGTTCTAGATAGAGTAATGCACAATAGTGTAATCAAGTGCTACCTCGTTTGTATTTAATGGTAGGAGGTAAGGTGAGCTACTACTCATCCAAGACTGGTAAATCTCACCGGTCAACTTGTTTTATGTTTACTCTTTCTAACACCAAAGAACATCATAAGTCTCTGACGGCATTTCACTACTCGCCTCGTTCTGCTAATTTATATTACCCGATTGGAATCTAAGCTGTATTAGCTCAGACACAAGTAAACACATATCGTATTAAATTTGATGTGTTTAACACTGTGTGCGATAAAACAAATGAGATCTGTTGGAAGTAAAGCTGAGTGGGCGTTTACTGGAGTGATTATTACTTGCAGAGGTTAAAAAGAAACCATGGCCTTTAGCTAAAGATCGTTTTGTTTGATTTCGTAACAACAGTAGGCCACTGCCTTGATTACTTTTATTCTTAATTGCTGCTACAAGTTGTTTTTTTTTCTCTCTTTAATGAGTTGTACTGCCGCTCTCCGCTCTGAGCTGTTGGTGTTGGTTTCAAGGAGATCGTGTTGCTTTGTGGGTATTTGTTTATGGTGTTTAGATGGAAATAAATATTTCAGAATGTTGTTAAAACAAGTAACGATGATTCTAGTCTGTGATGAGGATGTAGTAATTCAAGAATTATTCGTAAGACGATGCTTGAGGATTGTGTATTAGAAATAAATAGAATACATTTACATTTTAAATCAGTTTCATTATTATTTTCTCATATATGACGTAGTGTATAGAACGTCACATGGTGGGGAAAGAAATCTATACACATGAAAATTTATGCGGAGATGTTGTTGTTTTTGGAATTATGTCATTCGGACTGTAGCTGGTCTGATTTCCGCGTAGCACAATCTTGGACTGATTTTGATCTAATTTGTTATGTGTACATATTTTGGTCATATTTACAGGTTTTTGTCATTTTGTGGGATACATGTCATAAAACATAATATTTGTATTTTATCAAAATCGGTTTCACTATTTATATCAAATTTAGCCAGTATGAAGCCAAAGATGATGCATTGTTGTAGCGATTTCTCAAATAATAACAATTCGGAGGCATCGTTGAATTCGATCTAACAGAATCGAATTGACAAAATCTGTTCATCCGATTCGATTATATGTTAGTGAAAGCTTTTGATGTACCACACAAACCTATGTCAAGACATTACGGTTCGCTGGTAAATAGGTTTATATTTGGTTTGATTTTATGAGAACGTTGGGGTAATGCTTGCGTACCATTTATTACTTTACAGTTCGAGATAAAACAATAAGTTAACCGAGCGAAACCTGGTTCTGTTTTAACTCGACGACTTTTGTATTCTGTCTTTGTATTTGTGCGTGCATGCGTGCGTGCGTGAGTGCGCGTGTGTGTATCCACGAGTACGTGTGCGTCTATCAATTGTTAAGTAGTAATTAGGCCGAACTGTGTATGTAAGGTTTTATAAATTTTTATTTTCCGTTTTAAAATGAAGACCACTCAATAGCATTAAGGCATGGTCTGAAGTGTTATATATAATGGTGTGAACGAGATATATCGAGCAGTCAAATTAAAAACTTCTTGTAAAAATTTAAACTGTTTTCTAAATGTTTCCCACTGGATGTTTTAACTGACTGAGTTCCTCACTTAATACTTTGTTCGGTTTTCATTTATACGTAATGATAACTTTTCGAACTCAATAGGATTACAGAAATATTATATAAATTACAGTTTACATACATGTTTTGTCCTTGTAATTGTTCCTCTAAAACATGTATACTTGGATCAACGAATTACAATAAAAGTTAATAGTACTCGGATCATTTACGTTCCCAACGAGTATCTATTGTTTTCCAAATCACTAGTTAATAGATCTAAATCAATGTGCATACTACTTTATCCACTCCTGGATTGGTAATAAATAATTGTAAAATGTAAATTGAGTCGTAAAAAACCGAATTTCATCAAAATCTATTGACAATATTTTTAAAAAATCATTGTTAGTCTAATTTTACAATTTGTTTATATCGTAACCATATATGATTTCACATCCATATGATTTTTCAATACATTGATATCCTAACATGTTGAAATCTACATTTTAAAATCAAGATTCGTGGTACATAATTAAAGCAAGAACGTCAAAGTAGCTGAACCGATTGTATTTATATTGCCTATACAATCAATACAGGATTAGTATATTTAAGGTTTTTTTAAACCACACCTAAATTTTTTTTAAATATATTCTGTATTGTAGGTCAATGATTTTTCTAATTCATTAAAAAATATAAATAGATTAACCAAAAAGTATATTTATGTATAAAAAAATATACTATAACAGATTAAGAATGGTTGTGTTTAATTTAAACAAATCTGCGAGTAGTAACACTAATAATAATTAGTATAATTAAAGCTAATTACCTATCTAGTTAAACAATCATATTTTCCCAATGTTACATTAC
Source organism: Aphrophora alni (assembly GCA_963513935.1). Classification (NCBI taxonomy): domain Eukaryota; kingdom Metazoa; phylum Arthropoda; class Insecta; order Hemiptera; family Aphrophoridae; genus Aphrophora; species Aphrophora alni. The sequence continues at coordinate 64,012,664 of OY740773.1, read as the reverse complement.
ATCTTATTTAAACTCTTTGACAACTTCGTTAAACATCGTATAATTTCGTGTTCACTCGTATAATTAATAATTGTTGACATGCTATTTAAACATGACACTACATAACCACAAATGATAACGCAATCCCGACTGGAGAATATTAATGAATCAAGAAATTGATAAATCTATGAACGGGCGGTAATTATTTTAATTACAGAAATGACCTTGACTTGATATTTGTGTTGCAATTGTGATTAATAGCGGTCACCTTGGCGGTGTAATTAACAGAGTAATCAAGTGCCATTAATTAGTAATCAAGCAGACGTATGGACGATAGCTATCTGAATCCACACACGCCACTCCTAAAACAAATTGCACTCAAATGCGATACTTGTTTCATTTAAATTTTAAATTTACCATGTTCAGATTAAACGAAACCGTTGTACACGAAGGCGGGTTTCGTATTAGAGAACTATAAAAACTTTATGTTCCTGATTATTCAAAGTTTCATTGGTTTCTTTGCCAACACATGATAATTTATTGTGCCTTATTACATTTTTCTCAGTTTTTATTTGTTCTTTTAATTTAACACGTTTTACAAACCTACGTTGACAGGTATTAAAGGCTTTTGTCTTTATTAATTGTTATTATATTTTATGTTGGATTTTAATTTCAACACTTTAAGTTTAAAATGTTTTAGTTCTGTCAAAAAACCATTTCGAGCGTTGTATAAAATTGTCCATTATGTCAAAAGTTACCTTGTTTGATGAAGTTTCCCCAAAACCAGTTCTTTTTTAATACACTCGTTCAAAATTTGGAATTAGGAGGTTATTCTTCACATAGTAGTGCCTATGTATAATGTATTGTATATTGTTCAAATGTTTAAAAGATAATCTGAATACATTAACACTTATGCACGTCTATAAATAATTAAAAAATGTAAATATTCAATATCTTGAGTTAAGATTTCATTTTTTTTACATTTTGATTACTCTCCTTGAATCCATTAGATTAAATTTTAGCCTGTTTAAACAACACGTGTTTACATTAGTTTCATTGCTGTACTTCAGCTCCTTCTATTATTTTCCATATTTACTTTCATTTCCTTTTAAAATATACGAATAATAAACAAAATATTGTATAAAATAGTATTTTATTGATTTATTTGATCTATATATACGAATTGAGTTTTGGATTTTGAAAGAACGGTTTTCTTGAAGTCTTAGAAGTGACAAAAAAATAATAAAAGCCTTGTGTTGTAGAAATTATGACGAGTTGTCATGATAATTTCCTTATGACGGAAAATAATTAATATAAAAAATACCAGTATTATAAAATGTGTTGATGATACCTTAATACTTACAATTCAACTTTATGACTCTGTATGAAAGGTCAACTTTTATTCACAATCATTCAGATAAATAGCTTTATACATTATCGCCTTTATTAATTCACTTACCTGGAAGCGTGATTAATGTGATCGGAAGAATGAATGAGATAACTAGTAGACTAAATAACAAGGGAAAACGTTTTTTATAGTATTCGAAAAAACAGTATAAGATTAAGAAGTAGCATGTTGGGAAGTGAAAAACCTTGATTTACAAGACGTATTATTAATAATTACACGTGCATCTGATACTTGAGTGATGACAAAAAGAAAAGGCAGTAGCATTCAAGGAGCAGAGATGACATTTTAAAGAAGCAACTTAAGAAAATGGAGGATGAACGGAGTAAAAAATGTAAAACAAAACAACAAGTGCAAATAAACAAAATGAGGAACAAACGAAAGTAGCATAATCAAGTTATTTGGACATATAATGAGGATGACTAACGAGTGCCTAGGAAGACGCAAGAGAGGACAATATATATCAGAAGACATGGAGGGAGACCCCATATAGGTGTACAGACAACTCTAAGGCTGAGGCTGACAGTTTAATGGGGTAGATGTAGTAAGGCAACAACTTTGTGGTTACCAACAATTTTGGCGGTCTTTGGTTAAAGTCTTGGTAGATGGATTTGATAAAACTCTTTAATTTAGGTCGAAGTTAGGGTAGTTAGGTCCTTTCTTCCACAAAACAAACATCAGTGGAGCAGATCAGGACATGTATATATGTATGAAATTGCCCTCTTGTGGATATTCCTGCAGTCTTTCTCTGTTCTTCGCAATATTTCCTCGTTTCTGTTTGAATACATTTTTCTTTCTTTCGCACACGCAGTGGTATGGCTTCATATAGTTTTGACATGTTGCTTTAATTAGACTCGATGATACCTAACATCTGCACTGTTGTTTTATATGAAATAATCTGCTAATATTGACAATTTCTATGAATAGTTCTCAATGATACTTTTTATGTTTGTATAGTTTTATTTTTTATTCGATAAGAAATTGATAAGATTGCAAACAGCTGAATGGATGAGTTTCTTACTGCTACTGTGCACTCTTAATGTAAAAATGGCAATATTGAAAGTATTGATAAATTAAACCTTTCTAAGGCCGAATCTCCTTCGTGGTTTTATAGTAATAATAAACTTATATTAAGATATTTAAATATATGATATTATTAACTTCTTTTGATATTAAATTGCCTTTATTACAATACGCTTGTATAGATATTGCTGTCTTCTATCTTTATTCCTCTTCTTTGTTTGTCTACCCTGTGTTTCTCTTCGTTTCCTTCTCGTATTGATGATTTCTACGTTCATATTTTGTTATTGCTTTTCAATTGGTTTTAATTGCATTCTAATATGAACGTTGTTTTCCCCAGATTGTGTAACTTTTTATTTGCATTTTTAACAAATCTATGGGCATTGCAAATCTATTGTTTTTTCATTGATTTAAGATGGTTTAAGTGTATACAAAAGATCTTTTATCCAACAGTTTAAAGCGGACATTTTGAATCGACTCGTGTAGCCTCGTAATTATATTCCCAGCTATTTTATCGTGCTGATCTATATATCAATAACTCCTTTCCCAAATTTCAAAGCTAGTGAAAAATAAGCAATTGTTGTACAATACATTGGGAGTATATTATTGTTGCCCAGATCATATGTTACACAGATAATGATTCTCTGAGGCCTTAGCTGAATCTGAATGGGAGTAATCGAGATTCTTTGATTAAAATATGAACCGGGTAGTTAGACTTCTGTTGGGACGGATTAAACCTTACCCGGAGGCGGGTAAGGCAAGTGAGACGTATATAGTTTCTTCTTACTTCGATTATGCTTTTCTTGGAAGTAAGATCTCTACTTTCTAAACCCACCTTCCTATTCTTTTTCCTGTATGTCTTCGAACTAAGAGTACACAAATCCCATCGTATCTAATGTGTGACCAGCCAATCAGACTCTTCTTTTCCTACGAATCAAACACAGTTTTATTTATTATATTTGTTGGTAATTTCATTTCAGACCAAAACTAAAAATTAATACTTTCTTATACCAACTTATAGTTTACTTTTCCAACGGAAACAATACCTGATACGTATAAGGAAAAACTACTATTGTATAATGTAGTCCCAATGTGTTTGTCTCTTATTTAACATAAAATATAAATGGAAAATAATTATAGTTTATAAAAAACAACGTTTATAAAAGGAAACATGACTCCATAATCTGTCGGTCTAATTGATTTCTAAATAATTACCTTAATTAACAATTCTCACAACAAAAGTCTCTCTGAATGTAAACAAGTTGCAATAAAGAAGGATTTTATAATGCCGAGGTCAGGATAATTAAATACTCAACTCTGTGCCAATACTGGGAAAAACTTCTTTGGTCAATCAATCTTTTAAGTAGACGTGTTATTTTTTTTACGTCGCAATTAAAGTTATATGCAATACAATATGGTAGGTGTTATTACGTTGGTTGTGAATGCCACGGGTACAGTGATTTAAAAGAATTAATTAAATGAGGTTAGTTTCTTCAGGTCCTTGAAATGTATCAAATATATAAGGGGACATTTTAAGTTTAAAAAAAAGAGTCTACAGGTTAAAATTTAATCTTGAAAAATATATTCTACTTGTAAAATGCTTGGAATTTGATCTATAGTACAGTATATATATATATATATATATATATATATATATATATATATATATATATATCGTAAAACATTTTAAATAAAAAAATAAAAATCACATTTTTACTTAGAATCGATGTTTAATTTTATAGAAAATTCGTTTCTTACGCATAAAATACATGGATTTTTATTTATATGTGATACGTATCTGCTGTATGTTTTAAAAATCAACTGTGAAAAATAATAAAAATAAATGGAACACAAATGTCTACGAAGACCTCGTTATTAAAAATTTGTCGACAGTAATATTTAATATTAGAATATTTATTCTATGTAAATACAACCTCACTACAACCCCATTAATTTCGTTAACTCGCTAAGTTGGTATTGATAAAATCAATAAAAATATATGTTATACTATTTACTCACGGACCAATAAACAAAACCAGTTTATAAGCGGTACAAAACTATTTATCACAAACTCTCCAAAACGGTTAAAGAGTGAAAGTGGATCGCCATAGAGATAATCGATAATAAGCAAACAATATCAATTAATATATTTGGTGAAACCGGAATAGACAGTCAGAGTTCGTTTAGTTTACTTACGAATTGTAGGCCTAATTGTACTTTATATTCGGGTTGACGTATTGCATTGGGTCATAAACATTATATTTTTTGTTTTTAATTGTTCGAAATCGCTTGTACTGTTTTAGATATTCGATCATTTACGACTAATTTTTAATTTTTGACATCTCCAGAATCTATATTTTTATAAAATGTTCAATATATTATGTTTGGGTCTTTTGAGACTATTTTTTACGCAGTTTTTGATAAAAATCATTAGAAGAAAAGTTTAAAACATTATATTTAAAAAAGTCAAGAACACAATGTCTTTAAAATTAAATTGATATCTTTAAAGATGTTTGAATCAAGTACCTGCTAATATTTATTTATCCACCATAATTGTAGGATTACCTCACTGTTCAGACATCGTAGAAATCAGTTGGTTTTTTTTTCAAATTAAAAACACCGAAAAACAATATAATAAGAATTTTGGCCTAAAAGGGTGCGAAAACTAGCTGGAGAGCTTTACATTCGGTTATTTATGTGATCAACATATCGAGTTCCCATTGTCGTAATTTTATCCTTCGTCAGTAGAATTCCTTACCAATCGTAGCTCCCCACTTTACCTCATGGTACTTTGTTAACACCGTAACTTTCTGAGCCTTCATCGGGACTGAACCCGAGACCACTCGCGCATCAAGTGAGGTCGCTTAACCACTGGTCCAACAGAAAGCGATCCAAAACTGGTAATTCGGTAGTCTAATAACTTGTAGAGATTTTTTTTAAACCATCAAATAATTTTCGTATTCTATTTATTCATATTTACAAAGCAAATACATGCAAATGTTAATTACATCAACTGATATTGCTTTCTATAATTCTAACCCCTACACACATAAAAACCTACGTTATATATGACAACGTGTTGTATCAACAACAGCTGTAATCAAATAACTACTTAACTTGCATCATTCCGGATTATCTACAGGAAGGAACGCTATAAAATCCTAATCATTATTGTAATTATTCTAAAGATTTGCGTAATTGTTTGTGATAATCCATCAACTTTTAATTAAATATCTTAATAACCTACGTTTAAAATTTACATGTTATACAGGGTGATTCACGTAACATGGGCATCCTTTTAGATTTTATATTACGTTTTAATTGTAAGAACTTGTTTTGGCATAATTTGAATTAAAAAATTAATAAAACACAGTTTTTCCACTACGAGAATAGCGTTTAAGTATGATTTTTATTAATAGGAACAGTGTCGTTTACTGAGGTAAAATTTAATTTTAAAGACATTTCGTTCTTGAATATATATTTCTTTTAATGTTTTAAAGTGTAACCAAGATATTGGTAGTTTTAATGAACATTCTTAAAATACCAATATTTCCATTATAGTGAAAATGTAGTTTTATGAGGAACAAAATATTAAAATTTTATTTTATGTGATAATTAGTCATGAAAAGTTTAAAATTATCATGCAAATAACAAAACTGACCACTATTTTGAATTTGAAAAGTCAATTTGAACCAAAATTATTTTTTTGTTATTTTGATCCTAATTTAAAGCATGTTCTAAAGTATTTACACTATCATAAAGATTTAGTAGTTTTACAATTTTACATTTTTATTATTCTAGGACGAATTTTCTTTAAATTAAATTTTGTTTATGAACAAGGAAAACCCCAAATCACAAAATAACACAACTACACAAAACTGTATAATGCGTTTATATTGCCTTATGTACATTTCGACAGCTCTGCTATCATACTGTATGTAGTGTACCTCTGAAGATGATAGCAGAGCTATCGAAATGTACATAATCGAAATGTAAGGTAATATAAACGCATTATACAGTTTTGTGTAGTTGTGTTATTTTGTGGTTTGGGGGTTTTCCTTGTTCATATATAACCACCAACAGTGTTCTAGTGATTTATTTAAATTTTGTTTTAACAATGGTTATTTAAATTTTATTGCCTTTTTTCAGAATATAAACTTATATGTTAACCGTGTGTTTTCTTGGTGTCGAAACATTCTAAATTCGCGTGCTTTAATAATGTGGCTTATCAGCTGTTCACTAATATCTGAAAATATTCCATTTTTATAAAATCCGAATACATCTTATTTTAGACGATTTTCTGGACTTTTCAGTATTGATAGAGACAAAGGCACTATGATCACCTGATAAACTAACATGCCTGTATGACGTACACTTTAGCATGAATTTAACCTTAACCCTATTGTTAACTAGCCAGGTATTTTAATTGATCTCAGTAAGGAATGTCCTACATTTCATGCCGTATCAAGCATGAGAGAATGTGTTATAGTCATCTTAATTATTACGTCGTTAGCTGTGTTTGTATTCAGGGTGATTACTGTTCCCATGTTTTAAATAGTCTTACTTATAATGAGCTCTATATGATTGTGAACAACAATCTAAGCTATATCAGTTTAATATGAACTATTGTGGTCTCTTAAAATTTTGCATTGAAACTTATGTTTTTAGAGAAACAAATTTGTGAATGTGAGGAAATCTCTAAATATTTAGTTAATATATTAAAATTAATGTAGATTTTAAAAAATTTCAGATTAAAGTTTGACGTTATTTAGCGTAGGAGAATACTATACAAAATAAAATATATGAATAGGTTTTTACTTTAAATAAAATCTAGTTGACCTTCAAATGACCTTGAACAAAAAAAACACCATTTTAATTTAAATGAGGCAGATGTCTATATACAGTGTCCCGAAAAAGGTAGACTGGCCATTTATTTTCGGATTATATACAAAAAAAAACATAAATTCTCAAATAACATATAGTGGAATTCCGTTTCATTATCCGTCCATGCGCCATTTTGTTTTTTTACAGAAAGCATTATAACTCCATAATTAAAAAATGTTAAGTTCAGATTTAGCGTAAGGATTGTTTTGTCTTTAATGTTGTAAAAGTGTACCAAACACAGAGACTTTATTTTTCTAATGTTCAAAATGGTAGCAGTTTAAATTTTTTATCGCCGAATATCTCAAAACCCGTTAACTTTTAAACATTTACAAGTGACAAATATTTTTCTTGTATAACAACGAACAAAATGTTTAAAACATTAAAACTAAAGAGTTATCGACAAAAATCTAAAAACACAAGTTTTGTTAATGGTCTACAACATCCAAAATTAGCCTAACATGAAACTAATTTTGAATTATAATTTTTATCCATGGAAACACAATATATACTGTTAGTATTTAGGTTTAGACTGCAACTGTGTTCTGTATCAGTGTTATTGGTCATATCTCCATTATTAACACTAAAATAAAAAGTAAGTTTGTAATTTATTGGATTCAAATATTAAGAGTTTTTTTTTTCATTACATGGATAAAATTGATTATAGTTCAAAAATATTTTTGTGTTAGGCTAATTTTTGGTGTTGTAAACAATTAAATAGTGTTTTTAGTTTTTGTCTTTAACTTGTTTATCTTTTGACCTGCAGAAAAAAATGTAAAAACATTTTGTTCGTCGTTATAAAATTAAAATTTTTTTTTCTTGTATATTTTTTAAGGTTGACGGTTTTCGAGATATTAGACGTGAAATATTTTAAATGGCCGCCATTTTGAAAATTATAAAAATAAATTCTTTGTGTTTGGAGTACTTTTACAACGTAACATAAAAAATAATTGTACCAAACCTGATTTCAATGTGATATTTACCTCTGGAGTTATAATATTTTTTGTAAAACAACAAAACGGAGGATGGACAGATGATGAACCAAAGTTCGACTATATGTTATTTGACATTTTTCTTTCGTTTGGATGTATAAATTTCAATAATTAATAGCCAGATCACCGTTTTGGACACTGTACATATAAATTTCTTCTTATAAGATAACAGGTACTCAATTTTTTTATCTCTATATAAATAATATCCAAAGATATTTCCCAATTACTCTAATTATAGGATAAATGATCATTTAATTGTCACTAGTATCGGAGATTCTATAAATGAAATCACAAAAGATTACTCTAAATTTATATATTCCTTATGAAACCACACTCACTCAATATTATTTTTCATTTTGTTTACAATTGGATATCCTCCTACTTAAACAGGAGGTGATTGTTTATTAATATCAAACAAGTGTACTGATGACAGATCGGAAACTGGTTACTATCGTAATTAGAATTCTCAATTTAAAAACATACATTATTGGAAATGTCCACCTACTTACAAATATTCAACTTTATGCACAGCCTAGAGCTGATAGAAAATCAAATACGGATGTCAGAATTGCGGATTATTTATTATTATTGTTCTGTGGATACTGAAACTCTGATTTGTTTATAACATTGAGTTACAATTCAGCTCGTTAACTTACCTTCTGTTCTATATTATGAATTGAATTAATTTATGGAGTATTCTCTGAGCAAATTATTTGCCTTTTGAATTGGAATATATATCGAATTAGGGTTTTTTAATTCATGGTTTCAAGAACCGTTAAAAAATAAACAAAAAATTGACAAACCCAAAATAATAGTAATTTTAAATGGGAAATGCTTGTGGATACTTCACGCACCAAATGAAAGAAATCACTTTACAACAAATACGTTACGTGTGTATGTACAACACTGTTTCAAAAACTACATCGTCTTCATTTTGAAACATTGTCTTTTTTATCAATTAAATGTTTGATGTGAAAAATCAAGTGTCATTATTATATGAATTAATAATATGCGTCTATACATAGATAAACTATGACATTTTATGTTTTATGATAAGCGTTATGTTCTTATCATTTCTGAATAGTAGCCATCTATTCTGTAGTATTCTTGCAGCCTTTCCATTAGCCTCTTCGCTATTCGGCGTAAATCGTCTGTGATGTTCTTAGTTCTTCCTCAATTATTCACTTTTAATCAGCTTTAAAAAAATGCCTTTTAATGGTGTCCTAGTTATCTGGAAGCCTTCACCAAATCGTGAAATCAAGCGGTCGCCAAAAAGTCGTAAAAGTCTCCATTGATTCAAGGAGGTAATTCTGTCATATTCAAACCAGTAATTACTGATGGAAAAATCTTGTTGATGCAGTTGTGGAATCAAAAATTCTCCCCTCATGTAAACGTAGCGTTACAGTTACTGCTTATCATCAAAAGAATAAGGTCATAAAATGTGATTGCAGGAGTTCAAGACCAAACCGAATCACCTTCATTATGAACGGTTTACCATGCATTTACTGGGAGTAATGTTCACTCCATTGTCTTATATCTGGATTATTCACTGATCGATAAGTCGAATAGGATTAGGTCTGAAAAGTTTAGATTTTTTTCTGTTATATCCTAGAAATGTTCACAAAAGTTTGTTCTTGGGGCACAGTCACGTTCGAGAGAGCTTTTGTACAAGCTGTAACAGGAGCAATATGAATTATAAAAATTAATGAATGTCATCACACACACACACACACACACACACACACACACACACACATATATATATATATATATATATATATATATATATATATATATATATATATATATATATATCTTGTAAGACTAGGTGCAATGACCCATAGAATTGATTCAATATATTTCATGTCCTCAATATTGTATTCATTGTTAAACGAATAGGAAAGGAAATTGCATGTGTTAAGATCAGGGACTCTTACACGTTTTTTTAAATGTAACCTGTCTTCTATACACTAGTTACAGTAATTCAAATCACCGTGAATTCACAATTTATAAATGAGTCGTGTCAAAAACTTCATAAAAGTATTAGGCTATGTTATGATTTGCTTATTTATCACCATAGCAACTAAATGCAAACGCTGACAAAATTCATGTGTTGACATACTCAACGCATTATATTTGTTATGTTATCTTACATCCTTCTCAACATTGAGATAATTTTGTTTAAAATCCTTAATCAATAATTAATTAAAACTTCCAATTTATACAAGTAAACATTTCAACAGGATATCGATTAAACAGCACACAAACTCCCTAAAATATACAAAAGTTTAGAATACTGGATGTGTGAGAAATACTTTTAATTATATTCTAATAGAGATAACATCAGTAATGGTGAGTCTAGCCGACTTTTAATTTTTGTTAATTTGACTAGTCTGTTTATTAATTTCTGAATACTCTGAATACTTTATGCTTTATATTTTAATGTTTCATTTTTTTTTTGTTACCCTTCATATAGTAAGTACGGGTAATTCCTGAGGTACTCTTATTGGATCTATACCGTTGACCTGTAGTCTTGGGTTAGGTCCCTCTTTTACATCTTTCTTATGAAGGCTCACTTGACCAACTCTGATTCTCTTTCGATCCTAACGTTATTAAGAGTATTCCAGAGCAAGGGATCTTTATTTTATAGTGCTTTCTTCTTTTTTTATAAGGGGATGATAACTGAGAGCGCTTATACCTTTAAACAAACAAAACTATAACAATCTTTTTTGCATAACTTCATATATGTTTCTAATACATATTTGGTTTTTTATTTATATTGTTCTATAATTTTATGTATGTAAATTATAATTCTGTGATTATCAGTAATTTAAATTGTTTCTTTAAATTTTCGTGCTTTTATTATTTGTTAAAATTAACATTTTGTGACACCTTCAATTTGTCAGTGTTCTATGTAAGCTTCTTTTCAACATACCTTCATTGCATGTTTTAAAGAAGATTTTTGCTTTATATTTCACTAATAATTATTACATCCTTTGTTGCGTTCATTTTAAAATCCATCGTAATAAAACCAAAAAACTAAATAAAAGCAGTTTTAAGATAAATTGTAATCTGTTCTGAACCTCAACATTATCGCTAAAGAATCTAAGGACTTTTAATATTAGCTTTATGCTTCAGGAAGTCTTGTCTTGCTAAGAGAGATAGAAATACAACTAGGGTTTGTAATTTTAATGTCATAAATTAAAATATTAAAATTCACCTAAATAAAAGTAGTCACGTTTTTTTCCATTTATAAGTAGTGTAAGGTGAATAATACGTTTTATATATTTTTTTAAATTTTCTTTATTTAAGTTGTTTATTCAACCAAATATTTGGTAAAATTGTTACGATGTGTCGTTAGGCCAAACCGTCCATTTTTACAAACTTGGCGATGCATATAATGTTAAGTTTGTACTATCTACACTCAGGATTGAGTTTCTAAATTAATGTAAAAGTTTATAGTTTATAATTAAAATTTGATATTATTTATCATCTTTTGAAATAATATTCAACTAAACCACGTGCTCTTGAGAGCTTTGTTTAAATCTTTTCTTATCTTGGATCCTCAAAGCTTGTCTGATGTAAAATAGTTAAAACATTTTCTTTTCTCTATATAATATTTCTTTGATTGAACTCAAAAGTTAATTTCTTAACTGTTCATTCAATTTTTTCCAAATAATTAGAAGTTTGGAAAATCTCCATTTTCATTTTTAGTTAGAAATAGTAATTTAACATATCATGGATTTCAAGTCTGTGATGGCTCTCTCTTACTATTCACAGTTTTACTGGTCCAGGAATATGATAAGGAATATATATTTTTTAAACTGTCTACCTTTAGCTCATCCGAACCTTGATCACAATTATAAGACTCCGTTGTACTGATTTGTTGGTATATTTGATAATTTAGATGTAAACTAATATATAAATATATTACAAATGTTTTGTGTTTAAAGATTTTTTTTAAATTGATATATTGATAATTTTATGAATATTAAAAAAAAATTAATGGGTGATACAGCTAGCTACTTCTTTCATCACTTTCTTTACAGGGCAGGGCCCTTTTATAACAACGAGTGCAACACATTCATGTATCTCTAATATATATAACAGGATATGTTAATAATTTATGTGTTTAAATTGTAATTCTGTGATGCTATCAATAGTTTATATATTGTTCACTTACTTCATGTATCTATTTATTTTAATATTTTTGTTTCTATCTATGATGTATGTGTTTAATTTGTAATTCCGTGGTGTTATCTATAATTTGATCTTTTTATTTATTGGAAATGTATTTATTATTAATATTTTTAATTTCAAAAATCCATTAGTTTGTTTCTTCAATATTAAACCATTCTTCGTTATGTTCTTTTCTACTTTACCTTTGCTTTATTTTTCACTTTTTTCGTAGTGTTATCTCAATATTTATTACATGATCTGTCTATATGGACTATATGTTTGACTACTATTATTTTTGTAAAAATTATTTATTGAAAGTTTAATGTATTGTTTGTTTTAAATGGGTTTCGTTCTCTCACTGCAGTTTGTCCTCGTTCTCTATAAGTTACTTGTCTAATCTATTTTTCAAGTATGTTTTCTGTTCTCTAATTTTATTGATAACTCTCAAGGTAAAAGATTATTTCCTTTTACATTGAAAACCATTACTAATTCCTTGTTATACACGATAGGGATACAGTACATAAAAAAGGAAGGTGTTTTTTCGATAAGAAGAATATCATACTATCGATAGTAAGGGCTGGTTTTTCTAATGGCTATAAAGATTTTCTGCCGTCAACGAAAAACAAAAGTGTTTGTATGTTGTTTTTAACTGAGGATAACGATCTAGTTGATAAAACGACATTTTCTTGTTGTGAAAATTGTTGTTCTTCGTCGTTTTCTTATAACTTCTAGAGCTTAAACTACATTTCTCTTTCTCATGGCGAATTTCATTACTTTAGAATCGTGAGACTTGGACGTGAGACGGAACAAGACATTTTTTTTGAGGCCCCAAGAATAAATCAAACACATTACTGGTACAAATTGTATTGTACATTTATATAAACAAATATAGAACTAGTAAAGAAATCAAACTCGTTTCGTTATATTCCGGTTTAATCCTATTATAGTCTTCATAAGGCACTTTAAAGAAAAACCAGGAGCTTAGAAACTAGCTAATTTCCCATATTTGGCGGTTGGAAAAAGTGTTGGCTGTAGAAATAACAAAAACTACTTCAAGTACTTAGAACAAATTAACTCTTATCAATGTCAAAACAGTAAATAGCGGCAGCTTTTTAAATAAATTTCGAAAATAAAAAAGAAGGTTTTTCGATTTTACTTACCAGTGAGATTTTATTTCATTAGTAGATATGTAAGTTTAGATTTAGTTTATAAGCAAGGCCCTCCGATGATGATAACCATGTTATCGAAATGTACATCAGGGCATTTAGTGGAAATATTTAATAAAGAACAATTAATCAGATAATTGTGTTTTATTTTAAAGTTTCTAGTGATTGTGGTTAGGGGCAAATTCGAATCATTGTAGTGAGATTATTAAAAAAATAATAAGTTGAGCCTATATAGCAGAATTTTTAGTAAAAATCTGGCCATCTTTCTCAGGTGATTATGCTAACCACACATGTCCATTTACACACCCAAAGTTCCATATCCATCTTTACTTATTACTGGAGACTTTACGTCGTGGTCTCAGCTGACCGTCCATCGTACCGAAAACTTCAGATTTATATATTGATCAATAATAGAAAACAAAATAATGTTCAACTTTTTTTTTAGTTGCTACTCTCGGTGCCTCACCTAAAGTTACTAAAGTGGCTCACCTAGTTGGATCTACATCCTTTTTTCATGTTGTTTCATGTCATTATTTTATTATTATTATTACTTAATGTCTCAAGTCTAGTTTTCCCCTTTAAACTAATGAAAACTGGGAAGTAGATCTCACGTGGCAAAACGCAAAGCCATCAACTCTTATTTCGGTTCAAAGCTGAACTTCAGCGAGATAAGCTCTCACTCTGCCAACTGACCTACGCCGCTCTCCAAATTTACAGTAATAGCACACTCGTTTCTGCTGTAGACGACAGTCGATCATCATTCTAAAAATATTTTTTACACTCAGGTAACCTCAAAACTAATATATCCACCAAAAACTTGAGACTTCATTTACGGCCCATCACACAACTTGACACTGGATATTTGTTAGAAAGTAATAAAAATCCATCATATTTCAGTTTTGTAAAAAAAAAAATAAATAAATAATTGCAAAAATGGTTTAGCAAATTAATCAGCGGTTACGTGTAATCAATTAGCTGTTATTTTTATATATTACTACCATAATTAATGTACTGTATTTTATTTATCATTGAATCAGTACGTTTGGAATTTTCGTCGGTAATATTAATTGGTAAGAAAGCTCCACTTATCGTAATTTCAATTTGTTTATATCAATTAGTAATTGTTTTATGGTCTTAATGTCTGAATGATGTTCAAACTTTGTTGATATTCTAGAGCAGTGGTGACCAACCAACGGCACGCACGGGGAAAAGCGTGAAGAAATATCTTTTCGTATTGAATCTTAGAAAAGTTACTTACTGAAGTTATATAAAATATTATTTATATTCAGCACCATTCCATTATAAATGTGGAAGCTCTCTGCTCTAAAGATGTGTACTTATCTTTCGTTGTTGAAACTGTAGCGCGATGTTTCAACAAGATTCGATCGTACACGCTAAATCGCAGAGAGTTTTGAAATTCGTTCCTGGATGAAGTCGAAGATGAGGATATGTTCGTTGGCTTTCGAAAGGACAACTCCTGAAAGGTATCAGAACCTCCGACATAGTGTTGTAACATTTATAGAAGATATTAGTAAACTGTCAAATGAACGATTACTTATGAAAAATGAAGAGTTGCTCTGGGATCTTACATTTGCAACGGACATAATTGCGATATCTAAGTACGTTTAATTTACATTTAGAAAGTGAACATTTTCTTCTTTGTCGTTATATGGTTTTACCATATCTTTTATAACTAAGCTTACTCTTCTTTCAGGCCTTTTTTTTTCACAAGAATCTCAATTCATTACAATTCAAGAGGAAGGAAAAAAAATGTTTAACTAGTTCCCAATTTTTAAAAGTATAAAAATTTATGATATGCATTACATGATTAATTTAAAACTTGATTTGCTATTTTCCAGGAGGTATACAAATATTGAATTATATACTGATCCTTTTTCAATTTCTGTTCAAGTAGTAATCCATTACTTTTCTGAAATCCAGATAGAAACAATTGACATTCAGTATAATTCTCCACTTGGAAGTAAATATAAAAATATGGTTTCGAATACAACTACTCAAGCTTACTTTTAGTTTTGGAAATACCTCCTAAATACTAATTTAAAAAAATTACATGACTTAGCAGTAATATTATTCATGTAGATTTGGTTCAACGCAGGTCTGTGAACAAACATTATCCATTATGAACACAATTGAGACGAAATACTCTAAACTAACGGATGCTCACCTGAAAACTTTGATCTTTCTTGCAAATTCAAAAGCCATATTTTTTTTTTAGTTTTAGAATTAGTTTTATATACTAAAAAATATAATTAAATTCATATATATATATATATATATTCCTACTGAATGTATTATAATCTGTTTTTCTTTTTAATATTTAATTTCAACTCATGGAATTAATAATCAGTTTTTTATTAATAAAACGGCGATATAGTCATCTGTACCAGATTTACTTGAAATTTTAATAATAGCTCACTAAACTCCAGTGTGGGAAACATTAGAAAATATTACAAGTATAGCTACTCTAAAACACTATAATGATAATGCATTAATACCCATTTGACTTGGTTTTAGCAAATTATTATTTACGGAAATCCCTCAATACAGTTGTTTCATTATGAGCCTCCAAAATTGAATTTTGTAGCCAAATTGAAAAATATAAGTATTTACGAATAAGTATTGTAACTATTAGATCTACAAAAATTACTGTATACAACCGAAAGACGGAAAGTAACATAATTATAAAAATAAAACAAACAAAATTTGTTTGTAACTTCTACAATTTACAATATTGATACACCGTATACTATTATATACTATTACACTGTTATACTATTGATACACTTAATAAATTGTAGAAGTTACAAAAAATTTTGTTTGTTTTATTTTAAACATGGATTTCTACCAAGTACCATCGGTCAATAGTATCAATAGTATAACATAATTATACTTACTAATATACTTATAATATTTTTCAATTCAACTAGGCTGTGTATAGTATTTAGATTTAGTGCCATCCTATATTTTATGCATAGTAAATAGTATACGCCTATTTTCTATATGGAGTACTGATTTTAAAGAAAGACCCCACATGTGGCACGCCTAAACTTGACAGCAATAAAAGTGGCTCATAGAGCAAAAACGGTTGTCCTCCACTGTTATAGAGCATGTGCCGAAAGTGGTCTTTCTTTATTTTGGTAAAGTGTATCAAAACGATGTCCTTGTAATGTGTCATGATGTCAAATATTTATATATTTAGATTGTAAACTTGTTTCTTCTAAGTTATAAACTCGTCCTAAGCTCACATCGTGTGTGATTCGAATGGAGTTTTTAATAGCAGTTGTCAAAATACTTTTTTTTATGTAAAACAGTAGTCTACTGACCTTTTCATTTACTTTCGATTTGATATACTGGTTTCAGTAATCAATCTTCATGTTTCACGCACAAAATTCAAAATACTAGAAAAGAATATTTTACATATTTAATTTGTTCTTTACAGTTATCTCTAGAAATGGTATTTTTGGGGCAGTGACAACCAATTAGTTTTATTAGACTGCTCAGAAGCTATAGTTTAGCATAGGGTTTTAGTCTGATGATGCCCTCAAATTTTTAGTTAGAGAAAAAAAATTTAAAAAACCAATTGATATATGACCAAAATGTCCACTAAACCAAAATTGATAATATTCGGTCCATTCGTTTGGGCTGTATAATACTCAAAAAAACGAAGAGAGATAAACATCACCAAAACTACTTTTTGAGCTGATCACTCAAAACCAAACCACTCAAAATGTTTGATTTATCTGATATTTACTATCAGTAAAATACCTTCCGTTAAAAAAAATCTTATAGCAGTGCCTCCGTTGATCTTTGAAACCTTTATAGATAAAAAAGAGGAACGTAATGATTTCTTTTTTTTTAATGAACAGGAAATTTTTTATTCGTATTTAATAATTTTTTACTTACTAAACTATATTCTTAATGAGAGAGATGGATTTAGGTCGTCCATATAAATAACAAGTTTAAAAAAACATGCGCCAGTAAACACTTGTCCATTTGTGTATTAAAAAAAAAAGAACCTATATCTCAGAAAGAATTTATTAAATACCACGTTTTGTACACATGCACTGATAATATATTTTAACGTCTTTAAAATATTTTAATTTTATACGAAAACGTTTCAAAATGGCGACCATTTGAAATAATTTATGATTTGAATATCTCGAAATCATGTACCTTAATACAATTTTTACAAAGACTACTTATTTTGTTCTTCTATCGTTAAACACATTAATATCTTATAATGGATAAAATAACTGGGTAATTTTTTTATTTTTTATTATTCATTTCTTTATAATTGAAACTACATCATCCATACAATTTCCCAAAATGCATCAGCAAACTGGATTTCCTTCTTTTCAGCATCATATTTTCTCTGAAAACTGTATGTTATCGCTGAAAATAAAAATATAAAACACTTAAAATATGTCGAAAAATCTACTTTTCGTATTTCCCGTGCAGAGAAGTATTGTTATAATTTCTGATCTAATGAGTTAATTTGTATCAAACAAAGACTAATATCTCAGATATCATACTTACATAAGAAAGAAAACAGAATGAAAATCGGATAAACGGTTCTCGAGTTATAAGCTTAAAAATCTATAAACATACAAAGAGATGTTACTTTTAATAAGTAGAGCTGTAAACATAAAATAAACTGGTTTGTTTGTCCCGGCGCATGAAATTATCGCACAACCTGGCATCACCGCTTGGCAGTAACCCTACAGTAGCACCACCTACGATTCGTCAGTTGAAACTTATGAATAACAATTTATATCAATGCAGTTGGCCGTCTGGGTATCCTATCTTGTCTGTGTTTTAGCTATCGAATAGCAAGCAGAACAATATTTGGTCCTGAAAGGTGCATGTGTTACATATTATGTAATTTGAAAGTTTGATTTTTTAATAACTATTAATTACCTTATTTAGAGGTGATGAGGTCGAACAATCCTTATGTAGATATGATTACTATATCTTCTTCATATGACGCGTTTCGACTATTATTCAGTCATTATCAAATAAATATACAAAAACAAACTCATAAACAACACAAAACACACGTTCAAGATTTTCACATTTAAAATCACTTTACACAATTTAAAAAACTTTATACATGTGCACACGGATGACGCGCGTTGCCGGTGACCGTTCTCGATAACGTTCGATCGTCAATTGAATTAATAGGTAGTCACGCGATAAGGGTCTCCGTTGTTGAGAAGGGGTACACAGTTCTATACGTCATGAACCGCAATTATTGTTCTTAACATTATCGATTAGGTCAAAAATGGTGTGAGAATGAAACTGTAGTTTATTATTGAGTAAGTGGTCAGGGTTGTTTTTTTGCATTTTATAAATATTGAACTCCTCTAACGTGTTCATTAACGGACCTTTATTGCAGTGGTGTAGTATTCTTAGATTAGTGTTAATGTCCGTGTAATTATGATTAGTATCTATTAAATGTTCAGTGAATTTGGAGTCAATTTTTTTGGTGGTGGGTCTTTTGGAAGAAGGGATGTGTTCTTTAAAACGGGTTTTAAACGTGCGTCCGGTTTGGCCTATGTATTTTTTCGGACAATCGTTGCACGATAGCTGGTAAACACCGCTGCTGTTGAACTGGTCTGGGTCTCTTGTTTTTTTCGGTTTTAAAATGTTTTCTAAATTGTTGGAAGTCCTGTATGCTATGTGGTAACCTTGTTTTCGAAAAATGTTGTTTGCAATATGTTCAACGGCTTTGTTGAAGTCTACAGCAATGTATTTTGGTTTTGGGTGATTGGCTTTTATAGTTTTCCTTCTTTTTAGTTGTTTCTTTATTATTTTATCCACTATTGAGGTGTTGTAGTGGTTAGAAGCAGCTATATGTTTTATGGTGTTGATCTCCTGCTTGAAGTCTTCTGCATTCATGGGAATGTTCAGTAGTCTGTTCACAAAACTGTTGTACGCTGCAAATTTATGTGATATGGGGTGGTTAGAAGAAGCGTGAATGGTGTGGCTAGTCTGTGTGGGCTTTCTATATATTTTAAACGTGTGTTTTCGTTCTGACTTAGTGATGGAGATATCTAAGAAGTTCAGTCTCTGTTCACATTCTATTTCACTGGTGAATTCTAGGTTGGGGTGAATTTTGTTGAGATAGTTCAATAAAAGACCGGTTTGTCGTGTATTGCCGTTGTACAAGCAAATGATATCATCCACATATCTGAAATAATAAATTATTTTGTTGTGGTGCTTGTTGATGTCATTCATGATGTAGGTGGTTTCAACATGATTTAGAAAAATCTCGGCCATAATGCTAGACAGCGGTGAACCCATAGCTAAACCTTGATTTTGGATATAGAATTTTTCATTGAATGCGAAATAGTTCTGTGAAACAGTGTCAATACTGGAGAACAATTTACGCCTAAATAAGAAGTTAAAAAATGAATCGATAAACGAATTAATCAACCTACTGAACGTTTGCCTAGCACAGAACTATTTCGCATTCAATGAAAAATTCTATATCCAAAATCAAGGTTTAGCTATGGGTTCACCGCTGTCTAGCATTATGGCCGAGATTTTTCTAAATCATGTTGAAACCACCTACATCATGAATGACATCAACAAGCACCACAACAAAATAATTTATTATTTCAGATATGTGGATGATATCATTTGCTTGTACAACGGCAATACACGACAAACCGGTCTTTTATTGAACTATCTCAACAAAATTCACCCCAACCTAGAATTCACCAGTGAAATAGAATGTGAACAGAGACTGAACTTCTTAGATATCTCCATCACTAAGTCAGAACGAAAACACACGTTTAAAATATATAGAAAGCCCACACAGACTAGCCACACCATTCACGCTTCTTCTAACCACCCCATATCACATAAATTTGCAGCGTACAACAGTTTTGTGAACAGACTACTGAACATTCCCATGAATGCAGAAGACTTCAAGCAGGAGATCAACACCATAAAACATATAGCTGCTTCTAACCACTACAACACCTCAATAGTGGATAAAATAATAAAGAAACAACTAAAAAGAAGGAAAACTATAAAAGCCAATCACCCAAAACCAAAATACATTGCTGTAGACTTCAACAAAGCCGTTGAACATATTGCAAACAACATTTTTCGAAAACAAGGTTACCACATAGCATACAGGACTTCCAACAATTTAGAAAACATTTTAAAACCGAAAAAAACAAGAGACCCAGACCAGTTCAACAGCAGCGGTGTTTACCAGCTATCGTGCAACGATTGTCCGAAAAAATACATAGGCCAAACCGGACGCACGTTTAAAACCCGTTTTAAAGAACACATCCCTTCTTCCAAAAGACCCACCACCAAAAAAATTGACTCCAAATTCACTGAACATTTAATAGATACTAATCATAATTACACGGACATTAACACTAATCTAAGAATACTACACCACTGCAATAAAGGTCCGTTAATGAACACGTTAGAGGAGTTCAATATTTATAAAATGCAAAAAAACAACCCTGACCACTTACTCAATAATAAACTACAGTTTCATTCTCACACCATTTTTGACCTAATCGATAATGTTAAGAACAATAATTGCGGTTCATGACGTATAGAACTGTGTACCCCTTCTCAACAACGGAGACCCTTATCGCGTGACTACCTATTAATTCAATTGACGATCGAACGTTATCGAGAACGGTCACCGGCAACGCGCGTCATCCGTGTGCACATGTATAAAGTTTTTTAAATTGTGTAAAGTGATTTTAAATGTGAAAATCTTGAACGTGTGTTTTGTGTTGTTTATGAGTTTGTTTTTGTATATTTATTTGATAATGACTGAATAATAGTCGAAACGCGTCATATGAAGAAGATATAGTAATCATATCTACATAAGGATTGTTCGACCTCATCACCTCTAAATAAGGTAATTAATAGTTATTAATTATTTACAATCCAGTTGGGCTACATACATAATAAAAATTTGATTTTTTATTCTTTTGGATTTAGGCTACATTTTATTACAATCGAAGAGAGTCAATAAACAAACACAATGTGTTTTTTTTCTTCTCTAAGACTAATACTCACAGGCTCAATAAACAAGATAGAAGTGTAAACAAATTGTTACATTTTACAGTTGAAATTAATAAAATTTAGAAACTTATTTCTAAATATGTGATCAGTACAGCTTATTATATTAATATAAATCTTTCTTTTTGTCCTTCGTTTATTTCTTAAGAGAGACAAGTATGTGCAGAATCCCAATTTTTAGTAAAATTTGAACAAAATCGTTTGACCTATTAGTAAGAAAATGGAAATATTGTTTGGTTGTGTGACATTATCACAAAAGAGGGGGAATATCCTAGATATGACTAATATATTTCAAATAAGCTTAAATTTGGCTTATTCGTTCATGACATGTGTAAAAGTAAAATTGACGTTTTAAGTCTGTGATTCTCAGCCATTACAAAGCGATACTACAATATATATATTGACCTTAATTTGATATCAAAATGTCAATGTTAATATCATTTGGTGAGCCAGCAACAATTTCAAATTTTGATTACTTATTTCCTTATCCGAAATCTACTGTTATCTATATATAGAAACTGTGAATGACCTAATGATTAAATTAACACATCTACGCCACTAGGAAGAAAAATGAATGTTGCAAACAATAGTCCTACATCTATAGTTTTCTACAGTGTTTGTCTTATTTTAAATGCAATTGTAACCCAATGCATTTTAAATGGGGATTCTGCTCAGTTCTATTTACAGAATCGTTACAAGCTAATTTAATTGAATTTTAAATTTGTAGAAAGCGCGAAAAAACACTAATTATTTCCTAGGGAAATATTCTTTATAAAAGAAACACTTTTTTCCAAGAAAGTTAACAGTAAGCCAGCTGAAAGCAAGAAATACATGTTTATTTGAATGTTTAAATAAATTGTCACATTCGTTACCCTAGCAACCAAATTAAATAAGTTATAACACTTCATATCATATCTTATTATTTTGAGGGTATGTTACCGACTCATATTTCCGTAATATGCTCATCACTGAGCTATACTGATAATTATATAATTTTGTGTTATCTAGAATAAATTCCATAACTAAAATTGTCAGGAATTTAATCATATTGAAATATTATAGATTACAAATAAAAAATTGTTGATATTTTATTGTAATATAAATGAGTTGTGTTAAACAAAATATTGCCTAAAACATTCTTTAGTTTTGTTATAATTTATTTTTTATAAGGATATAAATAAATGATATTTTCTCAAAATCGAATTATTCACAATTAGTTTTCGTTTACAGTCATTCTATTAACAAAAAATAACCACTGTTTTATTTATAGAATTTTATTGCAATTGTTGACTTTTTTTAATACAAAGTAAATTCCACAATTACGATTACCATAAAACAAATATTTCAATACTTTTGACATTGATAATAATTGTTTTATTAAAGTCGGTTTTATTAATTTATGTAATTATTAAGTTCTCATTTCCATATACAGAAAATTTTAATAAATGAGCAATGATATACGAGCGCAGTGAACATTTGGGTTTACTTGCGAAGCATGTAGATTAATTCTAAGGTTATACCATAAGGACAGTGTTAATGGAACATAGCAACCACAAAAACTTTCCAGTTTCAAACCAATGTTTCCCCCTGTGTACATTTACTACAATTAAATTTATATTTAAAGAATTATCAGAGGCTTCAGTAGATCTATATCAAAGTATAACCCAACTTGAATCACCACGTGACTTTTCTGAACAGGTGTTTTCAACTTATTATTACACAATGAGTTTTCCCTGCTGTATATATAACGTGGTTTTTGTATATTTTAACGTGTTTTTTTATTATTATATTATAATAATGCTACTATATAGTGTCCTTTAGAATCACTTTAGCAACAGTGTTAATTTTCGTGGGAGGTGGAAAATTTTACTTAAGACAAAAGGAGTCTGGTATTCCCAATAAAGTGAGATTCTTACTCACTAAAACCCATCTCTCTTCCTGTTAGTATCCCAATCGCATAAAAGAAGAATTCAGGAATTGTTTTCCATGTACCAAGTTGATAAACCTTTTCCATGAAGATGTCAAATAAAACGTACGTTAAATTATCTATTGTAAAGGTTATTAAACAAATTTGTGTTTGTTTTTTTTTTTTCAGTGGTACCACGTTGACCTGGACGAGTTGCATCCAAAAGTACGAAAATTATTCGTGCCTTCCAGTTTAGATCCGGAAACTCAACATTTCTTAGATCATTGCAATGAAAAATCTGATCAAGTATTGACACAGTTGTGGCATAGCATTGTCAAAACATTCCTCAAACTTTTCATGACACAAACAGACATCAATGGGTGAGTCTAAAATTGTATTAGTTTTGTTATAAACTGTTTTTACTGCAATAGATTACTGACTTGTAGCTTTTGAAATATCTTCAACACAAATTAAAATATTAGGCATAAAGCACAGGTAGAGATTGGGGGAACAAATTAGAAGTGATATTGTGGAGCTGTTCGCTGATGAATTTGCACAAAAAATAGTTGTAATCTGCGCATCCCTTGCACTCCTTCTTGTCTAATATTTATTTTTATCTGTTCGTTGGCAGTAAATATGGGCAAAGAGCAATGGTTGGTAGTGTCAGTCAAGATAAAAATGTGATACCATTTTATTCATAAATCCATTTCGTTTGTAGTTTAACGTTTTAATTTTATAAACTAACGAAGACGATATCTATTGTTAATTAGTTGATCTAGTGGCTCTCGTTTAGTGTGTGTAAGCTTCCAGGTTTAATCCATTGAAAGTTGAGACAGTTACTGTATTGATCCATAATTGGGTGAAAAAGTGAGAAGGAAATATTTATGCGCTGTATATGAAATATATTTAATTAAAGCTGTTTGAACAACTTGTTATTATAGAAAATCGATTTCGTATTTTGGTCTTACAGCCGGTGCCTCCTAGTTTTGAATTACAACAAATAAATTTAAGGACATAATTAAAAGTATTTTTTAGAAAGTATTGTCGTCTTTGAGGACCAATTGAGATTTTTTCAATCTTAGTTTCAGTTTTTAGTTCCTCACCTTATACATATTTGTATTTATATACGATAACTTACCAACGAGTTGTCCGATTTTATTAAGTAGTTCGTTGCGATACAATCGAATAGTTGGAAAATACTTCGTAATGAGATTTCTGTCGAATTGTAACCTTTGTTATGGTTACCGGTTTATGGACGATTTTGACCATATCTGGCGTGAACATTGAGTTTTATATTTTCGTTTAAAATCTAAAGATTCAAAGTGGGATTTAAAAAAATGTTTAAGCAACCAAACAATGCCAATTTCAGTAGCTTGATGTTCCTATTTGTATGCAATGAATCTAAAATACTGTAGTTTTAAAGATATACGCGAACAGAAATTTTGAAGAATAATAATTGGCTGTCGATGATCTTCATTCCTCTTCACCAAACAACAACAACAAAACTGAAACTTTTCTGTAACTTCTAACAGTAAGTAATACCAATGACTACATAAATACTATAAGACACGACATAGGATAGGGAAATAGTCTACGCTTTACGGGTGCTGTTCGTCACAAGTTTGACACACAGCTATCAGAAAGCGCTATCAGCAGGTGCTTGACTGTACGCATCCCACTTGGTTGAGACTGTACAACTGTTGACACAGCATAGTCAGTGTTGTCAGTTCGTGCGCTGAGATAAGCGATTCTCGACCTTCCCTCGCATCTCTGATCCCATATGTGGCATCAGTGCGCAACTGAAACATTGTTTGACCGTAGAGCCACCTAGCGCCAGTCACATCAACTTCAGATTCTCTAGCAAAGAGCGACAGCTCCACACCCTAGCGGGTATTGGTCAACTCAAGAATAAGCGTAGAATATTTAACATGGCTATGTCGTGTCTTATAGTATTTATGTAGGCATTGGTAATACAGTATATTGTTCAGATGGAAATAGTAGGCCTATACATGAAGCAGTTGACGCTGATAGAGACGGGTAATGTACATGAGGCTTTTGGAGAGGAGTGAGGGAACCGACTGATGTTAAACCATTACCCTTTCTAAAAATATAGAGCTGACGTAATAGTTTTGTTTCACTAAAGAAGCAATAGTTTTTAATTCTATATATGCCTTGTTGCTAATAATTTCTGAGCGACACATACCGCACCTGCTGCGAAAAAAATGCAATTTACTCATCCCTTGCACCGCATCATATCTAATATATATTTATTAGTAATAAGTATAATTGGAGATGACTTATAAAGTTTTACGCCATAAAATAAATACGTTTTTCACTTTAGCAATAACAAGTAGACTGTACTTGACTTTAGAAGTCATAATAACACGTCAGGTGTTGTCGAGAGATCACGACAGACGAAACGTGACACTAAAACTACTGCAATGACAAAACTACAACTAGTTACATGTTGATATGGTGAGATTACAGGTATAATGTAGTGACTAATTGCAATAAGCTTTACACGGAAATTGACTTGCTGGGCGATTGCAGTACTTGGACATTTATTTGATAAATCATCAAATCATAACATCCATTTGTATCCAACTTTATAACTTTACACTAAAACTAAACTACCTTATGTACGTCGTAGAGAGAAAATTTGTTAACTGTCAAAAAATCAGTAAATAGTTTTCGTAGACATATCCATTTTGAGCTCTTTTGGGTAAAAAAAAAAAAAATTATATAAATATTTCTATACATTTGAATGTCATGGGTCTGAATTTAAAATTTTGTCTAATTTTGTTAATTGGTCTTACTTTGGATTGTTTTCACTTTTCGATGTATATATATTTTAGTATGTAGAGATTTTGATCAAATTTTGTTAAAATGTAGTTCTTAAACACCCGAAAAAAACATTTGTCGTCATTTCCATAAATTTAATGTTTGAGAGTTGTCAGTCTAAAATGAAAATTAATGTTGTTATTAAAACTTGAATGTTTAGTCATAACGAAAAGAGAACGTGGCGATGTTTCTGAGGAGATAAACTAAACCTTAAGGGCTCATTTTAGTGAGCACGAGTTTGGCTATCCCAAGCATCTACACCTTCGTGATAGCGTTCTGTCTTTCCAAATGTTAAATAACTAAAACAATTAAATAATATTATAAAGGTTTTTTTCCTGTTAATACATACGACAAAATGTATTGTGTGAGATTACTTTGCTTCCTCATATGATCTTGTACCTAAGGCTATAATATTGAAAAAAAGATTCCGTTAATGTTTTTTATAAACAGTTTCTTTTTGAGTTTTCTTGATACACACAAAATTAGTTTTCCGAAGAGTTTTGTGTGTATAGTGACTCATAACCTAACAGTTGGAACAATTTTCTTCAAAGATTGATATCTATGCTTTTTTTCATCTACAACTACTCGTAATTCGTTTTATAAAATGATTGGGAAAAGTATCCAAAAATAATGACACCCCCCACCCCCACCTGATAAACTGATCCCGTTAACTCTGACTTTATATTCACTATTACAACCACTTAAGAGAATTAGACCTAAAATTTAAAAAAATATATTTCATTGTTGTAAATCCGAATTACGACTATTTTGGTATTAAACGTACCAGGAGGAAACTGATTCATGAAGCCGTCTGTAATCTTGTAATCCCGCTTCTGACACCAGTTGTAATCCCACTTCTGACACCAGTTGTAATCCCACTTCTGACACCAGTTGTAATCCCACTTCTGCAGACACCAATTGTGATCCCACTTCTGAAACCAGTTGTAATCCAACTTCTGACACTAGTTGTAATCCCGCTTCTGACACCAGTTGTAATCTCATTTCTGAAACTAGTTGTAATCCCATTTCTGACACCAGTTGTAATCCCACTTCTGACACCAGTTGTAATCCCACTTCTGACACCAGTTTTAATCCCACTCCTGACACCAGTTGTAATCCCACTTCTGACACCAGTTGTGATCGCACTTCTGACACCAGTTGTAATCCCACTTCTGGCACCAGTTGTAATCCCACTTCTGACACGAGTTGTGATCCCTCTACTGACACCAGTTGTAATCCCACTTCTAACACCAGTTGTAATCCCACTTCTGACCCCAGTTGTAATCCCACTTCTGACACCAGTTGTGATCCCACTTCTGACACCAGTTGTGGCCGTCGCCCGCTTTTTGACGGCAGAAAACCCCCTGCTGAAAAATCAGAAGTTTTATGGTGGCTGAAGACTGCATCCACGTTGGCCGAAATCTGTCAGGATGGCGACGATGATGCAGTGTCAGGCGTGTAATATACTTTTTATTAAAAATAAAGTGCTAAACAAAATATAAGTGACGTGTTAAATTTAGAGGTTTAAAATAGTGTTAGTTTACCAATTTATACAATTTACAATTTCCCCCGCCGAAAAAGACATGACGGTTAATTTATCATTTTGTATATGCCGAAAGTGGACCGACTTCGCGGAGCAGACTGCTCGCCGACAGTACTCGAAGCGGACTCATTCCAAATCACTCCGTATCTGTCCTCTTCCCCCCCCTTTCTTAGTGATCTCGCTAACTCAGCATTCGTATATTACTTTATAGAAAATTACAAAGTAGGATTCCTTTAAATAAATAAAAATTATTAATTATATATTATATAAAGTGTGCTCGTTGACTGGGCAACAATCTCAGCACTTTCTTATTGAAATAGAAAGAAGTAGTATACAATATGTTGTTCCTAAACGTCCAGACTATTATTTATAGAGAACACAAAATTTAAATTATTAATATTACCTCATGTTTTTTTTATATGAATATGAGGAAAAGCATTACTTTAAGCTGAAGTAGGTGAAAACGTACAGTCGTCATAATGGTTTTCATATTTCTATAAATTAGAAATGGAATTTTAAAGAATAATAAAAGTATGGTATAAATAAGATTTTAAGAGCCAGTATATCCAATTCCTACTTGGAATTAATACCATAAGGTTAAAATTATACGTGAATTTAAATTACTTCCTTAATAATTTGTTAGTAAATTATAATTCTTACGATGCAGTAAACAAAAATATCCTTTTAGAGTATCAGCTATTTACTTATTTTCCTTTTTTTTTTTTTAAATAATAGGCCATTGAATATAACACTAATTAATTATGCATTCAAGAATAAATTTTTTGTTAGTATAACCGATAATTATTTATGAAATAATGCTCTAAATAAAGTAATATTTATTCTTACAAAGTTTCTAATTTAAAAAAAAAAAATCTTTTTTATATGAAAGTGATGATGCTAGTTTTAATGAGTGTATTTACATAAAACCATCTAGTTTTTGGCGTCTGGTGGTAAGTTTGCTATTTTTTTTTTTTTTTTTTTTTTTTTTTTTTTTGTCTTTGAAATAGTTAATATTAGAAAATTTGTAAAAAATAAGTATATTTGTAATATAATTACCGTTTAAAATAAATGAGTTCCAATAAGATTATATAAAGCATTGGGGAAAATCTGAATATAATCTCCACACTCAATTAACTTTGTAAAGTTTGTTTTATTTTTTATAATTTATTATTATAAAATTTCAATGTTACGACTTACATTAAAAGTAAAATACTTTTTCGTCATATTGCTTCAAAAACAGCTGTTTTCAATACACGCATTTAGATGGTAAAGTTGTTCTTTTTAGTCCTAGGACCTAAAATCATCAGCTGAGGTTGAGGTCATCAGCCGTTACTTCGTTTATAGGAATTAATTAACGATTTTAAAGCATCTATAAAAACATCCGATACTCTCGATGGTAAATAACCGTTAAAACAGCTGTTACCATCGATTTGAAGGTAAATAGGTTTTAACATTTTATTTTTTGTGAAATTATTTTCTTTTATTGTTTGCAGTATAACGAAAAATATAGTTCATCACTTGGACTAAAAGAAGCTTTTCGATCCTCGCTCATTTTCCGGCCACGACTCCGATAAACTTGGGCTTACACTGAAAAGCTTCTCTTTTGGTCCTGTTGATGAAATATACTATTGTTACATTTATGGTTTGTTTATTTGTATCGATAGTTATTGTTCTTTGTTTAAAATTTTTATTTTTTTATTTAAATATTTACTTTAATATATATTTGTTTAAAATTAGGCTATTTATTTTTATCAGCAATTGTTTTTGATCTTTTTATTGATTTTTGTTTTGGTTTTGTTAAAGTCAAGCACCTGTTTTACTAATTTTAGCTTCCACTAGATTTTTTGACTAGTTCTATACCATTTGTATTGCTCGAAAGAACAAAAGAATAATTTTAATTAATATATTAGCGCTCACTTTAGACAGTGCTTCAACGTGATTTTATAGGCACTAAAACATGAAGCGCCATATTCTACTGTTTTATCCGTTTGTTCGTGCTTACCCTTAACTTCCCATTTAGTAGAAGAAAGATAAATGACAAATTCTTACCAAATAGATTGAACATGAATGTGGAGTGACTTTATACCTATTACTAACAAAGTTTGTAACATTAGGCACATACATTCTCTAAGGTTTTTTTATTCATCATTGTTGATGTTGAATTGCCTTTGTTTCTATTGTAGACACTTTTAGAAATAAATAGTTATCCGTAAGAGCTGGCCGAATTCGAGTAAACTTATAAAGAGGTAGCCTTATGTTAATTTCATTTGCATTTGTATTTATTATTATAACTCTCAATATTTGTGAGCAGTATGTTAATTTATTTCACGCCATTATATTTTATTCACGACATACCAACACAATGCATAGTCTTCCAGTTTATCATTATTACCATCAATCAGGCTCTTATTCGGAACTCAAACTACATGTTAAAATCTCTAACACGACATTTGATAACAACAACAGTGAAATAATTCTATGATAACTCGAGTGTAATCATTAATATAATGATAGGTTTGGAAAGGAGATTTGAACGATGGTATATGAATGAAGTCGTGTAATTAGCAGCAGTCGACGAAGAATACAATACTAGAGCAGAGCAGTGGGAACGTCGAGGCTCCGGTAGGTCTACTCGGACTGTTACGAATCGGACAAGATTGAAATGAGGCTGATGGCTGACACCCTGGAGAGGCGATCATCGTTCAACACTAGTAGTCGAACCTTTAAATAGCTGTGAAAGCAATTAAAATTCTAACAATACAAGCTAGCATACTTTTCAAAAATTGTTTTTCTCGTCTCTGAAACTACAGTTAACAGTTTTCTCTTGTGCGAGTGTGGAATAATGTTGAAGTATATTCCTTTTTCGTACTTAGTTTGGGTATATATTATAATCGGATAATTTGATTTCCTGACTTTATTAGAATGTTCATTTTTAGTTTAATTATAAAGTGTAGTTCTAATTTCGTTGTATTTTCAGTTTTGAATAAAATTTCACTAAAATTTTACACATTTTTTTCCCCATTCGTCCATATACATACAATATGAAATAAATATTTATGGGTACCAGCATAAATCTTATTTGATTAAAATCGAATTTTTAATAACAGTGGTCAAAGTTCATCTTATTATTATTATTTTTTTATTATTCCAAAACGTAATTTGATTTTACTTATGATTTGGCATACTGATTAGGTTGTTAATATTCAGATTGTACCGAAATATAAAGAGCCAATTTTGAAAATAGTTTTTTGTAACAACTCCATAGACCGATTTTTGTTTTGTTTTTACCGATGACTCCTGAATCGGTGAGCAATACGTGTTGCTTAGGTCCTTAAAGGCTACAATTAACAAAATCTATGACAACAGTTACTGTCAATTGAAGAAATCAGAATTTAATGTATTTGTTTTATGTCAACTACTCCTAAAATTTGAATCATCAACGATATTATAAACAAGACGGAGGGCAGATTATAAAAAATTCTGTAGGGCAGAGGACGGAGTTCATGCTATTTTTTTTTAACTCTAGGGTCTCTAAACGTATATTTGCATGAAAACTTAAAGATAAATATTTTTCTCTCCGTCATAAAATGTATCCTACATTACGTATTTGTGAGGAAATAAATTAATATTGGTCATATTTGATATGTTGGTATATTTATACATGAATATGAATTTTATATTGAGTGTATTTTGAAGGCTTGAAATTGATTTCGATATTTTTAGGGATTTTTTGTTGTTTGAAGTCCGTTTTTTGTTTTCCTTGATTTGTTTCGTCTGTCTGCTCCTTGTAGACAGGTTTTGGACTGATTTTAATATTTTTGTTATTATATGGCACCGTATGGGTGTATTTTGATCATGTTTTAAACTGTTTTTATTATTTATTTATTTTTGAATATCTCCAAATTTCTTTTAATTTGGTGTAGATTAAATGTTTTCTGAAATGATTTTACTTTTACCAATATCACTTTACTTTTGGGATAAAACAGAATTTTATTTTTTTTTTTTGTGGTCTAATTTGAAGTGCCGAATTTGAATTTGACGAATTTGTTCTCTTATTTTTTGTATATGTTTTGAAAGAGAAACGCTCGTTTACCAACTTTGGTCTCTTAGCTAGGATGAAATATTCGTAATAAATCCATAGTTATTGAATGTATATAAAACATATAATGAAGTATTTGAGAAGATCTCCAGAGAAAAGAAGAATAGTCAGAATAATCAATTTAAAAAAAAATAAGGTAAACATTTTAGCTGGAAACTTTAATTTAGGGATTGAATAGACTCAAACTGAAATAAGAGAACCCTATGAAAAATAATGAAACAAAATTGGAACCAGAGGACATCCGCAAACAACATGGATATAATAATGTATGGAAGAAAGAAAGAATGGATGAGCGGGGGAGATGAAAAACTTAACGATAAACCGAAGAGCATGGAGATTGCCTCGATGCCATATATGGGAAGGAAAAAGAAGAAAATAATAACAAATATTTGTATTTATTAACTAAATGTACTAAAGTGTGTATAACTAACAATATCATTTGCTGAGAAGAGCATACTAAAAGCACTCCTAGCTTGCTGCAGCTCTGACTTGGTAACGGATAGATGCGTAAGTTCGAACCCACTAGCTGGCGTTGAATTTTCAAAAAGCTACTCTCCTTCTTCAATAAATAAACACTTCATTTATTTCCTTCAGTGTGAAATCTTCTTTAAAAATCAGCTAATGAACATTTAATTATTTTAAAATATCGTTAAATATACGTTAGCTGTGATATTTTATTTAAAGTTTTAACAATAAAAAAAATTCTTCAATTACTCAAAAATTAATTGTACATTAGAAAGTAAGACAAATAATATAAAAGAAGTGAAATTAAAAATACCACACGTAATACTACAAAGAAGACATCACTTGCATAAGCAAATAAAAACCTGTAACCCTTTATAATTAAAATGAACCCTCTACTAAAAAACTAAATGCACTGTGTTTATGAGCTGTCGCCCTGAAATTTGGCGGCACCAATCAAAGCGTTACAACTCAAATCGTTTGTCATTTTAATTTCAAAGCGGTTTGGTTTCTAATCCGGCACCGAAAGATGTTTAAATTTGATTTATTTAAGTGTAACAATCCAACAAAAGAATGATGTTTGACCAGATTTTATAAAAGATCGTGGAAAAACAAAGCCCGGTTCTGTTTTGATAAAAACATAAGGTATTGACATCGCCATAAGGGATTACCAAGTAGGGAGAACCTACTCATGGTGCATTGTTTCGGGCTTGGAATAATTCACTCTCAGTATATGATGGAATTCAATGAAACGTTCTGCCAAAGAATTAATAGCCTTTTAATAGTTATTTATTTCGTACCGTAAGGGATTTGATGAGACAATCAAATGGCTTTCTTTTCTTTTAGAAATTTTTAAAATCATTAAACTGTTCGACGCTTTCTATGGCAAAATTAGATTGTCTTTGTAATAGAACATACTGTATGAGACGCGAGGGAGCAATGCACTTTAAACATTAAAAACACAATAGAGCGTAAAAAAATGATTAAAACACCATTTTTTCGTATAGAATATTTTCGCGTTGAGAGAGAATTTATTATTTTGTTTTTAATCGTCGATGTTAATGGTAAATCCAGTTTTGGAGATTTATGAAATGATTTTTTACCTTTGTAATCAGATGTATCTAAATAAAGGACTTTGTTAAATCGCTAGGCTAACAATGAATTACTCAATTTCAATTTAATTCTTCAAGTTGGATTATGTTAAGGTAAAACGCTTTGCTTTCATATACGAGTTCCTACTCAGTTGGTGGACATTTTTATGTTTTGGGATCTCCAGAAGAATATAGTCTTTTTTATTTTTATTTTTATTCAAGAGTATAAAGTCGATTTTTGTGACCAATACACGTTTAAAAATTAATGTTTTCATAGGGTGTATAATAACTAACCTGTCAAATTTTTGGAAATGATTTTTGATATCCAAATAAAGAGAAAAGTTCCTATAATATGTCAAATTTGATTAGTTTTCCTTCTGTCTTTCTATTTCTAAAACAAGACAGAACTCCAAAACTAATTGAAATATTATACAAAAATTTGCACAATGTTTTACACTATTAGTTTGCGGTGTACCAAAAATCTGATAATTATTCACTTAAACGTTTCAAAATGGCGTTTCAAATATCTTGAAACTCGGCGTTTCAAATATCTTGAAACTCGTTGTTTTTAAACATTTTACAATATACAAAATATTACGCCCTTTTAATGGTGACAAATGATATCTTTATTTTGTTGTATGTGAAGGTTATGTTGGTACAAAAAAAGTTTTTTAAACGGATTCTTGGTAATTTACTAGAACACACACAAATTTATCTTGACTTGTCAACTTTTAAAACAGTTATTAAGTTGACAGTTGCCAAGAAAAACTCTTGTGTGTTCTAGTGAATTAGCAAGAATTAGTTTTCTTTAAAGTATTATAAATACACTAAGTCACATATTATTATTTGTTATCAATTTTCGGTATAGAGACAACGATTGTACAATACAACTTATTGTGGGAATCGTTCAGTAGACCCCATTCGGTATCGGACTTTCTTCTTCTTGTTATCAGTAGCTTAAGACACCATTTGTACATTAATTGTGAAAATAAATAATTTATCATTATTTTTGTGGTAACGTTTTGAAAATCTTCAAACAATGGACAAAAAGGTGTGGAAAATAAGGTTTAATCTTAACATATTACGTCTGCGGACAAAAAGGTGAGGAAAATAAGGTTCAATCTTAACAGAATACGTCTGCGGACAAAAAGGTGAGGAAAATAAGGTTCAATCTTAACGAAGTACGTCTGCGGACAAAAAGGTGAGGAAAATAAGGTTCAATCTTAACATAACACGTCTGCGGACAAAAAGGTGGGGAAAATAAGTTTCAATCTTAACGAAGTACGTCTGCGGATAAAAAGGTGGGGAAAATAAGGTTCAATTTAAACATAACACGTCTGCGGACAAAAAGGTGGGGAAAATAAGTTTCAATCTTAACGAAGTACGTCTGCGGATAAAAAGGTGAGGAAAATAAGGTTCAATCTTAACATAATACGTTTGATTTTTACAACATTTAATAACGAATAATTCTACTCCCTTGATATTTTATATTTTATTACAATGTAGAGTTATTTTACAAAAACTAGGAAAATTCCCGTTTTTAACCATTTTTTTCTATTTTAAAAAAGTGTTTCCCCAACACACTAGGTTACCGGATAGTCACCACCACCCAGTTTCACGGAAAAAAAAAAAAAAAAAAACATTTTCTCGAAAATTTTACCAAAACACGATTACATTGTTCAAAGATATCGGGACTATCATGAAGCTTGTACTGCATATGTTATGTAATAATTCCCGAGTTCATTGTGACAATAAATTGTCCAAAACAAATCAATACACTGTTTGTCGTAATTCCAAGGACAGGTTCGCCCACAACAAGTTGATTGCTTCTAGGAGTGTTCCATCTTTATCTCGCTTTCCTCCATTTTGATAAATTCGTAACCAATGCTGTATTTTATTCATAATAACGTTGAGATTTTAATGGGAATTTAATGTTTTCCTATCAAAAGTTTAAAGCTTGTGACAGTCGTCATCAGAGTTCAGGACCACCGTAGTAGTCTTGGAGTTTGATTAAATGTTATGGTTTAATAAAATTAAAGATTGAGGCGTGGTTAATATTTCTTACAGATTGAGTTTCTTAACCTTTCTAGGGTTATTTTACAACTTTTCAAAATATGTAAATTTGAAATTTTGAAATTGAAACTTTGATCCTAATTAATTTTACTAAAGCAAAACAAAAACCAAACAAATTCGGAAGATTGCCTGATATCCGAAATTTATCTGTTGTCTGACCGATTTAATACATTTGCTAATATATTTCCTGTTTTGTCTTTATAATACAAAACACAACTTTTTAAAAAGAAAGGTTTTGTTTTTCTCACATACGTAGTGTAGGAATGTTATTTAATGGACCAAACCAAATGAAGTTGAGTTGAGGTTAACAAAAATTCATTTTGAGGACACCCGAGACAAAGAATTTACGGAATAATATCTGATAAAAAGTAAATATCCTTTTAAGCGAAAATAAAAATTCTTTTTTAAATACCTTCTTTTTCAAGGTACATCATTTTTTTTCAGCAAAAAATGAACAAAAGCTGAAATCTCTATAATTTGAATTTCCTGCCAAAATGTATTTAAAAATTTCCCCAAAATTTATCTACAATTTAAAAGAAAAATTCTTGGCTCTAAAGTTTATTGTCGAATTTTGTTTATTGTACAAATCGGGGACAAACAAAACCTATTGATTGCCATATTCTACAAAATGCCCGTTTAGGCGGTTGCCTTTAAAAGACGCTCATCTCAAAATACAATTTAAAGATTTCAATCAAACTTTAGTGACATGTAGGCCTATTCTATAATGACTCAAACAAAATATCTGCCTCAATTAATAAAAATATTACTGATTATTAAATAAATTTAAAATCATCAACATGTTGCATAACCACCATCTACTTCAATTTGGTTTTTCAGTTTGATTGGTGAACCTAATTAACTTGTCAATACAGTTTGAATCATACGCCCTCACATTTCAAAAAAAATTATCAATAACAATCATTTAGATCGCTTTTGATATGTTGGGCCTTTTAAGACTGTGTCATTGTTTCATTTCCGCTCAACCAAACCTTTTGATGAAATAATGACGTATAGTTAATTTGTTTGATGACGTATAGTTAATTAATAGTTTGATGATCAGCAAAATCAGTTCAATGGTTTTAAAATGGTGGCCAGTTCAAATAATATTTTCACTTATTTTATCAACATGAAAGTAGTTAAGTTACGGTCAACGATCTACGATGAAGTTACAGGAATATTTTAATCGAAATTGTAATTTTGAACTATAACCTTACATAGTTAAAATGAGATTTGTATAATGTTGTTAAGTCTACTTTAAATTTGTAATAAAGTTTTAGTTTAGGAATATGTGTAATATTTATTATAAAATCATGTCAGAGATTTGGCTGCGTACGATTATATAGTTAGAGTATTTAGTAGAAAATACAATTAATACTTATTTATTGTAAATATATTCCTAGGGACCAATATTTGTAACATTTTGTGTCCCACCACGTCAACGATCTGAGCTACGAATTTTAGTTTTATTACATCTTTAGACTTTTTCTATATCTACAATATGCAATAATTAATTTTAATTTATAATATGACTGTATTTGTTTGGTAGTATTCATTTCAGTTGTTCACAATTTTGAATCGGTATAGCAGCAGTTTTTATTAAACAATTTAGACTCATTTATTGGTCAGACTAGTATTAAATTATAAATAGAATTTGAGTAATCTTAACCCATCTCTCAATTCAATCTTATATAATGTTTTCAGAACGGTTAGTACAGCACCAGTGCCACATAGTCTGGGAGATTCTTCACCCAAGACTTTCTTTACAGTATTGTATTATTACAAAGTACAAAGATCGATTAGTCTGCACTGTGATAGACACTTCCCTCAAGTCTCTCACAATGTTTCTCAGAAGTCACTTATAAACAAAATTTTTGGATATTTGATAATATCATAAAGAATATATAATTAAGTGTATATTTTACTCATATGATTGTAAAAGCAGTACTGTTAAATGATGAAATGAAATGATCTTTATCAACTTTATACAATATATATTTCTGCGAAGACTGTTTCATGGTTCTGCACTCCCTTCTCCTCGACTCTCTTTCTTTGATCCTCATCGTTTTGGTCGTGATGCTGCTCAGGTGTAATATAATAATTTGGTTAGGCGTAACACCAGGAGCTGGACGCTGGAGGGCTTGCCCCTCCTCCGAGCATTCCTCGAGCCATGGGGGAGGAGAGGAGGGGGATCTGATCACGTACACAGAGATTGTCGTAATCATCCTCGAACCAAAGTCAAATTATTACATTTTTATCCTTGTCCAGTTATTACCAAATATGTAATAACCATTGTTATTAGAATTGTAACAGTGTTCGTCTGATGTGAAATTAATATTAAATCATTTCCCGTAAAACTCTCTTTTCTTTATAATACAGTTTCCAAGAATATAACAAGGGTCTTAGTTTCCTTATTACATTTCACAGATTAGTACTATTCTTCTCTTGAATATGTGATTATATTACATGTCGTCATAGAATGCTGGTTCTAACAGATGTACGCCGTGTTGTGAAGTTATTCCAATTTTTAAGGTTGTTTTCTTAATTTCTGCAACTAAAATACCTACTGTAAATTTGTAACACTCATATTGTTTGTTTTAATAAGTTTTGTTACTACGACATGGTCACAAACCTAAATGCTGAAAGGTTATCTCCATACTGGATGCTGTGTTTACTACATAAACATTGTGTTTATACAGACGATATAATGTTATTAGAGAATTTATAGTGCGAAATTTTTTAAGATTTAATATTCCTTATGGAAACAGAACACCCTAGATGAATTAATCACAGATTCTACCAATAGAAATCAAGTTGACTGGCAACATCTTGGTACTTCCTCAGCTTTATCTTACAATGTAATAGAATTTACAAAATGTAACGTCCAGAAGTTGTTCGCTTGGGCCATGAAGGAAATGTTAAATTGTATTAGTACAAAACAAGGAGTTTTATCCAGTAGCATATACGTACTTATTTAAAACAGTTTTGCACAGATTTTCTGAACCTATAGAACTATTTATATCACTACTTTCTTGACCTCGGCTAGGATACATATACAGTCTCTGGTCGCTTCGCTCGCGTCATGTCACGCCCCTTACGAGCTCGAAGCTGTACAACCCTCAGGGGCTCTCTATATTAAGTACGAACGTGGGAATCCCAAGCTTGATATATTTCCTTGGTGTCCCACACATCTCCATTTTATGAAAGTCCGTTTACGGATTTTGATTAACTTTTGCTCAAATGCGACCCATAAAGTTCTATACAAAAGACCAACTTATAATTTGACATGTCTTCAAAAATACCGTTTACGGACTACTCGATTAAAATTTTAAAATAAATCATGGAATAAATTATTATTTTTTTTTTAAAATTATTTATTCCCAAAGGTTTATTTTATGTACTCCTTAGCACATTGGTTTGTACAACAGCTTTGGTATGTTTTTAATATATCAAAACATAAGTTACTTCTATTGTTTTCTTTACGGTTATATGAAAAAGTTAATGCAACACCTGGGCATTAACCAGGTGTTGGTTTTTATTTGTATATAAATCTTTTTCCAAGTAAAATTACATATTTCTCTTAGAACGCCAGTCTAGCATTATTGCTTATATTCTACGGTCTTTTTTAAAAACTTTTTAAAATCTGTAAAGAGGGTTGAAAACTATAAGTAACAAACCCTGTAAATCTATAACGATTTCACAGATTATCACTTTTTTTTTTCACTAAATCGTGACAAAGTTGGATTTTTAATGAGTCAAACGTTCCGATTGACCAAATATATAAAATACACAAAATCAAAAGGAAAATTAACAATCAGTTGTCTGTTTGAAAAAATAACTGATTTCAACAGTAATTTAATAACACTTAACCGATTCATTGGATTACCTTCTTGGAATAAACTTGTATTATCTCTACATAATTATATAAAACGTTATTGTTTGAGTGTAAGTTATACGTGTTTGAGTTCAGCGATAATACGAAAATCAGACATTTTGACATGTTTTACTCATTTCTTAAAAAATTTCAATAACAAGATGTATTTTGTCAATGACAAAGTTTCTACTAGAAGTTGATTTGAACCCTAATTGGAACTGAAAGTTTGTTTGAAATCGGTTTACTAGTTTCCGAGTTACAACTATTACAGATTTTTCAACATACTGTATGTTGTAGGCCTACATTTTAAAAACATTTTCAGTGACTTTTTTTTTTAAGTGACTGGTATATATTTTAACCGCTAACTCTAACTGAATACTTTTTTACTTGGTTTTTTAAAAAGCAGTTTCAAGATTGTATAATTTTTTACTAGCGATTAAAGATAATAACTACTCCCGTATGTTTTTGACATTTCAGCCACAACATATATTTTATCAATGACAAAGTTGATAGGCTATATAATTAAAATGTGTGTTAAAATTGAAAGAGTCGTTAAAATAATACAGTTATCAATATTATAGGTGTTGTGGAACTACACTACTTGAGTTGTAGCCTGAGTCCTTAATATACTTAATCTGTTGGATTGGTGAGGGGAAAGTAAAGTTCGGTTTATAGGCTATGCTTTGCTCTTTTTTGTTTTAGAGCTCATTAGAGGAAATTAATTTTTTACGAATCAAGTAGTCATTAAAAATCCAACAAATCAACAAAAAATAGAAATGAAAAAGATACCAGTCATCCACGATATTGATGTAATAAAGTGAATAGTAAATAAATTATTCTATTTAACGGAATGATAATTGTCTACACTTAAGTTTTTATTTGATAAAATGTTTAAAAATGCATATACATTTTAACGTAGAACGTACGTGGGTTTAACAAAATTAGGATTCCGGTGAAAAAAAACAAAAAAAACAGATAAATATAACATTCAAAATTCAGACGTCCTAAAAAGAAAACCAGATAACTAGATAAATAATTACATGAAAGCGATTTACTTGAACATTAATTTAGCTAAAAAGGTTAAATCACACGTCGACTGTAGTTGGTTTTGGGTAAATCGTAATTTTGAGTATTGGTAAGGTAGCTACCATATTTTTAGCTGTCGAGGAAAGTTTTTAGATGTCCGCATATATTAAATTTAACCAAAATGTGTGAGCACTGTACAGACA
The DNA here is from genome assembly GCA_963513935.1 of Aphrophora alni. Taxonomy (NCBI): domain Eukaryota; kingdom Metazoa; phylum Arthropoda; class Insecta; order Hemiptera; family Aphrophoridae; genus Aphrophora; species Aphrophora alni. Next base: position 63,971,845 of record OY740773.1, on the reverse strand, counting down.
TCAGATAGACATCATTATAAAAACCACTTTTTGAGGTCAATGTTATTTCCGTAAAAAAGTCGACATCGATTTTTTGACTCTTCACTTAACTGATTATGTGTTTTGTTTTCCTTCTCTAACGGCGAAAAACCCTCTCATTAATCATCGCCTTGTACAAAAAGAATAAAATAAAGATCCCTAGCTCTTAAATACTCTAATAGTGTCAGGATTGGAAGAGTTGATCGAGAGAGATCTGATAGGAAAAATGATAAAGAAGGATCTAACCTAACCCAAAACTATGTGAAGAAAGGTGTAGATCCAACTAAGTCCTCAGGACCTCCACTCCCACTCACTACGAGTGATGCCTGAGAGTAATAATCATATACTACATAATATTGTATCGTAAAGAGTACAGTGCTAACTTACAAACTAATCTTGATTCAATCTCATGAATTTTAACAAATTCAATAAATACACTCCACATCCGGTATTTAGAGAACCAGTATGGTTGGAGGACCAGAAGTGTTATCATATTAAGTGTAAAGATAGCAAAGAGAATGTAGCAAACTTTTTTGTTCTTATCCATAGATCTGCTTTCCTCGCCTCTAGTTTGTAATTTTCTTGCAGGATGTGATAATTGCTGAACTAATTTCTTCAATGATTAGTCGCCAACGGTTGTCTGTATATTTCAAAATGGTAGATTCTTCACATTTCTTGGTAATTTATTCGAACGTTTGTCATCATTTGTGTATGGAAAGGCATCCGGGTTACAGCTTGAAGTCAAATCAACGAAGATTATATACAATCATAATGTTGTGTATTAATTTTTATAACACAGATTAGTAAAATTATACAAAGTTCAGAATAGATCATATAAGCCAACTCCTTTCTCACTGCACATATTTTCTTATTAATGAATGACGTTTTAATAAGACAAAAATCAACGACTTTAATTTAAAAAGATAAAAATTATATCTTTGAAAATCACAATCACACTTATGTTTTTTAGTTCATTTTTCTCTGAAACTAGGTAAACACTAACGAGCCTGAAAAATTAATCAAAACACAACACAATTTTAAATAAATATTACAATAAGTAATATAAAATTGTGTTTTACACAGACTCTTTACCGATCGGTTTTGCAATAGTCTTCAGATCTGATTGATATGCAGCATCCAATGAATACCGCCAGTTACAATAAATAGCTAAATAGAACTTAACCAACTTAGAAAAAAAATAACTTGTCTATTAAGCTGTAATTTATTTATTTATTTTTTAACGGAAAATTTTAGTAAAGGCACATCATCTACAATTTGATTTGTATTAAATACAACATTTTGATTAGTAAATAAATATTGAGCTTGACTTGTGAGATAATATTAGATTTAAAAAAAAAAACTCGCACACAAGATCTCACAAAAATTACGTTTATTTAAGAAACGCGTTTCAACGACAAACTGGCCGTCCTCAGTGATACATGAGCTACAATAACAAAACTATAACTAAACTCAAATTGGTTATTGGTCGTTGAAACGCGTTTGATTAAAAACGTATTTTTTGAGATCTTGTGTTCAAGTTTTTTATTTATTTATTTATTTTTTATCTATGTTGATTAGTGTGTAGTAGGCCTATTATTTTTAAACAAAGTCTATTTGTTTCATAAGTATTATTTTACACGTAATCATTGATCGACACAGTAATTTATCTCCAAAACAGATACATTATGCAAGTTTGTATCTAGAGACAGCTGGACAAACAAGTAAATAAGTAGGAAAACAGACAGACAGAAAAAAAACTCGTTCGATTTAGAAATAAGATTTATTTAACACGCGTATTAAAGAATAATTCACTAACCCACACAAAGTTGTATGTGTGTAAAGAAAACATGTTATTCATGAAATACCTTACATCCTCAGAAGACATCAACGCTGGTGTAGAAACGAATGCGATAGAGTTTTAAAACTTATGTATTCACTATGTAATAAAATGTAGGTGGTTCGACAATGGTTATAAGAATTATATTTTACATTGTTAAAAAGTATCTAGTTTTGCATTTCATTTTACTATGTCTCGTAGTCGTAGTATAGAAAAAGTATTGCATTTGAAATGTAGGAAGAGATGTCAGTTGCACAAGCCCTAAAAACTTGTAAGAGACTATTTTAACCAAATCGTAATTTTGTGTTTAGTTGTTATGGAATATTTATATATTCCCAATAAGGATAAATACATTCCTAGACTGACTCATAAAAAGATAACATCACTACTAACATTTCTTTCCATTACAATATCCAATTTATTTGATTTTATTATTATCCTAAAACATGACCTTGAAAAAATAGACACCTTTTTCTATTATAAATTTCAAATGTCAATTTTTTAAAAATTATTTCATAAAAATGTTGATTTGATACTATGAAGTCAACAACTGATATTAAGCTTAAATAACACCACCAAAAATTAGACGATTTATGATAAACTAAATATTCAAATGTTCATGTTAAGTTAAAAATGTAAGAAATTTCTTAACCATCTACGTTAAAGCAGATCTCAAATTGGAACTACATCCAAGATATTGTAATTTAACATGTTATAAATTCATTAACATTCATTTAACATGTCATTAATAATTTTATAAATGTTAAGATCTTGAGATTATTTAGAGTTTCTAAGTCAAAATTCAAAAAAACATTTAAACCCGTAAAATGTATTTTGGGATTAATAATAAAGAAAGAATGAAAAAGTAATTACAATTTATGAATAGGTCCTAGTAAAAATAAAAATTTCAAAATTAACATATATAAATTTTTTTATGGAAAAACCCCAAATGATTATGTAATTACTACCTCCCCCCTTTCCAAGTTTTAAAGATATATTGTTTAATAATTTTGTTTCTTAGTTATAAAACTACAACCATGAGCAAGGAATGTAAACCTCCTGTTCCAAAGTACATCCACTTTCCTTGTAAATATTGAACAAATGAATATGAACAGACTCTAACTAAAGAAGCTAGAGTTTTACATTTTCGGCCACTTTACCTCCACCCCAGTTAAACTTTTGGAAGGCATATCAAAAATTTTAAATGATAACCCTTCCTTTAACAATTTATTTTTTTCTCGAAAAAAAACATTTAAGTGGAAAAGGCTTATTGACTGAGAAGGGAGTAAGGTCCAAATGGAATTTTAAGAAAATAAAATTTGACGTATAGCATCTCGCTGAAAAGCTCATTTAACGTAGAAAGCAATACTGATAAATATATTTCGTTTAGTTAAGCCGATTTTAATTGTCGCCTTATAAAACTAAATTGACGCTACTAGCTCAAGACTTAGTTAATGGGATATGGGTAACCATTTAAAGCCCCCCTCCCTCAAAAACCCCAATTTAGTTTTTTTGTCTTCAAAAATTTTACGTAATTGAATTATTTGTTTTCCCCTTTTTTAAAGGCGAAAAATCTCTCGGTTATCCATCGCCTTATAAAAAAATAAAAAAATAACATAAAATAAAGACTCCTAGTCTTGGAATACTGTAATAACGTCAGGGTCGGAAAAGAACAAGAATTGGTCAAGACTGTCCTGATAGGGAAGATGAATGAAATGATCTAACCAAAGATTACATGAAAAAGGTGTAAATCCCGCTAGGTCACTCGGGAATGGTGCGCTCCTACTCACTATAGTGAGCCCCGAGGATAGCATTATTTGTAGTCTTTCGTTCAGTATTTGGAAGAAAACGGGAATTTTTAGAATATCTTATGCATGAATTTTAACGAACACATACACTTCGTCTGGAGTTCTTAACACCCCAAAATATCGTCCCCGATTGAACTACCTTGACTACTTGTATTACTTTTACAACTTAACTCCTAAATTAACAAATCTATAATAGCCTACACAGTTTGTCCAAACAGTCATGTTAGAAGATATTAAGTCTGAAGTAGACGTAAAAATAATGTGAGTGAAGCGCACATTAAAGACCAGATGTTCACAGCGCCTCGCGAAGCTTTGAATACCTTACCGATTGTGTGGAAGATGTAATTTTAATTAAATAAGCTCTAGCTAAGTGTCCATTGCCCCTACTTTCTTACAGTAGTCAAGCTGTCCTTTCATTGGTCGTATTTCATAATGTAGAAATTGAAGCGTCCTTCAAAAATTCCAATCCTTTTGTTTAGCCAGCTCGTATGAAACTTTTGTCTACACAGGTGTTCCTTCCCCCCTCCCTCCTGTGTTCGCTCTCTCACACAATCTCTCTCTCTCTTAATTCATCTCGCCTTCTCCTATTTTATACTGAGAATCGCTTCTCCTTATTTTTCTCTTCTTGATTATTCTTTTTGTTGCCGTTTTAATTTCGTCGTTGACTCTTTTTGTTTGCGTCTGTAGACTCTTCTTTGTGCGCATTCTTTCCATCGTAAATGACGCTTTGTTTTTTTTCTCTCTCAATAGATTCTTAGCGAGCAGGCTGTCAAATTTCGCACGAGATCGGCAACTAACTATTGTGTCTGGAATGAACAGAGTACAATCCTATACACTTCTACTGTCAAAGAGACAAAACTGTTTGACGTTCTATGGTTTTATGGTGTTAATTATCATTCGGAAAACGAGTTCCAAGTTCGTCCAATGCTTTCTGGATACCTTAATGGGGTATACAGTAATAAGAAGAAATCCATGCAAACTAGTTGGTATCTCCCAGAAGGTGAGATCATTATGTTTTACACGAAGTAGAACGAGAAGATCTATTTAGAAATCGTAAAAACAGCTGTTAAGTGAACTCATGTTGGGAATCTCCCTCTCATATGAGACAAAACTAACAGGTTTGTAACATACTATAATGTGATATTCGTAATATTGTCAATATTATTCGCCTTATTTTTGTAGGTTTTCAAAAGTCGTAAAATCGTTTTTCTTGTACAACCTGTCAAAATCATAATACTACCAACGGAAATGTTTTAAGGATTCCAATGGCAACGTATTGTACTTGAAATATCTGAAAATTTTCTATCCAGGAAAGTTCTAGAACGTTGTGTATGGTAAAAACTTCTATCTTTATCTAAAAGTAGAAGGGAAAAGAAAAGCAAATTTGGCTTGTACTTGTTTTGTCGAAAAGGCCGCGATGGTTTCTAGACATTTACCTATTTAACGAAACCTAACCTAACTTCACTAGAAATATGCAACATTTGTGAACACACACTTTTCCACAACAAACACTATTTAAAAAACTAGACGACACTCTTCCTATCTTAACGCTATTAGAGGGCTGGGGGTCTTTGTATTGTATTTTTTCTTCTTCTTATTTTATAAAGCGATAATGACAGTGAGGTTTTCGCCCTTATTAAACAACAAGAAAAAATGTACATGTGACACCAAACTACAAAAAGCGAGGTTCTTGTTATTTAACCTCACAACTGACTGCATGGAAACGTCATATTTTTCAAATAAAACACTTGTTGTAGAAAATTTATAGTTTTATTACATTTTGTGATTAACAAAATTATTTTATAAATAATAAACAAAATTTGTATAATGTGTTCTTTGGAATCCGTGTTTCGTCCGTGGGTATGTCTTTTAAACTGTGACTCCCCGAAATTAATGGGACCCTAAATAAGCTAGAAATATCAGTGTATTTCGTGCATTATGAACGTCTTCAAAGTATGATTAGCCTAGTACAGTTTAGTCCATTATTGGTGACATGAAATGAAGAGATTTGAAAAGAAAGCTTTTATCCGTGACTTTGTAAAGCATGTAAGATTACTCTTATTATGTCATATTTATACTTAGTATAGAAAAAATTATGTGATGAGTTAACAAACATTTGTTTTAAAATTTTGTGCAGTTTTGATGATAAATTCGATTTTAGGTCACTAAGGAAAAAAGCTTGTATTTTAATGATGTGTCATTACAGTCCTCTACAGTCCAAACGACGGGACCGATGGTGATCAAATTTAGTATAAGGGCTTATTTTGACCATATATCGAGGATGTTTATTCACTTTCATTTTTTTCGGTTGTTGCAAGTTGTCTTAAAGACAAAATTACTATCAAAATGGAGTTTTACGATTTTTGATCTTTTTTGACGCAAAAAATGGACTGGCTGGGTTTTTATCGAAAATTTCGGGTTTGGGATTTGTAAAGAACCAAACAATCGGCCATAATATTGGTGGAATGTTAAAATGAATACTCCAAGTCAGTTTGCCAAATTTCAACTAAAAGAAAATTACCATTCATGAATTGGGGGAAGGGGGCAAGAAAACTAAAATTAACTGTGACCCACTCCCCGTCATCGTCGTTGTTAAAAATTCGAATTTAACGTAAAACTACTTAAGCCTTACATATATTTGTTGCACAAGCTTACGCTCTATTTAAATATACACCATTTTATCTCTCATAAGAAATCTTAGTAATAAAGAAATTTACATTTAGTGTTACACATGTAAGTAGTATTAGAGACATAAATGGGTAGATGGCATCGATTATTTAATATGTTTTATCAATGGGTGTGGGAGAAACATAGCCTAATATATTGACCGTTTATTTTGTGAAAACGCCACCAAAGTTAGTTTGATGTAAAAAATGTATATACTTTTCTGTTTTAGAAATAATGTATTACGAAAGGACTGACTATTTTGTGTGATAAAGAAAAGACTGATATTTACAAGTGTTTAATAAGAAGTTCGTAATATATTGTTAGGTCTGATTTTGAAAAATTGCCAATTTTGTTTGTTTGCGTTTTTTTTACCTATAATTTCCTCACTGACATTTCGCTGCCAATACGTTGTGTTTGGGTTCGTAGTAAAATAGTATATTTCATCATTTGGACCAAAAGTGAAGCTCTTAGATAGAAGCTCAAGTTTAACGGCGGAGCCGAGGCCGGAAAATGAACGAGGATCGAAAAGCTTCTTTTGGTTCAAATGATGAACTATATTTTCGTTACACTGCAAATAATAAAAGAAACCAATTTCACAAAAACTAAAATGTTATAACCTATTTACCTTCAAAGCGATGGTAACAACTGTTTTAACGGTTATTTACAATCGAGAGTATCGGTTGTTTTTATAGGTGCTTTACAATCGTTAATTAATTCGTATAAACTATGTAACGTTCTTAGGTCCTAAGACTAAAAAGAACAACTTTAGCTGTATTGAAAACAGCTGTTTTTGAAGAAGTATGACGAAATAGTCGTTAGAGCCGATATTGAATAAATATTCATTTTGAGGTATAAACAAAATAGTAATAAATAATAAATATTGGCTTCACATAGTAAATACGTCTATACATATAGAATTTGATGAATCGTTTCCCTCTAGAGACAACGGACATCATTCCAGAAACCACTTTTTTGGGCTGAGCAGACTTCAAAAAATATATATTCGTTACAGCTCGTCCTTGACTTTTTTACCTGCCTACATAAACAATATATGTGTGCGAAAGTAATACTGGTTCAAGAAGTAATCAATTCCCACGTTTATGCAATTTTAATTAATATCTCGCCGTCTAATTTTGAGATGGATCTTTCTGGTATCCGTAGATTATAATTTTTTTTATTTATATTGTTGTACTCGCCATTTTTGAATACTCTGGGTTCAAATGTTCGAATTTTTAGGTTCAAATAGGGGGAGTTCGTATATTTGTCTTATTAGGTTATTTTTAATTTTGTATATAGGGTGTCGAAATTTATATTAACTAACTTTAGCACTAAAATACACCTTAAAATTGAATTTACTGAAATTTCTTACGTTATTGCAATTACTGTATGGAGCGAAAGAGTAAAGATTTGAATTTTTGAACGTTACTGACGGGTACTTCGACATTTTAATTTTCATGTTTTTCTTTTACTTTTTCTTTACACGATTTTTGAGAGGGGGACCGAGGGCGTAATTTTTAAAATGCAATGGTCATAAAAACATATTGGTTTTCTGTACAGCATACTTCTTTTTGCGTTGGAAATGTAAATAGTCCCACGACTGAACAAGTTAAACAAAAGTTATAAAAATTGATTTAAATTTAAGTAAAGGTTTTTTAAATATTTTGGTCTGATTAAACATTTCCGCAGAAGCAAGTTCAAATTTATTTCTCATTTAAAATGTTTGTCTAAGCACCTGCGCCCTTGTCTCTTGTGCTGTTGTTTTAAAAAACCTCTCGGTCATTATCACCCTTTATAAATAAGGAAGTAAAGACCCCTAGACCTCGAATACTCTAATAGTGTCAGGGTCGAAAAAACAAAAGTTGGTCAAACGAGACCTGATAGGAAATATTAGAGAGAGGTATCTATCTACACAAGACTACATGAAATGAGGTATAGATACAGCTAGGTTCCCTCGGGATTGTCAAGCTCGTACTCACTAAAATGAGCCCCTGAGGGTACTGTCTTTTCTAGAAACCTTGCATTACTGGTTTTAGTTTTCCCCATTTTATAACGGGGGAAAACATCTTATAAGTCGTTCGGCCTAGTTACAAAGAACCTTATTCCTAAATTTCATCGCGATTGGTAGACGCGTTTGACAGTAAGCGCGTAACAGACACGTAATAGAAACCTCATTTTTCACTTAATTTAAAGTTATAAATAAATATTGAACTTCGTTTTTGGGATGGTATAAAGTTAAAATTAATTTTGAATACAATTTCTCACAAAGAATAGCCTACGTTTATTAACTAAAGTTAAAACTTAGCTGTAGTTTGGTTAAGTAAGAAAATGACTAAATTTGTTAATTCATTTTGAATCGTAACTTAATACTTTAAATACATAAATTGTGTAAAACACTACCTCTCTTCCATGTATACATACAGTATATATTCACTGCCATCTCCCCCAAAACTGCCTGTCATACTAAAAGGTAAAGCCGTAGTTTTCTTCATTACCAAATCAACTTTTGAAATTGAAGACGCGAAACATGTTTTTTGTGCTTAATTTCTTGTTGCACTGGGTTGATCCATAGATCAAGATATAAGTTATTTTGTATATACTAAGGTGCATTAACAAAAACCCCCGTAAAACCTAATTTGCCAGTTAACTTAACTAAGAGAAAAGTTATTGTAATATGCGATTTATTGTAAGAAATGTAAGTTCTTAGACGATCTTAATTAGATTGATAGGAATAATTTTTAAAAACTTTTAAAATTAAATATTTCGAAATATATTTATGACACATTTATGGCTTAGCTTGTTTTCATCGTAAATCGTAATTGAAATCGAGTTTTTAATTACTGTTGTCAGGATTCATTTTAGTTTTTAACCAATTATCCCTGAACCGTTATTTTTTTTTTTCTTGCAAATATGTACACTGTTTTGGAACTTTTAATGAAATTGGTAAAGCTGAATTTGAGAAATTAATTTTTTTATAACGGCGTTGTTATTTTTTAGTTTTTTACTGATTTTTTTTATGGAATTGAGTCAAATACATGTATTCAGGACTATAGAAGTGAGATTGTAGCAAAATTAGGTTTTATAGACAATTTTGAGAAGATCGGAATTTTGCGTAGTTATCAAAAAAAATTAAAAGCAAAAATAAATATTTGGAATTATGGTCACAAATCAAATTGTATCAACAGACATACATCTATTTGTTGACGCAACTCATAACTTTCTCTGTACTACGTATAACTAAGAAAATAAAAACAATACAATATCTGACCCACATGTTGCTTAATAACAGTTACTTACCAAGATGTATTCATAGAACAAATAAAAATGTTACATTGTACAGTCATAGACGGAATGAAATATGAATTGGCCTCCATTGCTGCTTCTTGACCTGAATCACAGAAATACTTTGCAGTTATTACTTGTAATGTCATAATATTAATGGAGCTTCTTCCACTACTGGCCTCCTTTTTATATAATTTAAAAATCCATCCTATTATTAATTAGTTTCTTGACTTAGTTCACTGCTTATTACTTGAAGTGGAGTTAAATATTTTTATTTAAATGTGAGAAAAAATAGGTGTTATTAATATAGGTTAATTGGACATTTGCCATCATTTGTTTGTCATCAAAAAGTAATACATGAAGTTTCGAGAGTACTAATCAACTCTCGTTATCAAACGTAAAATCTTGAGCATTAAAGATAAAATCACCAACATAGCCTGGTAGCCTAGGACCATGTTGGAAACTAAAACTAAATCTATAATCTAAGAAAAGAACTCAAGCCTAAAACTAGGCCTGAGCATCTCTCTCTCTCTCTCTCTCTCTCTCTCTCTCCCCCCCCCCTCTCTCTCTCTCTCTCTCTCTCTCTCTCTCTCTCTCTCTCTCTCTCTCTCTCTCTCTCTCTCTCTCTCTCTCTCTCTCTCTCTCTCTCTCTCTCTCTCTCTATCTCTTTCTCTCTCTCTCTCTCTCTCTCTCTCTCTCTCTCTCTCTCTCTCTCTCTCTCTCTCTCTCTCTCTCTCTCTCTCTCTCTCTCTCTCTCTCTCTCTCTCTCTCTCTCTCTCTCTCTCTCTCTCTCTCTCTCTCTCTCTCTCTCTCTCTCTCTCTCTCTCTCTCTCTCTCTCTCTCTCTCTCTCTCTCTCTCATTTTGAACTAAAAAAAAAGGATATTTTTGCTATTATTGATGACAGGTGTATAGGTTAGATTAGGTTAGGTGTTTTTATTTACTAGTGTTTAAAATGTTCCCTCCGCCCTTTCTCACCTCTTTCCAAATTTATAGATTTTTTTTAATGTTTTACGTTCAGAAGATAAAATCTATACAGTATTAGTAGATATCGAGATATACCACATTTACAGCTCATTCTGTTCTACTGCTTTTCATGCTTCTCTCTTACTTTATTAGTCTAGTTGTATAACCGTCAACAAATTTTGATATAACTGTGTATTTCCTAAATTATCGATATTCTCAACAATTATTTGACAACAAGAATCAGATCCTTAACGGCGAACAAACTTCTTTCATCCTAATTTTTTCTCCTTCATCTTTCTGCCGTTAACACAACAGCTCACTGTGGGCTCTTCCTCGGGTAATGTATTAACAGCAAATCGAGCTCCTGTCGCCATAATTTTAGCCTTGTTACCAGTATTTACTACAAAGTGTAGCGTTTACTCTCTCATGAAGCTGGATCAACAACGATAGGTTTCAAGGTTGGGAGATCTAACCCAGAATGTTTTGCACAATCCGCGAAAACTCTAGCCTACCAACCTGCCTATCTGTCTTTCTTTGCTTCGTCATTACACTATTTCTTGATGCGTTTCTATTAGATCTCATCTTCATATGCAAATCCTGTATAAGTTATACTATGCAACACGTTAGGGTTGCTGTGGGACAAATTAATTAATGAAATACGAGGATTAGACTAACCTGACGTAGGGTTGAGGTAAAGTTAACACCAATACCCAATGATTTCTTAATTTCCTTAACCTCGTCTGACCAAACACCACTCTAGGTAACCAGATCTTAATAAGTTCATTATAATTAATTAATTTGGTGGGTTTACATTGTAATTAAGGTCTAAGGAGACCTCTCGAAATATAAATATAATTATTGCGTCTAACATACAGCATCCTCAAGGTAAGAATGTATCTGGGGTGGAGAGGAAAAGAGGGGCCCCACACTTTGTTTGTTGCGTTTACTTTCAGCGGTACAACCCCAATAAAAAAATATAGACCTCAAATGCTTCAGTGTAAACGCGTACCCTACTTTCGTTTCTTTTATCTGTGTAAGTAAGAATAAAACGTTTACAAAAGTCTGTCACGAAGTTGTAACTTTAGGAATTAAATGTAACTAAGCAGTAATTTGTGTACCTAGTTTTCTTAAAATGGGTTGTACCGTCAAGTCAGGCTAGGGAAGTAAGTAGAAGGGAGGACACGCCCCTTACACCAGACACACTCCAAGCCTGAGGCTACTGTACATTATAAGCCTTTTCCGAGAATCTCGAAAACACCATTCGCCGAAACTTAGTCCGACATGTAAATTTGGAAAACTTAACTCTAACAAATTTGATTAAATATAATTTGAACACTATACTACTCTCCTGTCTGGCTTCCCGTATCTGGTGGAGACATAGCTGTTCACTGCCATCTCAATACTGTGGTGTTCGTAATCCGGTTGCTGATCGCGGTTAGCCGTGCAACCAAGATTGCACTGAAAACTCAAAGCGCGACCCAAGATTTAACGAAATCTGAATCCCAACGACGATGAGCCGAGGTGACTGTTTCTCGGAATGCGTCACAACTATACAGAAGCTATCGATGTATGCTTCTGATATGGAAACTACCCGAAACGCTCGACAAACAGTTACATGACAAAGTTAGTGATATATGATTCTATCACAGGGATTGTGTGACTCTCATTGGTAATAAGGGTGATAATTGATTTCATCGCTACACTTGAGCTGAGACGTGATCTTTCTCTATCAACTTATTGACGATGCGATACCTTACCCTTCTCTAGCAGCGATTTTATCATTTCTTTCAGTGTTTAGTGTTTATTTTCGTAGTATCTGGTTGTGAATTGAATATTGAATTTTCAAAAAGTCCTCTCCACTATCCTTCGCAGTGTTTTTGTTTTAAGAAACATTTAGCCTATGATATTTACCTGATACTAATAACTTCTAAATGGTAAAATGTCGTCACATATTTGAGTTGGGTGTAGGTTTTCATTTCAGATTCTACTTGCAATTTGTGCAGAAAAAACATTTGTTCAATCATCGAGGAACCTTTTTTTTTTTTTGGACTGGCTCATCTATTCTTGGTGATCTTGAAATGATATAATAAGGAATATTTACTTAATTCTTATAAAAAAATTATAACCCAATTTATTAAAAAAACCTTTAATAGCATATATTGTCATAACAGTTATCCTTATACTTTTCAACATCTGATTACTGTTATTTTTACGGTATGCAAATTTTATTATTTCACTGGTTGTATTTTACATATTTACGGTATAACAATGTACAGTCATCTAAATCACTGTTATTCACTCCTTAATATCACTGTGATTGGTCGGTAGCAATCACCACTTTCAACATTATTCTAAAATTCCAATAATTCTATCAATGCATACCCTTATTAGCCTCAGTGTTCACTATTCCCGAAGAATCCTAGCTGGATTTACTTTTTCCATGAATTCTTTGGTTACGTCGCTCTCTTTCCTATTGGGTCTCTCTTGACTAACTCTTGTTCTTCTGCGACCATGTTGTTATTAGAGTATTCGGGGTTAGGGTTCTTTATTTTTTGTTCTTATCTTCTTTTTTTTATAAAGCGTTGATGATCGAAATGTTTTTTACCTTTAAAAAAGAAAAAAATCACGTTTATTTTAACAAACAATAATTGGTGAAAATTGTGTTATTTGCAAAAACCTATTATACTCCTTTAAAAATCCTATTTCTATTCGAAAAAAAAATTATATTTACATTGTCCCCAAAATGATATCTGTTTAAAATGCCATCCTTGTCCTTACTTTTTACTTCAACGAACATATGTCTCGAAAACCAAACTCGCTGCTGGTAGCAGAAAGACCACCAGTAAGTTGAAAGCCAATATTTAATGTTGTCAGGGTGGCATTACTGCATCTAAGCACCGAGTAGTTAAGCCGACATCAAGGATTTCTGCTATTTTTAATTAAACATTACGGCGTTTTGAGCGAAGAAAGAAATTCCGTGCGTTTAATGAGTTCCCTTTTTAATTCAGTCGGGAAGAAATGATTGAATTGTTTTGGCGGGACCAGGTGTGCTGAAGACGGTAGCTTGGCCGCAGTAATTAGCCTGATGTTGCGTCCACAGCTTCCATGATTAATGACTTAAACCCGCCACTGTGTACGCGTTCCGACGCGTATTAATACACCTCATACTCTAATTAGATCAAACATTACTTTGTTTTCCTAATGTTCTACACTATCATCGATCAAATAAAAGGATTTACCTTGGAATATTATAACCATTAGATTCTTCCCGCTCAAATACTCGCTAATAAATTAGTTCTTTTCAGGATTTGGGACATTTTATGTACAGTTTGTCATGTCAATCGTTAATTAATATTATGTTAGTTCATTTTATAAGATTAAACGCCGTCTTTAATTTCCAAAGTTCAAATAATTAAACATACTGCTGATAAAACATTTTACTATAATTCTTATAATTTGTTACGTATCAGGAACGGAGACACTTCCAATGATCAAATGACTAGAATCAAGGAGTACTGATACAATTCATATAAGATACGCACAATGTTTTAGAAAATTTGTATTTATTTATAGGTTCTAATATTTCTAATGTATTCGCTTGAGAAATTAAAAAGTTTTAAAATTTCAGTTGTTTGAATAAACTTTTGAGAGATGTAAATTGGTACATTTCGTAGATATTGCAATTAGTTTTATTTACTAAAATTTGTTTCTATGTTACTTAATTTATAATCCACAATTAATGTGTGTAAGTTTATGTTCGTAGCTAAATGTGTATGTTTTGTAAATTAATTACCTTAGCATTCCCTTTTGTGTTCTATATCATTGCCGAGGTACCTGCATAATTGCTAAAATAATGTTAATATAGACTTATTAGTTTTTTAAGTTTTATTATTTATTACTTACACTAACTATCGAATACAGAAAATAGATGATGGTTAAGAATTTTCTTTTAAAAAGGGATCAGTTTTTTTCTTCTAAATTTATAAATGATAGAGAAATAAATAAACATATAGTGGTTAAAAAGCAAATGGCAACATCTGGCACAAATTGGTCCAGATTACATCGTAAACAAAAATTCGCCAAGAACATATGTCCGAAAACAATGTTTTGTCTCAGTCTTTCTGTCGATTTTATTTTTTCCTCAAAACACAATTTGTAAATTAAAGAACGAGTTTACACATTGAGTTAAAATTTAAGTTATAACAAGTTTAAATTACAGTAATTTTAAATTATGGTTAAAATTATGGTTCAAATGTACGAATTATTAAGATTTCAAAAGTTAATTAACCAAATTTTTTAAGGTTTTTACAATAAACTTTATGATATTTCAGTGTTTGTTATAACTTCAGAAATATTCAAATTATTGTTTAAAAAAAAAAAAAAAAAAAAAATCTTGGTGAATAAATAGGATAAGCAAACGCATCTCCAAAGCCTTAAATCATATTAGTTTGAGTGTCACATTTCTTTGAAATTTTATTAAATAGGATTTCGCCAATTTAAATTTATTCAAACTTTCGTTGCCCAAATTTCCTTTTTAATCAATATTTCTAGAATACAGGTTTTTGGGGAACAGAAATGCATTTTGTTTGCAATTTTAGACGCTTCATTAGAATACAATTTTATCAAAATCGTTAAAACCAATTTCAAGTTAATCTGTATCTTTTGTTTTGGTCTTATGACATCTACACCAAACTTTGAATTATGAAAACATTTGTTTAAAATAATCCTCGAAATATAAACAAAAAATATACCAAATTTGATCAAAATCTGTGTTCTCTCTTGGGTCCAAAATTGATCTACAAAATTCTTCCATTGAACCCAGGAGATCTCAAACGGATATTTCCGTGAAAAATAGAGCATTATTTATTTTAAACATATCTTTCTACCTACATGAGAAAGTAAAAATTAATACACATAAGTGTTCTTGTAGACAAACTAAGTGCACATATATTGGTCACGAAATTGGGTGCATAGGTCAAACCTTCTATAATAGCTGCTTCTCAATAAAGTAGGTAAATCTACTACACTTTTGTCTTTAGTTAGCATAATTCCAGTAATTGGCCAGAGAAACCGATTCTGTAAAAAGCCGTTATTTAAAGATTTCAGCCGAACCAGGCAATTTACCGTATTTAACAGTTAAACGACTTCAATGGATCATTAGAAATCGAGATTTCCTTTTCCTATAATTACCCCCGAAAATTTAACTTCTGCGTAGCTTTCTAACGCGGTCTACACAACGTCATTTATAGGTATAGATCAAGAATTCTAAATCCGAGGTACCCGTAACTTTTTCATTCTATGCTTGTAATTTATACTTAATATAGAAAATGTTACTTGAATGGGTCAATAATCATTGTTGAATTTTTGACGGAAATATCCAATTTAAGGTCCCATAAAATGTTTTTAAAAAGTGGTTTGGTGAAAAATACCTGTCTGACGCCAGTACAGAATTCCACAATTAAATTAAGTGGACTGATTGTGATGAAAATTTGGTATAAGGGCATATTTTGGCCATACCTCAAGGCGTTTATTTCTTTGTTTTTGTTTTGTTTTTTTTCATTGTTTCTTTAACTCTGAGACTCTGGGAGTTGCTGTCATAAAATAACAGCTAAAATATTCCGATCATCTTAGTAATACATTGACGAAATTTTGTTAAATTGGAGTCTCTATGAATACAAATGTCGCTTCATGTTTAGAAATGTTCTGAGAAGGTTTTTGCCCGTCAAATTGTTGATTACTCGTGTAATATCTCGAAAACTTGCACTATACTTGGACTATGACGTGTATTCAATCAGTCTTTTAAAATACCTCGAAGATAAAAATGCAACAGATTCTTTGAAATAATACAGTCCCTAAAGAAACTGGTTATGAAACTATTGGAAGCACGTGTAGCCTTCCATCGGCTTATTACTGTCACCAAGTTATTTTACAAATTCCACAAAGGGCAGCCCCCAAACCTCAATGCTAACATTTTCATAAAAGAAAATTCATCTAACCATCCTCATGGCAGATATTATGCATCAAACACTAATCTTGTCGCAATCCAATGGGTCTTCGTTGATTACATGAGGGTATTCGTCCGCCCAGTTTTATGAATTCATATATCCTATAGTTTCGGTTTTACCTAGAGTTTTATGAATTCACATATCCTAGAGTTTCAGTTTCATCTAGAGTTTTATGAATCCACGTATCCTAGAGTATCGGTTTTACCTAGAGTTTTATGAAATCACATATCCTAGAGTTTCTGTTTCATCCAGAGTTTTATGAATTCACATATCCTAGAGTTTCTGTTTCATCCAGAGTTTTATGAATTCACACATTCTAGAGTTTCGGTTTTACCTAGAGTTCTATGAATTCACATATCCTAGAGTTTCGGTTTTACCTAGAGTTTTATGAATTCACATATCCTAGAGTTTCAGTTTCATCTAGAGTTTTATGAATTCACATATCCTAGAGTTTCGGTTTTATCTAGAGTTTTATGAATTCACATATCCTAGAGTATCGGTTTTACCTAGAGTTTTATGAATTCACATATCCTCGAGTTTCAGTTTCATCTAGAGTTTTATGAATTCACATATCCTAGAGTTTTGGTTTTACCTAGAGTTTTATGAATTCACATATCCTAGAGTTTCTGTTTCATCCAGAGTTTTATGAATTCACACATTCTAGAGTTTCGGTTTTACCTAGAGTTTTATGAATTCACATATCCTAGAGTTTCAGTTTCATCTAGAGTTTTATGAATTCACATATCCTAGAGTTTTGGTTTTACCTAGAGTTTTATGAATTCACATATCCTAGAGTTTCTGTTTCATCCAGAGTTTTATGAATTCACATATCCTAGAGTTTCGGTTTTACCTAGAGTTCTATGAATTATTCACATATCCTAGAGTTTCGGTTTTACCTAGAGTTTTATGAATTCACATATCCTAGAGTTTCAGTTTCATCTAGAGTTTTATGAATTCACATATCCTAGAGTTTCACTTTCATCTAGAGTTATATGAATTCACATATCCTAGAGTTTCGGTTTTACCTAGAGTTTTATGAATTCACATATCCTAGAGTTTCAGTTTCATCTATAGTTTTATGAATTCAGATATCCTAGAGTTTCGGTTTTACCTAGAGTTCTATGAATTCACATATCCTAGAGTTTCGGTTTTACCTAGAGTTTTATGAATTCACATATCCTCGAGTTTCTGTTTCATCCAGAGTTTTATGAATTCACATATCCTAGAGTTTCGGTTTTACCTAGAGTTCTATGAGTTATTCACATATCCTAGAGTTTCGGTTTTACCTAGAGTTTTATGAATTCACATATCCTAGAGTTTCGGTTTTACCTAGAGTTTTATGAATTCACATATCCTAGAGTTTCTGTTTTACCTAGAGTTTTATGAATTCACATATCCTAGAGTTTCGGTTTTACCTAGAGTTTTATGAATTCACATATCCTAGAGTTTCGGTTTTACCTAGAGTTCTATGAATTCACATATCCTAGAGTTTCGGTTTTACCTAGAGTTTTATGAATTCTCATATCCTAGAGTTTCTGTTTCATCCAGAGTTTTATGAATTCACATATCCTAGAGTTTCGGTTTTACCTAGAGTTCTATGAATTATTCACATATCCTAGAGTTTCGGTTTTACCTAGAGTTTTATGAATTCACATATCCTAGAGTTTCAGTTTCATCTAGAGTTTTATGAATTCACATATCCTAGAGTTTCACTTTCATCTAGAGTTATATGAATTCACATATCCTAGAGTTTCGGTTTTACCTAGAGTTTTATGAATTCACATATCCTAGAGTTTCAGTTTCATCTATAGTTTTATGAATTCACATATCCTAGCGTTTCGGTTTTACCTAGAGTTCTATGAATTCACATATCCTAGAGTTTCGGTTTTACCTAGAGTTTTATGAATTCACATATCCTCGAGTTTCAGTTTCATCTAGAGTTTTATGAATTCACATATCCTAGAGTTTCACTTTCATCTAGAGTTATATGAATTCACATATCCTAGAGTTTCGGTTTTACCTAGAGTTCTATAAATTCACATATCCTAGAGTTTCGCTTTTACCTAGAGTTTTATGAATTTACAGATCTAGACATGTGATAATACGTTTCATCCATAAATCATGAGTTCCAAAAAATGTCCACCCTTTGATGAGCTTAGAACCATTAGCAGTACCGAACTCTAACTGTTTATCTGCCCTTTTATTTGATGCATGGCACGAACATTTTAAAACTGTAATTTTGCTTTCTTGACATCTCTTTAGCATCCTATAAAATTTACCACTCTCTTGACTTAATCGAATCACCGATTTCTGTGTGTGGAGAACGTAATGGCGTTTTTGAACATTATCAATAAACTCTGGGTGTATGGCATTTTTCTTTGTTCTATTTTTACTGAGGATTGATCCAGTTGTTTCCAGTTTTCGTGTGATCGATAAAAACGTTCCGAATACTAAACTCAATCGGAAACGCCCTTTGAGTAGCAACCAATTAATTCGTAATCCATTAGGTTTTCAGAAATAAAAACCGCAGTACAAGAGTACACTGTATGCTTACCAATAAACCAACAGCAAAAAGGAAAGTAAATAAATAACGCATCAACATAAGGAATACAACAAGGACGTTTGTTACCACTTGTTTTGAATTTTTTAAAAAAAATTGTATATTTAAAATGTAATTTATCTACTTAATAAATGTTTTATGTTTAATTTAAAAAGCAAATATTGTCCTTGATGACCATATTGGAGACTTTATGGGGTAGACGATGATAATTATTTTAGGTCGATTTTGTTTTGTGATTGGGTGTGTAACAAGGTTTTGCTACACTGTTGTTTTTACCGTTTATTATAGAAACACCATTTCTTCATCACCATTTTAAATTAAATAATTCTCCCTACAACCATTTAAAAAAAATTTCTACTTAGTAAACATAACAAAAATAATGTTTAGTTTTAAAGATTTTAAAGCAAGCAGCAGACCCACTGTCTGTGACCAATGAGACAAGAATGTTTGGTGATGTGTGACTCATGCTTGGCTGCTTTAGATTAGCGAGATTCTCTGCTTAAAACTTATTTCATTTCAATAACTAAAATTTTTGGTGTAAATGCAATAAACTAAATAAGATTTTAGTTTATTGACAATTTTCTCAAATCGACTCGGTTGTGTTTTTATAATATTAAAAATTAAATAATAATAAATTAATAATAAGGATAGAGATATCCATTTTTAGTATCTTTGTTTTAAACAAAATATCTGTGTAACAATGATGCATTAATATATTTAACCAATGCCATGTACACGTTATGTCTCTCTCTTAAACAATTAACAAACATAATTGGTTTGTGGCCAGATGTAGATATGTGATAAACATCATTTTCAACAACACTAGGTTCCAAAGTAGGCCTGTTATTAATCTTATTTTAAATTTGAAGTTCATCAGTTCCATGTAAATACTTTGACATTGGTGCATTCAATGAAGCTTGTAAGTTTCTTCATATTTGTGACATTTCATATTTAATTAGATATGATCTTGGAACTTTATACTTAGCCATATTGGACATATATGAAAATTTCAGAAAATTTGTCCCATTTTTAATTTTTTAAATGATTCGTAGGTTTAACCTATTTAGTTTAATGCATTGATTTCTTATCATATTTTTACCGCCATATGCATCCGCCATCTTTAATTTCTTCCGGAACTAAAAGTACTAATCAAAAATATTGAAAACTTTACGACAAAAATATTTACTTTTTAATAATTTTTTAGCATTGTATAGCAGCCATATTGATTCCGCCATCTTTCAGGTTGGTTTATGACAATTTGGATATCAGATTCGTAATCAGCGACCACAAAAACTTCTGAGTAACAAGATTTATGTAAATTGAATAACAGAAAAGTTTTCGTAAGTTTTATTAAGAATTAAATAAAAAATGGACTTTATGGCTAAGCTCAATAATTTTGATTAGCATAATTCAAAAATCGGCTCTGTTAAGTTGTTTGGGAATATTACCGAGCATTTAAAAAAAAAATATCCTAATCGGTTGCGAAATAAGTGCTCTAGATATTTTTGAATCAAAAAATTGCGATTTGTGCCACTGTGGGACGTGGCAATCCCGAGGACCCTACATGGATCTTCACGTAGTCTTGGGTTAGTTCCCTCTCTTTCATCTTTCCTATAAGGTCTCTCTTGACCAACTCTTGTTCTCTTCCGATCCCGACGCTATTAGTGTATTCTATGGCTAGAATGCTTTATATAATCTTCTTTGTTTTATAATGCTATAATGACCGAGAGGTTGTTCGCCTTTAACAACAAGAAAAGAACACACGATGATGTAATAAATTATCACATTCGCACCTTCCTATAGTATTTACTAACACATATTTGTCCTTTGATAGTAAAGGGCCGACATTACATATACTTCTTATAATTATAAATTTAAACATTCAACATTTTGTTCAATAACTTAGCAACAGTGAACACAATTAGTGAAATTTTGCAACATTATTATAAAATTAAATGACATGTATCAGCTGATATTATTTATTTGTTACGGGTTAAACATTGCAAGAACTGTCTTACGCAAACGAACGCAATGTACCATGGTATATTATCATTGTTTAACTCAGAAATCGGCTTTATTAGGAAGGTGGTGACGTATTATTGAGATTTTCTCTCCTTGGATTTTAAAAATATTCTATAAAAATTGATATCTTAGATTAGATTTATACTTGTAGTATAGATTGAACTTTGTCTACTATACTGGTAAATTTTTCATCCCGCGGCTACAAGAGTCAAAAAAGTGTTCTTATCCTGTACTCTAGTGTCTCGCAATCCGTAAGGATTTGCTTTGCGGACTCGTCGGGTCATCCGCACAATCAACAGTTTTGGTCTCCGTGGAAAAGACCCACTTTCATTATGTGTTCTTTGATATGATCATGCCCGTTTATGAAAGCACGTACCCGTTTTAGGTGTTCTTTTAAGCCTGATCAGGGAGTCTGTTAGGGCTAAGCTCGGTCTATTGATAAGGTGTTTGTCAATCTTTCTGCCAAGACAGTACTCCAATATTCGATATTCCTCTGTTCTAACCAATTTTGATATAACTCAAAAGTTTAGTTTAATATTACAGTAGCTAATATGACATTTTTAGTTAACAAACAAAATTTACCTCTGGGAGAAATAACTGATGTACTACTAGGCCTACCAATTTTTTTATCGGTCCACCAACCTTAAAGGTTTCTCTTGAACAACTCTTGTTCTTTTTTTATAGTTATTATAGTATTCGAGAGCTAAGGTGTCTTTATTTTATGTTCTTTCTTGCCCATTTTTATACGACGATGATAACTAAAAGTGGTTTTCACCTTTAACCAACAAGAAAAATGTATTTTGAACTATAAACAGTGCACAAATGACAGACATCTTTCCAAAAGTCACCTTATTTATCTTTATAGACCTAAAAACAGATTATTTACCCGAAACTCAACCCATCACATATATCTCTGACGTATATGTGAGGATTTCATTTCAGTTCATACCTATCTAAAATGATAACATTTTAGCGAATGATCAAAATCATATAATATATAAAAAATTCATTTTAGTAAATTATAAAAAGTTGTGAATTTATTATCTAGAAAAACTGCCTCTTTAATCCGTGCAAGAATGTCTAGGAAATATGGACAGGTCGTCAGATTTTTTATTATGTTTATTGATTATCATCCGTTAAAACCCAAAATATGTTTGTAGGCATAGAGCGATATTTTTGTTTACAGTGGAACTAAATCTTAAATGTAAGTTTGAATCTTGAACTAATCCATTATTTCTGATTACGTTAATATGAATACGTGACGCACGGTGAGTTGTTACGCGATATAGAAAATACCATGGTGTGTGTGTGTGTGTGTGTGTGTGTGTGTGTGTGTGTGCACATATTATATGAAGCACTCCTTTCTAATTAGGTTTTTCTGATTTCCAAAGAAATTAATAATCGATCGAAAACTCTCGTGCTTTCAGTTACCACACTATTTTTTAACATATTACAATTGTTGTAAACTGAAGTACTGTTTTATGCTTCAGATGTGTATATTTTCGATATTGGAAGAGAAACCTAATTAAATAATTGACGAATGCTGATAAATTAATATTTTTCAACTCATCAAAAATCTTTAAAACCCGTTTATTAGGAAAAATTAACAATAAAAACAAAGTATCTGGTAAATTAAAATTGTTCGTATTCTTTCAATTTATAACATTATTGTCAACCTTTCTTAACCGACAGTCGATTTTTTCAGATTGTCAATAACCAATTAATCACATTATACTTGAATGGAGTTTCTATCGGAAATTTTGGTAGGTGGTTCCTCAACTACTAACAACTTGTTTCATTAGAAGCGATTAACTCTATATCTTTGGCACAACACTTAGAGATACCAAACTGACAGATAAAGGTAATACTCTGTGAAGTGTGTCACAGATTCAACTACCGCCAATGTGACAGTGAGAGTGGTTGATTCAATGAGAGGAACATTCCACATCTGGCTCACCTTCGTCGCTAACGTATGTCCCAAACTGGATCGTGTCAATCAAGTCCAGTCCCGCCTGGACAAAGTAAATAACAACTTATTATTGAATATGCATACGTGAAAATAATAATCCAAGGAATCGAAAATAATATGTTATTACGTACATCGTTTTTATATGTTTAAAACACTTTTGATTTAAATAAATGTGTTAATCCATAAATTAAATTGGAAGGTTAAGTACTTAATAAAAAGGACATTAACCAAAGCTGTTTTCTTTGGTGCAAACGTGTTCAAAAAAATTGCGTGACCTATCACAACTGATATTGTTCAATATTTTCTTATTTCAAAAAACTATTAAGCTATGTATTTTTGTTTATCCAATGTATTATTATAAAAATGTAATACATAATACATATACACAAATATTCTAAATACTTGTTAATATTACATATTATAACTGAACCTTTGTATTTCTTATAGGGATGATCTTAAAAGTAGATACATTTTTAAATAATTTAATAATTGAGAGTGTTTTACAAAACAAATAGGTTTACAAACCTGTACAAATATATAGCTTGAAATGTTTGTTTCTTGTTGACTACGAAGTTGAAATGTTTGGAATAGCACTTGGTTCAATTGGGGGATTTTTTTATTATAATTTTTTTTTTTTACAAAACTATATATACACAATGAGTGAGTAAAAAATGTCTCCTCCCCCCTCCCCACAACAATTTTGGTTATAGTGATATGGGTGCAAATGAAATTTATGTTTGATAGTTTCTTTATGTTTTATGAGGTTTAAAATAATTGTTTAACTGTAATCAAAATATTGGTTTTGAGTTATTTAAAAAATATGGTTATATGGTCGTGTGAAACAAGAATAAACATTGTTTAACACATAAATCTGTGATACAATGGTTTTTTTATAACAGTCTCCAATCTGTAACTACTGACGATAAAAAAATCTGAAACTTGACTTCATGTTAATGCTGCCAATGCACATTTATTGTATATAAACTCGAATCTAAATTGTCACTTTGAGAGTTAAAACATGGATTTGCCCTCTTAAAGAAATTAAATTTTAAAGTTAATTTTTCCTAACCAAAAAAAAAACAAATTAAATAAACTAATAAAAATAATTTTTAAAATGTCCAATACCACATAATATTAAAAGTAACTTGTTAGTGTTTAAAACAAATTCAAATTCCATAATTGACCTCAGGGTCGGAAAATAAAAAGAGTTGTTCAAGAAAAACCTAATAAAGAAGATGAAAGAGAGAGATTTAACTTTAAAACTACACGACAAAAGATGTCGATCCAGCTAGGTTCACTCGTGTTTTTCAGTTTGCTCAAGAGTTCTCTATATTTAAATTGAGTAAGTTAATGCATCTTTCCCTCGCCTCGACCTGTCATATTTATGGTCCGGATTGATGATATTATACAGTGTTAAAAAAAAAATCTCTGCGTTTAGTAGTTTAGGGTTTAGTGAAATAACAAAAAATGTATTTATAAATAAAAAATATATTATTTAGTAACTGTACCCTTACGTGAGATTTCAACAATAGGCATTACGGCCAGTATGTAGATTATGATTGACTCTGTCAGCTCATATTGTTTTCGGCGCCAATTATTGCACATCGATCTTTTATTTACCCAGAAATAGAAGCAATGTCAAATCAAATCTCGACGGGGAAACCTTCGAAATGATCCGTTTAAAATGTTATCTAAAAAGTGTGCCTTTTAAGTCCATGCGATCCCTCAAGGGCGCATTGTAAACAATGTGCCCCACGAAAGTATTTACATTTTGAAACAACCACCAAGTACATATGCATCAACCAAATTATGAGATTTTTTTATACATATTGGGACATATCCAAAAGTGCACCAATAAATTTTTGCGCTGATATCTGCAATAGAGATAAAATGGCGGCTATTGACAGCGATTTATGGTTTAGACGATTCCAAGCAATAAAATAACTATTTATTCTTTTATAGACTTCAATAACTTTTTAATTTAATTATTCGATGTACTGTAGACTTAGGCACACCAGTGATTAAGGATACTTTTCAAAATCGATGGGGGTTTATTAGAAGACTTTAGAATAGGAGCACACACATTTTCGGTCACTTCTAAGTCAGGCGTCTGCCGGCGATACTTTTTCTGTACACTGCCAGTTTCAAGTAAGAGCTTCATCCACTTTGCGATGACTGAGGGTGGTTCAATCATAGGATACGTAGCTTGAAATATTCTGTGTGTTTCTTTGTCATTATTAAAAGCAATAGACCAAGCACAGCACAAAACCTTCTGCTCTATCGTAAACAACATGGCAAAAAGTTAGAACAACCTAGGTTATATTTGTTACCTAAGAGAACATGTTTTCTATATGTATGAAAAAAATCTTACAATTTGGTTGATGCATATGTACTTAGTGGCGGTATTAAAATGTAAATACCTTCGTGGGACAAACTGTATAACCTAACCTTCCTCCATGTTGTCTTGAACTAGATTCCTCTCTTTCATCTTTACTATCAGTTCTCAACTATTGTTATTTTCTGACTCTAACACATTGGAGTATTCGAGGGCTAAGGGTGTTTTTTGTGTGCTCTTTTCTTCTATATCTTTTTAATGGATGGTGATTGACAAGTTTTTTTTTAAAAACAAGAAGAAAAATATACTACCATATGTTTGAAAGTAGGCATTATAATTTCACTTCATTGATATGACCTATGTATATTTAGGCAATATCTAAACAATATCTTTCCAATTCAAAGAATGTCAGTCCTACAATATATATGTGAGAAATCGCAGTCTAAACTACAACTTCTTTGAGATGAAGAATATGCTCAAGGATTGCGTGTTTATACTCGGTGTTCCATATGCTCGCTTCCCTGTACTATGAACATATTTGTATTTTCATAGATGAAACCAAATCGCGGTATTTAAACACTCATCCATCAACACTTGTTTTGTTTTTCTGATACGGAGTTTTGGAACAGTATTCAATTCTTTTATTGTGATCGGGTTTCAATTCATGAATGATCTCTACTTTGTACAGAAATAAATTCAATATATTTTCTATAGTTTTGTGAGCTCTTCCTGGGCTGTCTTTTGTTTTCAGTGCTTTTTTCGTAACTACTTTTAAGGGCTACATTAGACCTGTCGCGTCTACTACTGACCAAATGTTCAGAAATTTACTTATCAAATCGCTTACAGTATCAGTTATATAGAACGGCTGTATTTGGTAACATGTTATTGAGAACCTTGGTTTCACAATATCTGTGTATTTAGCTGAAACTAGAAAAACAGTTCAACTTTAAACATACGTTATTCAAAATATAGACTGGTACAGCAGAGAGGATCATTCACATAGAGGCAACTACTGCAGAAGGCATTTGTCACCTACAGTATTTAAATTTAAACTTATTTACATATATTGATACTTGGTAGGGCGGCACGTACTCCATTTTCAAAGCTTCCACTCCCCAAATATCCCCAAACGGGCTTCATAGATATTAATTTTAAGTGGAACCTCTACTTGTGTCTAGTCGGAAAGTGATTGAAATCGAGTGGTAATGATGTTGTTCAAAGTTCATTTTAGCTTTTGTTTGTCAGTCAATTCTGAACAGTAATTCCTTTAAATTTACTTGCTATTTGTGGCTTATTGATTTGAATTATTTTATCAACCTTTTTAAGATTTCGTGGGTGTAGAAGTTTTTGAAAAATTAATCTTTTTTTTTTTATAGGAGCCTTTTTTAAAATTTTTTAGCGATTTATTTTGAACATGTTTAATCTCGTTTATTACTGCCATTTTAAGTTAAGAATCATTTCATAAAATGTCTTATAGTCGTTAATTTGTAATTTTGGGAGTATCTAATGTTTATATAATTATTTAATATTATATACTATCAAAATTTGAACTACCGTAATTATTAAATTTTAAGCGCTTAATAGGTACTTTTAAAACTTCTTAGATATTCATTTTGAACAAAATTGGTCCAATGGTTTCTTGAAAATCGGTGCTTACAGACACATATTATAAAAAACTTCTTGCAATCAATGAGACTAATGTTAGACAATATCATATAGACTTTTTATCGTCGTGGTATTTTCGTTATTCAGGGTATTATTATTATTTTTTAACTCTATATCAACAAAAGTTGAAGATACAAAATATTTAAATAAATCTTTTTATCTAGACCATTTGAATCAAACCTATTAAGAAGAGAGAGAAAAACCATTTCGGCATTGTGAAATAAAAAAACATTTTTTCTCAAAATTTGTAAACTATAATTTTATTTCTACTAAAAATAGTCTGTGTGTAACATTTGTAGATACTTAAAAAAACACTTTATATGTAAAATGAGAAAATGAAATGACCTCAAAAACTAGGCAATACAGTAGTTCTGTTTAGCGAACGATCTAATAGGAAACGATCTGAAATGTTGGGTTGCCGCTAAAATATCATGGTTGATCCTACCGAGGCGTTTGGAGTGGAGGAGGGGGTACACACAGTAATCAAAATGTCATTAGGTGAAGTTGTATGCAAGGCAGAAGCCTAAATCGATTTGAGGCTATTCTACCCCTCGCTGCAGCTAAGTCAATTAACCCAACCCACCCCCACCTTTCCTTTGCTTATTTTATTGATTTTATTAATTTTTAATCAGCTACACAAAACGCAGGTTATTTCAGCCACTATCTAAACATAAGCCTTATAACAAAACGGTAGGCCACAATAATTATAGTTTGTTTTGTATTGAAAGACATTAGTATAATTTAGTTTTATTGTTGCAATCTACGTTGTAATTATCTTAACGAAGGCCGTTTATATTATTACCTCTGGAAGCCTTTCTTATATTGCCGATTATTATAAACTGTTTGTGCTGAAAATATAATTATTTTGTTACAATTATTTTGTTATAATTAGTTTAACGAAGGCCATTTATATTATTACCTCTGGAAGTCTTTCTTATATTGCCGATTATTATAAACTGTTTGTGCTGAAAATATAATTATTTTGTTACAATTATTTTGTTATAATTAGTTTAACGAAGGCCATTTATATTATTACCTCTGGAAGCCTTTCTTATATTGCCGATTATTATAAACTGTTTGTGCTGAAAATATAATTATTTTGTTACAATTATTTTGTTATAATTAGTTTAACGAAGGCCATTTATATTATTACCTCTGGAAGCCTTTCTTATATTGCCGATTATTATAAACTGTTTGTGCTGAAAATATAATTATTTTGTTACAATTATTTTGTTATAATTAGTTTAACGAAGGCCATTTATATTATTACCTCTGGAAGTCTTTCTTATATTGCCGATTATTATAAACTGTTTGTGCTGAAAATATAATTATTTTGTTACAATTATTTTGTTATAATTAGTTTAACGAAGGCCGTTTATATTATTACCTCTGGAAGCCTTTCTTATATTACCGATTGTTATAAACTGTTTGTGCTGAAAATATATTTATTTTATTATAATTATTTCGTTATAATTAGCTTAAGGACCGTTTATATTATTACTACTGGAAGTCTTATATTACCGATTGTTATAAACTGTTTGTGCTGAAAATATAATTCGACGGATGATACAGTTAATGGCTTTAGTTAGATTGACCAATTAACTAAAGTTATTACAAAGTTAATACAAAGTCAATTATACAAAGTTTATGTAAGTTTGGTAATATTTCTACTACTCGATAGTTCTGTTTTTGAGTGTAGAACGATTTTTTTGTCAATTTGTCCGTCTGTCGTCGTCAGCACGATAGTGGCTATAAAAAATAAGATATAAACATAAAGTTTAGTGTGTGCTCACTTAGAACCCTATTGAAAAAAGACTAATCAAATTTAAAATGTGAATATGGCTTTCGTGTGTTATTCAACTTATAGCTCTGTAAATTAGATAAACATTTGCAGACTTCAATTCTGAAAATTATATTCAAAAATTTAATTTCGAACTTTAACCTCCAAAGATCCGGCGAGACTGAGTCACTGCCACAAACCTAGCTTCTATACATTGGTACATCTTCGATTACCGCCAGGACCGAGGCACTGACACGAGCGAAGCGAAAGGAAACTTTTTTTATTATATACACATATAATAAAAACTTCAAAAAAATATTCGTTTTAGAAAGATTTTCCTAAATATATTTTAATCTTAATATACATTTTTGCATAGTAAATATGACGTCACTATAACGTTTCAGCTACGTAAATCGTTATCTTCAGATACGTATAGCATACTATTCACAGAAAACAACAATGAAGTAAGGAATAATGATAAATAATTTGTTTTAATTGCTATACATTATTAGACCACTTTTAATTTGTAATATTTCATTGAGAAAGTGTGGTGTGTCAAATTTGTTTTACTGTACAGAATCGGGATATATACTTTTATACAGTTACAAACAGAATTGTATATTTTAATAAATGGAACGTGTTGAACTACTTGAAGAATGGCGAACCTATTTGAAGTAACAATCAGTTTGAAATTAACCGACGATTTTTCGGAATTTGTAAAAATACTACATTATCATTAAATGACATGGAGTAATGCGAAGCAAGATTCTTGCTAAATATATATTGAAACCTTGTTGCTTCTTTCATTCCATACTTCTTTCTTGTGATGAAAATGTTTCCTAGTGAGAGCTTGTGTACGAAAACGTTTGTGGTAGTTTAGTCATCTAAAAAATGAAAAGCATCAATAGTCGTTTACTGACACAACAAAATAATATACGACATGATATTATGATGATAAATCTTTCGTAGATCTAGTTGGTTAACCTAACCTAACCTACTAACCTTGA
Source organism: Aphrophora alni (assembly GCA_963513935.1). Lineage (NCBI taxonomy): Eukaryota > Metazoa > Arthropoda > Insecta > Hemiptera > Aphrophoridae > Aphrophora > Aphrophora alni. The sequence goes on along the minus strand of OY740773.1, from coordinate 63,941,929 downwards.
TTTTATGATTATTCTAATGAATAGCTGTTTTACGTTTGTATAATTTGTTGTTAAGGTAACGAATTTCGGAGTGGTTTAAAGTTTTACAAAACGAAATGGTTTAAAATTACAACAGTCAAACAAATTCAGTGTGTTTGAAATTTTTTGGTCAATTTAGATCTTTCAACTAAAATAAAAAATTCAAATTCTACCTTCGCCAAGTTCCAAATACTGTATATACAAAAAAGCATGATGATCTGAGGAATGGTTTCCGAAATACAGAGTAACATTTTGGATTTCGACACTTTGCCAAACATAAGCAGATAAGTGTCTTAACTTTCATTCTTCCATGTTAATTTGCGAGGCTTTTATCATGGTTATAACATACAAACTGCGATCAATAGAAACATATAGAAATTAGTTTTTATTATTAGGTTATGAAAAGTAAAAAATGAAATTTAAAATTTATTTGTTTATCCTATGCTTCTTTCGTTGGTTAATACGGTTTAAATTTGGTTTAAATTTGTTTATACAAACATATTAATCATATAAACATTTGACTTTAATCATCAAGAAAAGTTTCAATAAAAACAAAAAATCCTTTTCGCCATACTGCATCAAAAACAGCAGCTGTTTTCAATACATGCATTGAGATGCTAAAGTTGTTCTTTTTAGTCCTAGGACCTAAAAACATCAGCTGAGATAGAGGTCATCAGATGTTACTTCGTTTATACGAATTAATTAACGATTGTAAAGAATCTATAAAAACAACCGATACTCTCGATTGTAAATAACAGATAAAACAGCTGTTACCATCGATTTTATAAATAAATACCACTAACGCAAATGAAACAGTTGTAATTTATTTACATTTTAGTTTTTGTGAAATTGTTTCTTATATTGTTTGCAGTATAATAAAAAATATAGTTCATCACTTGGACCAAAAGAAGCTTTTCGATCCTCGCATATTAAACTTGAGCTTATAACATAAAACTTCACTTTTGGTCCTAGTGATGAAATATATTTATTCTAAACCTCCTGTTGCTGTAACAATCTGGCAAAAACTAAACCATATAGAACATTTTGGTGTTGGACATTAAGATAGATAAATAATAAAGACCCTTGACACCTGTCACTATATGGCATGGTGTCATTCATTATGAGACATTAGTGAGAAGCAAAATAATTACTCGTTTATCTTACCTTGGAAGTATTAGTTAAATAATAAACCTGTTGAGGTTAACCTCATTCAACCTAGTCAGGACAGTCACTGCCTTTTATATTGTAATATAATATGTGATGAGTGAATAAACGTGTTTTTAATCATGTCAGCATTGCAATTCCTCGTCTATTTAGTCTAATCTTTCTATAATTTCCACTGCTTTATATTGAAACTTTCCTTACAGTTCAGTCACGAAAAACTCGTAATTTCATAGGTTATGTGAGGTCATAAGCTTTCACAATAACTGTTTCAACATATTAGTAAGGAAAAGTTCGATGATAAATATAAATAAAGATGTAATCATGTCTCACATAACCTATAATATAAGTTTCCTTCTCACATTGTTCATTGTGTGCTTTCTCCAAAACCGTCAAATATGTTGATTTGAGGTTAATTAATGAGATTTTTAGTAAAATCTGATTGACAGTATCTGACAAAGGTTAATTTAAAGTACAGGTTTTAGTGACAGGAAATTCAAAAGCGAAAATAAAATGCTAATTACTTTCAACTAAATTAAAATAACAGAATATTTCCGATAAATATAGAGTCAAATGACATTTATTATAATCTTCTTATTTTTAAAAATGGTCTATTGTGTCATACCCACTCCTTTCCATCCCGCAAATAATAGATGAAGTGGACAGTACAGTTGCTTTAGCTGTAAAACAACTCCCTATTCTAAATTCTCAGTGTACATAGGTCAGATTGACGCCAAAAAGTCATCAGAATATATTACCAGATATCATCATTGATATATTCTTCTTAAAATTACTTTAAAATAATAAAATTTACGAAACATCACATACAATAAATAGTAAGAGTATTTTTATACATTTTAAATCTTATACATGTTACAAATATCTCTCTGTATCTTATAACTATCTAAATTAGGGAGATTTAAGTTTTTAGAAAGGCAAGTTAAGATTTTGGCCATTTAATATAACCTTCCTCCCTCTCCCCGAAACAAAAAGCATTGGAAAGGTAGTTGTGCGTCACTCCCATAGCTAAAACGACTGTAGCACAATCAAAATAGCATGCAACAGAAGAGAAAAGAGATGAAGGAGTTACGTACACTATAATTTTTACCAGTACACAAATATCTGTGTTTATGGTTAGCCTACACTGTAAAAATTAGTAAAATACATCTGTCAATCAAATGAATTGGTTCCTCTTGACATTCTAAATTTGAACGATTTCCGAGTAGAAATATGACTGATAGAACATTAATAACGTATTTTTATGCTTAATTAATTTTAGAAAACTGTTTTTGTTTTATAAATCGCATGTGTATTGTTGTATGATGTAGCTAGTAGAATCATTGCATGTAGAACTTCAATCTGTCTAAAACGAAATAAAGCAAGCTGCAAAAACTATTACAAATGTCTGCTATTTTGAAATAGTTTGTAGGATTTTTTATTCGATTTCGTTTTGTGCATTTCACCATTAAAATATATTTGTCGAGTTTCAATCAAATTGTTTCCGAAGAAAACTTTATAACCAATAGAGTACAATTTTTTTTTTTTGTATTCTAAAGTATGCAATTAGGAAAAAAAAATGATTTCACTAATTTTTAGGCGTTAGATAAAATAAGTTGCAATTGTCATCATCAACCTCGTGGACGTTCATGAACTTGCAAACTGTCCGCCACCCCCACCCCTTCTTGAAGGTTTGACTAGTCACTCCATCTTTTTATGGAGGTCGGCCCTAAGTCTCTTCTTCCCACTGGTTGGTTTATCAATGTCAATTTTGGTGAATGATTTCGTTTCATTCTTTGTTGGTTGCATAAACTATTTTTTCCGGTGAAAATTTATACTTTCCACAATATTATCCACTTTTAACTTTCTTGAAATATGTGATATTTCGTTGGTGGTCTAACATAGTACAACCTAAAAAATGTTATCTAATTTTTGTTCCTCTCTTTTACCCAATACTTAATTTTTACTGTCCTAAAGAATGGCTAGTGTTGATGTAATAGTGTAAAGATGTACCATTGTTTTAGTTAACATCTGTTTGCCTAAATGTTGTTTATCACTCCATTTATTTTATTATATTTTTGTAATTTTATGTTTTTCCTCGCCTTTGTTTGATGTTAAATTTTGAAGTTATGTGATATTGGAGACTTGTTCTATTATGTTATCGTTGACACCTTACGTACGTTTTCCCACAAAATACCATTGATTTTGTTTTTAATGATGGTATGTATTATATGTTTCTCTAATTCTGTTCAATTCTTTAGCTACTATCTGTAGTTCACCCTCAGATTTTGCAAATATAATTTCATGATCAGTGAATACTACAGATTTTGTTTTGTTCCTCCTATTTAATTGAATTCCTATCGTCACTGACTGTTTTCGCTTTTTGATAATTTTGTGGTAATACCCTGTGGTATGCTTCTTTTGTTATTAATAAATTAAATCCAATAGTTCTCCACCAGAGCATTATATGCACTTCTTTGAATTTTGTATTTGTACGCATCTGGGCTTGATGTGCAGTACATTTTCTTCATGTAATATCTGCCAAAGTTGTTCGCTGTTGAAATTATATTTTTCATAACCGATAAACACAATAACCTGTTTTACCTATAATATTAAACACAATAAAATATAGCACTTGTTAATGTAACAAAATTATCATTATAATGTTACTTGAACACAATATCTCACAAATAAAAGGTTTATTAATTCAAACGCGTTTCAACGACATTGTCGCCACATTTAATGATACACGAGCTACAGTAATCAAACTAATATATATGTTGTATAGTGATATTGTCGTTGAATCGCGTTTGAGTTTATATTTCTCCTTTGTTGTTTAAAGGCGAAATCCATTTTCTCATCATCGTTAAATAAAAAAAAGAATAATAGTGCATAAAATAGACACTCCGAATGTTATCGGCGTCGGAAAACAGGCTGGTAGGTAAGATGAAAGAGGGTTCTCACCCAAGACTACATGAAGAAAGCTGTAGATTCAGATAGGGTCCTCGAGCTTGCACACCCGTACTCACTATGCGTGAGACCTTTAAATTATTATTTGTGAGAAATTGTGTGCAGGTTTTATTTTAATGTTATATTATCTAAGTCAAGCTTAATATTTACTTATACAATTACTATAATACGAAATTAAACAATTTGCTCCCAATATAATGTATGGTGAACAAAATACCCGTTAACTGTGAATTAACTTGTAGTTCCATGCATCTCGGAGAGTTCCTCCTTGACCCTTAATTGTTTAATAATATATTCCGGGAATTGAAATGAATTATTTCAGTATTCTTGATAAAAGTGACAAGTACTAACCAAATTCCGAGCAAAAATAAATTATAGTTTGTAGAGAATGTGGAGAAATTCAAAAAATACAGATTGTCTATAGTCATTAAAATACCAGTAAAATCTAGTAGAATTTTCATGTTTTGAGTTTAGAATCACATTTTTTCTAGTGCTTTACGAAAACAAAAATTTGCTCCAATTATTATTTAAAACATCGTACTCCTTTTTTTGGTATGTGTAAATTTAAATGGTTTGCGTAACATAGATTTAGGCGAAGAAATTCAATTCAAAATTCAATCGTTGACGTGAAGCGATAATTACGTTGTCTGGTCACTAAAACAGGTTAGGCTAATCACTGGTTAATTGAAAAGAGATGTAATAATTAATTAAAGGACTAATTAAGGACACAACAATTATTGGCGATAATATATGTAGAGAGTATAAAAACTAGAATCAATTACTTTTATAATTAAAACTGTTAATTAAAAGGAATTAATTGTTGAGACGTGACTTTTAAGAAGTTATTAAAATTCTAAAGTAGTAAAAAATGGCGATAAAATAATAGAAGTTTAAAAAATATCTCATCTTCCCGTTCAGACTTCATTGTATTAGATTATGTATGATTGCGTTCACTTGATCTGTATTAATCGACTCTTATAAATCTTCATAGAATAAACTTTTTTGAATTTATATTCCGTATTTAATGACCAATTAAAATAAAACATGATAGCAGTAATTTTGATTTTGATGGATTTTCTAACGAAGAGGAATACTTAAAATGTGTTAAACAACTAAAAATGGCCTCTTGGTCTAAAATATTATCCTCAATATATGACCATTTGAATTAAAAATTGGCTTGAAAAACTCGAATTGTATCAAAATAAAAGTCTTCATTGGTTTATTCACTTCACCTGCTTTAACTGTAAGAGTTACTCGAACTTGTCTTCTCGCTGATTTTGGTGTGTTATATTTTAACTGGCCAAAATCGTACCCTTTCTGCAAACATAAGACTCCCTATATCTACCATCTCTCGATGGTGTATTATTTCTAACTAAATTTAAGAAGAAAAGAATCCGGTAGTAAACATTCCGAAGCTGGAGTAGAGAATGTTCTCAGCGTTGTCTCACCCCACAGCGAAGTGTTTCTACTGTACCATACTATGCCGTTATGTTGGTAGCTTCAAAAACATGACAACTTTATTTTACCCTTTCTTATTTTCTACAAGATCGCCTTTAACATTAAAATAATCAAAGTAAGGATACGATTTATTCAAAACATTTAATTTATATGTAGTATTAAACGTTCGAGATGAAAAATAGTAAAAAATCCAAAATAATTTGGAAATATCCGAAGAAACGGAAGTCTTCAGCAATGTGGAAGTATATGAGGTAGTATATACAGAGTGTGGAGTGTGACACGAAGCTACTAAGTGGTGTTTTTTTTTTTTTATATTTGTTTACTGTAATTTAACGGCGAAAATCTCGCGGTCATCTTCGCCTTTATAAAGAGCATAACATAGAGGACGCCCTTCATACTGTGATAACGTCTGATCGGGTTGTTTAAGAAAGTCCTGATAGGAAAGATGAAAGATTGAACCAAAGAATAGATCAAGATCGTTGTAAATCGGGATTGCAAAACCTGGAGTGCTGAAGAGTCAACATCATATGGTGAAATACAACTTTTAAATCTCGTAGTGAAATTCCTTTTATTTCCTGACTGATTTATTTCCTTCTCGTTGACTGATTTTAAATTAAAAATTTTTGTATTTCTCTCCCAAAATTTGAGATTCGGAATGCTAGTCTTTAACAACCGAAATCAAACTTGTCATATTAAAAAAAAAAAACATACATTCTCTCTCTCTCTCTCTCTCTCTCTCTCTCTCTCGCTCTCTCTCTTTCTGTCTCCATATTTATGTCGCATCTCTGTCTATATAGTTACACATAATGTAATTTATATGACTTCAAATAAAGCAGAAGATTGTGCAGCTAATTTATAAATAATGACAAAAGTAAATGAGTTGCGTTGTGTATATGTTGAGGTTATGTTTTTACTACAAAATTGACAAACAGCAATCAATCCCTGTGAGGACTCAAACATTTACTGAGATGACCCAGCTTGAGGAAAATTGGAAGGCTACAATTAGTAGCCAACTTAGATTTAGAAGGGAATAAAAACGGCGACGGGAATGAGATGTGCGAACCTCCATTACCGACTGAAAAACCTAGCATGACTATGCTCTTCAAGGGCTGTTGCGCCATTGAGCGTGTATTTTCGGTTCTGAGAATGCCAAAACGAAAGGTAAAACATTTAGCCATAATAATAAAAGTATGGAAATAAATCAACGATACATTGTAATTTGGACACAAATTATGAATTTTAGTAACGTTTGAAACATTTTACCTCTAGACAAATATTGTCAATAATTAGACATGTTAGAAAAAATTTTCAGTCTAACAGTTTTGGCCCATATTTGGCTCGGTTAAATTAAATATATGTAATTTTAATATGTATACATACAGATGTAATCTGAACGATCACCTTGTCCTTTGACAACCTCACATGATACGACGTGATAACCCTTCTTAGAGTCAGAGGGTTTGCAGTATAAAGACGAAACTAATTCATGTAGCCGTTTGAAATCTAACCACTTTTCGAAATGTAAAGAAAAACTGATATAATAGGATGGAGTTTGTTCATAAACATCCAAATCTATCATTTTAGAAAATACCAATTTTAAATGTTCATAATTATTTAATGATATTATTTGTATATGAATTTGAGGAAAAACTACTTTAAGCTGAAGTAGTTGAAAACAACAATCGTTACAATGATTTTCTCATTCTAAGTGAAAACCATATCTATCTGAAATTTGATCATTGCTTGCATGGGTTTAAAATTAAAAATCAATTTGTTCCTAAAAGTAAGATTCAAAGTGTTTGTAAGCTATTTTCTAGATATTGTAACATGGAGTACCAGGTCTAACAACTTAGCCCAATCTACGAACATGTTTAGGTGCATCTGAGCTTATACTTCGATTGACCTTTATCCAGTAGAATCATCGAAGTTCATACATGAAATGGTATCTACAAAAAAGAGGCCACAACAACTGTAACACGCTTCTGCCTGGAAAGAACACCTTTGTCGATGGGATCAACTTCCCTGTCTGTTCTTGGGCAAATGATTGGCTTCGGAGCCTGATTCTATGCTGATAAGGGTTCGTGTTCCCCGTGATAGGAGATCATTTAGACAAGTCGTTGCCATTATGACCGGATATTACCCCCTCCGTAATCGTTTGTACAACAAGGATGGGCGAAACTGGTGCACATGTACACTTCCACTGTGTAGAGCTTAATCAGGAGATGGAGAATCTTGGAAACACTGCAGCGAGAAGATATGATAGATATTGGTATTTTGTGCAATATTCTGTAACTTACTGTATTAATATTCTGAAGTATTTATTCAGGATTGCACAATAACATTGTAAACTGACATGCTGAAGATTATTTCTGTCTCTGTACTTGATCTTCCAAAAACTGGGGAGTGAGGGGAGGAGACTAACACTTTTTCGACTTACTAGGTATTGTGTTCTTTTAAATTTCTTTAAATAGTTCATTTCAACTAAACAATCTCTCGCTAATGTGATCAGTCTACAGTATGATTACCTGCAATCATACATTTACATTTTAAATTCTTGTACGTTTGAAGGAATTTGTTTTGATAATAATTTCGTCTATAGGATGGACTTAGTAGTCACCATGATATAAGCCCCTAAATATTCACTGACGTTCTACATTCCTACAAGTACTGCAACACCTTAACGTACTTGAAGTTTAACCTCTTAAATCATACGTCCTCTACTTCACCGGATACGACTTTTGCACGGCAATTTATTAGCAAGCCGTGCGACATATTCACACCCTAAATACAAGGTATCTAATTACATTGGTAATTTATGAACTACAATAGAAATTGTTTTTGTCGCAATACAAGTAATTGCTATTTACAAGTACGTTCTTGAGTTATATGCTATTCATAAATCTTGGAGTCTTAAGTACTCCAAGTGGGTGGAGTTTGATTAAGGAGTCACTCCCACTTTCCTCACCTTTGCTCCATGCTGCCTCCATTCTTTAAGTAAGTATTAATTATTCGATATGGTTGATAACGTAGGCCGTGGTGTAGGTTTAGCACTCCGCATGTCAATACAGAGATAATGAGAAGGCGATGTCTAGCTTCTCCTTGAATTGTACTGTTTTATTTATTAATAGTTCTTTAAATAAAAGTTGATGTTTATTGTAACGTCAGTGAATTTTCTTAATGTCCCTGGATTAAAACCTAAAACAACCGGTACGGTAAATTATATTAAGTTTAAATATATACTTCATATCAGTAGCGTCTTATGGATTTTAAAACATAGGATATAAGCTCAAAATAGATACATTATTAATATTACACAATAATAAATTTATATTATTCTGATTACTTACTAGCTTTATAGTAATAATTAACAACGAAATGTAATATTAACTTTCTTATTTCCTATTGTTTAGTATATATATAATAAATCACTTTATCTGTAAACAAACACTAATAAATGATGCGAGAAGCTTATACTACTCTGTACTGTACAAAGTTTTGAGGCGATGACGGAAAACTACATCCTCAATAACTATTCATTATTGAATTGTCACTCTATAAAAACAATTGTTGCATGCTAAATTAGGCACATGACGTTGCGATTCAACGCGAACGTCATTCGATCACATGACAACACGATACCCTTTTACTAAAAATAGCATGGATACACTTTAACTGTTGTACTACTTTTCAATTTTATTTAATAGGAATTTACACTAGTTCCTTTGTAAAATAATTTGTTTATTATTATTTTTATTATTATTTTTTTATGTTTCAATTTAAATAATTAATTGTTTAAATTTATGATATTCTGATGTTTCTAATATACTCTAGGCATGCATTTAAACTTACTCATACTCTATGTTTATTTTGTTTTCATAATAAGAACATGAGCAATATATTTTATTTGTTTTTGTTTATATTGATAAAGGACACTCACTATACCAACTTATCTCCCGTAAGAAATATACAGGAGGAAATCTTGTATAAGTAACAGAGATACATTTATGGGGTAAAGCTATGAATATTATTTATGGTTAGTACTTAGTTTTGTGGAGGGGTGTGTGAGAAAGTTAGTTAGTATTTTATTAATTATTTGTGGCTTTTTTTTCTTTCTATTTTTACAATTACTGTATTCCTAACTACAGTTTTGTTTTATTTACTAATATTATTATATTGATTTCTTATTTCAGAAATCAATAGAGTGGACTTTGAAAATCACATAAGATAAACCCACATTATGCATAAAATAGACCTACACTTTGTGACCCCCCCCCCCCCTTTACATATGACTAGCTCTTTTGAATTTTATACTAGTTAATGACCAATTCATTGTATTTGGAACTTTATTGCTTAGTTATATTTGAAGATAATTGTATGAATTAAATTTAATAAACAGAATAATTGGAATCATTTATATTTTTCTTTATAGAAAATATCACCTTATTTTATGACAGCAATATTTTAAATGTAAAATATTATCGCCTTATTTTATTAACGCTAAAACTATCCTAGTTTACAATTATTTTTAACAAAATTTACAAAATATTTCTGAGAAATCCTATCTAGCAATTACACACATACGTATTTTCCCAGGCGCACGCACATGCTCAATCACACGCTCACACACATGCACAGGTAGATAATTAATTTAAACAACTTTCCGGCTTCAGAAAACTCCAAACCTCTAAAATGTGTTCATTAAATATTTTCATCTTCACAATACTTTCTCTATAAAGAGGTAGAAAGTAAACTCGTGTTCTAAATCAATAAATACATTGTCGTTAAAGATTACCATGATTGTAATCTTGATGATATACAATTAGTTTTAGAATATCCAAACAAGGTTTTATATATCCCATCCGTAACTTAGTACTCTAACTGATGTAATTGCTTTGTGTTACGATCGTTGTTAGAATTTCTAAACTCTATATTCGTTATACTTTCAAATGTCGGCAGAATACATTTGTGTATATACATCATAAAACACTGGCGAGCTAAGCATAAATCCAACAATCAAACCTGGGGTAATAAATCTTAACGAAGAATAAAGCAATATAATAGAAAGAGATGGAGAGAGGGATAGTTAATTCTAAAACCCCAAACTTAAACTGATAAATGGTGGGGAACTGATTCATGCCTTTTTAGTGAAAAACATTTAAACAAAAAATTATTCTGATTCGTTGGATTTGAAAAGGGAAAAAATCAAGCTCGGGATGACACATTCCTGTGGAAGAGACTTATTTGTATTCAGCAAGGAACAATCGATGAAGAGTAACGGACCAATAGGAAGCAAAGGATCCCCGCCCAGCCCATTGTCTATTTAAAACATCGTCCAATTGTTGGAGTATACATTACTTTACATGAGACGATTGCAGAAAGAAGACTCATTTGTAACATCGTGACTATCGGATTAAAAGACTGTAAAATGAATTGTTTATTTTAATTAGGGTGGCTCCTAGGGGTAGGTGTGGGATAATTGGTTATTTGGGAGTTGATACATGATGTTTGAAGTATACTTTACTTTACCTGCGACGATTGTACAAAAAAGGTTGTATATGTCCGGCCTGTGTCCTCTGTTGGTTTACGAGGTTTGTTTAAAAATATCCGGCCCGAATTTTTCTCGGGGAAACAATTAAACCACGGGAAGTGACCTATTGTAGGGAGTTGGAAGGTACCGTTTTGCTCATAAGTGATTTTTTTCTCACCTGTAGAGACTATCAGTCGCTCTCTCTCCTGTGAGTGACGGAGTGTATTCAGCGTTTGTCGCATATGTATATTTCGCAAAAAACGAGTTCCTTTCAACGGCATATTCAATTTAACATAAGCCAAACATCACAAGCAACCACGTCGGTAGATTTCGTGGCCTCACGTATCAGTGTTGTGTGTTGGCCAAGAACGGAACCAGATGCAAGGTATAAGACTTGTGCATTGTCATAATGCCGTAGTTTCTCACACCCCATGTCATCACAAAGGCGACCAAGGACCTCCAGATACTGTTTGATAGTATTTTGACACTATGCAACGCACTTACTGTATTATGAACGACACAAGGGTAGTCAAAGAAAGCGGGCAGCTTAACTTTAACGTTGCTCTGCCGTTCTCTTTTTGGCATCGAGGATTTTGGTCGTCTTAAATGTAACGACTGCCCCTTGGTTTCTGGGAAGTAACTTCCTGTGTTCAGGAAGTCGAAGATCCCATAGTGTACTCCACTATATCTTGCAAGTCCTGCAGATGTAATGCATTCTGAGTCGTTAGCACGAATTTCGTGGACACACTATGCAAGACTAAATCCTCGCTCAAAATCTAATATACCGAACTCCCAGCTAGTTTTAATTTGTGGTTAACGAAATTGTTGTATGGTGTGGTAACACCGAGCCTGCACACTAGATTTTAGCAAATTGAGACAAAATTATCAATTTCTATAAAATTATACTAAGCCGCAGTAGTCAAGGTTGCAAATAGTAATCATTTTCTATTACGTATGGTTTGGCACATTGATGTAGATCTATACGTTTTATCGAAATCCACTTCGGTCTACATTTTCTCGGACAATGACACGACGGTCATGCATAGACAAAGTTCGCACTTTGTCAAAGACTTCCTCATGTGGGCTTGTTGATGACTTACCGAAATACAAGGCCACTAACGAGGGGACGTCTATAAAACGGTTGTACCACTCCTTCCGTGTACACAACTGAAGAAAATTTATTTGTCACTGAAATTTCGTCTTGCTGAAAATATAGTATTTTCGAATTTTATGTGTTACTTTGATTTGGAGTTTGGTTTATTACAATATTTACAAATGATCCTTCAAAAAATTTTAATTTTGAAGACCTAGTACTTAATGTCGAAATCGAAGTTATCAGTTTTAAAAATAAAGTGTGGGTTGTTAGCAACACATACAGAATTATAATCTTGACATAATATATAGATATACAACAAACCAAAGACTAGTCTGGGCATTACCAAGCTCCCCACTCTATTCTTTCCCATTACCTCGTCGTACTTCTACCACCTGTCCTTACTTTCTCCTCTGCTCGTCAAGTAGAGTGGGAAAGGAGGGGCAGGTTTACATACTGTTGTTTGTTTTGTACGACAAGTTGAAGTACTCGGAAGATTTGGAATTAATACTTTTTTAAACCACTGTTATTTTGGAATTTGCGACATTTCTAAAAATTTATATATAGACCCACGAGTTTTCCTCACATCAAATTTAAAATGTTTATCCTTGCGTTTGGGGGTTAAGGGAAAAATCGAGAGCAAACTGATCTAATGTTAAAATTCAGTTTCCTTTTTAGATTGAAAATGTACTTTCACACAAGTATTACCCATTACAATTTTAAAGTCTCTGTCTTAATTTGTTGACTGGTGATATTGCTTACCTACGGAATGACAACGAACATATGGACGTCTTGTGTAAGATAACTTATTTAAATTCCTTTGGACGTGAAGATCCTGACCAACGAAAGTTTTGTTTTGTTCTGTTATAATACCGTAGTAAATATGATATGTAAGTTAAAAATCCCCACAACGAATCTTATCGAAATTTCACGATAAAGTGATGTATAGGTAAACAACTCAACTATCAATTGCAGAAAACACAAATTTCCAATATTATCTAATGATATTTTTGTATTCTGCTCATACTTTAAGCTGAATTGAAAACCATCAATAGTCGTATTGATTTTTTAATTTTTAGTATTAAAATCTGTAGTTTTTTTCAAATTTAGACTACTATTGCAAAATTAAGTTTACTAAAAGTAAGATTCTTAATGCTTGCATGTAATTTCCTATTCACTGTATCATGACACGTCATATTATTCTATTACTTTATCTCTAGCACATAAAACAATGGAAAAACATGTTTAATAATCCAGCGAAAAATTGTTGTTTTCCTTCTTAAGATATCATTGTTGGAAAAAAAATTGTTGGAACTGTGCAATGCACTCGTAATTAACTCAACAAAAAATTGTAGATAAATTTGAGATAATGTGTGCTTAAGCAATTTGGCCTTTTTTTCCAAAAAATCCATCTTTCGTGATGACACTTTCCATAGCTAACATTAATTTGTATATGTACTTTTTTTTCTAACAATATTGGTTATTATATAACGATAATTTTGGGTATCAAATTCGTCGTCATTTTTTTGTTTTGAAATTGATTAAAAAATCAACGAATAGTTTTGGGGGTGACCCTCAGAGGCTCAATAATTGAGTACAAGCTTATTAATCCCGAGGGTCCCTACTTATACTTACACGTTTATTTCACGTAGGACTAAGAGTCTTTATTTGATGTTATTTTCTTCCTTATTGGTATAAGGTGAAGATGACAGATGTTTTTCGCCTATAAACAACAACAACAAATTAAGGGGGAGATAATTCCATAGTAACATAACAACGCTCATTTTCTAGGAAATTTAATAACAATTTTGTTTTCTTGACATTTTAAATTTTATTGTAACAAATACGAGAAGAACTCTGATTTTTATTTTCCCTTTTTTTAAAGTTGTTGTCAAGATAGTTGCTATAAATTTGTACACGTTAAATAAAATTTCAGATTTCGAAAATTTCACCGATTCCTATAAGTAATGACCCCAAGGCGATCTCACTGAACACTGGTTAATTTGCATTTTGAACAGATTGGCCGAAATCAACCTTCTAATTACAGCTTGATCTCTATGACAACCAGAGAGGGATAAGGAAAGTGATTCACCGGCTGGGTCATGACCTTGGGCTGAGGAAAATGAGTATGATTCCAAGAAGTCAACACGAATATCCCATTAATTTGTCAACTGTTGTAATGCATTTGTCTGACTGGAGACACTGCTTTTTATAAATAACTTCGTACTTTCACTGTAGAGTCTAGACAATGACCTACAATAGATAGAATTAATTTGAATAGATTAGTGGGCACCATCATAGTACATACCAGTCTCATAGTTATTTTTAATATATTAGTAAGGTACATCATGGTATACGTACACTTAGCCCTGAGTTATTAGAACTTTTAACTATCCATATTTGAAACCACTGAGGACTTGTGGATTTTAATATGCGTAGGATGTACGTTCTACGAAATAATATAGGCGTGGCTAAAATACATTTATAATTAATATGTATGTTAATATTGGTGACTAATTTTTAGTAACAAGATATATAATTAACTTACAAATTTTATTCTTTTTTTGTTATTAATCCCCTTTAGATGTAAACAGACACTAATAAATTACTCGAGATTATTTGACTTGGTTTTAAAAATGACGAACTAATATTGACCACCGGCGCGTTAGTCGCTCTATACTGTACTGAGCCCTTCGCACTATTCTGTATATTGCTAAATTGTATTATTTTTTGTTAGTGATTCCCTTTAAATGTAAACAGACATTAATAAATTACGCCAGAATATTGGACTGGGTGACCAAAATAACGGAACTAATATTGGACCGCCACTTTGTACTGTACTGTACTGAGGCCAGGACGGGAAAACTGCATCCTTAATATAGTTTATATTATTCTGTAGTCAATAGTTACAAACACTTAGCGATTCAGCGAGGACGCTTTAAGTTATCCTACACGACAACACCGGACGCTCTTATTAAATAATATCGTTGAAGAACTCTTTAACTTTTGCTTTGTTTTTCAGTTTAATATTTTTAAAATGTTTGCTACTTTCTTTCTAAAAATATTATATATTTTTAAGGATGATTCCCACATCTTTATATGAAATAATTACCACTCCCTTCAGTAGCTCACTTATAGCAAGTATGGGTTTAACTATTCCAAGGTACTGGATCTACACCTTTCTTCATCTAGTCTTGGGTTAGATCCCACTCTTTCATCTTTCCTGTCATGTCTGTCTTGACCAACTCTTGATCTCTTCCGATCCTAAAGCTATGAGACTATTCGAGGGTTAAGGGTTTCGATTTTATGGTCTTTTTTTGTTAAGTGTGAGATGTCCACTTAGGATTATTGCCTTTAAATCACAACAACAACAAATTACCACTGTTGAGTCATTATACACTTGCTACATGTGTTCAACCGCACTTAAAATTAAATTAAATTTCGCAGTTATCAAAATGCCAGGTTCACATTTTCTTACGAAAGAATTTTTACTCAGGTGTGACAAATTTTTTAGGTAATAACATTTGATAAAAGTTGGTGTGTTCACTCTATCCACTGTATGTTACCAACTATTACAATTAATTTTTTTCAGCATATTGTTGAATTCGCCTTCAGACCGAAAGCTTCAACTGTTTTGCTCCGTTATTTCCACTTTTCATAAACAACTATTGTAAACAAATTTGCAATAAATCAACGATACTCCTCACGTAATTTTGTAATTTGTTTGAAATTTTTGCCCCCCCCCCCATACTGTTATATTTAAGTTTATATACAAAAGTATATTTAAGTTTGAATAAAACTCCTTTGCAGGCTATTTAGTATGTGAGCATGTTTTGATCATATGTTGACCGGCTTTTTCTTTATTTTTCTATAACTAAAAATTTTAGATTATCAGTCCTAACATCAAAACACAAAACTCCTTTTTTTCAAAATAGGATCTAACAATTTTGATCAAATTTTGCTAAAATGTAGTCTCTATGGACCGTAACAAAGTCGGCAGATATCACCCTCAAATATACTAGTTCCCAAAATATAGGTTAAAATAAAAAAATCGACAATTAATTGACGATTTATAAAATACCTAATTTTCCAAATCCAACTGTATATGGGCGTATGTAATATGTGTATTATGTAATATTATGTTATATGTAATATTATGTAATATGGGCGTAATCCAACTGTAATATGTGTATGTACCGAGTAGAAGAAGGAAGACCAACTCTGCATGTTTACAACTTTATAAGGCTGCGGAAGATTAGGGGTTCTTCTCAGCGATGTCTCTAACTGCTAAAGCTGAAGCAATTCCATGTATAAATGTACAACAACTTTGTTGAAAAGATGTTGAAGATAGTAAGATTTGTACAATGAGGTATAATGCATGGGCGGAGTAGTTGCGTATGTACCCAGTAGAATCAGGAAGACCAACACTGCATGTTTACAATTTTATAAGGCTGGATAGGAGTAGGAGTTCTTCTCAGCGATGTCTCCAACTACTATAGCTAAACGAATTCCACTGTACCAGTGTACAACAACTTTGTTGAAAAGATGCTGATAATTCAAAGAGTTTTACACTGTAGTAACCTGCATGGGTAGACCATATGAGGACGTACGTCGTAGAATAAGGAGGGCCAACTCTGTATTGTACAGTTTTATAATATCTGAAGGGTACGATTCAAATTTATCTTAGATTGTTATAACAATTGTAAATGGTTTTCTCCTACGTTGATGAAACACATGGAAACTGTCAAAATCTATAGTAAATGACTCTTTTTGTTACAGATGTCTCTCGAAATGTTTAAATATAAGATGTCCCAATACTATAACAAATGAGAAACTATTGATACGAACACGAAATAATAAAGTCCATATACAAAAACAAAACATGAAAATGACTGAACAGAGGTATTGAGAAAGAACCCTGAAGCTCACTTACTGAAAGAAGACGCAATTTTTCTCAAACAGTAACACTTTATTTAATCATAACGACGTTTCACTGACTACGTCATTATCTTGAAACTCAACTACAACAAAATAAATAAAGAACACAGCGTTGTTTACGTCGTCTTCAGGAAATAATTGTTCATTGTGAAAAATATTGTTTTCTTTCTTTAGGTGTTTGAAGATTTCACTATTGGTACTCATTTAAAACGTACCCAGAAGCTGTAGAGAGGAGAGCACTGGATTTGGATATACAGTACAAGGGTCGGAAACTTATCTCCCAAATGGGTTCGAGAAGTTTTATTTTCACAGACTAAAATCATACCTAAAAACAAAAGACTACCTACACATACATCGCTATTTGTATAATCTAAAAGATTGTTAATTATAATGTTTATGAATTTTTTTAAGGTTGAATTTATCTTGAACTAAATTCAAGAAGAAAACATTCAGTGATGTTATTTGATGATATTACCGGATAAGAAGGATGTATTTGACTCTTACTTACACTTTGAGAAAGGAGTAGAGTTTGTTCTCAGCGAAGTCTCCCACTCGCAAAACTAAAGTGATTTTTCTGTACAAATAATACTTAGTTGACGTGGAGAGGAAGGCAAATTAGAGGGGAAAGTGGAAAGTGAAGTAAAGACCATGGTGACCAACAGAGTCGGGTATCGTTACTTTGTGAAGGTCTTATGTTCCGACCTGGAGTCTTAAGAAATAAAATCAGTAAGCATGATTTTTATACAAATTTTATCTCTAACCCGTTGTCTTAAGTGCTCAATTTATCTGTGTACAGTGCCCCCAGTATATGGGGAAACTTAATCTCTATGTGTCAAACAATATTTCTGAGTTATCAAATATTGGTCTAACCATACATGTGAATGAGAGTCGGTAAAATAAACCCTTGTTCACATCTCTATATATCTTAAACTCGCCAAAGATAAAACTGTATTAATTTTTACCAAATGGGCTGTGGACGCTAAGTAAGCAACTCTAAATTATTTTTAACGACTAAACAGTGATCTGTGTGAACGGATTTGATCAATACACAATTATGATATTGTAATAATGACTATTATTTATTTTAAACATATATTTTATCTATCCCATCAGTGAACGAATTAAAGACATAACGAACATCCTTTTTTTAATTTTAAAAGAAGAAAACTGCTTTTTCAAAACTCCAGAAATTTGTTAACAAATAAGTTTATTGAAACATATTTTATATTTACTTAAATAATTTTAGGAAAACGTTCTGTTTGACCTTAAAAGTTAAATCAAAACGTCCGCTACAACTCTTCTTCAAAGGAAGTAGTGTCAAGTCCAAACAAGTGTTAATAACAAGTTTTCATTGAAGAACTCATTTCCTTGGCATCTCGCGTTGGCATGCAATTAATACAGCATTTATTCTGTAATTTTCCGCTGCAATAAACAATAATTAACAACTTAATTACAAAGCAAGCAATTATCATGTTGCATCAGAGTAAATGAGGAAATACCTGCGTAATGCTTTATTTAGATGGATTAGCCCTTGGTGGCATTGATCAGATGTGTTTGATATGACGTAATCATAGGAAAAACAAAACGAGGATTTTGTTTTAAGAACGATGTTTACATCCACATACAAATTCTGTAACATTATATTTTATTAGAGAAATTTTTAGCAAGTAAGTGGTACTGCATGAAATTAGTTTGACTAAAATCGTAGTTTTTGAAAAATGTGCAGAGGAAACAAATTATCACATTTTGATGATTACTGATTTATTTGAAATTGAAAATAGAAAAATGTCCATCTACACAGGATGTTTCAGACCACCCTTATTAAATGTATTATGGACGAATGTTTTTAGATTTGATGTAAGGTTTTACCTCATTAGTTTGCATGGAAAATATAGAACACAATATTCGTTTATAAATTGATCGCACCAAAAGGAATACATCAGAGGTAGGCGTCTGTTTGTAGATAGTTTTAAAGATAAAAAATTTCAAACTATGTGTTAATTTTAAATATAAAAATATAAATTGATAAAAGCATTTCTTAAATATACAGTAAAATAAAGTAAATAAAGCAACAATAGTAATCAACAATTAATTAATTCTTTGACAACATGACATCGTTAATTGGTTTGTTGTAACGATTTGAATTCAGTTGAGAATGGCTCTCCGAGGAGTCAATAATGGAAAGTTTGAAGAAGTGCGTGTTGAATGAGTGTATTAGCAAAATTATTTATAACACTCTGCTGAGCCACATCGAATACGTGTATTTGTGTTTGTGGTGGTGTTGTCGTTTGTATTGTGTTTGTGGTGGCGTTGATGTTGTCGTTTGTATTGTGTTTGTGGTGGCGTTGGTGTTGTCGTTTGTATTGTGTTTGTGGTGGCGTTGATGTTGTCGTTTGTATTGTGTTTGTAGTGGCGTTGATGTTGTCGTTTGTTTTGTGTTTATGGTGGCGTTGATGTTGTCGGTTGTATTGTGTTTGTGGTGGCGTTGGTGTTGTGGTTTGTATTGTGTTTGTGGTGGCGTTGATGTTGTCGTTTGTATTGTGTTTGTAGTGGCGTTGATGTTGTCGTTTGTTTTGTGTTTATGGTGGCGTTGATGTTGTCGGTTGTATTATGTTTGTAGTGGCGTTGATGTTGTCGTTAGTATTGTGTTTGTGGTGGCGTTGGTGTTGTCGTTTGTGTTTGTGGTGGCGTTGGTGTTGTCGTTTGTATTGTGTTTTTGGTGGCGTTGATGTTGTCGTTTGTGTTCGTGGTGGCGTTGGTGTTGTGGTTTGTATTGTGTTTGTGGTGGCGTTGGTGTTGTCGTTTGTATTGTGTTTGTGGTGGCGTTGGTGTTGTCGTTTGTATTGTGTTTGTGGTGGCGTTGATGTTGTCGTTTGTGTTTGTGGTGGCGTTGGTGTTGCCTCCATCTCCATCACTAACATCAACACCAACGACAACGTCCCCATATCATTTTTTGTCAAACCAGTACCTATACTTTTACAGTTGTTCAAGACATCGCTGAGAAAATCCCTACTCCCCAGCATTATAAAATTTTGCAAATACCCAGTTGGACTTTTTATTCTACTCGGTACATTTTCATCTGCTCCAACCATGTATGTTACCTCATTTTATATCTCTGTATCGTCACATCTTTTCAATAAAGTTGGAACATTTCCCTAGCAAATGAATTGCTTAGATTTAATATGTTCATGGTTCCAAACCGCTTTAACAGCATTCACACATATATTATTTGTATAAATAGACAGCAATTTTGAGCCCCCAGCTTTCTGGTCTAGTGATTCGCGTTCTGGCTTCAGGAGTGAAAAGCTAGAACTCCTCTAAGGTATTTGATTCACCGTAAGGCCTCAAACTTTAGAGAGTTGACGCAGCTTCGCGAGGAAATTGGAAAGCTACAATTAGTACTATAGTTGAGAAGATATCAACGAAAATCACGATGTATTAACCACACATTACCGGAATGAAAAGCCGTTTAGCAGGGCTCTTCACAGGTTGTTGTGCTATGGTGTTTAATAAGTAGCCAGAAACATTTTTATTACGTGTCTGCTGAATCATACAATTTAAACTTTTTTAAATTTCAAAATCTACCTGTCTCAGTTTTATACACTGTATGATATATTATTACCATAAAAATAAAATACACTCCCCATCACCCTGCTCTGAGATGAACTGATGTGTAGCCATAGTTGCGCTGATTTACTGGCAGAAAGTATGAAGAAACATAAATCATACATAACACATATTGGTTGGAAGGAGATAGTAACAATAAGTAACATACAGTATAATATGAGGTATGCAGAGGTAATATAACCATACCCACCTATACAGAATAGAACAATTAATAGGTAGACATAACGTTTATTTATTTATTTATTATTACGTATATTATCAGTAAGATTCATTTTCAGTAGAAAATTTACCCATTAACTTTTTTAACATTACATTACATTAATTTATTTTTAAATATATAGTCCTAACCTATAATTCATAAATTATTCCATAACAGTCATCGTCACATTTCACGTAAATTTGAATAAAGTTAGTAGAATTGATTTTCAGATATTAGGTCTTTTATATTTATAAATTGGTGTTAAAATAAAATAATTCAGATTAACAATAAATAAAAACAATTATGTTACATTTTAAATTTGATTTAGGTCTTAAATAACCAAACACAAAATTAAAATTCAGAATGAAGATATGCTATTAAGTCAAACTTGGAACATGTAAAGCAAAAATTAAATTATTGGTTTTCAGTAAATGCTTTAAAACGTATTACAAAACCAATGTATATTGGTGTAAGCAAAACCTACATTGTAGATTTTAAAACATCATCAAAGATCGACTTATTAAGTATAAATTTACAAAATAAAAACTCATTCTAACTGGGTTTTTAAGTTTGACAATTAACAGTTACATAAAATTAGAAAACACATACAAATTTAAATTAAGCAATGCCGATTTTGGGTTAAGAACAGGTTTTTTTGGTAAGATGCATAAGTTTCATTTGAATAGCAAAGTAAAAATGGGTGTCGTTATAAACGTTTGTGTATCTCAAATCCGTCAAGCAATTTTAATTATATTTTGGTAAAAAATTAATAAACGAAACCAATGTGCCAAACAGCAAGTAAAGGAAAACTACATCTAGTGAGTATTTTATTTTTTAAACGAACTTGACATTGTGTATATTTTTTAAAAGAGTAATAGATAAAGTAGGTTTAGATTGATCTCCTTATATCAATGTTTGATACTTTTGATGTATTTAAAAATATTGTAGAGTTTAAAAACATAAATCAGTTTTAAAAATGTACATCTTCACCACTGCTGAACGAGATTAGTTCTAACAGCATACAAAAACATAGAACCGAACAATATGGACGTCATTAATGTCCGGGTCGCCTTAGATGTTTTAAATAATTTGGTCTTACACAGGCGTGAAATTAATCGTTTACATTTACAATTTTTAAGTGAAAACAACTATTTTTCTGAATCAAGTTTCGTGAATCGGGCCATATTTACGACAGTAATAAGTAAGAAATCAGCAAAAACTCCTTAATGTATCCAATTTCCAAAAGTTTCTTTTGTATTATGACAAACTTTACTGTACCGTTATACATTCTAAATAACAAAATATTAAAACATTTTCTCAATATCCTGTTACTTTAAATATGTGATGGTTGATATGTTATGCTTGTTTTTTCCTTGAAACTAGAACCTGTTGTAAACATTTCATTTTAAAATTATTAAACAGTGTGACATATCTGATATGGCTAGCAAATACTTTACAATTTGAATTTTTAGTAATACCAAATCTTATAATAATATAAATAACATATTTTTAATCAAAATCTGTCTTAAATATTATTGTACTATTCGGTGCCAGGCACGTTTAAACCAATTCTAAATTGTCGCTCAGAAATATTTTATTATACCAAAATCAAACTATTAAAATTATCATTAATTTGAGACTAACGCCTTTAAACACCCCTACCTCTTTAGCGATTTTGACCAAAATCTTGAGACACCTCGGCACTAAACTTAAACTTTGCAACCCCTACCTCCCCCCCCCCCCCATCCGAAGCTATAAGCTAAGGTTATTAGCGAATGAAAAGCATAAATTTCTGTTTTATAAATTTGAATACCAGAGGAACCGAAGCGTTACCAAAATTTAAATATCACCAAAAATCTGTCAATAAATAAGGGAATATTTGGAGACCAATAAGTACAAACTGTTAAATTCGACCTCCTTGCTTCAAAATACTAGTACATATGATTTAAACAGGTTAAAGCTTTAAAACCTTCCCCTATTCCCCATTTCTTAAGTTATTTTGACCTAAATCTAATAATACCAATGGTTTTGAGTTATTCCGACCATCCGTTTTTGAGATAAAACGTGACGATCACTTTACTCCCTCTCCCTATTTCCTCCCCATCCCTTAATCGAAAAAGGAATAATTACAAGAAAAATTTAACCTAACCTTATTAAATTTTGAGTAAACTACCCGTTCTTAAGATAAATGTGTGACAAAAATTCCACAGGTAGACGGACAAATAGGCAATCACTGTTTCGAAAATGGTCTAAACGTATTGTAGACGCTCAGAACTGCCAAGAACCGTCGAAATATTAATGTAGAAATTTTTAAGCCATTACGAAAATATTTGTAATGATTGTAAAGAAATATTTTAAGAACATATTTTAATTTGTATATTTAATTAAATTTCATGCCCTACTAGTGCACCCATCTCATATAATTACACACTAAACTCTTTGACTGAATCTCTTTTATTTAAATCTACTTAGCTTACTGCCTTCTTGCAATTTAGTAGACGGTCCTTCGGAAATTACGTCCTTTCAGTAATTGGTAAAGTCCTCTATTAACGCTTTATACGGGACACTTTATAGTCACCTTGATCCTCTGTTCAGGATGCTGAATGCAAATCTACACCATTGTCCTCGGAACTGATAGCGATCGCAGGAAACCCCAATTTGGACGGGATGGCGATTTATCGGCGCTTCACCAGTCGTATGCTAATTACTTTGTACGACAAAAAACACTATGTTATTGTGTGCTTCTCCTAACCCTTCGGCTTCTGTAATTAATTACCTTCAATATATATTGTGTGCCGCCACACGGACCTGTTTATCTTGGTCGACAACTTGTTAAATAGTATTTATTTTGTTCTAAAATACGCAGCTGCCGTCGCCAAAATTACGTTTAATCCGGAGCTTATATTTTAGAGATTAGAATCATTTTAGTTATGCAGTAAGTATTGTGATTGTGCGAAAATTTCGTTATTGTGTTTTATGGTATTTGATATTTTGGAAATTTAGACACCTTTATACCATTTTCGGAATAATTTCTAAATGATTTTTACCCATAAACTACGTTTTCGTCATTGATTATCACAAGAATAAATGCTCCTATTGACTGAAAATTTTTAAGTTTAATGTGGATTGGATTTCCAATAGAGTGACTACATTGTGGTATAAATCGCTTAAGAGTTGGATCAAATAGGGAGATGAAAAGTCACGCGTTATTTTAAAACCTGGAATTACGTGTTCAGAATGATTAGAGTTGTCAAAATAACTTGAGGGGTAGGATTATAAATAGGGTTAATCCCTCTTGATAAAAAGAGGTTAATTTTCTACATGTTCTTTGTGTATTTTGAACTGTTACATTGTAATTTAAAACCCGATTGTACTACATCTTTTGATTCCTAAATCTAAATTGAAACGATGTTTAAGTGCTTTAATCACCTATTTTAATGGTACTTTGCGAATTACTAACAGCAGTACGATTTTGAGCTCTATGTTACAGTCCCTAGAAAATGATTACAATCATCTTACTTCTAATAACCTTCCTTTTAATTTTAGACAAATGCAGCAGTCAATTTAGAAAGAAAAAACCTCCAATGAGATCTTAGATATAAAAAAAAATGTTCACGATGATTGGTACTTCAGCTTAAAGTAATATTATCCCTTAACTTCATAACTAATTATCGTTAGGTAATAATAACAATTTAAAATTCATAATTTCTACAATTATAGTTCGGACGTTCCATACGTTTATCATAACATTGCAATAATAAAGTGCTAAGAGAGTTCCATGGATCAATTTCGTTCTACCATTGTTTACTGTTTAATTGATATAAACATTTAGGTGTTCAGGTAAAAATATCAGACATAAAAGGTTGGCACATGTAGAGTAACACTAATGAGCTGTAATAAATAAATAAATATTCTTAGCGGAACTGCCCGTTGTAGGCTAGGTCTGCAAGACGACGTCTCATCTGCTGATGTCAGGTCAGCACATCGAGTTCCTATAGCCGTAATTCTAGCTTTTTTTACTAGGACTAGTTACCAATCGTAGCTCCCTACTCACCTCACGATGATGGGTCAACAACGTAACTTGTTAGCCCCACGGTTATCGAACCTGTACTCTTTTGCACTCTTGCCACTAGACCAACCTAATGGAGCTTTGGGAGCTATGACTCTCTGCCAATATACTACAATTGCGCAAAGTATCCTTCGTACAACTTCATACATAATAATTTTATATGTACATCCTTTTTACAAACTGATTAATAAGCGCGGTCACTATTGAGGTGTCCTGATTTATTGTGAATTTTGTTTAATCGTCGTGGTTCACGTCTGTTCCTATGTTTGATTTATTTATTGTTTTATTATTATTTATTATCATTTTATTAGGCATTGAGTGTAATTTTTATATCAATTTATAAGCAATTTGAAAATTATTTTTATTTTTTCAAATCACTGCGATAGCTGAACAGTCTGATGAGTATGTTCGCCATGGTGAGGACCCTCTGTCCAAGGTTTTGAACCCTCCATAACCTCACATTTTGTTCACTTGGCTACAATTGTTTCTTTATGGGTTATGAAGTATGAACGTCACGGAATAAAATTATAATTTTGGGTTTGTTTTGGGGATCTAGGACGTAAACACGCACACCCATCTTCCGAATATGAACTCATTTTCCCAAAACACAAAATTATTAGGTTCATAAGTTGATGAAAATTGATACAATCATTCATAAATTATTTATTTTGTAATTCTTCTATGTGTGCAGTATTGTCAACAGGAGAAAGAAAAACATTCATTAATTAATTATGAAGCTATCCTTGTTTTACCTCACAATTAAAGTAATTTAATTGAACACTTATTTTAGAACAAAGCTTTGAATCATTATGCCATCATCACGTTAACCCACCCTTTGTTTTTTTCATCGCAACCCTTAAACGATTTTCCCCAAAAATCTTACAATTTTCTTAGAAACCCAATCTCTACCAAACTGTATAATTTTTAGTGAATCAAGTCATCCGTTCATGAGATTTGTCAAAAGTTCCGTTAATAGGCAGACATAATTCGTAAGGCCTCAAATCATGACATGGATATTTTACCATCATCACAGTATACGTTTCTTATATAATTTAAATTAAAAATTACATTCTTTAGTAACATCACATTACATTCAGATCGTCACATTATTATCAGTGGCGATATGTGGATTTTGAATCTTGAAGAATATAGACTAGTGCCGAAAGATAAAGTATAGGCACGACTAAAAACATTAATAATTAATAGTTTATACAAATACTACAACAATTTGTACTTTTTTCTTTGTAAACAGAATTAGTTTTTTTAAAAATATGTATGATGATCCTTACATTATAGATAAAAGTATTGTCACTGCCAAAACTCAGCCATTTTGTGTTTAATACTTGAGACAAAAGTTATACTTTCTGTAATGTTTACCTCAACTTCATATGTTATTGTCTACGCTGAATATACAAGCACTAACGTAAGATTAAAAATTAATGTTGAAGAATCGAATAAAATAAACTTGGGAAACACTACGAGATTTTCAATCGACATACTAAATTCTAAAAACTCCAATACCACAAACAACAAAATACAAACAGTTTATACTTCAAAGTTTTACAAATATTCAGAGTATTAGAAATAACATAGCAAGAACTAAAAGAACAAACGATCACAGATTGAAATGTAAACCACAGAGTACAAAATATCTCAATTGTTCATCATATATTTGTTACCATGTTTTTCCTCTGTTACGTTTTGGCTCGCAAAGTTTGGCATCAGTTTTGCATTGTAAAACAACGATTGGCGGAGAGAAAACAATCCATGTTCTATAATTTGTCTGAGTAAAATATTTCCGGTTGCCCATGTTGGTACTCTAGTAACACCTTGATAAACACGCCCGTATCTCACCCAGTACAGGCAACTTTACAAGCAAACACACCCTACTATACTAGTTGCAAATCAGGTTGGCCATTTCATTTGATTTTTCGGCTTTGTATTTATTGTTGTGATTATTGTCGTATATTTAATGATAGAAAATATTTTCTACAATTTTAAACCTTTTGATTGTATCGATGTTGGTTTTCAGAGGGTCGACTTTCTTCTAATTTTTGTAGAATGTCGTGGTCCATTTTCCAACTGAAAGATCGTATGACAGTTACAGGAGGGAAGAAGAATGCTAGTCTCTGTAGAAACCCACTCGCAAGAAACAACCAGTGATCACAACGTATATCTTATGAAAGCTATTATACCATTCTTTTAATCTCCCTGTACATTTCAACACGGGCGGACGGTGTGTGTAAATATCTTTCTAAGATTAATACGATATCCGGATGCTTCTTAATCGTGCTATACAGTTAGCTGTGGACGTCCTGGGATGAACATTATTCAACACTTATCATCTTGAGTGTAGTATGGAATGAGGTTATTAGACAAATAAAAATAAAAGTAATAAGCTACATGATATAAGATTAGGCTATATTGTACGTCTGTATTTGCTTTTATATTAAGCTTTATATTAAATACAAAACTATTTTTTAACGGAGTAACACTGAAGTACTGTGATTTGCTATTTGCTTTCAATCTGGCACCTATACGCCTAAAAGTATTTGCATTAGTCATGTGTTAGTTCGAATTAAAATATTCAGTGAATCCGAGTATCAAAATCCTGGGAACGTTCCGATTATTAAAATCCTCGATTTCGGAGAAAATATTCGTAACTAGGAACAAGGAGACGATATAATATTCGTTGGTAGTTTGCTGATTGAAAATCTGAGTTCGCAAAATCATTCTGCGCAGATACGCGATTTCGAAATAATAATACGAGTATTGAAATCATTTAAAACCGATTAATTCGATTATCCATTTTACCCGAGAAACAGTCTGTGCATCTCTTACGCAATTTCCAGTCTAATATTTTTCTGCACGAGGTTCGAAAGATATTAGTAAGTTCGATCGCAAACTGTTCTCTTGCAATTCTTTCATAGCTATTGCCAAATATGTATCTCAAACCTAACTAAATATGTAACTCAAACCTAACTAAATATGTAACTCAAACCTAACTAAATATGTAACTCAAACCTAACTAAATATGTAATTCTCGTTTTAGTCACATCTTCAATTAGGAGACATAGATCTAAATTTGGTTTCGCCATTGTGCTTTTAAAAGACCTTTAAAATGAGGTACTACTTGACCATTAATTTAAGTTAGCCGCCGCCCTCAACCTGAGGGACGCACAGTTGTATTACAAACTGCAAATATCGTAATAACTGCAACCTGTCGTGGCAAATATCGTAGCATCCAAACACATTTTGTTATCCCAAATTGGACAATAATTAAAATTAATGTGCGTACATTTCTATTTCAAACATTTGATATACTGTATGTGTAAAAGATAAATCAATACGCAGTACAAGCATTCCTTTTTAATATTTAAGGAATTACTCATTTTACCATTGAAATATTTGTATATTACTTATATAAAATTGTGAAGGTGTTTTGTATTAGAATTGAGCAATATTTAAAGATGACAAGTAAGTGCTGGGCATATCTATGTTTCGTGACCTATAATGTCCCCCCTCCCCCTCTAAACCGTGTAATCATATTTTTTCTTGTATGTTAAATAGGATAAATTAGGTTTGTGTAAGCAGATATAGTTTTGTCAAAAAATTGAGAACTTGGTTAGAAAAATTCCCAGATACTGAGTTTTTAATAAAGATGCTGATCTGAAGTCTTATTTTTATTGGTTTTGGTTGTTTTTTTTCAATTTTTATCATTGTCTACATTTATAATTATCTTACTTCAGTTTGTAACTGTCTTGTATATTTTTTTAGATATTAAAGATTGGGTGAAGGAATTGAATTTGTACTGGAATCGACGTAGAATTATATGATTTGATTATCCACTAGCCATATATATATCTAACAGGGATTTGTGGGTTTTATTGTGATTTGTGCATTATGAAAATGCTTTAGCAGTTTTTGTTTATTTATGTTTAAATATTGGAACAATCCTCTAAATATCTTAGAGATGTTTTAATTATTTCCTTAAAATTAAAAATGAATATTATATTAAATTTAATGTAAGCTTCAATTAGAATGTTATGCGAAAATTATGTTATTCGTGTAATTCTACGTGAAATAAAAAAAAAATTATTATCGTTTA
The DNA here is from genome assembly GCA_963513935.1 of Aphrophora alni. NCBI lineage: Eukaryota > Metazoa > Arthropoda > Insecta > Hemiptera > Aphrophoridae > Aphrophora > Aphrophora alni. Next base: position 63,912,764 of record OY740773.1, on the reverse strand, counting down.
ACTTGTCGTCATTTTGAATGAAGAGTTGGGTTTAATTTCGGTCTGTACCAATTACTTTCCGTTTAACAGATCTATAAATTAAGGTATCACTTTATACTGGTGTTTATATTTGAAAAATTTGTGATATCTCTCACCCTTTGTCTACCAAGTGAAAGTACATATACCAAAATATTAAAATTATTTTAGCCCCTCATTTCAAATAAATATCCAATGCGAAACAGAAATTTGATATTTTAAGCAGAAAAAAAAGTAAATAGTGATTACGCAGGACTTTTGGTTCATTCTTTATATAGATGGAGTTTAGGAGCGAGGGCCAGCCCACCCTCATTTTGCAGAAATAAATATATAAATGTTATGTTTTTTAAAAAATTTAATTTATTTCCTCCAGCAAACAATACATAACATATCGAACTTTACGTAAATTTATATATAATAAACTTAAATATATAAAAAAATTATACCACTGCTGTCAGGAAATTGTACACACACCTGAAAAAAGACTAATGTCAAATGAGACCAGATGGAAGTACCAGTTAACAAAAACAAATAACTTAAACAAATTTATTAAAACAAACAAAAATTATACAAAATATATCAAAACTTTGGCTTTATAAATCAGATAAAATTAAGTAAAAAACACAATATTATAACGATCCGTTTAAGATAACTTAAAAGATTACGTTAAAAATGTAATCTAATGCTTCTGAGGAAAGGAAAAAAATAACTTTTCTATTGACATTTGCGAAAGTTTTTACTTCTGATAGAAGATTGTTGAAAATTTTAGGAGCTAAAGAACAAATTTTTACAGAGCATATTAAAATAATATGCACTGTGTGACTTGGGCTTTATTAATTTGTTTCATGGTAATTTGTTTCATGGCTTTAGCATCTACTGTTTTTCATATCTTCTAAGATTAATTTTAATTCTATGAATAAGGCCGATTATAATTTGTTTGTCGTAACTAATTTATCGCTGAGGATAGTAACATTGTCTTGAAACTTGTTTTTTAGTTAATTTTGAGTTCTGTTTATTATACCTTCTCACAAGTCTAGCTCTATTTTTATTCATGGTTTTTTGTGATATATGTGCGTGCGTGTCCATTCTTATTGCCATGTATAATTCTGTTTAACTCAAGATGTTTTATGACAATACGATATCGAATATTTCTCATACTATATCGATATTAAACAGTACACCTTCCGTAGCTATTACGTCACATCATTATATAAAACTAATTTACCTGTCCCTCGTACACTTCTGGTCATTGTTTGCTTTTTGAGGAAGTCTAGAAACGCATACATGTAGGGAAATTAGCATGCCAAATCGGCGATTATCCACACCACGCAAGATACACGGAATGTAATAACGTTTACGTGAAAGTGGAAACGAACGAGCGAGCAAAAAATCTCATCAAAATATTTGTGGAAACTCTCCAATAACCGTAATTATGATCGGACATTGCACTAGAGTCTATTCTCGCGGTACGTTATTATCCAGTCTATAAAATTATAAGAATAAAAGTGTGTGTTTTTTTCCTTCATAGGATGTCACTATCGGTAAATTAGGTTTTTATAGGCTATGCAAACGAAATCTCCCATCGGTGTTTGCCATTAGGCATGCCTAGGAGGATCGTATATCGTGTGAAAAGCGTACACTTCCTAATTTTCTGTTGTGAATGTCTTGGGGGAATAATTTACAATTTGATGCTCGTTACAGGTTCTGTAAAAAACAGCATCTCGTCCACCGTGACCGCTTGCATTGGTAAAGAAGATGGAGAGAGAAAAAAAAAAAGGCAAATTTTCCTTTAAGTGGGCATAATGCAGATTATAGAAATTATTGCAGTTTGTGAAAGAACAAGTGTTTTGTTGAATAAACAGGCCATCTTCAATCGTACGTGACTGGTTGGTAATAATACTTGAAGTATTCTTTGTCAAAAAGAAATGTAGTTGTTAACTTAACTTATAAAGATATGGATTGATATTTTGTTAAGTTGTAAATTCAATCATATAGTAGTGAAACTAACTGTGCTCTGAATATCTGGCACAGAAAGTAAACCTATTAGTCTAGTGAGCTAAGGACGAAAAGTTGTAAAATATAGACAAATTACGTGGAGTGTTTTTCGTTTTATATTAAAAATATCATACTTCAGCCAAAATGAATCCTATGGTAAAATTGCAAAGTTGACCAAAAAGTGATTATTTTTATGATTTTAATTAAAAACTTTTATCTTTAAGTTTCACACAAAAAAATGGAGGAATGTAGAAAAGGCGTTACATCTTTACCATTTGGCTGGGAAAACGTTAAAAATAAGGACTTTTTCTTATTTTTTTCCTTACAAAATTACCTCTAATTTCTCAAAAAGTATTGAAAATGATCCATTGTAACTACACACATTGGTACTGAACACTTCGATTGTTCAAGGATTTGCATTAAAAAAAATAATAATTATGGTATAAAATACAAAAACAACAAAAAAAATTGATGAAGATAAACTTAAAGACATGTAATTAATGAAAATGAACTTAGAGGCACTGTTAATTTTTCAGATTTACAATCTGCTTCTGAAAGTAATTTCCATAAATCGTCAAATAAACAAAACCAGTCGAAAGTGCAAAGAAGAAATGACAGAAAGTAACAGTAATAAAAGAAGAACAATGAAGACGAACAAATAAATTGTATTTAATAGGCCTATATAAATAATTATTTTTAATCAAATAATTTACAAGAGTAAATTATTCACATGTATTTTTTTTTAAATTTTCTATTCATTGATACTCGTTTATACAATAACATTTCCAAAGTTATATTGTTTGATAATTTTATAATTGAGATATGAAGATCAAAAATTGGAATTAAAATATCCTCCACAAATTAAAACATTATAAAAATACCTTCTTTGTTAAAAATGTATTAACGATATTGGTAAAGCAATAGGAACGCTTCATTCGGCGACTTTTTCTCCCCGAGTCTCTTTATTTCATCTCTAGCGGCTCCAGGATTTAAATTTAAGAAACCTAAAGATAGTTTTTGAAGAGAGTACGTCCCGCAACTTTTAAATAAAACTTTATCATTAAAATACAGAAGAAAAGATAACAAGTAGAAATGATAATTAGTCAGTTTTTACTTCTGAAAATTTTAACTCAACTTAGATTTTGGCCTAAATACAATATTCTTATCCTACGATAAAAACCAAATGTTTTTAAACAACAGCTAACTGTTACACCCATCTTTTGGATTTTCGTCCTTAATAACTTGGCCCTCAACTTCTCTCATGGAACTCTGATATAAAAAATTTCCATCAACCTGCCCAAAGGAGTAATGTGGCACCATTTTTGGATCAATGTGTACAAGACGGTCCAGAAAAAAGAGCAGTCATTTGTATACGCGTTTCAGATGGTAATACAAACACGATTCAAAAAAAGATTTGTACAAAATATTTGTGTCTGTGTTTTTTAATTAAAATATGTGTAATAAGATTGTTTGAATTATAAAACAGGTTTTTTTTGTTTTTTTTTTATTTTGTATTTAGGCCTACTCTCTTAATCTATTGATTTGCTATATTTCTATGGTGCGCGATTTTTACTCACCTTTAAACATTTAATACGTTTTTAGAAATAAAATCGACCAAACATTCATTCTTTCATCAATTAAAAACATAAATAAACGTTGCATGCAGCTGACGTAAAGACAGACAATTTCCATATTTCGATCATTATAATGTCGTTAGGTATTTGTCTAAGACGCTTTGGGATGCACAGAACATGTTTGTATTCACACTGATGTTTGTATACATTATTTCATATGTGTAATATAATTTGGCAATAACATACTAACTTAATTTAACAAAATCAGTTCCTCCAATTTCGTTCAAATGTTAGTGAAATGTGTGCAAATTTATAACCAAACCCGCGTAAAAAATCGGATATACAAAAGATATTACGATTTAGGAATAATTGGCAAAAAACAAAAAACTTATCCTCGACCGCCGGTATAAAGAACTCAATTCGAATTAAATACTATTTACGCTGAGGACATATTTTATGGCACAAGCAAAGCGAGTTTAAGCCCTTAATTTAAATTTAGAAATATGTTTTCAGACATTTTTATTGACAAATAGACATTTTTAGTAACAATTATTTTTTATTATTTTATTATTATTATTATTTAAATTTTTTATTTTTTTTGATGAATGAGAGAAAACGTTTTTGCACCATTTATTTTATATGTGTAATATGATTTGATAGAAATATAAATTTTCGTAGTACAAATGAGTAACCTTATTTTTTGTACGCATACGCGTTAGAACGTTTGGTTACACGTAGAACGTTCTTAGAACTAATTTTTGAACTTGTGGATTCTCATTTTTTCCATTCATTTGAAAACCTTCCCCATACTTATGTTTGGGTGTTGCGTGGTCTATTCCTTAAGCATATTAGTTTTGGAGTGCTTGTTGCGCTCCCATACCCAAGTTATTAGTACACCAACTTAGAAAGTAGGATATCTTACGATGAACCCAAGTTATTATACAGTAGCTTAGAAAGTAGAATATCTCTCATCCAATTCAAATTATTAGAATGCCAACTTAGAAAGGAGAATATCTCACAATCTACCCAAGTTATTAGAACACCATCTTAGAAAGTAGAATATCCCACAATCAACCCATGTTATTAGAAACACCATCTTAGTAAGTAGAATATCTCACAATCAACGCAAGTTATTAGAACGCCAACTTAGGAAGTAGAGTATCACATAATCAATCCAACTTATTAAAAAACCAACGTAGCAAGTAGAATATCTAATAATCAACCCAAGTTATTAGAAACACCATCTTAGTAAGTAGAATATTTCACAATCAACTCAAGTTATTAGAACGCCAACTTAGGAAGTAGAATATTTCACAATCAACGCAAGTTATTAGAACGCCAACGTAGCAAGTAGAATATCTAATAATCAACCCAAGTTATTAGAAACACCATCTTAGTAAGTAGAATATTTCACAATCAACTCAAGTTATTAGAACGCCAACTTAGGAAGTAGAATATTTCACAATCAACGCAAGTTATTAGAACGCCAACTTAGAAAGTAGAATATCACACAATCAACCCAAGTTATTAGAACACCATCTTAGAAAGTAGAAAAACACACTACCAACTCAAGTTATTAGGCCACAATCTTAGAAAGTATAATATCACACAATCAAGCTAACTTATTAGAATACCAACTTAGAAAGTAGAATATCACACTATCAAGCTAATTTATTAGAATACCAACTTAGAAAGTAGAATATCACACAATCAAGCTAATTTATTAGAATATCATCTTAGAAAGTAGAATATCACACAATCAAGCTAACTTATTAGAATACCAACTTAGAAAGTAGAATATCACACAATCAAGCTAATTTATTAGAATATCAACTTAGAAAGTAGAATATCACACAATCAAGCTAACTTATTAGAATATCAACTTAGAAAGTAGAATATCACACAATCAAGCTAACTTATTAGAATACCAACTTAGAAAGTAGAATATCACACAATCAAGCTAACTTATTAGAATACCAACTTAGAAAGTAGAATATCACACAATCAAACTAATTTATTAGAATATCAACTTAGAAAGTAGAATATCACACAATCAAGCTAACTTATTAGAATACCAACTTAGAAAGTAGAATATCACACAATCAAGCTAACTTATTAGAATACCAACTTAGAAAGTAGAATATCACACAATCAAACTAATTTATTAGAATATCAACTTAGAAAGTAGAATATCACACAATCAAGCTAACTTATTAGAATACCAACTTAGAAAGTAGAATATCACACAATCAAGCTAACTTATTAGAATACCAACTTAGAAAGTAGAATATCACACAATCAAGCTAACTTATTAGAATACCAACTTAGAAAGTAGAAAATTTCACAAACTACCAAGGTTTTTGTAATAAAATGTAGATGACATTTTGAGGATTTCAATGTACGAAACATCGCGTAAAAGAAGAATACAGTTAGCGCTGTATTTAGTTTGGATAGTAGCATAATGAGACCAAATGGACCATTTTCAGATACTTCACTTTCCATGGTTTTCAAGCTATAACTTCTGAAGCGGCTTCTGACTAAAGGTGGTAACGTATACGATTCATAGATTTTACTAATAGACAATTTGAAGAATCAAGTCAAGTGAATTTTGAGAAAATCGAAATTTTGTGTTTAGATCTTTGGCAGAATCTATTTTGAGAAAATCGAAAATTTCGATGAAAGACTAGCATCAATACGCCTTCTTCCCAGAACTTTCTCTATACTACGTATCTCTAAGGCAGTAAACTAAAAACATTCAACTGTCGAACAGGTTGAGTTCCGTGTGAAATGTTTAATTTCGTAAAACCGCTTCGACTGCCGGGAAATCAGATACGAGACCAAGTTCACATCCAATTAGAAGAAAAGCGTCATACATACTGTCTGAGCCATGCCGCGTTGTCGCGTACAATGTACTTTATGTGTTTCATTAAAGATATTGTATTAAATGCAAATGTCAGAGGCTACTTTGCATGACTCGCTCTCACAACACATAAATTACCATATCTATTCCTGAACAACAATTACTACGGAGCTCACAACATTTAATGTCCCTATAGTTGCAAATAAATAGATTTAATTTGGAAAATAAAACGTACAAATTTACTTAAATATTACTCAAAAATTAATTGTACATTAGAAAAATAAGACAAATAATATAAAAGAAGTGAAATTAAAAATACCTCACGTAATACTACAAAGAAGACATCACTTGCATAAGCAAATAAAAACCTGCAAAGCTTTAAAAATGAAAATGAACCCTCTACTAAAAAACAAAATGCAATGTGTTTATGAGCTGTCGCCCTGAAATTTGGCGGCACTAATCAAAGCGTTACAACTTTCAAATTACAATATTCTTTCAAATGATAAAAATTAATCTAAAAAATAATTTTTGGTCAAATACTCTTTTTTCAGTCTGTTAAAAATTGTACTTTTGGTATTTATTGGTATTTAGATATTTAACATCTCACATATACAGAGATGGGTAAAAGTTGATGTCAAATTTTTTGCTAAAATATTTGTTTTGACGTCTCCTGAGAAAAAAAACGTTTTTGTCCATTTCTAAAAAAAAAAAAAAAAAAAAAAAAAAAAAAAAAAAAAAAAACTTATTGAATGGCCATTATGTAACCAAAAATGCTGATTTTGGAGTTATTAGTAAAAACCAGTTATACGAAATCTGTTTACCTATTGCATTTACATTTTGGCGAAATGTGCAGATTCATGACTTAAACCTATGTGCAAAATCGCAAGTGTAAAGCATTTACTGTTCAGGAGTAATTGACAAAAAAACAAAACAATGAACTATGTCCATCTTCATTCTAAACTTGGTTTCAACTAAATACGTTGTGAAAGAGTTTTTGGTCTAAGCGAAGCAAACGTAGGCTACACTTATCTTTCAATATACAGGGTGTTTTTTTTAACTGTGCCACCATTGGTACTTTGGTAACGATAAGATTTACAAGAAACTTTAAATGTGGGACTTCAGCTTATTTTTTATCCCCAATAAAATATGAATTTATAATTTTTAAATTCGGCCGCCATTTTCCTATTAGGCAACCAATTTTGAAAATTGTTATAGAACATCCCGTATTTTATGAGTTATTCAGGTGTAAAATGATATTAATTTCAGAAAAATAAACTTTTGATAGGCCTACAAATTATTGATTCCCACCTAAAATGTTACAATAGCTAACTTTTGAACCGTTGGGGGTACAAATAAGTTTTGAAAAAAGTGCTAATTTTCATTAGACAAGGATTTGATTTTTTAAAATCTTATTTCTGGATCTTATTCACAAGGTCTATACCTGTCATCCAGTAATAATTACAAACTGTTGGAAGAGTAGGTTTGTTATACAATTACCAAAAAAAAATATGATTCTCATTTTCAGTCGAAAATTTTCTTAAAAACTAGGACGTCACATGAATATTAACCTTAAATTGTTTCCTAAATAACGTGATTAGACTGTTAAACAGATAAAAATTACCTATACATGGTGCCTAAACATGGTATTTTCCAAAATATGCATGCTCTAGCTCCGAAACCATTTAGTTAAAAAAAAATGGCAAGAATAAAAAATCTTGATATATTGTATACTATTTATACATGCAAAAAATACAGGATATTCCATAACAAATTTCGAAGTAGGCCGCCATATTGGAAAATGGCGACCAAATTTAAAAATTCTAAATTTATATTTTTAATGGGCATGAAAAATAGGAGGAAGTCCCCCCCCCCGTTTAAAGTTTCTCTAAATCTCACCTAACCTAACCTAACCAAAGTACCAATGGTGACACATTTAAAAAAGACATCCTGTATATACACCGAGTGTCAATTTTAACCAGGACATCATTGTGATCTCTGAAATTACGAGATTTGCAGAAAACTTAAAATGGTGGATTTCACTTACTTTTTAGTGACCATTAAAAATATGAAATAGGAATTTTGAAATTTAGCAGCCATTTTCCAATACAGCGGGCAAATTTATAATTTCTTATGAAATTCCCTATGTTTTATGGTGTTTTCGAATTCTGCACAACATTTTAAGGCTTTTTTAATCTTGAAATAGTTTTGTAAACCCTGCTGTTTAAGAACTAGAGCCTCAACAGGTTGAATAATTTAATGTTTGGTTATGTTTAAGTGTATTTTATGATTATTTAAAATTGAATTTAATAGTGAAATGGCAGTATTGTGAAGTCGATAAGTAGTCAACAATTGTACATCAAAAACACAATAATTCAATTTTAAATCATTATAAAATGGCACTTAAACATAAGCAAAACTTTAATTTTTCAATCTTTTGAGAGCTGTAACTCCTAAACGGTAAACAAAGAATACAATAGTCTTAAAATGTTGTGTAGACACCGAAAGCACCATAAAATATAATAAACTCCATAATAAATTATAAAGTTGGCCGCCATATTAGAAAATGGCGACGAATTTCAAAATTTCAATTTAATATTTTAATGGTCATTAAAAAGTAACTAAAGTTCCCTTTTTAAAGTTTGCTGTATTTCAAAATGGTGGTTCACTTTTTTTTCTCACGTGTAATTAGTATAGAGGTATATTATTAGGGACATACTAAATGTGTTGTGCCAGTACAAACCATACAGTTTCAAATATATAAATACCAGTACAACTTTTTTCCATGTAGTGAAATTTAATCTTTAACCATTTTTATGTTTTTAATAAACTCAGAATTATTAATATATCGAGTACAAAGTACACTCTGATTTTCATATATTGCTAATAAATTAACTTGTTTTATATTTTACACAAATAAATCTGTGCTTACTAAGATTAGGTATAATCGAACAACTTGTTCGAAAATCACATGCTGATGTACTAGCCTGACATAATGTAGATTATTGAATTTATTAAAATGACTCAGTTAGGTAGTTTATTATTTATGTGTACTTCGGCCATAAGCTTTTAAAAATGAAAACGTGTTTTACTTGTTGGTGGTATAAGTTTAGATCCTTTAACGAAATACTTTATTTATTTAAACAAGTTTTAGTTTTCATTAATCGATTAAATATGTAAATGAATAAATACCGCCATGCTTGTATTAAATAACTTGAACAGTGGTGGAGAATTCGTCAAGCTGGGAGCTTATTTACATATATTAAAAAAGGACAATGCTGGATCCTAACCCTGCGGGACATCAGTTTATTAATGGAATGAATACGATTCATCTTTTTAGAATGGTTTATTTTAAAGTATCGTTTGAAATAGTTCCAGATTAGTCGTTCGATTAGAATCGACTAGAAACCTGAAACATACGTTTTATATTTAGCCTTCGTAAGAATTTTTATTAACAATAAGAACTGAAACTAAACACGCATTGAAAATACCTTCAGCTTCTTAATTAAATTCGAACTCTGACCATGTAGTAAAACTATAAGACTGCAGAAAATGACAGTACTAATTATCGGCATTTATTTTTCCTCGTGTGTAGTGAAAAAGTTATGCTTTACAATAAAAAGGAAAAAAATAGACTCTAGGAAATCATTTTCAATAAATTGAACAAACAGATGACATGAGTCTGTCCAACTGTGATTTATTTTCCTCATGAACTATTGAAATACTTTAACCTTTCAGAGGTTAAAAAAGTGGCAACATCTTAATATTACAAAACTGAGTGTAAGTAGACTGTAGAAACTATTACAAAAATACTTTATACAATTTTAAAATTTCTTTCCACCATCTTGTATACGCCTTTTGATTGTATATACACAATATATACAATTATCAGAAAAACGAAAAAAATTTAAAAATAATAAAAGCGTAATACAAATCTTTTGATAATACGCATCTAACGTCAAAATTCTGACCTTTGTGTTGTTTTCCAAGGTGAAACTTACCTTAAACAATTATCGAAGTTTTCCGTACTTTTACTTCTTGCACGATTTGCAACCGTCTGTGAGTTAATATTTTTCGGACTTTACGACACATCTGTGTGATTCTATCCTATAGTTGTATTCAATTCTTTTTAAATACACAACATTTTCCAGTCTGTTCAAACGAACAAACGCACAAATAATTTAAACAAATGAAAACAATCCTTCAACCCATTTCAGAATGGACACCATATATTCTTCTTTGTTGTGAATATCTTTTAACCCGCAGGTCTTATAATATCCTGCTAGCTTCCAATTTTCGCTGATTGACATTTTGTGTTTCAATTATAATTATATCACTAAGAATTATAGTTCACAGTATATTTACAAGTTATAGCCGCTAAAGAACTGAATTTAAACTGTGGAACTTAAATATAAAATAAATAGTAAGCGCTATAATGGTAGCAATTGTAGTCCAATTTCATTCGAATTTGATTTGCAGACTTCAATTTGGGCGCACATAACAAAGAACCTTGTTTATTTTATTAGAATCTTAATTAATCGTATTTATCCTATCAGCTGAGTTGTCGAGACATATTTCTTCACTTCGCACATGTTGCACATTTTCTGGAATTGGTTTTAAAGGTGATTGTAAGATAAGACAATTCGAAGTACTTATTCGACAACTGTGCAGAATCATTTAAAGTGTTCTAATTCTATTATTCTAAGTATCTAGATCTTTCTAGGAGTATTAACAAAATCCCATCTTTTGCTTGATTGCTTGATATTTTACCAATAACATTCGTACTTGTGTTGGCATCATAAGTAGAACAACGAATTTTTCCAAAATAAGAATTCTTCCTGGAACTATTCACGGTTGAAGCACGTTCGACGAATTCATTTTTCAATTATACCTATCTGTCATTCATAATCCATAATCGAAAACAAATCGATTTCTGTTTATTGATTGATCTTAAGTTTTCTTTACTTAAGAACTGATATAGTAAATGTCGACTTTCATTTTTATGTCTCCAATTGCAATATTTTAATAACTAAATATACCTTATTAAGTTGGTTAACTATTATATATATATATATATATATATATAATATAATAATATAATATATATAATATTATAAATATACATTATTTAGTTGTTAAATGTCGACGATAGAGGAACAAAAATCAAAAGAGTGACAAGAAATACAGAGACTCTTGTGTGCCCATACAAAAAACTTAAGTTAATATTTTTAAATGACTGTAATTAAATTTTTTTCTTTCGTGTAATTGAGCTTTTAGGAAACTGAAATAATACACAGCAAGCAGATGAGGTAGAATGCGTCATTACTTATTCTGTTATTTACAATTTTTTTTAATTTTTAAGGTGAAAACCTCTTAGTAATTTTCGCCTTATAAAATAAAAAAGAGAAGAAGCTAAAAATAAAGAACCCTACCCTTAGTTTACTAATACCACCAGAATCGGAAGAGAACAAGGGTTGCTGAAGAGAAACCTGTTTATCTAATATCTCTTTTTGAGAAAGAACTACCGATAATAAATTTCAAAAGACAGATATTTTTAAATTGTGTACACATTATTATTTTCTCACATATACATAGTAAAAAGAAATTTTATGTGATGGGTCTAAAAAACGTTGGCGAATTTTTGCGAATATATTTGTTTTAATGTCCCCTAGTCTCAAAAAAAAAATCATGTCTATACTCTGCCACTTGTGCAACGCTCTACAACACACAACCCCAGTACGATTTTGAAATTTGATAAGTGGGCATATTTTAGCAATATCTGCACATTTCTTCATCATATATTTATTAGTTTTAAATTTGGGAGTAGCTGCTACAAAAAGAAATAATGACAAAATTACAATTTTCTCAAAATCGGCTTTAATGATTTTGATAAATATTGCTTAAGGTACCTTAAAGACTCTCCAAAAATGCAGGTTGGTTAAAAAACAATAAATTGGACGTGAGGCTATTATAATAGATGTATTTTCTCAAAATCTGCTCTATTGATTTCATTCAAATTTTAGTGAAATATGAAGATTAATAATCAAAATTTGGTTCCAAAACTCCAAGTACAAAACATGGAATCGCAATTACGTTTCAGAAATAATTCGCAAAAAACAAAGCTCAACTACGTAAAGTTTGAACCCCTAGGAAGTTTGAACACGGGCCTCTCATTCAAAGTTATTTTAACCCAAACCTAAAAATATGTTTTTCTCCTCCAGGTTTTTGTGTTTTGCACCAAATTTTCCCGTAAATTACTAGAGATACAGTTCCTGGACGAATTTTGTTCAATTTTCCAGAAAAAAAACTAATTTGGGGGCCAACAATTTTATAGTATGGTTTTATTTCACTCTTGGAGCAAAATGAAGGCTAAATATTTCCCTAGCGTTTAAGAATACGAAACGATTTCTGAGATATGTTTAGGTATATGAAGGTTTTATGCATATGTTTTAACCCTAGAATCAGTTTCCAAAATATTGCAGTGTAATTTGAAATCACTCTGTATATATTAAATAAAATGGGTAAGTACAATGTGTAGGATTGGATGACATTGCATATCCTCTGTGTCAGTATTTATATGAGGGCAGCAACTAGATATTCTATATTACAAATTCACTGGTAATGATGTTTCTTCAATTGTAAATTGTTAACCTCAACCTTTCCGTTTACTTGTAAAACATATTCTACAATACTTTTCAGAGAAATTTAATAAAAAGTAGCGATATTTTATTTTCATGATCATAAAAAATTCTCTCTCCGCGATCTATACCCGAGCGAATTCACTTCTCACAAACCTGAAAAGATTTTTTAATTCTCATTTTGAACCTCGTTACAGCAGAATCGTCTTCACGAAATTTATAGTTTACTTTTAATCTTATCTTGTAAATGACACAGTTGCAATTAAAGTCGTGGCCTAAATGATGAGCAAGTGCGGTTTGAAAGCGAGAATTTATAGACTGGAGCTTGTGTTCCCAGGTGCGACTCTGTGTGTCAGAGCTCACTAGCGTCCTCCTTTGTTCTGTAATTGGCTCGGGCTGTCCCTTGATGCCTAGTTACACGTGTATGTTATACGAAAATTCCACAGTAGAATAGGATCAGCGATGTTTTCTTAGCATTTACTTTCCAATTATGTAGTAAGAGAAGTAGTGATGGTTCGAAAATGTGGATGTGTTTTCGATGGATCTCGGCTTGTCCCCCCCCCCTCCCATCCCAGTGTGATATTTCATAGCGTTTTACGTGTATAGTTGAAACTGGCTAAGTCACGTTTTTTACATTTTCAAATGTTTGTAGTGTAGAGAAAGTTACATGATGGATTTAAAAATATTTTGATTTTTCGCTGAAATATCAGTTTTGAATTTATAATGATCTGGATTTTCTCTGTTCTTTGTCTGAAACGGATCCTGCTTATAAATACGTCAGTTCCAACGGCTTGTGTATCCACACTGATGATGTAACCTAACCTATCCTAACCAAATGTATTGTTTTCTTGTTTGCTACTGTTCAACTCCTTTGTTTTACGTCCATTTAACCTGACCTGGTCGAGTCGTTTCATAATTATTGAATGCTTGAAACACTCTTGTATATATTTCTGCTATTTAATTTTTATTGGAAAACAACGTCATTAGTACTTTTTTAATTACTTGTTTTACATTTATTTATTTAATTTTAGTTATTAATAATAAGCACACTATTATACCGGTATTATTGTTACTTTGTTTTGGTGAACAATTATGAGGTCCAACAACAAACGCTTAACTTTCGGAACTAGGACCACATTACTACAGGGATAATCAGCGATAACACGCTCCCTCGTTAGAAAAACTCGTACATACCTTAAGATTTTAATTTTAGCAATTTTATTTTAGAGACATGTATGCAACGGAAAATTGTTGTGAAAACCAAGTTTACAATTCCTATAAATCAAAACGCAAAATGTCTGTTACCTAAAGTATCATTAAATAATATTGACCATTTAAAATTTGTGTTTTGATAGTTTGGATGTTTATGAAAAATTATCGTCTATACGATTAGGTTATTTAAATTTCGATAAGAAAGTAGGGAGAATTGTAAGAGCTAACCACTGATACAAATATCAGGTTTATCCTTACAAATAAATAATTTTTCTTGTTGTTTAGCGGAAAATAATAAGAGTTGGTCAAGAGAGACCTGATTGGAAAAATGAAAGAAAGGGATATAACCCAAGAATACATCAATAAAGTGTAAATCTAACTAGAACCCTCGGAATTTCTAAGCCCTTACTCACTGTAGAGAGAGCCCCTGAAGGGTCCCGTCATTCGAAATTTCAAACTAGGTAATTTCAGCCAATATTACAATAAAAAAAGCTGTGTAATAATCAGGGAATAATATAATAGTTTATCCAATCACTTGACAAGATTCACTTACAAAAATATAATTATAAACTTAACCGATTGTTATAAATAGATATAAATTATAAATAAAATGAATAAAATAGGATGTTTGAAAGTGAAACGTTATTTTGTGAGAATTTGAGTGTTGTATATTACTCTTAGATGAAAATTAATATAGTAAATCGGAGGAGAAGGCACTTTTAAATAGAAGAAGCTAAAAGAGTATGCCTTCGCTCTTTTATACAGTCGAAAACTTTATTGCATACTGTTTAGTTAGTGATAATATTTAAAGATTATAATTAATTAATTACATTTTCATTTTAAAGTTTTAGAGCGTACGCTTCACCAAAACTATATTAACAAATCAATAATTAAATAGTCTATTTTTTTATGAAAGTAATATATTATGAAATAATAAGGTTTGTAAAAGTATAACATAAAGTGTGAAAAAGAACTATAAGTATAATTCTTTTAAAGACAAGATTAATGTTAAAAACAAGTGTTTAGAGTTTAAATGTTCACAAGGAATGTGGGGTAAAAAATTAATAAACAGTTATGTAATTAATAAAATTGTCGTCAATATATTTTAAAGGATAAATTTAAAATTCCTAATTGATTCTTTCTAAATATTTGTTATAGTAAAATTAAGTCAAATCCTCTTTCGTAGAAATATTTAAATAGGCCTACAGTTAAGTATCTATTAGGTATAATTTGGACCCTCCGTTCTTCCTCTTTTCAGCTACCTAATATAGATAACATTTATGGAGGTCCTTGTTGAACATGACTATTATAGGAAAATCACATAATGTACATGAAAATGTATTTAAAATCGTATGTGAGTAATAGATTTGTGTTTTATAGAGTAAATAATATGGTATTATAGAAGAAATGTATTTAGGATTAGTATCTATCCCCAAAAATAGTTTTAACTTTGTGAATATTGGTATGTTTTTAATATAATTAAGTAAAATAGTTGTAATGTTGGGTTTGATAATATCTTGTATCTTGTTTATTTATACCATTAAAAGGGGGGAATTAATTGTAAAGTTTTAAACATCTCTCTTGAATTAAATAAGTTTTATTTGTTTTTATAAAACTTTGCAATAAACACAGAATATAATCTTTTGTAAAATTATATTAATCTTATTTTCATGATTTTAACACTTACAACAAAATTTACAAAATGCATGCATAACTTTCAAACTACAGTGTATTTATGGTAGTTTGTAAAATTAACCCCTCTCCCTTATATAAATTACCTGTTTAGGTTCACTCTCAATATAATATATACTTTAAATATAAGCTTGTGCGGAAAAATAAATATAACTGTTTACCTATTTTGCAAAAATTACTGACATTATCTAATTATTCTTATCATACAATGATATTAGACTTACATAAAACACACATAAATATACATAAAATACTTAAATTCATACACAAACAACATAAATGTATTTTAAAACCTCAAAGAACGTTTTCATAACTATCTACCCACAGGGACTCACTAACAACCCTGAAAGACTCCATTTGGATCTACGCCTTTATCCTTGTAGTCTTGTGTTAGATCCCTCTCTTATATTATTCCTATTAGGTCCCTCTTGACAAACTCTTGTTCTCTCTAGTTTAGACTCTGACGAAATTAGAATATTCCAGGGCGTAGAGGCCTTATTTATTATTTTTTCTTAATTTTTACATAAAGCGATGATGGCCAAGAGTATTTTGGAATTTAAACTGGAAAAAAATAATTACTATCCAAGAATTTGTGCAAAATCTCACGATAACATTTTTACTTGAATATTCCTTTATAGTTTAGATAAAATATTAAATAATAAAGTTGTATAGAGAAATTTGTTTTTTTTTTTTTTTTTTGTTTTTTGGTTTTTAATTGTGAACTTAATTTAGGTACATCGTGATTATTTTTTATGGCTTAATTTTGTTTTTGACTATTTATAATTTACCACTATCTCCGTCCGTTTATAAATATATTGAGAGAGAGAGAGAGAGAGAGAGAGAGAGAGAGAGAGAGAGAGAGAGAGAGAGAGAGAGAGAGAGAGAGAGAGAGAGAGAGAGAGAGAGAGAGAGAGAGAGAGAGAGAGAGAGAGAGAGAGAGAGAGAGAGAGAGAGAGAGAGAGAGAGAGAGAGAGAGAGAGAGAGAGAGAGAGAGAGAGAGAGAGAGATTTAAATTAATTAACCTCTTGCATAAAAAAAAGATAGTTTTATCTCATTTTGGCATGGTGTAGCCTTCAAATAAAATACATTTTTTTTTTTTTTATTATTAAAAGAGAATTGCCATCTACGGAATTAAACATTGTTAAAAAGATTCCTTCGTCCTCCACCAGAATATATTCAAAACTATTAGACTCAGTGGTAGGGTTGCAATGTAAAAAAAAAAAAAAAAACCGTAACAGGTCGATTTACCGAAAGAAGCCGAGCTATTTATTGATAATAACAGGTTAAGTTATTTGAAAACACATAAATAATTATGCAGGTGTTTCTGAACCATGTCACTGCATTATTATCTCCCCTCCATCGACAATAAAATAATATTTAGGTTAACGAAACAACAACCATTACTCAATCATTAATAGTTCTATTACCTTCTTGTGTATCAATTGTTAGACGTAATAAATCAAACAGTTCCCGACAATCGAAAGTGTCATTTAAAAGTTCTGGATTGATTGAGAATAAAATTGTAAATATGCAAATAAAATGAACGGGTTCTCTGTGATATACGACTTCATGCTTTCAGTTACAATAAAATAGTTTTATAGGACAATAAATGTTGATTCGTGACACGCTTTTAGTGTAGTGGCTAGCCTGATTGACTTATCTGGTCGGACATAACCTCAAAGAAGTGGTAAGTAAACGATGCAGATATTGTGTGGACAGAGGCACATTAATATTCTAAATATGATTATTAAAATAAAATTTTCTATTATTGTGGACATTCAATAAAGTTTGTTGTTTCAAGATACGTTTTAGGTTGTTATCAAATTTAAATTACTCGAATCCGAAATTTGTTTTACATGCAATGAGATTCATTAGCTTAGGTGTTTAAGAGTCTGTAAGACCTTGCAGGAACTGTCTAAGACAGAGTTATCGTATTCCGCACTTACACAAAAACAATTTTATGTTATTTCTTACCATAAAATAAATTTTGACACCATATTTTATCCCGTTTCATTAAAACTCATTACTTTTGCATGGTAATTAAATTTGGAATATCTGAATCTTCTTTTTAATTATTATTTTTTTCATCTATTTAAAAGACAAACAAATTACAAACTTACCTTATCAGACCCCTAAAACTTGGAGTATATTCCAATATAAGTTACTCTTGTTAAAACTAAAGTCATAGTCGTGATATACAAAAGATATCTTTTACATTGAAAACTTTATGTTAGGACATCCAAAAGTATTTATCATTATTTTATATGTTTTTCCTAGAAATCTTTATAATTTATATAGCAATAAATTATCTCCGAAATGTATTGACTTACCAGCAATGTTTTAAGTATTTCAGAAAAACTAAATAACACATACTCTGGAAGATTTTGTTGCTACAAATGTTTTCATTTCTGTAATTTATTTTTTAATATTTGGTTTAGGCCTATATATGTCTCGAACAATAAAACAACTAGAAATAAAATCTTTAGCAGTTTAAACACTAAATCACTGTGTTCTTCATTATTACCGCCAATATGGATTTCTGATTTAGGCTACTCTTAAATTCAGTTATATGTACTTTTTTACATGTGTGTAGTGCGACAGTGTTTACTGATAGATCCAAAAATGAATATTGTGTTTTGTGTAAAAAATATGTTTTTTGAGATACTCTAAGCCCGTTGTTTTACTTTTTCATCATGTCTTTTTACCTATTTTAATTTTGTTCTACAGCCCAAAGGAATAAACCGATTTCGAACAAATTCGTTTTTTTTTCTATATCTTGAAATTTATTTTTGTCTTACATTTTTCAATAACTAAAAATTTAATTGGTATTTTCCACAAGGAAAAATTTTAAAATTCTTTTTTTCCAAAATCAGCTCCTACAATTTTCATCTATTTTCTTAAACGTAGTCTCTAAAGATTAAAACGAACCGTATTGCTCGCCACCTCTTCAATCTCATTGTTCTTAGTGGTAAATTTCAAAATAACCGCAAACGATTTCGATCATATTGTGTTGGGATATACATATGTAAAGATTTACAACCCAAATCAATGTTCCAAACCAACAATAAAACAAATTACGGTTCGTGAGTATTTTGGAATATACCTAATAACCCTAATTTCCTGGGACTTTCCAAATTTTCAGACATTTTGTGTGGAGATGGCAACCAATACAATTTATTTTAGTCTTTAAAGACTACTGTTTAAAAAACTGTGATAAAAATCGAAGTTTTGTTCTTATGTTTGCTCTTCCTTAAATTTTTGGGTTGTTTGGTATTTTCTTTTATACACCGAATGTTGTGAGTTCCTACACGCGTAAAGTGACATTATGTTACTAACAATTAGGCCTAAACATTAAATTAATTTCAAAGAACATTATTGTAAAGGTTAAACGTTTTATTTGTTTCTATTTCAGTTTCCATTAATAATTTCGCAATGATAAATAGCCTACAGGGAAATGGCCAATAACTACATTCTATACACGGAGGACAAGTCTCTATACCAGTTAATGGCATTTGATACCTTATAAATTAAGCATAAATTATGTAACTTAGATACAACCCGATAGGAATTCCACCGCAGACTGTCGTTGGTTTTATTATGCTGATTATTATTATTTTTATGTTTGGACCTCACACCTCGCAGAGCCGTCAATATATCATTGTCATTTATGGAGATTGGAGGTCAGAGCCATTTTGATTTTTCCATTTCTTCTTCTACTGTACGCCTACACCAGGCAGTGGCAACGTGGCGACCTCTTACGACTAATTTATTCCTTATTCTGTTATTCATCTTTTTAATAGCTCCTTTGTTTTGTCTTTTTCTTCGTTTAAATGAAATGGAACTGTTATTTAAATCAGCCACGAACTAAGTGGATCGGAACCACTTAATGTACGAGTATTTGTCTTATATATAATGTGTGGAGTGTACAGGAAGTGTAAGGCAGGCAGGTATTATTCTATTTCCATAAGAAATAAGTTGTTGAAGCTCTCTGCACGGTATGGGGTCATGAAATGTGCAACAGTTGTATCATTTCAAATCGTGTCGTTCTTTTTGTTATTTGCTTTTTTAAAGATTTGAATGAATCATTGTAATGTTTTTATATCCTCCTGAAAGCAAACAACGTCTTCTTACTTGTAACCCAAATTTAACAAATGTTAAGAATAATCGTACAAACAAAATAAACTGGTCAAATTCATTGCATTAACTTTCTTATAAGCTCATTTATAAAACCAAAAATAATATTCCCTTTATCTTCTCAAATTGTCTTACAGCGATACAAAATTCTAAATTTAATTATTATTTTTTATGATAGCTAATTAGTGTAGAAGAGTGTAGTTTACTAAGAATATATAAGCCTTTATTTTAAATAAATTTAAAAGCTGCTTCGCTTAAGAATATGTATCGTCTATGATAGGCTATATTAAGTTAGATTATGTTAAAAACTTCTTTTTTTAATTATGATAAATCCTAACCTTACTAGTCTAATCTGGCCTAGACGCCAGATATATATATATATTTTTTTTCCATTTTTGAAATGTGTTATATATTTAAATTGAGCCTTTATTTTAAATAAATTTAAAAGCTGCTTCGCTTAAGAATATGTATCGTCTATGATAGGCTATATTGTTAGATTATGTTAAAAACTTCTTTTTTTAAGTGTGATAAATCCTAACCTAACTACTCTAATCTGGCCTAAACGCCAGATATTTGTTTTTTTTAAGTTCTACTATTAAATACGCATTATGAGCTCGTATATTTCGATATCTTTTTCTCTTTGAGGTCTCAAGTCCAGGCTTAGCGATAAGTCAGTTATATATGTGATCCGACAAGAATTTATCTCAGATAATCTCTGTTTTTTACGAAACCCGTGAATATACATTGTTATCAGACTTCCTCTAAAAACCCTCTAAAGACTACATGTTGTACAAAGACTCATCGAAACATAGCGAGTTTTTACCAAACACCCCCACAGAGATGTCTGCCGTCTTTTTCCGTAGGAGAGAACCAACAGATGTCTCCGTTCTACCGACCCGATTATATTTGGTTAGGTTAGATTATTTAGGTCTTATTTCACTGAGCATTCTCCACTTAGCAGACATATTGGCCGCGCTACGTTTTGCCTGTTTTGACACTATATTGCTTTAGACTTGGAGAACAAGACGAACCATTTCACCCTTTACCCCTCTAGTCTGTTCCTACTGGAGCTACTTGCATTTATCAGTTTACACAATTTTATAACGTTTCCCAGATGGCCTTTCACTCACTCAGAGAAGTTCTGTATCAAAAATCGTCCACTTTGCACCATCTCGTGCAAGGTTTCAACATCCTCATTACTCTTAATAACCAAATACCATTTCAGGATAACCTCTCAGATTATTCACCCACCTTGCCAGACCAACCGGGTTTAAAGGGTGAATGACTTTAATACTTATTCGGGGTCAATGTACATTTACAGAGAGTCCTCATAAAAACATAGTTTGACTGTAAAATATAACGAAACCGTCGTCGATGCAAGGAGGTAAATACAGTGTGACTTAGACCCCTATTGATAATTTACTCTCCAACCATCTCCAAGTTCACCATCTTTCTTTACCATAAACCATAAAACCATGGCATGTGTTAATAATATACAAGACGATGTGCGACCGCCCGCTTACTTTGAAACTTATAGTTTGCGCTTTTACGACCGCACAAAGTGTTGAGTTTCGTTACCTGCCAATCTTTTGTTTGTTGAATAAATCACCACCGACTGTATACCTCGTTGTGGCCTGAATATTGTCAGCCCTGTGTGTAATTGTGCACCACGGTGTGTATTTAGAGCCGTAAAACAGAACACACAAGCGGTTGGTGTAATTGAGTAAGCTTTTACGAGTTAGGTTTACGTGGAAACTAACCCTCCTTAATTGTAGACCGCGTGCGTAAAAGTGTTGACGCGAATTTGCATGCGCGCGGTTATTATCATTAAGAATAAAGTGTTGGGTAGTTTTATGTGAACTTGTGCTACCGTAATCACATGCCACGGTTGCATGTCAGAACGTTAAATAATTGAAAAGTAAATAAACAGTTTGTTTTGTTTTGTTTGACATTGCAAGTTATTTTCCTTACAAATTATACTCTAAGAAATAGGCTAAACATTGATAATTACACAATTATTGGAGCATTTACTCAAATACACTAATTTTCAAACCAGTACATCAAATATTCAGTAACATAGGTATTAACTTCTAATGTTCAAGAACTGAACTGAGGCTCTGTATTTACTTAACCTTGGCTTCAGTTCTTATGAATAAAGCTAATAAGTGGAGACGTCATTTAAAGGATAATTTCGTTGTGTTCTGTACAATTAGGATGTAAATAATAAATGTGGTTTATTAGAATGTAACACAAGTCAGTTGTTTAACAATAAGAATGCTCAATCAGCAGGTCAATAACAAATGCCTTAGGTGTAAGGCAATATATTTTTTATGAATTTCGTTTGGAAATGTGTTGATTTTTCATCACATCACACCAACACTTTAACACCTAGTGAGTCGCGTATTTTCTCAAAAATTGTATGTGGGTTTTCAGATCCCCATATGCGTGAATTGTGTCTGTTAACAGACCCTTTGATACGGAATGTATCTTCGTCTGAAAAAATGATATCTTCTAAAAATGATTGGTTTTCATCAATCTTGTTCAACATTTCAACTGCGAAATAAAAACGTTTTGCACCATCATCAGGTTTCAATTCCTGCAATAGCTGCATTTTATATGAGTGTAATATCAGCCTTTCTTGTAAAACTTTGTGAATTGTTGTTTTTAGAATACTTAACTCTAGATTTCGTCGATATATTGACTTCTTAGGACTTCTGATTGCAGATCATAAGTTCAACTTTTTCGTCTGATACACTTAGCCTGCCAGATAATTTTTGCTTTTGAACTGATCCAGTTTATTGGAATTATTTGAACCCACGTCGTATGTTATTTTCATGTGGTGGATCTTTTCTGTATTCGCGTCGAATGCACTTTGCACTGAAATTAAAAACTTGAATTCAGCCAGCAACAAAAAACACTTTGCTTTTTCTTTATTAAAGAGCATAATAACACACTCTATACAGAACACTCCAAAAACACAAAATACACCACCATAATAATGCAAGAACTCATTTTTAGGTTACAACAGCTGTTAAACAAACTTTTAGTTTATAGGCTATCAGCGATACCAATACAACACCACAAAATTTCTCAACTGTCTTCGTATGAATTAATGAAACCCCAACATTCTTTTATGGTAACCCTGTATGTCGAACACCAAATTTCATATAATCCAAAATCAATCATTGTTGTTTCACTTCTATATCGAAGCAAGATGAGTTGCAGCGTGAAATAAAAACAATTGAAGTTCCTATATTTCGATTTGTAATGTTTTTTTGTCATCTTATTTCTATTACTACAGTATTCTTACACTTAAAAATTAAACATAAATTATAATTTGTTACTCTCTGAACGTCGTGTAACTTTTAATGCAATTTTTGTATTCGTTTGCCGAACTCATCTTTGGTATTTTAATTATCATAAAATAATGGTGGTATTTCTAAACATGAAAAAATGTAATAACTTAGTACAAGTTTCTATTTATTAAAAAACGTTCAATTCATATAGTTTATTTTGCATAACCAATAAATTTCAATATGTGAGCCATATTGCAGCTCGTCAAACGTCCAAAACATATTTAGTGTCTACCACACACGATGCAACGTTTCTACTGTAATCATGAAGATTGCTTCCTGAAATCTGTGTTTTAGGGAAATTAAATCTTCTATCTTTAGTCAACAAACTATGTGTTTGATATCCCTAATTAAAAAATCAAAATTTGACGCATCGAAACTTCTTAAAGGATACCTGGATTAAACATCTATCAAACAATTACAATAAAATATGGTGATACTCTATCTTGTTGGAAATAGTACTTTTTTGTATTATCAAGATCATCGTCTAGTTTATTTGAAGATATTTATGGTTTTAATTCATCTCAAAACCCATAATTGTATTGTAGGCATAAGTCGATATTTAATATAAGTCGATTTATTAAATTAGTAGAACTTAGAAAAAGAAATATCTGGCGACTAGGTTAGACTAGGGTAGTTAGTTTAGGGTTTATCATAATAAAAAAAAGAAGTTTTTAACATAACCTAACATAATAGGCGATACATATTCTTAAGTGAAGCAGCTTAGGCTCTATTCAAATATATCAACACATTTCAAAAAATGAAAGAAACAACAAATAAACACATAAACTACACTCTTCACACTGATTTGCTTTCATAAGAAATAATAATTAAATTTAGAATTTTGTGTCGCATTAATACAGTTTGAGAAGATAAAGTGAATATTATTTTTGGTTTTATAAATGGGCGTATAAGAAAGTTAATGCAATGATTTTGTTCCTTTTATTTTGTTTGTACGATTATTTTTAAAATTATATTGTAGGTTACATTTTTTTTCAAACTGCACATTAAATTTACCTATTAACTTTATGGCGAATTAATTGTTTTACATTGATTGATGGTCAAAATGTAAATAAATTAAAATTAATGATGTGTTTAGTTTTCCTAAAATAATAATAAACAAGGTTTTGGGCGTCATAATGGTACTTACCCAACCCCATCAGAGAAAGTAATACAAGCAAATCCTCTAAACGTAATGCCCAAAAGTTGGTTTCTTGGGCCCTCTAGGAAATATCTAATTGTGTTATTACATTAAAGCGTGTTATGCAGTAGGATAAGTTTGTTACACAGGTTTTCTGAAATAAGTAATTACACGATATCTCTACTTTCTTGACGACGATTTGACTCTAACGGATCTCGCAGATGTGTATATGTTACAAAGTCTTCACTCGCTTCGCTTAGCTCGGTGATTCGACCCTACCGGATTACATTTTTTATACTAATATCACATTTCTTGGGAGGTCAGTGTTAGAAATTCAATTTAGACAATAACTTCGCTATTTGTAGAGATGTGGTACAGTAGACTCTCATAAATCCGGACTCCTGTCGGTCCGGATTCCGAAAAATCCGGATTTCCCGGAGTCGGAGATAAGTCGGCCGTGGGGCCGATACGAGCGATGATAAGCCGCACATGCAATCGATACCGGCCCAGGCCGATTCCCAACGACACTTGTTACACTCTGACACATTAACTAATGGTACTATTACTGTAATGTACATAATACAGTACTGGACTGCAATTAAGTAAAACACAGGGTAGGGCGTGTCAGCCGCGCGAAAACTTGCACTGCTCGTGCGTGAATCATTACAAAATACGTCATTCATGCAATGCGGAAGATCACGTGAAAATTGAAAGCGCTAAAGCGGCAAATTTTTATTTAAAAAATTTAAACCGTCCGGTCCAGATTTTCGTGATCCGAATTTATGAGAGTCTACTGTACCATTACATCCAGAACTAATATCTGTAAAATTGTATTTAATTTAATTGTGTTTTAAGTTGAAAAACACATGAGATATGACCTTACAATAGCCTCATATGAGCACTTTATACTAAATTACTTGGTTATGTCTTAATTATCGTTGCAGTGATCGTGCTACATAGAGACGACAACTACTACGGACGGCGTGTTGAAAATCAACTGCAAATTTTTTTACGATTATCAAATTTACTCCTTACTTCATATACTGGATAAACAAAATGTGTTCACAAATTCTGAATAGGATTAGTATTGTTTTCAACCAGTAATAAAGGGGTTGGTATTTATTCAAATTAATTAATTAATAACATTAATTAAAATTTTTAAATATAAGTTAATATGTAAAAACAACAAAATTCTGTATAGTATATACACGAATTATAGAATACCGGATAGTAATCTTGCTGTAACTCATTGTAAGTCAAAAATCTGTCTCTTTCTCTTTTGCAGTTACCACGACAACCCTGACCTGCCGAACACTGCACCCACATCCGCTTATTTCTATTAATTTACATGTATTTCATTTATGTCTATATTTGTTTATTTATTTACAGTTAGTTTATTTACATAAATAATTGGTTATGACACCAGGCCGGGGCACACCTACACATATCGCGGCAATCATCGTACGATGGATTCAGATTTAGTTGGGAGTTGAGGATGGATCGTTACGTTACACATACTTGTTAAACAGTAGGCGGTTTTTAATGATGTTACCTACTGGAGATGTCGCTATTGCATGGTGAGACCTTTACTCGATGCTATGATACGTGTCTCTGCCATGGTCAGCAGAATCATGGTCTTAGACGAATATAATCTTTGGTTTGGACTACGTATTTTATTAGCTAAAACAACTGTAAAATCAAAAATTAAGGTTATTTTTTAAAAGCTTCTCCTTTCTTCCTACCAAGATTTATCATTTATTTGTGCCCGTGACGTGTTTAGTGCCTTCCTACTTGACGCGTGTTGGGTGGATTCCATCTTCACAAACATAATACGCATGAGATCTATCCGATTCATTTCAAACAGCAATATTACGAATCATGGAAATTTACATAAATTTACAAATATTTTATGTTATTGATTAATTTATACTTTGTCCTATGTGACGTAATATAGGAAAGAAAATCTGATAAGTCAAAAAAATTATCTCGAGCTTTTCGTGAACATATCCGTTTTGACGTTCATTGAGACCAAAAAAATATGTTTTAGAATGTGTCTCTCTGTCTTTTATAACAGTGTTCGACACCCTAAAATGTGGATATATTTTATGTGTGAGCGCATTTTGTTCTCGTAATGATTTTTCTTTTATTGTAATAAAATTTCGCTTAAATATAAAATTTAAAACCAAACGAAATTTCACACGTACGAAATGCCATAGAGTGTTATAAGTAAGTATTAAACCATTGTACCAGCTCTACTAATCTCAGTGAAATTTTGGCAAAATGTGAAGATCTCAATCCAATGTGAAAACTTCCAAAACAGAGGAAATTACGGATCAGGAATAATTGGCAAAAATTAAAAAGAAGGTCGTTATTGTAAATTTTATTTGATAAAATATCATTTAAGCTGAAGGTGATTTCATGAGACAAGTATAGTGTGCGTAGGTTCTTTCTAGACATGTACAAAAAATAAAGATACTTTCTATGCCATTTAATTTCCCATAAGACTATACATGGACAAAATTCAATAATAATAAAAATTACGATATTTTTATTTTTTTTCTTGGGTATATGTAGACCTGGTTCTAACAGTCCTGGTATAAAGTAGGCCAGGTGTTTTGAAATATTTTTGGGTAGATTGTGACGATTATTATATTTTGTTGTTGTATTGTTTTATGAATGGGGTATATGAGAAAGGTAGTGTAATTGTTTGTGCACGGTTATAACTGCAATATGGCACAATTGGGTAGAGTTCACTGTAACTCTAACCTGAGATTTACAAGGTTTCCAACCTTACGCAGATTAAACCCCAGTTGTTGGAGTTAGTTGTTCCGTATTTGAGCTACTCTCTCCCCCCTTCATTAGTCTTGAGGACAATAATATATATATATATATATTAACAAAAATGTGTCGTATTAACAGTCCTTATGGGTGAAATGTAAACCTTTTCTCAATATCTTCCTATGGTGGTCTAACTTCCCACTACGTTTGGAAGTGTGTTTTAGTTACAACACGATGTCACACAGCTTAGATTTTTAAATAGATTTTCAGTGTTTTTTTTTTCTTTTTTTTTTTCAATATTCACTTTAGTATCTTTATGGCTAAAGAATCCCGATTTGAATTTTTTCGTTAAAAATTAACACTTTGTAAATTAGATTTTATCTTTTTTTTTTTTTCTTCAAGTTTGTATAAATTGCAAAATCGGTAACTATAAAAAAAATAATTATAATAAAAAAATATACAATATTTAATTTCCAATCTTTCAAAATGTCACTCATAATGTTCATTTTTTTTTTTTTTATGTATACATTTTAGATTTTGATGAAACGCATTTTTAGAGCGCGTCTTTTACGCTACGGTTTGTATTCAGTAAAATTAAAATTTCAAAATGGAGAATCCAAAAAAGTCAAATTTTTAATTATGAAGCAATTTTTACTCAAAGTAAACTTAATCAAATTTGAAATTCCAAAATGGCCGCAACAGGAATTCTTATTACATCTAAGTTTTTCATAAATTACTAGTATTGTATTTACAACCTCTTTATAAAAAGAAATAAAGGGTTATCATCAAAATGGGTAAAAAACAAATTACTGTTTTTATTAAAAGTATTGCGGCACCATCTTGAGTTAAACAATTGACTTTTTTTCGAATAACCTCAGTAGTTTTCCCTTTTTGTTGACCTACCCAAATTTGGTAATTACAGCAACAACACATCACCTGACGTGTAGACAACAAACTCTACCATACACGTACATACAAACGGACTTGGCAGTGTTTTTGCAGACATTTGCCTGTATTTGATGTCACTTTGTATCCTCAGCCTTGAGACGTTGAATTCCAATTTCTCATTATTGTTTGTCAAATAGAAGTGATTATAAAGAACAACTACTTGGCATGTAGGTGATTCGCTGACGTGTTAAGGCGTGAATTTCTTTCATTCCCTTGCTGACTTCGCTCTTCATCCAGAACAACATTTGACAAAATGAACTACTATTATCCTAACACTACCTATCACAATTTGTTATAGGTTTGAATAAGAATCAAATAGAGAAATACTTTTTCAGTGAGTATGGGCTTGGCAATCCCGTGGATGCTTTGCTGGATCTACACTTTATACATGTAGTCGGGTTAGATCCCTCTTTTTCATCTTTCTTTCGATCTGTCTTGACCAACTCTTGTTCTTTTCCAACTCTGACGCTTGTTAGAGGATTCAACGGCGAGGGATCTCTATTTATATTCTTTTCTTCCATATTTTTATAAGGCGATTAGGCCGAGAGATTTTTCGCCTTTAAACAGCATGAACAAAGATCAGGCTGTTGCAATTTTGAAATTTATCAACTTTTTTTGCGATTCGGCTACTCTATTACTTCAGATATATATTATTATTAGTATTATAATTATAGTTATTATTTTATTATAATAATTAATATTTGAAAAAAACACTGTGGATATCATATGATTCATATTCTAAAATTTACACAGAGTTAGCTATTATGAAACGTCGTACAATGTGTCGGTTTTTTATATTTGAAAAAAACTGTAGCCATTTTGAAATTTATGGACTGATTTTTCTGATTAACAAATTCAGTGTTTTGTAAAATCTACTCTGCAAACCAAATTTGAGCAAAATGGGACTAAAATTGCTATTTGGAACACTTAAACATACAGTGAGACAAAAATTGTTATATAATAATCCATTGGGGAGGAACAGTAGACGTTTTATGGTCCGGGTGGCGGCCATGAGGAAATTTATATGTATTACAAATTTACTAAAAATGTTCACTAATTTTTCTCTAAACAGTACATTTCTGTATTTAAGCTAACAAATAATAGTACACAATTTGATATGCATATGGGTCTACTTCGTTTATCATAAAATATATTTTTATACAGTCTTTAATTTAAGTAAAATATTTAATAGAAATATCTAGTTGTATAGATTTTCAGTTACTTTGTATTTAATTTTGAAAATATTTTAACTCTTGAATACACTTGGATTAAACGATTCCGTACAACCCCCACCCCTCTCCGTTAAGAACCTTTGGTACAGTATGAATTTTTAAAATCATCACAAAGTCGGGTGACAGAATTGACATGCTTGTGTCATTTTCAGTATATTAAAAAAATCGTAAAAGATAGAGCTTTATTATACAAAAATAACATCAACTTTTTTTTTTATTTCAAAGTTTTCCCCATTTCTTAAGGGACAAAAAAAAAGGAGGCGATATACCCTTAACAATTTTTTGCTGGATGTTTAGTTCGTTGTTTATGGATTAAAAACAAAACAAAAATTAAATCGAACTTGTGGAGCACACTAAATCACTCAGAGAAAAGTTTAAAAAGAAGAAAAAAAACTGAAAAATGTTGAGACAATACAATACGAAAACGTTCGAAGACGCTGCGATTTTTTACGGTTATCGTATTTTCAAACATTCTTCGAAAGTTTCGTTATCCAAATGAGGCATTTAAAAATAATCAAAATAAATTAATAAACGCCAATTACACATGGAGACACGAAAGCGATGTTGCATTAATAAATAAAACACTTGTAAATAATGTACATACTTCATTAGGTTGATTTTAAAGAGTATACTATTTAAAGAGTAAACATTTGAAGGCACTGCACCCATCTGAAAGACCGATTTGATGGGAAGCGTATTTTCAAAACATGGTTTTGAGTTCTATAAGTAAATTTTTACATTTGACTTACTTATAGATTAACTCATTAATTTGTTACTAATTTTACGTTTAAGATTTTAAGTTTGTGATGTCAAGATTTTCAATTTCAATTGTAAAATAATTTCAGATTTTTTAGGTTGGGGTTGGTGTGATTGCGATCTACATATTAATTTAGCTAACTGGATTTTCATTTCATTCATATTTATTTTAAAAAATTCCTCCATTAAAAAACGTGTGTAAGATACTAGCTAATAAACATACCACAGACATTATAATAAAATTACAAAATAAACTATTGTATTTAAACAAAATTGAAGAAGAAATTACCTTCTGTATGCTATAAAAAAAGCTAACTGTAACAAAAAGCCCAAAAAAACTTGGTTTTTAAATATTCTTAACAAAGTGACTTGAAAATTAATGTATACTTTATAGTTTAATGTTCAAGTTTTTACCTGTCAAGGGTCGTAAAATTGATTATCTGTTCACTTTCATTGTTAACGAACACAAAATGTAAAAGTATATATTCCTCTGGTAGCTCAGTTGGTAGAGCGGTGGACTGTAGTGGTGAAAGTTTCAGATATCCATAGGTCGCTGGTTCAAATCCGGCCCGGAGGAAATAACTTTTTTATAATTTATTACTAAGTTTTCTAATATTATATCCAAACTATAAGTTTATAATGTTTTACATGTTTAACTAAAAACTTTTTCTGTATTGAAACAGCCTTTTTTTCGAAATTTTTATCTTTTATTATTTACCATATTATTTTTAAATCTTTTTCTTTTACCTGAATCTTGTATTCAAATTAACAAATTAATACAACACAAAATAACCCTTTGCTAAGCCTTCCCTTTCTAAATGTCTTTCACGGACTCAAATAATATAAAAAATACTAGATATAGACCTACAATAATTTCGAAAAAGTAATAGAATCACATTTTTTAAATCGAACTAATATTATTATTTCTTTAAGTATTTTTGTGTTTTGAAGTAAAATATGGTTTCTTTTTGTTTATTAATCGTAAATATTTTCATTTTTAAAACTTGGGAAATCTCTTCTGCTTCTGTATTTTTATAGGTTTAAGTTATTACTTATAAACAATATTACAGTACTGTATTTCACCAAAGTTTTACAAGTTTTATCAAAAACTATGTAGTCATTTTCGTAAAGAAACCCCCAATTAAAAAATGTTTGTTGATAGTAACACCTTAAACTCGATTTTTAGGGAAATAGTAGCCGGTACGTCCTGTTTGGGACAAATGTTGGAACGAGGGCCAGCCGACCCAAAAATTGACGAGGGTAATCCGGGTAATATTGCATTTGGCATAGAGAGGGCAGGGAGTGTGAGCGGGCAGGCTGGGCTTCAAGAGATGGAGAGGGGGTATTAGTCATTAGAGGGGAGGCTAGAGAATACGAGAATAGTCGCATCTCGTGTCTAAATAGAACAAATAGAAACCCAAGTTGGAAAAAAAATACAATATTGTAATATTGTCTGATTTTAGTATTATTATATAATAACCTAACCTAACCAGTTTGTGGTGACTCTTGCAACCAATCTTATTCTTGTTATATTGTACGATTATATATAATAAACTAATCTAACCTGTTTGTGGTAATTCTTTTAAGCACTAACCTAACCTACATTTATTTTAACGAAAACTTTGGTTTCTCTTGAGTCTGGGCTTCTGCCTACCGGATGGCTCTCACTCCTCAAGTGGGAATTTTACAGTCGTCATTAAAAAGGTTTCCCCCTGTTCCGTTCCCCGTTTAGAACCTTGGAGACTGCAATTAGTTCAAACTTAACACAAATCGTTCAAACTGAATTTGAGAAAATTGTAATTTTATGATTTTTTCTATGGAAAATACCTACAAATTTCGAGTTATTAAAACTATTTTAAAAGGCTCTCAAGATTGGAATAATGGACCAAAAATCGAAAGACAATCTTTTTACGTTGTTATTTTTTACACGGACAGTAATACGTAAGTTTCAAAAAATGTTTCTTGAACTTAACGTATTTCAAAACAGACTTTTTTACGAAAACTCACCGTTGATATGATATTAATTGTCTGTAGTAATATGCACCGAATAATTGACTATAGTTGATAATAAAATGAGATCAGCTTGAATTAGACACCTATCGAGGCTGTAGTTACAACCAACTTCATTAATACTATATTTTAATTGATTTCCAAGAAAGAGGAAAGTTCACCTTGGAGTATTAGCGGTAACGTTATCTGTATTTAAATAAAACATTAACACCTCTATTAAGAAACATTCCTTAGTGAGTTGCTTATTGACTTACTGAGGTCAGTTGAAATTGCGTTTCAGAAACCAAACTCATGTTTTTCCCAAATAAGTTCGTAAATGAGTTGTAGTTAATGTTTGTCGTCACGTTTGTCTCTGTCAATGAGAGCAAAGACAATTTGTGATGTTGTTGAAAATAATAGCTCCTATTTTCTTTAGGAAACATAAAAAGTATAATAACAATTAGTGATTGTAAAAACACTAATTATTACTAGTTGTAAACACTAGTGATTTTCTCGAAAAAAAAAACACTAATATTTTCAACATATTAAAATTTGTTTTGTTTATATCGTCCAAAGAAGTTTAGAAAAGTAGCATGTATCAATCATTTTAAAAATAATAGTGTACATCATTTTATATCCCGCATATTTTATGTTTCAAGATTTCTTTGTATAATGGAAAAGTTATTTAACATCTATTATTGTTTATAGAAATGTCTTTTCTTTTTGTACACAATCACCAATATAGTATTTAGCTTAACTTTTCACTATAACAAGCTATTGAAGCATTGCTCATTGCTAAGCTAGGCCTACATATTTGATTGTAACAAAGGATTTTTAGAAAAAATAATTTGTTCTTTTCCTTCTGACAAGAACCTTCAAATTTCAAAAGTATTTATTTTTTCACTCTAGAAAGAAGCGTAAAATAGAATAAGACTACAGATTATATACCAATTTTTATATAAATCCTTCTTTTTGATTAGGTTCCAAAAGTGTCAACATACAAACATTTTATAAAATACCTACTTTTTACTCAGTCAGCGGACTAAAAAATGATATTTTCAATAAATCATTAATTGTTTTGTCATTAAATCTCTATCATCGCATTATTACTTGAAATGTTCTTAAATATCAAGATAATCCTACAGTTGAGTAGTCTTTCGTTCGTTCACTTTTTCTCATTGAGGAAGTGTCTGAAGGCAAATTTAGGTTAGTATAATCATTGAGTAAGCTCAACGAAGTTATGTATACGACTAAGAGCAGCGTGACTCATTTGGTAGAGTGCGCTTATCTCACTGTAGTTTGGACTAATGAACATCAAAAGTTAAGCGGTAGTTTCGAACCCGGTTGATAGTTTTTCCGTATTTTACAAACCCAAACTAGTCACCCGGAATAACGGGTATAACTACTTTACTAGTCTGAAGGGCATAAACTAAAGATGTGAAAACAAAATTAATACGCTTGTAAAAGTTAGGAAATTCTATAGTTGTATTATAGTTAGTCGTGATGATTCAGAAGAAATTCACAAGGTAAAATCTTTATTTATTAGTATACAAGAGGATACATTTTCGACAGATTGATAACCTTTAATGTACGTCAAAATTTCACGTTGGCAACAAAAACTATTAAAATTGGTCTATACGTCTCAAAAATTAACCCAAATTTAAATAGAAAATTGCTCTGTACATATTTTTTAAATTTATTTCTAAAGTCAAAATGTTCTTTATACGTGATTTCCTTATGCTGCATATAAATCAGATTTTTATCGATAAAGTATTATCTGATTTATCGCTAATAAAAAATCGGCCTATGTTATTCTTAGAGGATTTGAAAATTCCCCCCTCCTCTCAAAAATTCTACAGCCCAAAAATTATTGTATTAAAAAACGTTTTTAATGTCGGGAGAAAATTTTGTTTGTCTACAGTTATTGACAAAGTGGCATTTTGTTCATTTAAATTAGTTTGCAAAACAGCTGATTTCTCAACAGATTCACTTTTTTTTAGTTAGTTTTAAAATATGGACAGTTCAGATTTTTAAATAATCTGAAAAATAAGAAAAATGCTGTTATTAAAGATCGAATTTGTAATTGATTGTTTGTTTGAACACTATTGTATTAAATTACTGTTTTATTAATTTGTGTTACTGCTGAAGTATGTTTTTTATTTGTCACAAAATAACAACAAATAGACAAAGTATAATGTGCAATTCGTGAGCAAAGTGTCTTTTTTAAACTCGATAAAATTGACGCACGAGGCAAGCCAACATTTTTCTCTCGTTTAAAAAAGTGCCACTTTGCTCACTAGTTGCACAAATAACTATTTGAATCGATCCATAAACAAAAAGAATTAACATGGAAAAACAAACACTTGCATTCCGAAAAACGATCTCAATAACTCTTCTTTCTTGCTAGAAACTATTCTAATAAGTACAGACAATGGATAGTAGTGAATAAACGAACATAAACATAATATCTGTCCTTAGTTATGTGTAGTCGACATTATATTTATTATTAATAAATTTATTGTTTTTATTTTTCAGGTAAGATTTAATTTATTGACGCTACAAATAAAATAAGAAACATCTTCAATTCAGGTAAGATTAATTTTATTTTTTCCGAGATTAATATTTCCACGCCCCTCTTCCTAATGATGTGGGTCGGATAAATACCCAGTGGGTTGGGTGTTTATAAAATGGGTTTATCTAGGTATTTACCCGTCTAGTGTAAGTATCCGAAAGATGGTTATTTATGAAAATTATCATATCTTAGTCGATAAGTATTTGTTATTGACCATCACAGCTACTTAAATTATATGTGGACCTAACAATTTGCAAATTGTACAAATCAAAATTGATTTGTATCAAAAAAGCAAAACTTTATCCTTTTTTACGAAAGTTATTTCAAAATTAGGTTCCAAGTAATTGCTTGGAAACATAAAATTCAGTGATGATTTTTCAGTCTTTCAAGGTAGGTGTAAGGTTAGGTTCAATCTCTGGAGCATATTCGTGACACCTAAAATAGAAAGATGATGCTCACATTGAACTTGAATTAAATTTTATTTTTATTGTTGCTACAAAATAGAAAAGACTAGAAGCGATTATTCAGTAATACGAATTTCGAAGTGAAGGGGGTTTTCGCGAAATGCGTTTCGCTTCAGGATCCGGAGTTTGCGTCTTGATGTAGCGTCCAGCCGTCTGCTTGTCAGTACAAGTTTCAATATATGTAGTTTGTTATTTACGTCCGGACCCTTTTAAATCAAACACGGATCCCGTACAATGAACACGTTACGTTAATAAGTGTTTTCAATGGGTATTTTAGTTGAATATTGTGAAAATTTAAATTTAATTTGTTATAATGGATAAATTAACAATGTAAAAAGAGCGGCTAATAAATATATTTTTATTTTCGATTTCCGTATTTGTTCTATTTTAATTTATCTATTTGATTTTCTTCCAATTTGTTAGGTTAGGTTATGTTTTCTTACTATACTTGCTTGGACAAATTTGTTAAACAGGCTTTGATTTTTGTAGGTCCTAGAATTTCCATTCATTTGTAGATCCTAGAATGATCAGCGTAGCTCATTCTGTTCACAAGTATAAAATCTACACCCAGTTCACGCGGTATTTTTCTACTTTTAAAAATATTTAAGATCATATAAGCTGCTTCAACAAAATATGTACTAATGAAAAGACTAGCACGTATTTTGTTTAGAATTTCTATCGTGGCTAATTTTTATTTTTAAATCCTCAGCACTTTTTAAATGGAATTTCGTAACGTTATTTTTAACTAACTATTCGCGACCGTCAATGATGTTATAAGACCTCCAGTGGACCCCGCTAAGCCGTCAAGTGTCAGGTTAGTGCGGCTAGGAGTTGCGACTGTTTTTAATTGTCTGTTGACCAGTACCAACGCGCCTTGTGATTGGGCATGGCCGTCGACTTCACTTTCTGATATTATATATTGTTTATATTACAATATACAAAGCTGAGAATAAATACGTTTAGACAAATTGCCTCATTTACACTGAATTTAGACAGCTGTTAACGTTTTTCATTATTTACGCTTTTTCAGGGGGAGTATCTTGAAGGGTTCATTTCTTATTAAAGTAAATGTAATAAGATTATGGGATAATCGGAGATAATATGTACTCATCTTTACTTTCCCACATATATGTTATATATATATACATACATATATATATATATATATATATATATATATTTGAGAGAGAGAGAGAGAGAGAGAGAGAGAGAGAGAGAGAGAGAGAGAGAGAGAGAGAGAGAGAGAGAGAGAGAGAGAGAGAGAGAGAGAGAGAGAGAGAGAGAGAGAGAGAGAGAGAGAGAGAGAGAGAGAGTTTCGTGGAAATATACCTTTTGAGTGTACCATTAGTTTATTTGTCTGCGGTGCTCTATGGACCAAACGAATGTACAGAATTTTATCAAATTTGTTACGTGACCATTTATAACTAACTGTTGGCGTTTTTCCCGTTTTTTAGTAACAAATTTAAAGATATCTGCCGTTTAGTAGAAAATGTCTTTTTTCTATTTTTTAACGTTTAATGAAGGACACTGACATTAAAAAATTAATAATTTCTCAGTGAGGGGAGGGTATCAGGAACATCTGATTGGGTTGTGAAGTTAGGTCTCAAGTCTATTTTATTTACAGAAAATTACAATAAAGGTCAGTGAACTTAAATAAACGACAAATATACAAAGAGTAGCTTACCATTAGCATAAGATTTACAATAAGGAATGTCACGTTACCCCTTAAAAGTAGACCGGTTAGGGAATGTAAGATGCTATGCTTTTTGTAATTCTTTGGAAGGGTAAACTACTGTATTGTATTGTAATTTGGAAAAAATGTTAAATGTTAAAGGCGAAATTTAAAAAGAGTGTACTGTAAAATTAGTCCTTGGGAAATTATAAGTAATTTAAAGGGTTAAATTTAACTAATTTGATAGAATACGTACGCTGATTTTAAAAATATTGTCAACTTATTTTTAAAACTAGTAATTTTTGTTGTTGTTAACGTTGCTAACCTGACAGACGACCTCGGGGTACCATAAATACCATAAATGTCCTATTGCTGCTACTAAAAACGTTTCATTGTTAATTTTATTTTTCATGATCTTTTTTTTTTTAAAGGTTTATTTGCACTTTCGTTTTGATTATGTTTGTTCCGAACTTTTAATCTCATTATTGTACATTTACTTTTTCTGACATGTCTATATTATGTATAGTATACGCATTACTATTATTAACAGATCTCTCAAGAGTAGGCTATATAATTTTCTTTTATATCTGTTGGAAGGTATTATGTCACTTATTAAGAAACAAAATTTTAAAAGCAAATATTTAGTTGTATGTGAATATGCCGCAAGTTGTGTGGTATAGCGGCTCCCTTGATGGGTTCACAAGTAAGTGATAATTAGTAGACCACGCCTTGCAGTAATTATATGTGTGTCTGTTAATTGTCGTAAAGACTACGCATGTTGAGTGTGCGCAATAGACGACTTCAACCCTTCCTCACGCCCAGAGAGCAGTAATTAGCAACTGGCCTTCCCAATCAACGCACAACCCTTGCGTCTGCTCAACTGTAATGTACAACAATAAAACCTCTATGCAAGATCGTCTACAAGAATTATGGGCAGTCGTTCACACTATCCAGTTTATTGAATACAGTCAGCTGTTCGTAGAAACGATGTAAATTATCTTAATTTTGAAACTTTAGCTGGATTTTGTAATAAATCCGACCAAAAAATGTTATTATAAACTGTATTATAGCTACAATTGTCTGTTTTGTCATCCGTGCAGTGTGTTACAGTCCAGACGGTCTGTATTTTTCAAAGTATTTTCCCCCCTTTTATATGTATAAGATTATTTGTCATAAGACCAAACCATAAAGTTTCATTGTTTAAAAATCTCTCTAATCTATAAAACGTAGATGGTTGTTTAACACTATAGTTTGTAAAACGAACGAAGGCGGCTAGCTACTTGGCGAAACCCAATCACACGCACACTCACAGACGTCCAGTCAAGCTGCTTAATTAGTCACTCGCCCACTGCAAACTCTTTCGATTCAAAAACAACTCTCTTAAGGCTTCTTAAATGTTAAGTAATACCAATGACTACATAAATACTATAGTATTTATGTAGTCATTGGTAATACCTTTGAATGTTCATAAAATTTCATTGAAAACAACTCCAATCAAACTGTTGTTAAAACATAAGAGAATAAAAGAAAAGTAGAATAGTAAAGAAAGAATATTAAAGTATATTTGCTTATGATTGATAAAACCGTATTGAATCATTATATGAATGACTAAAATGGAATTTAACATATCCTAAATTAAAATATATGTATAAAACAATTGTGTAAACATTACAAAAACAGCAAATCACTAAAAACTACACCCTGTTGTTTTAACTGAAACCTCGCGATTCACTCAATGCAGTATTAGCAAAAAACAATATTATTACCTATTAGCATTACGATATGTTAACAGAACAGAAAAAATATAAAATATTGGTTTAATTTGAAGAAACAACGTACAGATATCAATTGAATACACAGCTGCACAAAAATCAAGCTATAAATCCAGAGTCATCCAGCTCCTTAGAAGACAACTAAAGGACAGAGATTGATTGAAATTTATTCTTGTTTGGTGTCAATTTTCTTAAAATTTTGCCAAAACTAAAAAAAAAAAGTCTTTAACTTGCAAGGTAAAAAAGATATTTTGCACAATAAGATGAGTCCAAATCACGCCAGTCACCAAAAATAGGGCTCATTTTGACTTTGTCAGTTAACTCCAGAATTATTAGTTCTCATTGGAGAGATTTCACCTTTGGGCCTTTTATTTGCTTAGCACGTATTTATTATCTGTTTTAACGATTTTATTTAAAAAATTGCTGATTTTGTTTATTATGTTGGTAACAACGCTACTTGTAATAATTTAACAAGCTCAGAAACTCCTTATTTTAAAACAATACTTTCGTCACACTATTTATTTATAACCTGGAGATAATTTATTAACACTGTAAAATAACATTGAACCCTGATACTGTCACACAACTCATAAATACCTGTTGCAAACACGCGTAGTCACACATAAACTAAAAACATGAAGTTTTCAATCCGTCGCATGTTCTAGCGCCACATAACCTTTTGAAATAATTGCAGTCGTATATGCGCGTTCTTGATGTTTCCAACATATTTCCAAGTTTTATTAGTATTTCTATCAGTGCTTAATGTCGCCCAGAGGTTAGAAGTGTACGCGTTAAAGAGAAAACTCGTAAAAGTTGCGCCTCCAAGCGAGTATCGACTTATGCTAATCGAGTCGAGGATAAACAATGAATAAATATGAAGATATGTGTCGATGAGATTATGCTTACCTGTGTAGGAGTAACAACCGAGAGTGTGTTTTATCCACACGCAATGAAAATCTTAATTGGTTAAGTCAAATATATTTTGAATATAAATGTGACCGGGTAGGATTTATTCTTCCAGATCTCATTACCCGAGTCCTGTTAACGTATCCTCCAGGCTAGATACACATTCATCATTTTACAACAAATATTTCCTCATAGTTTATTCCTTTTGTTCAATTTATTTCTTTTATTCCGTCCTGTTATTTTTAAAAAATAATCTACTACTTTAAATGGCAGGAAAAATGTATGCATGACGTTTAATTAACAAAATATTCGGCAATTTTTGAAGGATATCAATTGATTTTTATTTTCTGATTTTATTTCATCATATATACGTACTATGAACAAAGTTAATGGTTTGATTATTTGCTGATTGGTCAAAAAATCGATGTCGAGTTGTTCATGAAAATTTCCGTTTTGAGGTCTTTGCGTCCAAAAACGTGGATATGGAAATGATTTCAATCTGTTTGCAATTCTGTTGATAGAACTCTGTCTACAGCCAGTGGGCAGATTAAGGTCAAATTTTGTATGTGGACTTATTTGGGCAATATCTAAAAGTTGTTTACCATATTTTTGATAGTTCAAAATTTGGTTGTCACTACCGCAAGACCAAAACTAAAAATTAAGATTATCTCAAAATCTGCTTTAACGATTTTGAACAAATTTAATAAAATATAGTATCTAAGATTTTCAATAAAACGTATTAGTCCTCAATAGGGAGTTTTGGCAGTT
The DNA here is from genome assembly GCA_963513935.1 of Aphrophora alni. Taxonomy (NCBI): domain Eukaryota; kingdom Metazoa; phylum Arthropoda; class Insecta; order Hemiptera; family Aphrophoridae; genus Aphrophora; species Aphrophora alni. The sequence continues at coordinate 63,872,296 of OY740773.1, read as the reverse complement.
ATCGATACAAACCAAATAATTTACCATTTACGTGTTATAAAATATATAATTTCTCCAAAATTGGCTTACTGATTTCTTTAGTTTTAGAGAAAAGTGAGTATTAATGATCCAAACCTGTGTGCAAAAACGCAAATTAAAAAAAAAATATGGATCAATAATAATTGTCAAAACAAAAAGATCCTTCACTGCTGTATTTAAAAACTGAATTTCAATCCAATTCAATTTACGTTGAGATACAAGCGAAGCTAGTTATTTATTTCGCAAAAATTTGATAAGAGAGTCTTTTAAAATACCAACTTATTTCCTTCAGTAATGACATTGGTAGTAATTCAGTATATAGATATTTTAATTTTAACTCTCTTTCTCTCTCGCGCACACACACACGACTATTATTTGTGTCGACTTCAACCTTGCCTTAAATATATGAAGATCACCAGTAGCACAAAATTAATTATTATATGGTCCTAAATAGTAATAAACTACTGAAAATCTTTTCAAATAGCCACCATTTTTCAATAATATTCGATAACTAGTAAATCCTAGGTGCTAAATTTGATTAAATTTGGAGGTTATGTTTGATAAAATAAACATTTTTTTAGCAGTAACTTTATTATTTCTTATCGTAGCAACACATTTGAGCAATATTTGAGGCGAAAATAAAGCTCTACAAAATGAACTATTGTGCCATACAAAAAATCATCAAATACAAATTTTTTGAAACTGGAAAATTGACCACCATTTTGAAATTTATGCCTGCTTTTTCTGGATAATGACCTTAAGTAATGATTTGTAAAACTAAATATATTATATTTTAACAAAATTGGACTAAAATAGTGATCTCTACAGCATTAAATAACATGTATAAATATATACAGTGTCCAAAAATTAGTGCGAAATTACACGAATTGGTGGCCACAATGGATTATGCTAAGCCTTAGGAATTGAAGTTTACATGAAGAATAGCAATAACTAGAATTTGTATTTAAAACATTTGTGTATAGAATAGTGTTGAATAGTTTTGACTACAACGTTTGCTAGCTAGAACGGCAGACAATACACATAAATCATGTACATGATTCTAAACACTTTGCGTATGTGTAAATTTCGTCGTGAAATGAATCTGATTTATATTGTAGCGCACCTAATATTATAGAAACTACATTTTTTCAATAACTCGTTTGACTATAAAGTTATATAACTGTTCAAATCTCTCTATGTATTCGCCTACGTTTAAAAGCCAAAATTACTTTTTGAAATAGAAAAAATATTCTAAGTTAGGGAACACCAAAAAAACTGGAACACATCTTGTTAGTCTGCGAGAGGTCTCTGATTCAATCAAGAAGTTAGGGTGTTGTCCCAGTATTATGGTCGTGAAGTAGGAAACTACAATTGGTAACGAACTCTGGTTGCGAAAGTTAGAATTAACAAAGAGAATACACAACCCGACTGACAAAAAAAAATATAAAAAGAAAAAAAAACTTTTAACAGTCTTTGCCCCTTCATAGACTGTTTTGCACCACAGGATTAATAATAAAAATGATTCAAATTTAGTAAAACGAATGAACCAACAAAAGCTTAAATATCGCTAAAAGGAAGTATTAGCAAAATCACCAAGTTTCTTTTTTTGTACAAAACCACATTGTTTAAACTATTGTAAAACACTAACTTTTTAATATATTATTAAAACATAAAAACAAATGCGTAACACTACAGCGGAGATTCGTTAAAAACCTAAACTTTAATTTTATAATTTTCCTGTCGTTTCAAAAATTATCGTAACAAATTTGATACAGGAAAAATTGAGGTTACTAAAGAGGAAACATGATATATACACTTAACCTGTCAAAAAGTATTCTAAAGACCATAACTGATCACACTTTTGAGGTTAAGAACCTGAAATTAATGTTTTTGTAATACATTTTGACAAATTACAATACATCCTCTACACTACATTTTTGTAAAATTAAAAGTGTATAAAGCTGCAACTATTAACAATATAGACAGTTTACATAACATAAAAAGAATCTGACCTAAAGCAGTTCCGAATGGGACACCAGAACAATAATTATTCTCTTCTACTCCGACAGACTCCAACCGGTCCAGTAGACCCCATGGACAGTTGTTTTAACGCTTCTAATCTTATGTTGGGAATTTAATTAGTCGTACATCACACCTCTTCCAGTCTTTTACGAAACTTCAGATTCTTGAAAATTAAACTTGATGGAATGCACTTTATTTTGGATTATGTTACGAAACTAATTTGAGATTGAATAATTTAGTTGTTCTACAACCTAATATGTTTTCATTGAAATAAACAAATTACATGTTTCGGATGGTGATGTTATATTTATATTTAATTTTAAAAAATCTAAATTTATTTAATTTAGTCAAATAATTAATAGATGAGACTTCCACTTAAGGTTGCGTAAAACCAGGACGGTAATGATTCATGCAACCGGCTGCGGACTTATCGAAATGTAACTTTAACGTGTGTAATAAGCGAGATTTTATTTATAAACATCCAATATATATAATTTGTACTACAAAAAATTTTAAACTGTCAATATTACATAATGATATTTATGTAAGAATCGGAGGGGAAATGTAGTTGTATTGTAAGATGTAGTTGAAGTTGTCGATCGTCATAAGGATTTTCTGATTTCAAGAAATTATAAATTGTGTTTTATTTTTCAAATTTTTTTTCGTACATGTGTACAAATTATAAAATAAATTTTCAAGAAGTAAAATTTAGTCCTCGCACACGATTTTCTAGATACAGAAACAAGGGGTATCAAATTGTTTCTGTAGTAGAAGACCTTTTTCAGACCTTAAACCGATATTCTGTTTACGATAATTTATTGAGTCATTTGACTGTTGATGATCTGTCTGTTAATAGAAATATCCGTGGGTGGTACAAAATTGCTATTCTCTATATTCGCAAAACAAACAAGTTGATGGGCGCCATTGTGACCCACCCCCATCATACTGTGTAATACAAACGCAAAAGAAATCAGAAAATTGGTCTCTTCGACATTGTAGATGCTAACTTGTATTGATAGATCAAGGGTTTTACCTAGTATATGTAGTATAGCGTAAGTTAGTTAAAAGAGATACACGGGTTTTCCCTAATCTTGTAATTATTTATATCACTACTTTTTTTGACGTCTGGTAAATGTGTACACATTAAACAATCTTCATTCGCTTTGCTCATGTCAGTGTTTCGACCCTCAGTGTACTTATGCGCTACGTTCATGCCGACAGTCCGGCTGCTGGATCTCGTAGCTACAAATATCACATTTTCTTGAAAGGTCAGAGTTCGAAATTATATTTTTTTTAAAACTTCGCAATTTGTCATCGTAAAGAATCACAGTTTGTACCATTACATGCAGAATTGAAATCTCCGAATATTTGATCTAATTTAATGTATTATTAGAATAATACACGAGATATGAAAATAACTATTTAAATTACCACCGTTTTGGCATTTTAAATTTTTGATTTTTTCTGAATGTCATTTATACTCGTATTAGGTAAGTAGAAATATATAATTTATCTACTTTAAAACTCGTATTGTGTTTTTAACAGCTATTTTTTCGACTGCCATGATAAATTAAGTTAAATCTGCTGTTTCAATGAGATACAATTTCCCCCAAAAATGATTTCAACAAAAATATCCATTACATTTATTGTTTGTTTTTTGACATATAAAATTGATAAATTTACTTTGAGATATAGAAATATACCTATTTTGTTGCTCTTGCTGATGGTGAGATATTTAAAACATATTAAATTTTAACTGAAGTTATTTAATTAAATATTTTGAAACTTATGAACGCAATTCACTGGTTAATTACATCGGTATCTTATTAATAAATAATTATTCACCTGGTTTCATCATGAGAGGAGAATATACTACGACATAGAAAGTAGGTTGTGGCTGGAATCGTTTCTAAGTTATTTTCCTCGTTTCCCTCCTACTCTAATCTTCCACCTACCCTCGAGTGTATCCTTAAATGTCATGGAAGATATTAAAATTAGGGAATTGACATTTACGAAAATGATGTGTCATTTGGTATATTTGTCGCGTCCTTCTACAGTTTGACCAATTATTTAACCTGGTCGTTTATGTTTTTCATAACCATGATTATACGATATGATGACGATGTACAGGGTGTTACAAAAGTATGGATACGGTTTGATTATTTTTGAATAATAGAAAGAAACATTTATTGGAGTAGCATTTTAAAAATTTAACTATCTTTTCATATGCGGCTCTTAAGAAGGTGATCATCGAAATTTTCAAATGCAATTTGTTTTGAATCAAAATTCTATATAAAATCACACTTTAAGATAATCTTATTATTGCCACTTTTTTAAACTATGCAACCGTCAGGAGATGGTGACTCAAAACTTATTAAAATGATATAATATTCAGCTGTAAAAAAAAAACTTTTTATCGAAAATTTTGACAAAATACTGTAGAGTCCTGAAATCATTAGATTAATCCAACCAATATGGTTATAAATATGTAAAATGATAATTTTGTTTTGTGAAATCGGACCCTTCGAGAGACCAATATTGTATTGCGATTTACAGTATTAATACAGTTTTTTTTATTAGAGTAGTTTTATCCTTAGAACTGAAATTTTATTATTTCAACAACATTTAATATTACGCTTTAACAACACTATCTCCCAAAGTAGCATGACTTAACACAAGTTAAAATATTATTTTATATAGAATCCTGTAATACGAAATTGAAGTTTACATTTCAAAATGTTCATTTACGCACTCTAGAATCGCCTTTTTGGGTTTCAGACATTGATCTGTATACAAGAAGTTAGTTCAATTACACCATTAAGTGAAGTTCGATTCTTATTATCTACAGTTACTCATTAACATGCTATCAAATCCTTTCTTCATTTCTCCAACACCCTGAACACTATTCCGCAGATCTAAGATCTTTTAATCTGGTTAGCTTGAATTACTCGTACTTTACGCACTCTAATGTTTTAATTTATTTCTTCTGACGTATCTAAAATCAGATTTAAATTAATAAAACACAAAACTATATGTGTAAGATCTACGGTACATCATATCTAAGAGACAATAAAAAACCATTTTCCCTATTCTTTATTAGTCACGTTTTATTTGTAATTCGATATCTTGTTTGATTGTTTACAAATATTTTAATTCCCCCTCCCCACCCTAGTTTTTCATTATTGACCTAATCGTATTAAAAATTAACTTTGAGTAGGAATAACATTTATACTATTGAAGTCGTTCGAACAGTTCGGTATTTCTTCTTTTCACTGGGCGGTCAATCACTTTTAGACAAAAGCATATTCCGCTCCCAAGTGGAAAATAAAAACTGTTACTACCCCTATGTACAATCCCCAGGAAGATTCGTTAGCTCCATGAATTTCATAATCATTCTGACAAGGTTCTCTTAAGATATTGAAACGTTATCATAGATCCAAGACTCTAAAATGGGAATGAGACATTCGCATTCGAAGAGCAGGTGCTCCACGGTTCCCTTTTGCAAGCTGCACCCTACCAGAGGCTCCACGGTAAATATACCCAACCTATCTATATATTTTCCCAGATGGCAGTGTGCTCTGCCGAATCCTACAATCTTCCCAATATTGCACCTTACTAACGAGAACAGGTCAAATTTAATTTTCTTAGAGAGTGCGTGAAGTGATTTTGATCACTTTGACCTGCGCTGCTCCTCTACCTCCTCCCGTCCTCTTTCTGAGCGCAAGTGCTGATGAGTTCCATCCAACTAGCCTCTTCTATATGGCTCAGGTCCTATAAGTTTCATTACTGGCCTTCACGTCTGCACATTTATTCCCACTAATCCAAGCATGTCCAGAAACCCAACAAAGCGTAACATTCTTGAGCCTTCCCAGCCGTGATGTTATTCTAAAACTGACTATTTTTGATCTGTATTCTAAGGCTTTCAAATCCGATTGACTATCTTTGTAAATATACATATCCGTATCTTTGTATCAAAATTTCAAGTATTTTTCCCATATTCCATTAATTCTGACTATTTCGGCTGAATTACCTTTGGATATTTGTTTTTATTGTATTATAATAATACAAGTCAAGTATTCTTAAGTGTCAATATGCTATACGAGGCAAAATATTCCTACACGCCAAGATATGTTAAGCGATGCAAAGTATTCTTAAAAGTCAAGATGCTAAACGACTCAAATTATTTAAACGTCATGATGCTGATCGATGTAAAATATTCTTATACGTTAAGATATTAAACAACGTTAAATATTCTTAAACGTCAAGATACTAAACAACGTTAAATATTCTTAAACGGCAAGCTACTAAACAACGTAAATTATTCTTATGCGTGTAGATGTTAAACGACGTAAAATATTTTTAAATCATCAAAATACATGAATAATATTCTTAAACGTCAAGCTAGAAAACAACGTAAATTATTCTTAAACGTCAAGATACTAAACAACGTTAAATATTCTTAAACGGCAAGCTACGTAAATTATTCTTATGCGTGTAGATGTTAAACGACGTAAAATATTTTTAAATCATCAAAATACATGAATAATATTCTTAAATGTCAAGCTAGAAAACAACGTAAATTATTCTTAAACGTCAAGATACTAAACAACGTTAAATATTCTTAAACGGCAAGCTACGTAAATTATTCTTATGCGTTTAGATGTTAAACGACGTAAAATATTTTTAAAACATCAAAATACTAAATATGCAAAATATTCTTAAACGTCAAGATACTAAGCAATGTAAATCATTCTTAAACGTCAAGATACTAAAGGACGTAAATTGTTTTTATACGTGAAGGTGCTAAAGAACCTATAATATTCTAAAATCGTCAAAATACTAAACGACGTATAATATTCTTAAACGTCAAGATACTAAGCAATGTAAATCATTCTTAAACATCAAGATACTAAGCAATGTAAATCATTCTTAAATGTCAAGATACTAAGCAATGTAAATCATTCCTAAACGTCAAGATACTAAGCAATGTAAATCATTCTTAAATGTCAAGATACTAAGCAATGTAAATCATTCTTAAATGTCAAGATACTAAGCAATGTAAATCATTCTTAAACATCAAGATACTAAGCAATGTAAATCATTCTTAAATGTCAAGATACTAAGCAATGTAAATCATTCCTAAACGTCAAGATACTAAACGACGTAAATTGTTTTTATACGTGAAGGTGCTAAAGAACCTAAAATATTCTAAAATCGTCAAAATACTAAACTACGTAAAATATTTTACCTAGGAACAATGAAGGTTGGTCAGCACGTGCCTCATAAACTCAATTCGAATAAACGCAAACGAAGATTATCACTGAGGTACGGTTCAAATACGGTCTTTAATAGGTTCTTTTTTTTAAAAGGTGTTATAAATACTACTTTTTTTCAACTTTATACTTTTCTATAAATTTTTCATATCATGAAAATCGGTCCAGTCGACTTTGAAAATCAGTTTAATTTTTTTTAAACTAACCTAGGCTCAATTTAGTTTTATAAATATCTGTCGAAATATTTTTAGAAAAAATTATCAAAAAGTTCTATATATACCACCTTCTTTCCACAATAAAAATACACGGGAGGGAGGAGTCAACAATAAATAAAATTGTAATTTTTCTTTCTTGCATATAAGTACTATTAGAGGTATCTTTGGAGAGATGGAGACAGTTATTATGTTTGATTTTGTAGATGGAGAAAATTACTGCATTGGAAACTTAATATTTTAAAATAATAATTGTCTATAAGATGGCCTCAAGATAGAGTCAATACATAAGATTACATGGGAAAGCAAGGCTGTGATAGGTCGACTTAAAGGGGTAGAAGGGACAAGACGGGTTGTGCTAATTGCTATCCCACCCCCTCCCCTAATTAACTCTGCCCTAGTGCCATTGCGCAAACTCCACTTACTGCGTCATCTCCGACAATTGTTTCCGACTCACTAAAAGTAACCGCCCTGAAAGTCGTTAATTAGACGCAATGTGACGTCACTGCGATGCTTTATGGATTCAAGTTACTGTAGGATGCTGGGAAATAGAAATCGCCTGATATGTAATAGGAAATTATTTGAAAAGTAAATTTTCAAACAATAAGGTAAAATTATCATTTAAATTATTGTCTGAGTGAATGCGAATATATAAAACCTAATACTGTATATAAACATAAAAACGTACACTTCCTATATCAAGATAACTAACTAACGAGTTATCAAATCTGATGAGATTTTGTGATAAATCTGTCTTTACCTTTCAAAAAGGTTTTTCTTTCAATAGTTTTACGTTATATAAGGTTGCTCAATATGACATTTCTTAATAAACAAGTTGATGAACTTCACGATAGTACTCACCCAACCCCTCAAACAAGAAGATCCTTTAAATGTAATCCTTAAAAGTTGATCGTTTGAGCCTTGTAGTAAATGTTGCATTGTATTGATGGATTACGTTGTAGGGTGCTTGTTTAAAAGAGATGTTACACAGGTTTTCTGAACCTTGTATTTGTGTATATCACTACTTTCCTGAGGTTGATTAGGCTCTTATGGGACTTCACTCGTGTAAATATCTCGAAACGGTGTATATGTGGAGGAGCATCCACTCGCTACGCTTGTGTCGGCGACTCGTCCCTACCGGATATCACATTTTCTTATAACATCAGAATTTTGAATTACATTTTTTACAATAACTTTATTATTTGTTGTCGTAGAGAGGTGTGGATTAATACCATTATTGATATCCACAAATTGTTATCTAATTTAATGTGTTATAAGTTGAATAATCTCACGAGATATAAAGGGAAAAACTGTTTTAATTGGTTACCATTTTGACATTATGATACGATTTTTCTGTATTTCAATAAATGAGAGTCTGCTCCCCCCCCCCCTACACAAAATTTCATGTTCCTGTTTTAATATTTGTTGTCGCTATCGTGCCTCCGTACCGGCGACAATAACGACATGTCGAAAATCAGTTTTTCTGTTTTCTGAATTATGAAATATGAAGATCATTCAGAAACGAACATCGACTTTTTGCATACCAAACTTACTCTATACTACATACAAGGCTTCACGTAAATAAAATAAAAACATTATAACTAAAAAACAAAACGTTAGCGACTTACTGAATATTTTCTATATTCAAATGATCCCAAAAGTGTGACAAAAACAATACAAGTAATACGAATCATCCACCTTTACCCAATTACTCTTTACTCTGAATTTGCTACAAAATTACCTTATAGTTTTATTACCGTCTTGTTACATTTGCAGGGTAATAAAGGTAAAGCCGGACTGCGTAGACATAGGTCTATATGCATCAGTTTAACGATGCCATAGCAATACTCGCCAGTTATTATATAGCAGCATAAATGTCGGTGCGACGCGTCAAATGTACGCTCACTGACTGGCAAAAATGAAATACTGGATTTGACAAGCTTTATCAATCCTTGATTTACAGAATAAAGTTTTTCATTTCAACTTCCACGCATACGTTGTATTGAAAACGTTTTGTGTTCGGTGTTGAGTTTTGATGAAAGTATCCATTTTGAACAACCCCCTGATTCTAAATTAAACTATGCAAAACATTATACTAACTTACTTACAATACGTTTTAGAGAAATATGTCTCGTCGGGAAAAAATACTTCAATACGAGATAAATAAATAAATACGTTTTGTTTGGGTCTTTAGAAGCTACGCTTGAGTAACATTTGATCAAAATCATTAAAGCTGATTTTTAGAAAATCGTTATTTTGTGTTTTTTACCCTCACTACACCAATTATTTTTCACCAAATGCCAAATTTTATTAAAATCAGTCCACGTGTTTGGACTGTAGATCACCGGACCGACGCTACACAGATAGTGATACAGACATTGAGATAAAAATCATTGTTTAAACCCAGGATACCTCGTAAAGAAATGTCTATAAAAAAATTATTATATATTTTTTTGAATAATCACAAAATAATAAAATTGTAAATAATTTCTCTATACTTACGAATACATGAAGGAATAATTTTCTCCATGATTTTTCTTTGTAGGAGATAAGTTGCTATGTTCTCCCTTATGAATTTTTAGTATTTTTTTTTCTTCGCTTGTGACATTAAATACGTTTGAGGTGTAAATAGTAGCCTATTTGTTTAAAATCTTTCTTTTTTACAATTTGACATATTATTGATTTAGTTCATTAATTTACAAATTTGGCGTTTTATTTTAAAACTCCATAGACGACCAATTGGTTTGGTTTTTATTGTATTTATAGGGGCTACAAATTAGGAATATTATATCAAAATTTCTAGAAACTTTAAGAAAATTGTAAATTTGAGTTTTTCCCGCAGGAACTTCACAAATTTTGAGTTATCGAAAAAGTAAAAATATTTCGAGATTTGCCAAAGTATGCCCACATACCAGATATCATTCCAAAAACACTTTTTTTAACTCAGGTGCTATCAAAACTCCTTATATACCAAAAACTTGTCTTCCATTTTTAATATTTAAAACTCTCTACTAAATATATATTAGAGTAAAACTGGATTTTGGAATTTCTAAACTGGTAGACCGATGTTAATCAAGTTTGATATTTAGGCATATTTTAGTACTATTTCCCGCTTTTTATTATTATACTAATAACCTAAAATTTAGTACACCTGCCAATTCTTAAAACTGACTATTATAACTTTAATTAAATGTAACCTCTAGGACCCAAATAAAACGTAGGTCTACCGGTTGTGATTTCATCGAAATGACGTTTTTCAGTAGTATCAAGTTATAACTTTTAACAACCTACCTGCTAAACGAGGTATTAATAATTTTGTAACAGGTGATCAGAAAATCACATAGTTTTTTCTAGTTATTTAGAGATGAAAACCTCTCAGTTAACATCACCTTGTAAAAAAAATAATAATAATAAAAATAAATAAATAAGATTCCTATCCCTCGATTACGCTAATAGCATCAAGGTCAGAAAATACCAAAAGTTGGTTAAGATAGACCGGATAGGAGACCGATCTAACCCAAAACAACGTGAAAAAAAGTGTAGATCCAATAGGTTTAATCGTTGCTACCGAATTTTTAAACAAAACTAACGTGTAGGAAATTAATACAAGTAGTTGGCACTGCGCAAAAATTCTATGCATTCGTTATAAACGCTAATATAAACATAACTTCATTAAGCTGTCTATTAAGAACAGATGTTTAGATAAATCATATGATCTATCCTATTCCGTTAGACTTTTTTACTGTAGACCTGATATGAAAATTAGGTATATTACTACTATTATAAACCACATTCTACTCGATTATTGTTATTAATTTCTTTCCTAATTTTGTATTTATAGCTTCATCAGTTTTGTTTTCATATATAACTCCAAGTTACAATTTTAAAAAAAATTGTAACTTGGAATGCAAATGGTCTGCTGCAAAAGGTAAAGGAACTGGAGGTATTTCTGAGTGACGAAAGGGTAGACATCTGTTTAATATCTGAAACTCATTGTACGATGCAATCGTTTCTTAAAGTACGTGGCTATTCAGTATATCATACTCCTCACCCTTCTAATAAAGCTAGAGGTGGTTCTGCGGTGATCATAAGAGAATCAATTGAGCACTACGAACTGATGAAGACTCAATATGAATCCATGCAGGTAACCACAGTAAGTGTGTCGACAAGAAACAGAGTATACAGAATATCGTCTATTTATTGTCCGCCTAGACATACTTTAAGGAAGAGTGACTTTACTGACCTGTTTAAATCATTAGGTAGCCATTTTATTATTGGAGGAGACTTCAATGCGAAGCATCCATTCTGGGGCTCAAGAATAATATCTCCGAAAGGGAAAGAGCTTTTTGAAGCAGGTAGGAGGGAAAATTGTGACTTTCATTCATCTGGAGAGCCGACTTATTGGCCAACAGATAACATGAAAACGCCTGACCTTATTGATTTTTTCATCACTAAGGGACTGTCTGATAACTATGTGAAGGTTGAAAACAGTCATGATCTTTGTTCAGACCACTCTCCTGTGGTTATGACTGTAAGCAAAACATTGGTTGAGAAACTTTTGCCCCCCAGGTTAACCAGTTACAAAACTGATTGGGAGGGTTTTCAAAAAGACCTTGAAGATCGCATAGAAACTCAGGTGCCACTTAAAACCCCTGAACAGTTACTAGAGGAAGTTGAGCTGTATAATAGAAATGTACAACAGGCAGCTTGGAACAATACACCTGTAGTGAGTAGAACAACAGCTAAAAGCATGAACATCCCACTAGAAGTTAGGCAATTAGTAAGGGAAAAATGAAAAGCTCGTAAAAAATGGCAAATCAGTCGATATCCACAAGATAAGATGGTGCTTAATCGACTAAGTAACAAATTAAAGGAAGTCATTGATGAGTCAAAGAATGAAGCTGTCAGCACGTATCTTCAGGGCTTAACTCCAGGCAAAGATACTGACTATTCACTGTGGAAAGTCACTAAAGGCCTTAAAAGGCCTGTTATGCAAGTGCCTCCAATCAGAAAAGAAAATCATAAATGGGCGAGGAGTAATCAAGAAAAAGCGGAGATATTTGCAGAGTATCTAGAAAAGACATTTAAACCACATCCTGGTCAAACCTGTGATGAGAGTGTTTCAGTAAACTATAGTAGTGGAAACATGATTATAAAACAGGTGACACTGAAAGAACTCAAGGACGAAATTAAATTTTTAAATATCAAGAAGGCCCCTGGCTATGATTTGATTACAGGCCAAGTACTTAAAGCCTTGCCTGGAAAAGCTATTGTGAAACTTTTACACCTCATCAATGCTTCTTTTAGACTTAAATTCTGTCCAAGTCAGTGGAAGGTCGCAGAGGTAATAATGGTACCCAAAACAGGGAAAGATTTAAGTGATCGAAAATCATATCGTCCAATCTCTCTCTTACCAATAATCTCCAAGCTATTTGAGAAACTGCTCCTTAGGCGTTTGAAACCTGTCATAGAAGAAAATCAGCTGATTCCAACTCACCAATTCGGCTTCAGAAACCAGCATTCAACTATCGATCAGGTGCATAGAGTGACTGGGATAATCGAAGAATCCCTTGAAAACAAGAGGATCTGCTCGGCTGTTTTCCTCGATATCTCCCAAGCTTTTGACAAAGTTTGGCATGAAGGGTTGCTCTTTAAGTTGCAAAGAGATCTCCCAGATCAGTTCTACCAGATATTAAAATCTTATTTGATGGACAGGATGTTTCGGGTCAAACAAGGCAATGAATATTCCGAAATAAAGACAATATCTGCAGGAGTCCCACAGGGTAGCGTACTTGGTCCTATCCTGTACCTGCTATTCACAAGAGACATCCCTGTTAATGAAAACACAACAATGGCAACTTTTGCTGACGATACTGCTGTGTTGGCCGTTGGAGCCACGGTCGAGGAGGCTTCAATGAAGCTACAGAGAAGTATTAATAACATTAGCACTTGGATGAAAAAGTGGCGGTTGAAATTAAATGAGTCAAAATCCACTCACATAAACTTTACAAACAATAAATTGATCAATGTTCCAATTCATATAAATTCTCAAGTAGTTCCATCTAAGCTACATGCAAAGTACCTGGGGATGACTTTAGACGCAAGGCTAAATTGGAAACCCCATGTCAAAATGAAAAGAACAGAATTAAATCTGAAATTTAGAAGTATGTACTGGCTACTGGGACGGAAGTCCGGATTGGAAATATCAAACAAGCTGCTTTTATACAAGCAAGTGTTAAAACCAGTTTGGATGTATGGACTGCAGCTCTGGGGGTGCACCAAGAAGACCAATGTTAAAGTGATTCAATCATTTCAGAATAGGGTGCTTAGGAGCATCGTTGATGCACCGTGGTATGTGCGCAACGTTGACTTGCATAGAGACCTCAAGATGGATATGGTCATCGATGCCATAAAGGGTGCTGCATGGAAGCATGAACATAGGCTCCAAAATCATGTTAATTCCGATGTCCTCAAGATGCTACAGAGCCGAGACACGGTGCGGAGACTGAAAAGGACAAAACCGCTGGACCTAGTGCAGTGATGTGTTGTGGATCAGCCGAATGAAGCGAGTGTTAATGGAAGCGAGTGTTAATGTAGTGAAGTCACTCATTGGAGTGACTTTTAAAAATGTGTATTAGTTATGCAAAATAAGCTACTAGATAAGAGTGTATCTTAGTTGTAGTTAATAAAGAAAAAAAAATAAAAAAAAAAAAAATATATATATATAACTCTTATTTTTAACGTAAATAAAAGCTTGTGCAAATGTGATGTTATATTATTTGTTAACATTTTGCCTCAACATTTTTGGAAATTTCACAAATTGCCGTCATTTTCATATTTATAGACGGATTTGTCAGAATTATTAACTTTTACAACGATACGTAAGACCAAGTGTAAGTATCATCTTTGAGTAAAATTGGACCAAAATTACGACCACAAGAATATATAAAATGATCAAATATTGATGTCAAATTACTATGGATATGATCGGTGGACATTTCATAGTTTCTGGTGTTGGTGTCCCCATGATGGATAACTGAATAGCTAAAATTTCTATACAGTATTATAAATTCTTGGAACAACTACCTGAGATTGCAGTACTTCAAGTTGAGGTTAGGTTAGCCACGATTACTTTTGATCCGTACCAACTATTATCAAGAAAACTTGTTACATTGTACAACATTGCCAACTTATGAATATAAAATCCACTAGTTTTTCTCATTTGGCTTACCTCCAAGCATATTGTAATCCGACATATTGATACTATAATTACCGGGGGAGGTATACTGCCGGGCCGAACGGTCCGCCGCAGCGCAGCTGATGGTAGAGTGTACGCCCACAAATTGATGTCACTTTTTCTTAATTTATCGTTCTATAAAAGCTGAACAGAGTTCCAAACACAATTGAATGACATTGATTACACGGACAACACCTCTCCTAGACGAGCCAGTCTTAATAAATTTAACTTTCCACGGAGAACCCATAAAACCGAACAGGCCTTTGGAAATATATATTTTAATTTTTAACCGGGATTATTTACGACTACATCATTTTGCCACCCACGGACCTTCTATATAGTTGTCTGCGATGGGCCGTCGTCTTAGTTGTAATTATAATAAACTGGTATAGTCATGAATTTAAACAGTCGATTTTTGTAGTCTGTATTGGTGTAGACGGGCCGATTGTATCCTGCCTACGCTTGCCCTGGTGTTCCATGATTGAACTTGTTGGTTAAGATATTACGTATTGTAAAGAACTATATTTGGAAGTAGATTCCATTAAAAAAATTGTGCAGAATTTCATATTTATAACAAAGTTACGCTGTAGTCATATTTAAACGCACATTAAAAATATTTTTCTATATAATATTTGATTTATTTAAAGTTTTGCTTCCGAGTGTAGGTAAAGTAATATACATTACTTTTTTTATGTATGTAGGGTGATACTCAACTGTGTTGTGGGAGGTATTTGGTTCTAAAATGGTACCTTAATAATTTGCATATGGAAAATACTCGTGTCAAAATTTTGAATAAAAAATGTAAGTTTTGAATCTGTAACTTAAAATGTTTAAATATAAATATTGGTCCATTTATACCTTATTTTAAAAGTCTGATAAATAGAAACATTTTGGCGAAAGTTTTTTCAATATCTGTAAACACTTCAAAATGGCGACCTTATATATAAAACAAAATGCAGTTTCTCCCAACAAACAAACAATAAAATTAGTATAACATGAAATTTTAAACAATATACCACAAGTTTTATTTCTCAACAGGTAAACTTAAGTCTCTCTAACCCGAATTTTAAAAATGAAAATTTCCAAATCTCAAAATATGTAAACGAGAAGGAGAGCCAAGTATATTATCTCATTTTAAGGGTCATAAAAAACTTTTTTAAATTATATTTAAAGTTGTTTTTAACTCTTACACTTACAGTTTATAAAGGGGAAAATGTAAATGTTTTGGTGTTTTCCCAAATACCATCACTAACAACATAAATAATTATTAAAATTCAAGTTTTTCGGGTGTATGCCTAATAGTATAATGAATCAAATGTGGTTATACAATTTAACCACATTTTAGATTCAGCATAATATTGTGTATTTTTTTTAATAAACCGTATAAAATCATATTTATAAGTTACAAAAAAACTCTAACTTTAATATTAGTTAGATTTTTATTTTTCATAAAGTTCTTGGTTCACGTTTCCTATTGAACAATTTTAAATATGGTAATTTAAAATTATTCAAATTTTTGGTTAGAGAGAAAGGGTTACTTTTTGAAAAATCGAACATGTTGCATATCATTTAAAGCTCCTTTCATACTGATTCTTTATTTTATCTCAAATTTCATTTACATTAATCAGCTTAGATCATGCTAGAGGAACATTTAATACGTTTTTTTCTTTTACATTTAGAGTGTCATTTTTAAATTGCAAAAGATATTGTGTTTAAACTTTCGAACAGATGTTTCTCTTTACGAAACCTTTAAAATAACCGGCTTAAATTTATATATAAACATTTTTAGAAGCATATCCGTACTATGCTTAAAATGACCAAGTTTATTACTAAATTACTTGTGTCTTAGCAATCTTGTGTTTATTATTTATTAATATTTCATAACAGCTGTTTCGGTATACACATTTCACAAAAATAAATATTTTATTTTTGTGAAATGTGTATCAGTGTGTTGTGTAAACGTGTTGTTTCATCTGATGATGGTATATGTTATTCCGAAACAGCTGTTATGAAATATTAATAAATACTAAACACAAGATTGCTAAGACGTAAGTAATTTAGTAATAAACTTATTTTAAAGCATTCATAAGGCAATATGGAATTTATTAAAATGACCCTTTGAAGCCCGATTTTTGAAAAAATATGTATATTCCCTTAAGTTTGCATATGCAAATTAGTAGGGTTTTTGTAAACCATTTTTATTCCAGCTGTTTTTTACAATATATTTGAAACTTGGTGGGGGGTTATTATGAATATTATAATTATATATATATATATATATATATATATATATATATATATAATATTTATATATTATTATGTATATACATTAATCACCAATATATTAATATATAAATTCATATATCCAATAATTAATGACCACATTGTTACAGCTTTTCTTCGTGAGAAATCAAAAATTAAATAAAACATTAAAAAATTTGTTTTTGTTACGATTAATTATTTACTTGGATGAATAATGAATATGTCATGTTCCTTTTTTGTCTTTCTTGCTTAAACTATGAGTCCTTTCCTTGATCAAAATATCTGCTTTTTCATCACTATCAATCTCAACATGACACGGTATCCATTTACAAATACATTTTTATATTCCAAGATTTTGTAATAAATTCAATGAGTGGTAAATTTCTTTTTTATACTATACATGAGTACTGTGCTGATATGATAAGTTAATTAAATTGTTGTATGAAAACTTAGAATACAATGTTATACTAAATTATAATGGCATGCCAGTATGAGTAGGTTCCATTCCGTGCCCACTACGTCAATCATTTTGTGTTTTCTTGGAAGTATCAGATCTAGGCGGGAATATTTATTAATCCCGTCTTTAATTAAAACAATGTGTTAAGTTGTTTAATATCCTGTTGGCACTCCTTCTATCAGCTCCAAGTATTTCCTGAAGCTCTTGATTCTAACTTGATGACGTCATTGTTTTTTGAGAAATTTGCGGTCAGATGTTCCAATTAGTCATATTGGGAGACCTATTTGTCGCAATTCAAATTTATGTAAGATCTGTATCTTTAAAAAAGCGAAATACAATCTGTCTGACGTCGGTTTGAATTTTGTTTTCGTTATGTGTCGTAGATTTTACTTTTATTATTTTTTATTGAATAAATAGTATTTAGTATATCTAGTGAGTTATAATATATTATGATACTGAACTCAAAAGAAGTTATTTTGAAAAACAAAAACAAATTTATGTTACAAGATGAACATATTTTTATAACACAACATTTAGGTATGAACTACTTAAATTCACAAACGTCCTACATTAAAAATTTTAATTTGATTTATAATTAAATTAAAATGACTCGTCTTCACAATAGGCCATCGTAATTGTTCTCTTCGCTACAATTCAGCCATTATCCTTTGTCAGAATTTTTCCGTTGTCATAAATTATAAACTAAAAAACACATATATACTTAGTACAAAACACTGACACAAACATTTAAAACTTAACTCTTGGTTTCACTTTATGTTTCGACGCCTTCTGTCATTTATTTATAATTACCTGAATTATTAATTTTACGATCCTAACAACTACTTATTAACCGGCCCTAAAGTTGGTTTTACCTCGGACTATTTAAAGTCTCTTCGTCCCCCATTACTCGTATTTACATAAATGTGATTCATTAATGTCAAAGTGTTATAAAATATGAAGGTTAATGACTCAACATAATTTATTGAAGCCCATGTTTGAGACCCGGTTAAAGTTTATTTCCACTTTTCGATCTAGACCATTTTGGGAAAATAGTGAACAATACATTTTATTTTTGTTATTAGAGGGTATGTATGAGCAGCATTTTATTTAATATTTTTTATATTTTAATCAACATTTTTCATTGGATACCCAAAAATGTTAAGCAATTTTAAAATACCTTAACAGATTGCGAAATAAAGTTCCCCCAAAACCAAATATTTTAACCAAAGTTTAAATATTTTTAAATAAATGAAGTTTACATTATAATATTAAATGAATCGAATTCGATATCGATACATTAAAGATATGTAAAAAATTATGAGGGGTGGTTGAATTCACACCAATAAAGGTCTGTATTCAATTTATTGTTATAATTTGTACTTGTCTTGCTTCTACAATATTAAATTAACCACATAATACAACATTAGACTTTATTAACTCACCCTTTACCTTTATTTATTCTGTTAAATTAACAGCAACACTTCATAATGTCAAAGATACAAATAGATTCTTTATGATTAATCGAACTTCGAAGATGAACTCTACCGTAAGGGTCGCTATCGATGGAACAGATGTTTTATGGCCGTTTTGAATATTCAAAAGAATAAAAATTCGAGGTAACTTCTAGTTCATCAATCACACGAGAGGCACATCCCTTTGCAACCCTTTGGGTTTGGGGAAACAATGCGAGCTACGGTTGGATGCAGATTAATTTGACAAGCCTGTGCAAAATCAGGGCGGTCTTCAATGAGCAGCTTTTGCAACAAGAGAAACAGCTGTTTAAGAATTAACAAACAACACCGCGAGGGTGTTTGTGTTGGAATATTTTGGACAAATGTACGTTTTGTGGGCAGGTGCTGTGTGGACGAACTATTATCGAACTTCTAATTTAGATAATTTCCTCATAGAAACCTTGATAAACTATTTATATCATTAAACAATGTTTAATGTTTAATTAAACTATTTATATCATGTTTTGGTTTGATATATACATATGTATATTTTGCCCCCTTTTTTGCTTATTTAACAAAAAGAATATAAAATAAAGACTCCAAGCCCTCGAATACTTTAATAGCACCAGGGTCGGAAAATAACAAGAATTGATCAATAGCGACCAAATAGAAAAGATGAAAGAGGGATCTAACACAAGACTCATGAAAAAGGTTTCTATCCAGCTTGGGATTGCCAATCACGTACTCATGAGGATAAGTTTGATTCTCAATTTATTTATTATGTAGGTTTGGTTTTATGAATTTTTTCACAAGTTAACCAGAAAAATTATATTTATAAATATATATTTATGATTTATAAATGTCAACAAAATTGTTTCTTTGGAAAATGCTTTTCAATATTTATATCAAGCGAAATTTTTACAGTTAAAAAATAAAATATATGAAAAGAACATCTTTTATTTTTCTCGGCGGTTTTTTATATATACTCGTACATGTCCAATACATCAAAGTCTGTTAACATTTACTCTGGCCTTCCAAAAGTTACAATACAACATCGTTTGTTATCCGTTATTTTTTCACTGGAATTAATTTTGGTCCAAACATTTTGTTAAGTATCATTAGTTTGAATATTTTTATTGTATTCTTCCTTAGTTCCACGTCCACGTCTTTTACATTCTTTCCTAATAGGACAAATTAAACTTTCAAAATAATCAGAAATTGTTTGTACATTTTATGTTTACTTAAGATAAAAATTGTGTACCTCTAAAACTGTTTGCGGTTCTTCTAACCATAAAGACATGCACTTTAGTTCACGAACCTACCAAAACAATTTGAAAGCTTCGACATTCTCTCTGTAACACTAAATTCAAGCATTACGTACATTCGCTTGCATAGATATATTTAGACGATTTTCCCTTGCTTTTATTTTGCATTATCCCGCATGTTTAACTCACCCCTCTTAAGCTCCTGAGGGACATCAGTACATCAAACGGTATTAATTGATTTTTCATAGAGTAGATATGACAACTTTATTTTGCGGTTTGTTTTATACGTATAGTCCGTTTTGATCACCGTAGACCTAACCTTGACAACAATTAATTTAATATTTGAACTGTATTCATTAATTACGAAAATTGATGTTTTCACATTCACTTAGCTGAAGATAAAAGACGTTATCAAAAACAATTGTGCCACTAAATTCAACGTTAAAAACAATGTTTAATCATGTGTCACGACAATTCTTTATATTGACAAAAATGGCTTTCAAAATTGTAAACATCTTAAAACGTAGTGCAATATATCAGACAAAAACTTCATTTGGTCCCATCGATTAGACGAAAAATTGCTTGTTTATCCAACACAGACAAAAATCATATTTTTGATCGTATTATGTTATCCTAACCTAATTTTGTAACCCTTTAGTTATTAATAGTTGAATTTTTTCGAAGTGTACTAAATGGGTATTTTGTTTGTTTTAACGATGGATACGTTTTTTAATTAAATGGGATTTTCGTTTATTGAGCGATGCATACGTTTTTTTAATTAAATAGAATTTTTGTTTGTTGGACGATGGATACTTTTTTAATTACTTGGAATTTTTTTTGTTGAACGATGCATACGTTTTTAAATTAAATGGGATTTTCGTTTATTGAGCTATGCATACGTTTTTTAATTAAGTGTGTATTTTGTTTGTTTTAACGATGGATACGTTTTTAAATTAAATGGGATTTTCGTTTATTGAGCTATGCATACGTTTTTTAATTAAGTGTGTATTTTGTTTGTTTTAACGATGGATACGTTTTTTAATTAAATGGGATTTTCGTTTATTGAGCTATGCATACGTTTTTTAATTAAGTGTGTATTTTGTTTGTTTTAACGATGGATACGTTTTCAAATTAAATGGGATTTTCGTTTATTGAGCAATGCATACGTTTTTTAATTAAGTGTGTATTTTGTTGGATACGTTTTCAAATTAAATGGGATTTTCGTTTATTGAGCAATGCATACGTTTTTTAATTAAGTGTGTATTTTGTTTGTTTTAACGATGGATACGTTTTCAAATTAAATGGGATTTTCGTTTATTGAGCTATGCATACGTTTTTTTAATTAAGTGTGTATTTTGTTTGTTTTAACGATGGATACGTTTTCAAATTAAATGGGATTTTCGTTTATTGAGCAATGCATACGTTTTTTAATTAAGTGTGTATTTTGTTTGTTTTAACGATGGATACGTTTTCAAATTAAATGGGATTTTCGTTTATTGAGCAATGCATACGTTTTTTAATTAAGTGTGTATTTTGTTGGATACGTTTTCAAATTAAATGGGATTTTCGTTTATTGAGCTATGCATACGTTTTTTAATTAAGTGTGTATTTTGTTTGTTTTAACGATGGATACGTTTTTAAATTAAATGGGATTTTCGTTTATTGAGCAATGCATACGTTTTTTAATTAAGTGTGTATTTTGTTTGTTTTAACGATGGATACGTTTTCAAATTAAATGGGATTTTCGTTTATTGAGCAATGCATACGTTTTTTAATTAAGTGTGTATTTTGTTGGATACGTTTTCAAATTAAATGGGATTTTCGTTTATTGAGCTATGCATACGTTTTTTAATTAAGTGTGTATTTTGTTTGTTTTAACGATGGATACGTTTTTAAATTAAATGGGATTTTCGTTTATTGAGCAATGTATACGTTTTTTAATTAAGTGTGTATTTTGTTTGTTTTAACGATGGATACGTTTTCAAATTAAATGGGATTTTCGTTTATTGAGCTATGCATACGTTTTTTTAATTAAGTGTGTATTTTGTTTGTTTTAACGATGGATACGTTTTCAAATTAAATGGGATTTTCGTTTATTGAGCAATGCATACGTTTTTTAATTAAGTGTGTATTTTGTTTGTTTTAACGATGGATACGTTTTCAAATTAAATGGGATTTTCGTTTATTGAGCTATGCATACGTTTTTTAATTAAGTGTGTATTTTGTTTGTTTTAACGATGGATACGTTTTCAAATTAAATGGGATTTTCGTTTATTGAGCAATGCATACGTTTTTTAATTAAGTGTGTATTTTGTTTGTTTTAACGATGGATACGTTTTCAAATTAAATGGGATTTTTGTTTATTGAGCTATGCATACGTTTTTTAAATAAGTGTGTATTTTGTTTGTTTTAACGAAGGATACGTTTTTTAATTACTTGGCATTTTTGTTTGTTGAATGATTCATACGTTTCTTAATTATATAGTATTTTTGTTTATTGAACGATGCAAACATATTTTATTAAATGGGATTTTTGTTTGTTGAACGATGCAAACCTTTTTCTTATTAAATGTGATTTATGTTTGATAAAGTATACATACGTTTTTTTAAAATTAAATATGATTTTGTTTGGTGAATGATGAGTACTTTTTTAAAATTTTAATCATGCCAAAACAATATTTTCCAATCCTAAGTATTAGAGAGCTTTATAATGAGGAGTCGAAAATGCCTCTAGGTTAAACCGTTGCTTCACAATTTTTAATTAAAAATAAACTTCAGCGAATGAACGAGTTTTGGACACTTGTAAAATATCTACATGTTTATTTTGAGCAATGTGTGTAATCATAACCTCAAAGTACATAACGTGTAAAAATGAGCTGTTAAGTGAAATCATATGGGTGTTTATTTGCAAGAATAAATAATTATTCTCATAAAAATTGAGATTTAAATATTATTGCCCTAACTTGTATTTTTATATCCTTTAAGGGCTTATTCCGGTATTAGATTTTTCGGTCCGAAAAATGTTAACAGCTTTTAAATTAAATTGGTACAATTCTGTAAACAAAAGTCAGCAAAATCCATGATTAAAACGCATCGAGTTACTTTTTGCGTTTTAAAACCACGCTGATTCGGTATGAATCAAATGTCTACAATGTTTGTGTATTATTATTTGAATAGAGATAGGTCAGCGGAAAACATTTAATTATCACCGACACAACAGTTATCTTATTTCTGACTAAATATGTAATCAATTTAAAAATTATCAGAGCGTGTAAACAACAGAAAGCCATTGTCTTAATGTGAATAAACACATAGAATTGCACGAGAAGTGCATTAACTGAAACCATGCAATGACAGTGTCATGATAATGTCTTTGTTAGTGCTGTATTTATAGTCTCAGCGTTGCTTCACTCGTTACTCATCCACACAGTCCACGAACACCTAACCTAACCTAAACTAACCTGCACTAACTTTTTCACAAAATCATACACAAAACGATAGTTTACACAATCAAAAAGTAAACCTATTCGTCGTCACTCTCTCCCGAAATTTTCGATTTGAGAGTTACCTTATCAGTGAAAATAAAACATTAGAATTTAGAATATTTCAAAATATACACAACTGATTTGAATGAAATATGAAATTTTTAGTTTAATATACAACTAAAGTGAATTGAACTTGAGTGCTAGCATGAACTGTCTCAGATTAAGCAAGCTTCCACTATAAAACGTATTTTATTCGATATATTTTATCCAATTTTGTTGAACTACTCTCTTTTTTAATATAACTAAATTCCAAATATGAAATTTACCTTTTTAATATTTTAAATATTTAAAATACAGAATAAATTTTAAAATGTCCTTAATTTAACTTTTACTGTTATTGCAATAAACCAAAATTTTATAGTGATGAGTACATTCGCATTGCTCTAACATTTAACATAATTCTTCCATGATTATAATTCGCGTAATCTTCTCACGTGTTTTACATTGTTCTTATAGAAATTAATTTCAAGATGGCGGTTAGATCTCCAATCTACATGTATAAGTATAGAAAATAAGATATTTAATCAACAAACAAAATTTATACCACTTTTTTAATCAAGCAGGTGTTTTAGAGAACCGATTACCATTTCGATTAGGGTTCTCATTTCGATTAGTTAGGCCTTAGAGGTTACATTTTACGAACATTTTATTAATATCTGTAAAATCATATAAACAGAAATATAATTTATGTTATTAAATTATGGCAGCTACTTCCAAATTATAAGTCATAAAATGAATTTTTTTAAATACCTATAAATATGGGCAATCGCACGTTTCAAATTTTATAAAAATCTGTCCATCCGTTTTGGCCTCACCCACGTTTACACAATTCAAAAAAATCTTAATATGTCGATTTTTATTATTTCCTGTACCTGCGATTTTTAATTATTAAAACAAATTGGCTTGAAATATTCCAAGATAACATAGGTCTAGGCTATTTATACCAAATTCTCTTATCACTCCAAAATCGGTCAAAATGTTACTCATTACAGATTGACTGATAACATGAAAAAAAAAATTTTAAATAGTGGTATTTATTAACAAATTTATTCTTTAGCAAGTTTTAAAAAAAATCGTTAAAATATATTTTTGTAAAATAAATGAAAGTCTAACAATAAAAACTCATCAACAATCAATATCTATTAAATCAATTCTTATAATCATGTTTCCAATCTGGTATTAAAAATGTTTATAAGTCTAATCAATTATTATATCAAGATCACTTATAAAATGTTTAAATTCGGGACACATTCCGTTCAAGGAACTCTCACAATTGACACGTGTATTTACTGCCCTGTTCTGAACAAAGGTTCGTCATACACAGGGGTAGAATTTTTACTGACTCTTACCGAGAATTTCGACATGTAATAAAGGTATAAATAGTTTCCGGATATAAAAGGCGTTGTCATATTTGTAAAAGTAATTTATTAATAAAGATAAACGCCGTGGCAGGAAGTAAGGTGTGTCTAAGACAAATCAGTAAATGTGTAGATTGCGTGTAAAGATGGGGGCCTGATAAAGTTGGGTTAAGGGAAGGCTGTGTGGGTTTGTAATGAAACCTCACTTCTTGGAAATCTGTCTTACAGTTTACAGTTGTGCTTCATGTGTTATATCTTTAATTATCATCAAGAACTCACTTAGTGAGTGAAAGAATCGGCGAATGGCGATAAAAGGTGTTCTTAGATTTGAAAGATTTTTAAGAATACGAGAATATTGTGTGGGCGTTAGTTGGGATAATTTTAAAGCAAAGGTTTAAAGAATAAATATATTTGAATTTAATTTTGTGTTTCTCTATTTACGCATTTCTGAAAGAAAGAAATCATTTTAAGCCCAAAATTAAAAATAAATCACTTGGCTCTTTTTTATATAAACGAAGAAAACTAGTAAACAGAAATAGTAAAATGGCACCTAACTTTATTTTGCACTAATTTGTTTACCTATATTTATATATAATTTGAACAGTTTGTAGTGTATGTTTAAGATGTTTAGCTAGGGAAACCTTTTGACGTCGGGTTTGCGGTATTGTTTTCTACTCATAAAGGCCTTTAATTCGATGTACAACTCGACCTATACTCTCATTTAAGATTTTTACTAAAACCTACTTACTCCTTGTGGGCCGTCCCGCTGGAAAGGTAGCGGTACACTGAACACGTACTAAAATACGTTTTGGTGTCCATTAACAATGTGCAAAGCTTAAAAAAAAGAAACAGAAAAAGTTAATTGTTGAAAAACTTGTAAGCCGTCCCGGGACTTTTTTAACACTATATATGTGTGTGTGTGTGTGTGTGTGTGTGTGTGTGTGTGTGTGTGTGTGTGTGTGTGTATGTGTGTGTGTGTGGGTGTGTGTGTACATGTGTGAGAAATACAAAAAAAAAGAAATTACAATTCGATTCGTATAGAACACATATATATTGTATAAACAAAATATTTTACATAACTTAATAATATAGACGAAAATTACAATAACACACTATCTTAAACCAACATTTTTATAACAATTTACAACCTAGAGCACCAAAAAAAAAAACCAGAAGAGAAAAAATTGCACAAACTTGTAAGACAAAAAAAATCTTAATCTCATATAGTTTTATGTTTATGTCTAATTGTTAAAGTAGGCTAATGTGTTTTCTATAGTATTCTATAAATTAGAGTTGAAAAGTTTCAATTTTGCGTATATCGTTGTTAGTTACTGTAGAGAAAAAATTTTAAAAATGTGAACAAATCGTATAAAAACATGCTTTTTGTTATAGAGTTTAGTTTTAAAGTTTTTCTTTTTAGTCGCTGTGTAGGAACCAAATTTTATCGAAAAACCGTAAAAAATTAATTGTATTGGAAAAGAAAAATTGACATCACGAAAAAGAAAAATGGGCACCACCTTAAAACAGAAAATTAAATCTCTTCTACCAAAATGTTCAGTCGACTCAATCCTTTTATCGACTCTTCATCATGTATTTGATAATAACTGCCAAATATTTACAAATTTTATTGGGCAGGTCTCAACATTTCCAACAGTCACCTGTCAGTCTACGCAAATTTTCCCGTTTTCCCCAAGTTTTTACGTAGATCGATATTCAACCAATTTTGGTGGAACTTGTTACCGACCAATGTACCCAATGTAAACTTCAAACTGGAATAGATTATCATTTCTTGTCGAGAATTAGAAGTGTGTTGTGAGGAAAAAGACATGAAAACATTGTTTAACTGTGACTTTTCTTTTTATAATTTGAAATTTATATCTATAAACTTATTTGTAATAAATAAAAGTAAATGAAACAAAGTTGGAAAACCCTTTATATTTCGGTTTATTACAAACTGTTCCATTAGTATAAAAAACTTGTGTTTTAGTAATTTTTGAAAAAGGTTGTTATTAATCGAAATACGACGTGTTTTCCATTTCTATTTTCATTTTCTTTTTATAATAAATTCTATAAAACAAATACAAATTATGTATTGTATATATTCACATGTTATACTCTTTACGTTAAAAATATTGCTTTTTCTGTTGAAAATATATCGTAAAATTTAGAACAAAATTCTAATATAAATATGTACTATTTTAAACGCTCTAAAAATCCACCTAACCTCGCCGTCTCGAATGAACAATCCTGTTCTACTTTTATCTTTAAACTTGTGTTTAAAAATGTTCTCATTAAAAAGTGGAAGGTGTTTTAGGGTGTCGATAAAATCAAGGCTTTTGAACAATGCAGAGCCTGAGGTGACTTGATACGTTTAGGCGCACACATTCCTGCAGAGTGGGCTGCCTAGCCGCTTCCAATCCCAATTAACAATGTAGCCCATGATGTTTAAAATGCTTTAATTAAATATTTTGCAAATACTAATGAAATAATTAGAAGCGCGTTTTGCCGAATCGCTTTATCTTTCCTGGGCGTCTTTTAGGCAAACAGGATAAGGGAAATATTCTTACATATGCGACGTGTAGAGAAATCATTATGATGATTTAAAAAAGTTATATTCGATATGAAGGTTAGCTAAATATAACTGGGAGAATCCTGATGGTGATCTTTATAAGACTAGCTCATACTTTGCAGAAGTTCTGCGAATTTGTTTTGAGAAATGATGAAAACATAACCACAAATAATTAAGCTTTAACAGCTCATCGGTAAAATCACGTAGAAATTAACATAGTTCTAATCATTCTTTTACTAATTACTGTGGTTGCTTTTTAGATACGTTTTCTCTTTGTGTAGGCCTATTTTACACCGAATAGTTTTCGACCATTATTTTAAAATCAAAATTAGAAGTAAACTTCCTACTGTCCAAGATACGAACAGATAATTTTTACAAAGTTTATGAACATTGTTTGCAAGATTCCTTTTTATTCCTTGTGGATTTGTCAATTTAGTCATTCATTAAACGATTAATCGTATATGTGAATCCTTCCGTCCAGTCATAACGTTGAACTTAGACAGATTTTTCGTACTTTACTTTCGCATTCTATATAAAATCGATAACATTTCGTAAATTCATCCACTGAAGTTGTAAATCGTGTTTAAAAATAATAAATGTCTGCTTGTCTGTCTGTATGAATTTCTTAGAAACCGCGTGGCCAATTTGTCTTTTAGAGTAAGATATATATATTGTCTTTTGGCTCCTAATTATACAAGTGAAATTTAATTGTCGCAAGTGCTAATTAGGAAGTTTCTATTTGAAGAAAATTTTGTTTACTCAAAATCGAACCCTAAAGTTCCGTGGAAATGGTATTGATCGCCAGCTTTCGTAAAAATTTCAGTTCGGGTTATCAGAAAATAAGTCTTTTATTTTGTTTCAATCAAAACGACTTTTAAAATTAAATGCGCACAAAAAACTTTTTTCCAACTTATTTCACGTCATAACCTTTGAAATGTCGCCTTGGTACGATATAACTATACCAGCCGTGGCACCGTGGCCTTTATAATGTAGAATGTAATGCATTTTAAAATTATTAATTTTGAATTCTCCTCAAGTGTTGCTCTTTAAATTGAAGTGATTTGTAGAAATGTTTAATTTTAAATTTAATGATTTTAAAAATTATTAAAAGTGTGTACCACGTAATAACTAAAGTGGAATTTCTTTGTGAAATAAAATGTTAATCATATAGTCAACACGAATCCATCTGTAGAGATGTAATTCATTTATTGTTATAGGCGCAGCAAAATACGAATGATGAAGTTCCTAATTTTAAAATACTGATTTAAATCCAAATTGGTTGCTATTAAACTTTGAAACAAATATAAAGCTCATTATATAAGGGTAGGTTTGTTATAGAGATTACCAGTGTATTTTCAAAATTGTATTGGTCATTTGGAACACCATCTACCTTTCAAAAACGAGTTTTTCTCTATTTTCCTTTTAAAAAATTATTTATTTAAAAATAATAATTAAATGTCTCCCTGTCTGTCTGTTTGAATTTATCAGAAACCGTGGTGTCGATTTTGTTAGAAAAGTATATATTGTGTTTTTCTAGCTTCTAATTATACACGTGAAATTAAACTATCGCAAGAGCAAATTAGGAAGATTCTACGATTAGTTAAGAGGTATTGAGAGTTAATAATAAAAATTAATGTCGTTTTACACGTCTCATAATCTTCCAGTTTATTTAATTTTGTATTTCCTATATTTATTTTTCAGCCCGTAAGAAAGGTTCGCGCTTTTCCCTTCATTTAATTACATTTTCATATTTCGAGTCTCGCAAAAAAACGTTGCTTGTAGGCAGTAATTTGACAGGGGAAGTGAAGGAGTAGCTACGGCTTATCCTCGGATATCTCCGGCGGCTGGTATAATCCTTCATCCATATAATCCTGACATGCCACTGGACAGTCAGACACGATCAGTTCCTATAGCGGGTCAATATTTCCTTCTACCAGAGATATGTTCTTATGTTTAAGTTTAGAAGACAGCTCGAGAGCTTTGCTCGTTCAAGTATTGAACCAATGTTTAACTGCACATGAACACGTATTTATATTGATATAAGGAATGCACAAAAACTGTCTTTTCTGACACACACACACACACACACACACACATATATATATATATATATATATAAACATAACTTTAATTAAAGAATTTTTTTCATCTCTGCCGGTTCTAAAGTTATCACTCAGAAAGTCAAAAGAAACAATGAAAAAGCTTCGTTTTATAAAGTATATTTTCTCATAATTCAAGCTATATCAATCATTGTTAAGATATGAAGTACTGTTGTCCGATTTATTTTTTTTTCCAATTTTTAAGCGAACTATAATTCACGTTTTTGAAAATTTCTTAGAAAACGTTAGACCAATTAATGTTAGACGTTAAATGTTAAACGTTAGACGTAATGTTCGACCTTTTAAGATGGCCCATCTTCAGTTTGTACCGATACGTTTTGATTGCTTTGCTATTGGCTACATTTAAAGAAAAATAATCAAAATTGTTAAGCCAGTCGAAAAAATAATATCATCAACATGGGAGGTACCTATATACTGTCAATTAATCAAACTGTTTTAAACACCTCGAATTATTACCATAACATGTCCTAATACGAGATTTCCTAAAATCGGTCCATGGGTAGTAACGTACTGCATGGACGCCAACCCAGCATCATTCTAAATTTAATTCTTTTAGTTTCAAAAGACCTCAAAACAAATAGTTCCATACAATTTATCTTTGATTTTTAAAATTTATTCTCAAACGTTACATTGCGCATAAAAGCGAGAAACTTCTTTTGATAGTTCTGAATTTTTTTCAATTTCAGTATCAATCCCAAGATCCTTATATAAATCATCATTCCTGATATGTATGCTATATTTCATACATAGGTCAGTACATTCTTTTCTTGGTGGAACCCTAGGTTGCACTCCGTAAGTTCATATCACTTTTAACACTTGTTAACGCGTTTAACAACATTAACTATTTATTATTCAACGCCAATTCAGAAGCCTCCCAATCAACCATTCCATTTTTGTACATCTGATATTTAGCTCTTGTTTTTTTTTTTTTTATATATATATATTTTAACTTCTTCGTCCATTTTAGTGTGACATTTATACCACAATTATTAAAATAATAATATCGAAATAAAATCAAATCTGCAAATAGAAAAAATTACAACTACTCATACTAATAACTACTTGATAATAAATAATAAAATAACTATATTTCTTATGGAATTAGTTATTGCAGAGGCTTACCTGTATGGTACTTATTACGGTTACATTGCTGATTTCTTTATCTAATTGTAAGATTACAAGGTTAACCGTTGTTACTGTTTGTATGGTGTGAAACTCGTCGTAAGGCGATATTAAAGTTATACAAGTTGTGATGTTGTAGGACTTACTAGTTTGTTCTTATAGTTAAAATTGTCAGATTTACTGACCTATTTGTCTCTTTTTTATTTTCGAAAAGATTACGGCCAAGAGTTTCTACACACCTTCAAAATGTTACCTTAATCCTTCCTTTGTTTTAGGAACAATTCGTAAAGTGGAGCCGGCATAAATTTGTAATCTAAAAACCTAAAACCTTGTGCTGAAAACCCTTCAGTTTCAGAAAAACATTTCTTCATAGACATCCTTTTTATTTATACGGTTTTAGTTCATGACATTAGCTGTTAGTGAACAAAATTTATAATTCGCAAGTCTAGTAGCTGTGGACAATTTTCAAAATTGAATTCTTACTTCCTAACCTCCATTCTTTCTCAGAATGTAATGAGCCAAATTATGTTACGTTTTATTATTTCTACTTCAGGACCAACCACTTCAATTACCTTCTTATTATTCCCACCTAGACCACTCAATGTAAAAACCACTAATTTTCATATTTCGACAAAAAAGTTTACCCCACTCTCAAAAAATCCCAACTGAGTTTAGCAGTTTCGTCACACTTGATATGTTTAATTTAATTATTTATTAGAGTGAATACTAAAGTACTCTACCACGCTTTGAGGGTTGCAACAATGTATCCAAGGAGGGTGAAGGAGGGAGGCTTAAGTGGTTAACGGACAGCTAAAGGTGAAGTAAAGACCAACAGGTTTTCCAACAATGGTTTATTGTAATATTATATTATTGATCAAAATTACCGCAACACTGCCGTTAGGATGTTAAAAGGATGAGTTTACAGTGCATTGATTTACAAGGGTTTTTTTTTCTTGAGCCAATTGATGTATAAAATGTGACAGCTTCTGAACGATTCTTTCCTTGTTGCAAACTCGTTTTACTTAAAATCTGAGTGGCTCTTTCTTCTTCTTATTGTCAATGGCTTCTTGATATCCATCATCGCTTTTTCCTATTATATTCATATTCATATAAATGTTCATTCTTATTCACTATGCGTGGTGAAAGAAAGGGGGGAGGGAGGGAGAGAGAGAGAGAAGAGAGAGAGAGAGAGAGAGAGAGAGAGAGAGAGAGAGAGAGAGAGAGAGAGAGAGATAGAGAGAGAGAGAGAGAGAGAGAGAGAGAGAGAGAGAGAGAGAGAGAGAGAGAGAGAGAGAGAGAAGGGTTTGAGTTCATAATGTATCCCTTGAAATTCAATACCAGGGTTTGTTTGTAGTTTTCAATTATTACAAATATAAATTGAAATTAATAACTAATGCATTAATGTTTCGAATAGAATGTCATTCTCCTAAATAAAACAAATGAAGGACGCCATCATGCTACTTACTCAGCTCGATCGCGTAATAAAAGCAGATCCTCCAAAAGTTGGAGGAAATATTAGATTATATTGGTAGATCAAGGGGTCGAACCAGTAAAGTACGTTTGGTTAAAACAGTTGTTACACAGGTTTCCAAACCTCGTTATTGTGTAGAACACAACTTTCTTAACATCGCTTAGGCCTTAACGTGCCTCGTACATATGTATATATTAACAATTTTCCACACCTTACGGGCCTCGAAGCTGTACATATGTGAAAGCGAAAGAGCCTTCACTCGCTACGCTCACCCTGTCATCCGGATCTCGTAAATATACAAATATTACATTTTGTTGTAAGTTCTAAGTTATGACAATATTTTGTATTTTCCAAATTTTGTAAATCTTATTTCGTCTTGTACGCTGATTATGTTAATTAATTTTCACAATATTCAGAAATTTGATTGAAATCGAATGTTTCGGTCTTGTAACAAAAAAACTTTTATTTTCGGGTCCTCACTTAAGGCGATAATGACGGAAATGGTTTTTCGCCTTAAAACACCTAAAAAAAAATCATTTCAATTTTTGACCGAAAACTATTGAAAGAGCATTTTCCGAAATATAGGCCTAAGTAACCAATAATTTTTGTTTTTTAGACTTTGTTTTTAGTGTGTAAGAAATTTATAAGAATGTTTCTCAATCGTTTATTTTCTATAATTTAAAAAAGGCCTAAGCAACCCAAATATCCGCAATCATTGTACAAATTTGACACTTCTATATCTATTAAAAACACATATTTATGTATTTTACTGTTTCACCTGCCAACTACATAAAGTATTTTAAGATCTGTTAAAAATATTATTCGAATTAATTCACGAATAATCAAATCGTCTGAATCCGCGGAAATAAATCCTATTACGAAATGGTCACATCATACGAGACGGGATTTCTTAATTTAACCGCCCCTCCGACTCTCTCTTTCTCTTTTGGCTATTATTCTCACCCACAAAACCCATAAAAATATTCCAACCGCCATTACAGAGGGAATTAATGCGTTTTGTCGGATATTTTATATATGAGAGATCTTTTGTGTAGCACCCACCTCCCCTTGGAATCGGGTCCCAACGAAAAAAGAACATTTCCAACAAATTCCCTTTCCTAAGTACGTTTCCTTGGAGGCGTCGAATAATTTATTCCCAATCTGTGCTTGACGTGCTATCCCTCCCCCTCTCGCCTTCTTTTATATTATTTGTCTTTCATCTTTTTTTTTTTCTCTTTAGCGTTTTTAGGTCCGATGCTATTGGACCTGTGCATTCGTAAAGTATTAACAAGTTTATGATATAGATATTATATCATTGTTATCACCATTTCGGAAACGCACACATCCAGTGACCATTAAATGTTTGCCAAGCTTACCCATGGCACCATTTTTTACTCGTTGAATATTATATTTACAGTAGGACATATTATAAATAAATCTTTTTGTAAACGCTCTAAGACACACAATGTTAGTCATATTTTGCTTAAATTTGGTATATAGACTCGATTTTACAAACCGATGGACGAGTTCGTTAACTAGAAAAATGTGTCGGCGAATTTGAAGAAAGTGACTGATTTTTAAATTTAAAAAAAAAAGAAGTTTTTAAGGTTAATTATTCTTCGAAAGTTGTACGACCTTTCAAAGTACCACAGAGTTTGTTCAGTTGTACACTCTGTATCCACGATCCGAAAACGTCTTTTACCTATAGCAAATATGTGATTTATTACTAAAAAATCTTCAGTGGTTCACTTTAGTGAGTACGGATGGCAATCCCGAGGGTACCTAGCTGGATCTACACCTTTCTTCCTGGAGTCTTGGGTCGATCCCTCCATTTCATCTTTCTTATCAGGTCTCTCTTGTCCAACTCATGTTTTTTTCCCGATCCTGACGGAATTAGAGTATTCGAGGAGGGGGGGTCTTTATTTTATCTTAATTTCTTCTTTTTTTTATAAGGCGATGATGGCCTTTAAACAACAACTGGGGGAAAAAGTGTTATTTTCTGATCTGCTGTTATAAAATTATTCTTAGCTTATTTACTCAATGTTAGAGAAAAAAGTTATGACACTAAGAAAGTTATTGAAAAAAACAATATTTTAATTCATTGTTAACAGTTGAACTGAGAACTATTTAAATTCATTAAATTATGCAGTACCTACATTATAATATGAAGCTCGTACTTTCAAAAGGGGATGTACAAAGATTGTAATAGAAATTATATTTATAATTATACATAGTAGTCATGAAGTCTTCCTGTGAGTCTTTGTTTTATCCTTCTTTCTTCTTTGTTTTATAAGGCGATGATCACAGAAAGGTTTTTCGTCTTTAAACAACAAGAAAATAAATTACAGTAATACTAAAAAAACCAAATTGCTTAATAACTCAAAATTGTAAATATCTACACTAATACTGAAATTTAAATAAAATTTAGCATTTATACTATGGTTTACTATTCGTTTAATATGATTGAAAAAATGGTGTACAATTTCAAAATGACTGCTGTTGAATAGGCTCCATTCGTTTCAAAGAAAAATTAACCACAGATAGAAAGACTGACGCCAATTGTTTTTTTAATCTAGGGCAGTTGATTTGCTCATATAGTATTTCGCCCTAAAATATCGTATTAAAGGATTGTTTTCCGTTATTAAAAAGTATAATTTTTCATCAAAACCTACGAAGAAAATTTCCACGAATGATTAAACACGCTATCCATTTCATAGCACTAGTTTTTTAAATATTTTTTTATTTACAATTGAAACTGAACTTAGACCATCTATCAATATTTCTATAAAATGAAAGCGTTTGTTGGCTGCACATCCTACGACGCACTCCAATACACAAAATCACTTGTTCTTGTGTTATTTACGTATTAGTCTTGTCTTAGGCCAAATCAAACGGTTTTATCCTGTCCAACCGCCGAACTTGAACTGAATTGTCGAGAACATGTAGCATCTTGATGTTATGGTGCTTATGCAATATTTCTTCATGCTTCCTAGCAAATCGCTGAATCTCTTCGTAAACTGTAGCAATTTGTAAATCCTTATGGAGATCATCATTGCGTATGTACCATGGGGCATTAACAATGCCCCTCAGTACTTTATTTTGATATGTTTGAATAATTTTAATGTTGGTTCTTTTTGCACAGCCCCAAATCTCTGCACACCATATGTCCAGATAGGTTTTAGGACTTGTTTATAAAGTAATAGTTTATTGTGCACTGACAGCTCTGAATGCCGCCCAAGAAACCAATGCATTTTCCTTAGTTTGAGATTCAGTTCATTACGTTTCTTTTTAACATGTACCTTCCATGGCAATCTTGCGTCTAGTGTCATGCCCAAGTATTTTGCATTATTGTTTTGTGGGATAACTTGTTGATTGACAACCACTGGGAGATAATTGGTTTTTCTGTTAGTAAAATTAACATGAACAGATTTTGTCTCATTCAGCTTTATTCGCCATCTTTTAGTCCAGTTCTAGTTTACTAGTGCCACTATTATTACGTCCACGAAGAGAGTTTGTGTTGCAATTTGGTTCGATATTGTTTCGATATGTGTTTTTATATGAATGTGAAAGAACATACTCTTATGTATGTATTGTACTACGAAATGTTTATTTTCTTGAGCATTCCAATACAAACATTTATTTTGATTTTAAGTATAGTAGGGCGAAACAAAACTAGTATATTTCCCCTTACCCATCTCTCGTGTTTAACGGATAAAGTTAAGGAATCTAGCTGGTTCTAGTCATGTGTTAGATCCCTCTCTTTCATTGTTCCTATTGGGCCAACTCTTGTTCTTTTTTTCGACGCTAACTCTTTCGATTGAGTTACGGTCGAGGACTAGGGGTTTATGTTTTATGTTCACTTCTTCCTTTTTTTATAAGGTTATAATGACCTCGGGTTTCTAACTTTAAAAATATTTTGTTTGAGGATGAAACTCAACCATTAACTGATGCATGTAGTATCTAAAATCTTACCACTTTTAAAGATAAACTGAAGCGGGAATTTTTTCATAAACATCCAAATTATCATTTAAACAAATCGCAGATTTTAAATTGTCATTATTACCTAATGATATTTATATATGAACAGTAGAGAAATTACTATTTTATTCTGATATTATTGAAAACCGCCATTCGTCCAAATAATTTTCAAAAATTCATAATTATAAAGTCTCCAACATTTTTCGTTGCAAACATTTTTCTAAAATTAAAGTTGCCCAACGTAAGTTCTAAAGTGCTTTCAAACTATTCACACCATTCTATTGTTTTATCCTTGTTATCGCGATAATTTAATAGGAACATTTATTCAAATATTTTTTTACAAACATAGTGATTAAATTTAATATACAAAATACATTTAATTTTTAAATTACAAAAAAAAAAAATTAGGGAGAAGGCTTCTTTTCTTCTTGCTTCTTTTTCCGCTCCCTGTGTCACTTATTTTTCTTATTCCGCCAGCGTCTCTGGGATCTTACATTGAACTGAAATACAATGGCGAATCACAATTTTGATGGTGTCCTCATCCAAAATCTTCCCTTTTTACAGCGGAATATTTCTAATATTTATTTGATCGCCATCGTAAATCGACGATCCAAACGAATCAAATATTTTTTTCAACAGGAAGTTTGTCTTATATGCCCCTTTAAAATGAAATGTTGTGGACCCTTTTCAACAACTTCGTTTTCATTTTCTCCGCCTCTCCATCATTATAATCTTGTTTCCGTAAAAGATATCGAATGACAGCTCATTTTAAAGGGGCATGATTTTTGTTAAAACATATTTTTCTATATATTCGCAAACCTAAGATGGCTGTCAAAATAATGTTTAAAAAATCTTCAAATTTGACACACTTAAACGTTGGATTAGAGTCGCCTATGGAGCTGTTTTTCTCAACAATTAAACTTTAATGAATTGTCCACACACTTTCTTATACAAAACACTATATCACTTAAGTTCAGCATTTAAGAGGGAAGTTGTCATAAAATGAAAACTAACAACTTTGTTTTTAGTAAAACTGGCTTACGATTTTAACCAAATTTTGATAAAATGTAGTCTCTTCACAAAATGCCAATTCTAGATTTATCAGTTAAAGGCACAAAATGAATCATGGACGATGCGTCGTCGTAAACGAAATTTTGAGTTTTCATATAACCCCAAATTTTGAGTTTCCAAAAAATAGGGGGAGAACACCTCTACGATATATGGCAAAAATATATTGTACCTACATATCGAATTTGATCAAAATCGGTCCAATCCTTTGAACTATAGAGCAATGTATACACAACCAACAGATTGAGAACAGTTAGACATTATTAAAACCACATTTTTTCGAGCTCAATAGATCTCAAAACAGTTAATCCTAGGACTCTAAGGAAAAGACCTTAAGTTGTAGGATACCATAGAAAAGGGTATTAGAATCAGAAAGTCACAGGTATAGGCTCTATTGTGATAAGAAAGTCACAGCCCATGTTAAACAGCGTGATACAAGATATCCTTAGTTTGGCTACTGGACAACAGAAAGCCAACAGGGCTTGTGATACAGTAGCCAAGCTACTTTTTGTATGGCTACTTTTAGTAGTAGGGCTTTTTGTGCCGATGCTACTAGCGCTTTCTGTTGCCCAATAGCCAAACTAAGTTTATCTTGTATCACGCTGTTTAACATGGGCTGTGACTTTCTTATTCTAATTCCTTCTTCTATGTAGATACTCAACATTTGGTTTATTCTTTATAACAAATTAACTACAAGATAACTTAAAATTAATGCAATATTACTCTGTTGTACCCTCGCATAATACGTGGTCAGCACAACGAGTTTCCATTGTAATCTTTCAATCCAAAGTTCGCTACCTATCATAGCCCACGATGTTGGAGCAACACCGTAACTTTTGAACCTCAATAGACCAACCGTAGACTCAGTACAATTATTATTGTTTATTTTAAATAAGCGCTTTATTTTAAAGGAAAGTTCTTTAGTAAAAAATGTTTTCATTTCTGACTGTTATATTAGCCATGTAAGATTTGTAATGTCTAACTGACTGTAAGATTCAATTATGAAGTACAAAATTAATTGCCTTGTTTCATTTTGTTTTCCATGAACTAATTAAGATAATAATTAGTTTTAAAACAGTACGTCAAATTATTCGCTAAAGTACTTACTTTCCTAAGATCAGATGTAGTAATAGTAAATAATAATAAGTTTGTGGCGTAACAGCTCGTCAAAATCTAAACCATTCTGAACAGCTTTTCAGTCTGATAATCTGTAATCAGCACGCCGAGTTCCCGTTGGTGTAATTCTAGCCTTCGCAACCAGATATCGCTGCCAATCCGAGCTCCCCACTTTTTCTACCAATACTGGGTCAACGTTTTGAGTTCCCCCACCCCGCGGAAAATAACTAGACCATTGAAGAAACAGAATAAAGGAAACTTTATCAAAATCGGCGAAGTCCCTTAAAGTATTTATAAAACACATCCGAACTTCTAGACATCCTCCGATTATTAAAACTATTTTGATTTTATAGAGGTTTAGAAAAGAGTTATCTAATTGTTGATATAAACTTTTTTCCAACCCACGAACAAAAGAAAATACCACTTATATTAATAAACTGCTAAAACATTGGTGCTTTTGTCATAAACATTACGTTTACAGTTAATTCCAGTCTGTTTTGTAGGTTATACAAATAAAATTCTATTTCTTAAGGATAAGCCAGTATTTATTGTAGATGGTAAACGGTTATTATTAGATCCAGAATGCATAATAAAGAATTATCTTTATACGTCTCGTCAGGCCCTATTTCCATCTTTCACTCAATGCCCCTAAGAATAATTTTAAACGCCTAAATAGATTACTCAATTAATAAAGATTTCCAACATGTCATTTTTAGAAATACTGCTTTACAAATTTGGTGAACTTTTGATTTAAAAAAAAATAATAATAATTTAATTTGACTTTTAAACTTGAGTTTAGTAAACTTTGAAATAAAACGTTAAGTTTTTGATTTATTTATTTATCTTTTATCAACGTCGAACTTTGAAAAATGGTAACTAACAAAAATACCACATCTGCTAAAACATAGTCATTATAATGCAACAGAAAAAGAAAAACTTGGGATAGCGAAAAAAACTGTATTTGTGAATCAGATTTAATTTAGTGGGCCCTATTGGAAATGGCTGGCACTTGTCACAAGTCAAAATTACAATATCTTGTTTATTAGCAATTTAAATTAACGAGATATTATATTCAATAGGAAAAATGTTTTTCATTACCATCGTGAGTAATTAACTCTCTTAGCCCAATTTTTCTTCAACTAAAGTCTCTTGGTGAAACTAAAGTCTTCTGAAAATAGGAACAACCCGATGACCAAACATGACAGATGAACCAACCTCTCTGACATTTTATCTTCCCTAACCACTCTAGTCTCTAGTCAGCAGGTGCGTTAAATTTTTATTTTACCGGAGGAGGATAGTTTGGATTGAAGGACTATTTTTATGTATTTTATGGTAGTTTAAAATTGCACGATTAATAATGACCTTTCACGCGTATCTAGTTCTATATTATAAGGTCTATTATGAACGTGCATTGAGTGTACAATGTATGCCTTGTATAATTGCGATTTAGTTGCTCTGTGATTTAGATACCGCTTGCTGCAATAATTTACAGCGTTGTTTGGACTCTCCCTTTACTCTGCCTGTGATAATACTCACTCTCTCAAGTAGTTACTTGGACACTAACAATATCAGTGCTGCCAACATTGACATCAAAACACCACATGTTAATAGACCAATATATTTCCTATATCCAGGGATTTTTTTTTCACTCTTACTTATTACAGCGTTCTTTTGTATCTTCCTTTTACTCTGTGATAATGCTCACTGTCTTAAGTAGATACAACAATATCACTAAGAATATCAGTGCTGCCAACATTTACATCAAAACACCTTGTGGTAATGAACCAATATATTTCCTATATCTAGGGATTTTTCCGCACTTTCTTATTACAGCGTTGTTTTGTGTCTTCTTTTACTCTGTCTGTGATAATACTCACTGTCTTAAGAAGTTACTTGGACACCAACACTATCAGTGCTGCAAATATTGACTTCGAAACATCACGTGGTAATAGATCAATTATCAGTGGTACACTTCTGATACAAAATTCCAAATACGTGTTTTAAGAAAATAATTAATTCCTTTTGTTTGTTTCTTCGTGTTGTTACTTCCGTTTCATATAATTTTCCTAACCTTAATATTAGTGTTTGTCTCTTTTTCCTCAATGCCGCCATTTTTAAACAAAAAGATGACATAAATGACACCGATAAAGCTTTGTAAATATCGCAGCACTTCAACATCATAGGCACTCCCCACATGATTGGGTTAACTTAACGTAAGGTGCTGGAGTAGTGGATTGTAGAGGGATCATTTTAGAAACATGTACAATCAGGGGCTCACTTTAATGAATTTGGGCTTAACAATTCTGAGGGAACCTACACCTTTTTTCATGTTGTTTTGGGTGTCCCTCTGTTTCATCTTTTCTATCAGCCCTCTCTTGACCAAATCTTGTACTATTCCGATCCTGACGCTTTTACAGTAGTGGAGAGATAGGGGTCTTTATTTTATTATCTTTTCTTCCTTTTTTTTAAGGCAATGATGATCTTTTGCGTTTAAACAAGAAACAAACCGTTTTACCACTAATGGAGTACAAGTTTTCCCGCACTTCGCTCGATCCCTTTATTATATTCAAGTCATCTCCCCACTGTACACAATGCAGGTGTTCCGCATTGAAACATAATAGGACCCATTTTGTACTTTTTATAACTTGTGATATAGGTATAATGGGTAATCTGGTCTATTAACAACAACATCGAAGAAGCGATCAGTAAGTTTCTTAGTGACATTTTGGAGTCACGGGTACTGGTTTGGTTTCTTTGGTTGCAATCCAGGTCTGACAACAACCTCAATAGTCAATCGTCGTTACAATAGACCAACTTGTAGCATGTACTTTCGCTTATTACTCTGTATGGTGCAGACCTCCTGGGGATTGGTTGGACGACGCAGCGTGTAGATTAAGGTGTTCAGCTGTTGAGAATCGGAGACACGACATTAGAGTGCCAGAACAGCTCGACTGTACTCCACCTCAGTCCTCAGAATTTAGTTAGTTTATTTATTCCAGTGTAGTTTTTTTAATGATATAAGTGTTCGGGAGATGGGGTTCCTGATATTCTCTGGAAGGTCTAAATAATATCCCGGACTGTGGTAATTATATAAATTGAAAGAGGTGAGTTACAAATATGCCTACAGCTTACGACATATGCGACGTGTATGCAGTTACTTTCACAATTAGAATATAAATCATCCAGATTAGTTTATTATTAACTCATTAAGAGCTGATTACGTAGAGTGGTGTTTGGTCTGACTGGGATAAGTTAATAACGACCTCTTACTCTATGGGCAACCAGGTTCTCTTTCGATTAAACCTATCATATGTTAAAGCATACCCGGAGCATTAAGTGGTGATATTTCTTGTATAAGTTGGTTAATATAGTTGTTTTAAAAAATACACATTTCTTCTGTCAGGTTGGTTTTGTTAAATTAATTTGAAGATCATTGTCGAATTTACATATACGAAATATGAAACGTTTGTAAAATAATTATATTTAAGTGACAAGTGCGATAAATTAATGATAACTTTAATATAGTTATATACAGTTATAAGTTCATTGATAAAGTTGTTATCTTTCATAAACGTTTTACCAGTCTGTTACCTATGTGAAGTTCTTCACAAATTATTGAATGTATAACAGTTTTACGTTCATTTTTCCAATTCCTCATGAATTGCATATATTTATAGTTAATAAACTACCTTACGTCAAAAGTGGTAATTTTCGTAACCTCTTCTTGAATTCTTACGTCTGTTTAAGAGTTTGAGTTAGTTTAAAAGTAACATTCGGTTTTGGTTAAGTTGGCCAACAAATTGGACTTAGTGCTACATTATCTACAATATATACATTATATTGTGAAGCTTACAAGTCAAATTTGAATAAAGTCATTCCGGAATTTCGATTACTACATCTTTTATACTTAGTTTGGTCTAATTTTAAGATTGTACGGTTGTCGTTATAACTCGCATCTTTATTATCACAGATGATGGTAGCTAGTGTTGAATGCAGAATGTTGCATAAAATGAGCTCTTGGAGGCCGTTGCAAGGCCATTTCTGCTTTTACAGGAATCGATTTAAGCGAAACAGATATCGTTGACGCAAGACTAAAATTTGTATCAGTTTGTCAAGAGTACATTAAATGGCGAAGAAATTTAATTTTAAATTAAATAACCTTAACTTAAGGTCAAATGTCTTCAGTATATTTATAATTCGAGATTTGACAATTTCCCTCATAGAAACGATGACACCCGATACCATGGATTCTCCACTTTGGATCTACTTGGAATTTTGGATCACTGTATATTTGTTAGTAAATGCACTAGAGGTCGCAGTTAAGTTCAATTTAGTTCAAATTTTATACGTAGACTAGCTAAACTATTGGACTAATTCGTTAACGAGTAAAATCTATCAGAAAATTTAAAAATGATATCAGATTTTCAAATTTCAAAAAACAGATCTTGAGAATAATATGTTACCCGAATAATGTCCCACAATA
The DNA here is from genome assembly GCA_963513935.1 of Aphrophora alni. Classification (NCBI taxonomy): domain Eukaryota; kingdom Metazoa; phylum Arthropoda; class Insecta; order Hemiptera; family Aphrophoridae; genus Aphrophora; species Aphrophora alni. The sequence goes on along the minus strand of OY740773.1, from coordinate 63,829,270 downwards.
ATAACTCACTATGTCCAGCTTTAAAAATCTGTATCCAGTGTTGTCCAATAGCGTTTTCAAAGCAATAGTGTTTTATTTTTAAAGCAATAAAATTATTCTAAAAAAACAACATCAAATTAGACAAAATTTGTAATGATGGGTTTTGTAATCAAATTGTTGTTCAATTTAGCAAGTAAACTTGGTTTTCTAATCGTTATATATATATATATATATATATACAGTGTGTCCCACGAAGGTATTTACATTTTTAAACAACCACCAAGTACATATGCGTCCAGCAAATTGTAAGGTTTCTTTCATACATATTGGAAACATATCAAAAAGTATACCAACAAGTTTTTACTCTGATATATTCAATATAAATAAAGTTATTTCTAATTATTATGTTAGATATTTTGTATTTATATGTTATAAGTTATGTCTAGTTATTTTATTTCTATTGCAGATATCAGCGTAAAAATTTGTTGGTACACTTTTGGATATGTTTCCAATTTTGAATGAAACACATCTTACAATTTGGTTGATGCATATGTACTTGGTGGTTGTTTAAAAATGTAAATACCTTCGTGGGACACACTTTATATATATATATATATATATATATATATATATATATATATATATATTTAAAATTATTATCATTATATTTATACTTAAACTAGATTACAGAACTAACAATTCCTTTATTTCTAACAAATTGATTAATTTATACAGGTTAACCCATTGTCGCTCCCAGTTGATGATTTTATTTATGAAATACCTCCTTTAAGTTTAATTGAAAAATGTGTCGGAATATTTCAAAATTATGGCCGTTTAAAATGGTTTTTTCGGTATTTCCTTCTTATCTAGGAATTATGAATCTGTAATCCGTCATTTTATACAACTGGTGATCTGCAGATATAAAATCCCAAGGTCGAAGTCGTCAAACAAACAGATGCCAACCAAAATTCACGCTCTAACACGTCAGCGTATCAACTTCGTGCTGAATATAATTAAATAATATTAAAAAATCTTTCCTTATTCGATGATTTCATAAATATTGTTTTCTAAGTTTTCCGGACACCGCTTGGACGCCAGATTATAATTTACAACCCAAATGACGTAGACCTACACAAACTAGATGATGAAACCACGTGACCTATGACAGATGAACGATTCCGGTATTAATGAACTAAAACCCGGATTGCCCTTCTTTATATGCAGGCTTCGAGCTCGAACAATAAAAATTCAAAACCGAGGCTTCCTGTCAGTTTATGATAATAAAATGTTGGAGTATTATTAAGGCTTAAGGACAAGTCTAGAGGACATTTCGTCCTGCGCTCTAGCATTACCGTCCGGTCGATCAACTAAATATGCCTAACATATTCTTATCTTATCTGTTATTTATTATTCCAAAATACAAAATGTGATCATTATTCAGATTGAAAACATTCATCACAATCTATTCCAATGATTTATTTCATCAAGTTTCAATGGGTTCTTGTGTGATGTTTTACTTTCTTAACAAAGAAAATAATGTGTGATGTTACAGAAATAGTTTTGGAGATTTATTACACATATCCTTTTGTATTAGAGTGTAAAAATTACCTCCATTTTCTAAACATGATAGACGCTATTTATGTTTTTTGTTATATTTGTTTGTACGACAACTTTGACCTTGGCAATAATGTATACAAATTACCAGTTGCACACATTTAGCTCTTGTAGATATACCAAAAACCGTTCAAAAGGGCCGCCATTTTTTCAATAATTTAACACGAATTGTGAAAACAAATCAACTGAAATTAGTAAACATAGTACTACTTCTTACCAAAATGTAAGAAAAATTCTGATAACTAGAAATATTATTCCTGATTTTTCCCTAATTTTGAAGTTAAAGTTTTAAAACAATATGTTTAAATTATACTTTATTTTTATTTATAATAATATTATTATTTAATTGTATAAAACATGTTTCATGGATGCAGAAATTAAAACTACACAAAATGAGCCAATTTGGAAAACGTTGTACTTACGACGTTTGAGTAAAATGAATAATTATTGTAATTAATTGTTATTGGAAATTGAACGTTTAAAAAATGTATTGTGCGATTTTTTTTTTATTTACGAACTTATCCAATAATCTTTTAAAATCGAGTATACATTTAAGCGAATTCGAATTTAAATTCGACCACCAACACATCAGCACATAACAGTGTCTTCATAAAGTCTCAATTCCCTCACATCTCTATTATTATTCATAACTAAAATAATAAATCCCAACTTTGGAATCTTATTTTAGCTAAAACCTCTATTTTTAGGTGTTATTTCTATATTAAAACTGCGATAACAATTTATAATTTATTACTCAGTTACTTTTCTATCATGTTTTCCCCAATTTTTACAAATTATTAAAAATTGAAATTTTGCAAAAGGTATAAATGAAGATTTTCTAAAATAGATCTGCATTTCTAATGTTTTTATTATTCTAATTTAAACGTTTCCCTGGATTCCTTACAGAATCAATTAATGTGTTATTGTTTTTTTGATGTCGTTGCTGAGTTCCCCAATCCGAATATATCCACGTCACCACTTTCTGAACGCATTATTTATATTTGGAACTGTTTTAATCCTGGTAGTATAATTAGTACTGATCACACGCCCCTAAAAGTTAACAGCAACATCCATAAAGTCATAAAGGGTTGTTTTCATTGTTCATAAGATAGAAAAAAAATCACCCCAAACTTGGTAGTTAATATGCACGATCAATTGTCGAGCACCAAAATTACCGCGTGCCTATTATGATATGAAAATAATGGTGTTTTTTTTTATTCCATTTTTTGTCTCTACCCGTGTTGAATTAAACTCTTATTATGTCAAAACATTTGGTGATTAGACTACTCTACAATACAAACAAGACTAAAGGGGGAGGGGTAAAATATGTCATTTAACTATTTTTTTGTGACCACTGTGTTTGAAGAATGGGTGTGTGAAGCGTGCCCCTTCTTTGCATAAGGTCGTAGTCTATTTACATATTAATTGAAGTACTCGAGGGTTTGTCATATCTTATATCCTTCCTTAGAAGTATCCTTTAAGAAAGGGTTTTACGGAAGTGACTTACGGAGCTATTACTGTTTGTATAATAAATAGAATTAGACCTAATTGCATTGAAGCACACCAGTATACACTATATGAAAGTCCTTGAGTTTACTCCTTGAGCTACGATGATAATTTTCTTTTTCAAAATGTATAGAAAATATTTTTTGACAGTTTCTGTGATAGTTACATTTACTTTACGACTGTGGTTCTTTCGATCAGTAAAGGGTTATTGTGAGCTAACGATTACACATATATTTTCTTTTTTTTCATCTTGTGACAACTATTCGCAATATTTAATTTTAAAACAAATAAAAAAAACAGAGACCTGTAAATATGGTCAATAAATCTCCACATAAAATGTAATAAAAATCGGCTAACTGATTAGCCTAGCGATCAACGTGGACAATAAACAAACAGATATCATTTCAACAAAATTATTGAATCATGAAGTGTAGAATTAATTTTTTTTTCAGCTTTTATTTCCAAACCTGAAATGTTTTAGTATTGGTATTACGCAACAAGTAATAAAATAAAACCCTTTCTAATTCTTACCATGGTAGGTGGAAAAAACGTTATATAAACGATTTATTTAGTGTATCTTTATTTTTGAAAACATTAATTTCTGCCCCCCCCCCCTTTCCCATGAAATTCGATTCTGAAAAAAATGTTTTGTGAGTTAGTTGGAAAAAATTTTAAACTGTTTTTTAGTCTTTATCTTTTTGAACATCTTAGACACTTGGAACACGATGTTAGTAAATAATGAAACGGATTAATGTGTAACAGTCAAATTGAACTACCGGTTTCTTAAGTACAAAAAGAGAGCTTCAAGAAGGTGTAAAACAAATTTTCCAAATGAAAACCTGTATATTTTATTACATAATTATATATAAAACCATGTTTTATGGTCATTTTATTCTTTGTATTTTTTTTAGTAACCGTTTAGGAGATAAGTGTTCTCGAAAATTGTTGAAATTTTAGACTTTTTTAGCTTTTACAACAAAACTTAGTTTTATTTTTTTTTTTTTTAATAATAATGATATAGCACTAAATCATTAGGTTAGCATCAAAATCCATTCAAACTGATTAAAAATTGGTAAAATAATAATTTAGTTTGAGAAAACATTTGTTAATTTGCAACTGTACTAATTAAATGTATTTTAGAGCGATTTTAAATTTAATTGGTTTTAAAACGATTGTATTATTTCTATATTTTTGATTAGCAGGTTATTTTTAATTCTAGGGTAGAAAGTTCTTTAGTTTCATTCACGTTTTAGACTCACTTTCTCATAACGGTTGTATAATTTAAACTCACTTTTTTCTACGAATTCCGATAGTAAAAATACAAGTTTACATTTGGCAATTTTGATTTCCCTGGACCCCTTTTTGAGTGGGAGAGTTGGTTTGGTTACAATAAGCTCTATAAATCCAAAATTATTTCAAAAGTAATCCAACCGTTTCCATACTTTTCTAACAACCTGTATCTAGCATAGGCACCGTAAACACGCAACCCATTTTATTGCTTTGCAAGATACTTTTTTTCTTTTCAAACAAAAATATATAAATTTAATATCTCCACGATTTAACCTGTGGGTAGATGAATATATTACAGAACATGCGGCTCATAAAATAATATATTTAATATCCACGCGACCGATTGCGGTCAAATTATGTGCAGTTTGCTCTATTTAATGTAGGATATAGAAACACGTACAACACATATTTTAGGCTATAGTAAAAAAAAAAAAATTTAAATGCTTTTTGTATGTAATTTCTCTATTCTGAATTCGCGTTGAAAAACGCTCACTTATTCTCTCAAAAAGCTTCCACGAAACACGTAATTATAAAAATAAAAATTTATGAATTTCATGGAACAAAATCGAGCGTTGACGTATATTTACGAGTGTAATTTTATTTCTGACCTACGGTTTAGATGACATCAAGTTTCATGTTCACTAAACGTATAAAAAAATTTTATTTTGGGAAATATTTACTACCTCCTGTTGTTGATTAAGGTATTTTACACCTTACTTTCTGATAATTATTTGGAAAACTGTTAACAATTAAGAATTGTTTGTTTACCAATAAATATATATTAATCTTATTAGTTAATAAACAAATTCGATTTTTGTCTTCTTATCTTCAGTTTTATTCACATTCACAGAAGTGAAGGAAAAGGTTAAGTTAGGTTAGGTATTATTTATAATAAGATTGAAATATTCTGATACATTTACATAAAAGATAAACTGCTTGTTTTGACAAACGTGCTTAGTAAATCTATTATACAATTTGTTTCATAAACTAATTTTACTGCTCATATTTCCAAAAATACGTCTTGTAATACTGGTGTTTTTAAAAAAGTTAACGTCTTTTTATTTCTCTATAAAAGAGAGCACAAATACTACTTTATAGAGTATTTATTTCTTTTCCTAATTACTTCTTTATTTTGGTAAGTAGTACGCAAGGGATAAAATTGGCAAAATCCACGTAGAATTCAATGAGTGAGGATGTTTATCACAACATTTTATGGAATATTTCTATGAACGATTTATCAAACACGAAATATACTATAGTAGAGTTAACAATTAAAATTTAACAAATAGTGAATAAATAAAATGCATATTATAAGTGGCGACTCGTGGATTGATATAGTCTATTATCGAAAGAAAAATTAGGTACGACACAAATACATTAATAATTATTTGATAGGCTTGTTTTTCGTTCATGGACTAAATTTGGTAAATAAAGTAGGTAAATTGAGTTAACTAACTTGTTTCAAAACTTTTATTCGATTGTACAGTTAACACTCGCTTTTGACATTAAAATTACCAGTTTCTATATTAATTTAACTAAGAATTGACCATGTTCATTTGTACGGCTGGGCTACCCACTTAACGAACTTGTATTGATCATTAGTGCGCTTTCCGCTCTGTACTATACTAATAATTAATATGAGGACAGAAACTAAATTATATGCCGTAACAAATTAGCGAGGATGCATTTCGTTATCCTACAAAACACGAAAAATTCCTTACTAAACAGTATCACTGATACTCTTTAACTTTATTGCTTTTCGATTTAAATGTTTAGGCAATTTATATTATTTCCTTTGTAAGAAAAATGAGAAAGTTTTTAAAGTATGCGGAAAAAGTGATTACTTTTATTATAACTAATTAACTGAATGTTCACCCGTTATTTATTGAAATGGTGGAAGGACCTGGCAACTAGTTTTATCTAACCTCTTACTTTTCCTGTAGGCGCAGATATCTCAAGATCAATCTATAATCCTTACTATAAAAGATGTAATATAGTAAATCTAACAAATTGGATGAGTGAGTTTTTCGCCTCCGCCCAGCTCTAGACAAAGTTGCAATTGTGTTGTCCTAATAGCGTAGTATCCCCGGTTTATTGCGCCCTTTATAATCGGCCGCGAGCTTTTATTAAGTTGTTCAACGCTACACCATTCACTTCTTAATGGTCAACATTAAGACGGTCATTAAAAGTCTACTTCGTACGTTTGCAACATTTCTAACCTGTGTACACTACGGTCCATGCACAATAAATCTAAACTTTTAACTTTAAGCAATAAATTCAACGTTTTGAATTGTCTATAACTGAGCTGGAGTCGAGCGTTAATTCTGGTATAGTTTGTGGGATTTTGACTCATTATAGTCAAGTTCGTAGTAGTAAAGTTGAACAGTAAGTTTTAATATGTTATGATAGACGAGTGAAAAAGTATGAAGTAGAGAGAAAGAAGTAAAGGAATTGCATTAAGATCAATCTTAAACATTAAAACCAAAATTAGAACTAGAAAAAGAAGTTAAATCTGACTCTTTGTCTATCTAGTAAATTATAAGTTTTTCCTCTTAAAGTCGCAAGCCACGAAAGTTCCAATTTCCTCATTTCTACCCAAACTAACTGGAATTGAATTTTTCTAGATCCTCTCTAAGATCCATACGAAATTTAAGAGAATCTTAAGATAAGGATTCCTCAAGGCTTCCTGAGCTACAAAGGTCCAACTACGTTGAATCTCCGTCGAGCAAATATCTCACAATGACATAAGAAGTGTTTTTCAGTCCTTTTCTGTAGGAACGGAACTAACGTCTCTTTCTGCCAACCTAATATTTTAAATAGTACCTGATAGGACAGTGTCTTGTTCTAACTAATTTTCCATCATAAATTCACTTAGTGTCATTTACTTTATTGCTTTGAACTTTGAGAATATGATGAACCTCTTTGCATGTCTATCCTTTAGTCTCCCACCAGTGAAGGTACTTGCATTTATCAGTTCAAAACTCAACTTTGTTGTTCTAATAATCTTTTGGTTGTCCACAGAAAAGTTCTCTACTATAAAGGGGTCGTTTTCACCTGTGCAAGGCGATCAACAGCCTCATTCCTCTCGAGATCTGGTCGAGTGGACATCCAATTCAAAGTAACCTAATCATTCACCACATTAAAGTAGTTCCAAATCAGCTTGTATAAAAGGTGTATGACTCTAATAATTTCAGCGCAGTTTAGCATTCTTATATTTTTGGCATTTATCAACAACTAAGGATCTCTGTGAAACGGAATTAATATACGGTTGGTATATTGATTGGGAGGATGCAAGTTAGATAACTAATAGGGGGTCCATACACTGCGTATGGATTTTCCGTATTTATACTCTAAAATAATATCAATGATTCAACCATTATCACGGGCCTAAGTAACTGTTCTGTATCTTTCGGTTCATCAAACTTGTTTTGCGTAGTAAACTCCATACTCAATGGTAGGACCACCCCTAACGGCCGTATTTACAATTAATACGGCCATGGCAATTTCAGGAACTCTAGCTGAATCTACTCCTTTTTCTTTGTAGTCTTGTGTTAGATAGCTCTCTTTAATCTTTCCTACCAGATCTTTCTTTTTCAACTCTTGTTATTTTCCGAACCTAATCGAAGACTAAGGGTCTTTTATTTATGTTCTTTTTTTTATAAGGTGATTACTGGCGTGAGGTTTTTTGTCTTTAAACAAGCGAAACATCTTAATTTGTCATACCTGATCAGAATTAATGTAAATACAGTTCCACATGTTTCAGTTTGAAAAACAATCTGAAGTACTAGGTAATTCAGAACTTCAATATTTTTAGTGACTTTTGTTAATGATACAAACATCCTTTATGTCAGACAGTATTAAAGATAATTCCACTAAGGATCAAGCATCAGTTACTACATATTCTATCTCTGATGTTTAGTTTTCCCGACTTTACTTTTGTGGTTTCTACAAAAACTAAACAAGGGAGAAGAAAAATTCTATCCTAGATCTCACTTAATCTCTAAAAACAATGAATCTTTATTGATTACTACATTTAAACACGTATTTAAAGTAATTCAACTTTCTATAAGTAATTTTATACAAATTTTATTTAAATAAACGTATCATAAAATTAATGAGGTGGAAAGTATCTTCACGAAATAAGATATCGGATGGAGATTTAAGAGACGGACGATTGTATCATTGGAACAGAACGAATAAGTTTTTTTTTTTTAGAATTACGTGAACCATATAATATAGGCTACACATTCTGTTGATGGACCTTACTGGATGATCGCGTCACAAACAAGATAAGTTTACTTGACTGTGGTCGCGTGTTTTCCGGAGGTCCCAGTTACTCCTTCTACAAGTTCGCTTTATAAAATTTCAGTAGATGTTAAAACATTGTTGGTTAACTATTATTACAATCATAAATATTAAAAACGAAGACAAATAAAATTCTATCGTATAATATATTAATTTAAACAACGGATCAATTTCAATCTACTTAATTTCAAAACTATCTTAAAATTGTCTATGCAAATAATTGCATTCAGTTCTACAGAGTACCCTTTGTTTGATCTACATAATGTAACCAGAAGTATAGTTCATTTGAAGTAAGATCGATGTTTAGATTCAATTTCTCCTCTGCCTTAATAAAGTAAAAGTCATTTCGTATTCATTCTTAACTATTGCTGATTAATCTTAATAAATTTGAATTCTTCACCGGCTTTACCCATAGTTTCCGTAATTTTGATACAAAACTGAGATTTACGTGGGTAAGACACATTGTAACCGGCTTTGTCTGGATCTAGGTAGACTCACGCTCAGTGATCAATCAATCAATCATTCACTAGTCAATAATAACGACATGTCATTGGATTGACCGAATGCAAATCTTTGAATGCGGGGATCTTTTGTTTTGTCCCCCAAGGTCAAACTCCTTTCACGGATACGTCATTACAATAACAATCGAAAGGGGCCGCTTTTTAACTTCGTGATACTCACCACCTGAGAGATTGATCCATATTTTTTTCCCCTCGTGCAGAGACAATATTTGAATTTATTTTACATTCGACGTACAATGCGACATAAATCTGAAGTGGAAAACGTTAATTTGGAAATAGATAACGGATATGTTCCCACGATGTGACTTTAACGCCTCGAATAAAGACAAGTGTGGTTATGTTATTCCTCGCGTGCAACCGAGGCCAACATTGATGATGATCATTTCCCACCTCCGACCACCTGTTGCTATATTGTCCGAACTGTTTATTTTTCTACTTTCTCACTCTCTCAATATTTATAGAGAAAGTATTTAGGTGGTGGACTTAAATCGATTTTTAAATTATCAGATAGACGATTTAGTACCTTTTTTTTAAAATGTAAGTATGTTTGTCTATTTTAATAATTCACAATCCGTTGAACCTATTTAGTCAAAATTCGTGCATAAGGGTTAGTTTCCTCCTTAGTAGTTTTTTTTTTTTTTATTTATTTGTCCCGTTTATTATCAATTCTATTTTGACAAAAGTTTGGTCAATTGTAATTTCTACAAACCTTAATTCTCCTAGAAATTCAAATAAGGAGAATTATTGGTCAAAAAAGTGGATTTTTCGTAAATTTATATGAAACATGAATTTTCCCAAACCTCAATCAAGTAAAAGAATTAAAGTGTACCTAATTAAAATAAATGGGAATGAATCTTTGACAGTCGACGTTAAAAATGTGAATGTAAACAAATACGATTCAGGCTTTAAACGAGTACACGGCACAATCGAAACAAGCTTTTAAGCTCTGTTAGAGAAATTATTACTATTCAAAATATTATAAAGAAATTTGACAAACCATTGATAAAGGAAAATGTAACTTATCTTCCGTTAGAAATACTAGGAAAATAATTCAGCCATAAAATTTTGTTCCTCACTTTTTATGACGAAGAATATTATTTTTGGTTGGTATTTTATTTTGCGATTGGATGTGTTATAATTTGTGCTGTGTTTGCATCTTTTATCAAATTTTTGTGATTGATTCTTAAACATTTTTTTATGTATCCCAATGGTTTTTAAGATGCTGCGCTAGAATTTGTTGTTATTTTATTTTCACATATAAACCAGAAGAATACTATTTAAACAAAATAACATTTTTTCTTTTTAACTATTACTAAGTTTACACTGTTTAATGAATCTTTTTTTTTTTTTTTTTTTAGTGGAACTTTAAATAAGCAACACTTCTAGGAAACTTATATCACCAAATGAAAGAAAACACATTTTTGCAGTGTGAATAATTAGCCTTCCCGTTTGTAGTTTAGAGTGTTAACAACTGAGGATGAGGAGTTGAACAGTGAAGTGTTTATTGTAGAAAATTGTGATTTCTTTATTTGGTGATGAAACTTATATGTTGTTAATCTTTAATTTAAAAGTTTTTAACTCTGAAATGCTTTCTTTCTTTTTTATTAACCGATAAAAGTATATTCATAAACTTAAAGGTGTGATTCCCTTGTGAACGTCTAGGGGACATAATATATTATGAAAATTTTTCTAGGAACTTCAAAACATATAATGTTGGTCAATAGGTCATACTTATTGAGTTGTTACCAACTATAAATAATATTAATAACATATTTCCAGCAAAAATTAAGATACTTTTTGAGAATTGATATTGTTAAAGATGTATAAAATATAAAATGTTTTACATACGATTTTAATAGCTCGTTTTGTGCAGCTTTAAATTTGCATACATTTACTCTGAAACCTATATTTTACGATAAAACAATGAAAGAAAAAGAAAATTATTAAACACAAAACCTCAAAATTATAAAATCATTAATTTAATCTGTTGTGATTTTAATGATGGTAGTATTTTAGTCAAATATAGCAAGTAAACTAAATTTGGCTTGTTTTAATACGTTATAGCTCCAGTCCCGGAGCTCTACAAAGCTCCATAACCTGACCTTATTGTTCCTGCCTCATCTACCTTCCTCTCCGCTCTTCTCTCCCACGTCATTTTTGGTCTTCCAGGCCTCCTCGAATCGTGTGTATTGTACTCCAACACTCTCCTCCTCAAAGGTTTTTAATTCTTCTTCGAAGTTTGTCCTATCCATCTCCACTTCCTTCTTCCTATGTGAACCCTCAGGAGCTCACTATAGTGAGTATGTCCTTGGCAATCCCGAAGGAACCAACCTCTCCTTACACCATTTTTTACATAGTCTTGGATTTAGTCCTGCCCGTTTATCTCTTATGTCGGGTCTCTTTTGATCAACTCTTGTTCTCTTCCTTTAAAAAGATCCAAAAAAAATCTTATTTGTTCTTGATCCTTCTTTCGCTCGTGCTAACAGTGTCTCGTCTGTTTATACATTCAACATTCTTTTGGACATCTATTTAAAGGATGATTCAATAAGAACACAGGTTTTTAAGTGTTGAATAAGTACTCTGTATTTATGAAATGTAACATATTTTAACATCAATACAAAGTATACGTGTTGCCATTACATATGAAAACATTACATCTGGCATATGTCCTCCATGACTTGCTCTGCATGTTGTAACTCGATCAATGATATTTGTTATAACTTTTAAACAGATGTTTAAACCTAGAAAATGACAAAAATGTAGATTCAACAGAGCCTAGTATCCTAGAATTAAACTAGTAACGTAAAAATCGAGTATTTAAAAAAAAATACTATATATATAATTGCACTCTGGGAAAGTTCTTTAGAGCAAAATATGAAAATAGTTTTCAAAATCCAGAAAAAGTAATGACATTACCCAGCATGTTTATTAATGAATGTATTTTATATGTTGTGGGAAATAGAACAAACTTACAAAATGTTTGACATTATCATTCCTATGAAATACGTAATAAGTATAATTTTATTTAGAATCCCACAAGTATAAATTATTTGGGGAATAAACCTTTGTATATAGGGAGCAAAAGTATTTAATGTTACCAGTAAAAATTAAATTTTTGACTAGTACAAAATTTAAAACTGCCGTTATATAACTTTTAATTGATGGTGCATACTATTTTGTCAGGTAGTATATCAGGGTTGAGGAGTGCTTGAGATTACATTGATAAATTAATTTTGTATCTGTGATTTTTGGGTTACTTCCCTGTTTATTATATGTATTTGATTATGTTCTATTTATTGACTTATTTATTTTCTTATATTATCGTAACGTCTTAGTCGCTTTGTTTAAGTCCAATTTATTATATATGTGTATGTATGTGTGTGTGTGTGTGTTTGTGTGTTTTGGTTTTCTTAAATTGTCTTAAACGATTTTGGTCATAGTTTGCTCTTAAAGACCAAACCAAAACTCAATCGTCCAAAAATACCGGTCCGGGAGCTAAAGATGAAAAAGTTAAACTGAACCGTTAGAAATCATTGTATCTCTTCAAAATGGTAATATTTATTTCAGTGAAATATTGATGAACTGTGAAGGTTTGTGACTTAAATTGACGTACCAAATCGTCTGTAAAATATTATTACGGCTTCCGTGCAATTTTATAAATACCTATTATCCCCCCCCCCAATCATTTTACTTTCGTATATTACAGATTACTTCATAAACTGAATGTTCTTCTATGTGAGATTACCAAATTAGTTCTAACATAAACGTTTATATTTTACTAAAATTTGATCGAAATATTTTTTATCAATTTTGAAATATTTCGCTTTCTTGTGCTTTGAACTTATTTTAAGATATTTTGTCTTCGGCTATGAACTTATTTTAGGATGTTTGGCCTCCTTGGACTTTGAACTTATTTTGAGGTATTTGGTCTTGGGCTTTGAACTTATTTTGAGATGTTTGGCCTTCTTGGGCTTTGAACTTATTTTGAGATGTTTAGCCTTGGGCTTTGAACTTATTTTGAAATATTTCGTCTTGGACTAGGAACTTATTTTGAGATATTTGGTCTTGGACTTTGAACTTATTTTGAGATGTTTGGCCTTCTTGGGCTTTGAACTTATTTTGAGAATTTCGTTTTGGGCTTTGAACTTATTTTGATGCTTGGCCTTCTTGGGCTTTGAACTTATTTTAAGATATTTGGCCTTCTTGGACTATGATTTAATTTTAGATGTCTGGTCTTCTTGGCTGCATTCGTGAACTTTTCACTCGTAACTTCAGAACTGGCATTTATTGGTGATGAATAATTTATTTGCCGAGACTTTGCGTGCAGTGGAAAGTTTCTGCAATGTTTGTTTTTCTTATTACAAAACTTCCTGTTTGAATACGAAATTGAAATCAAATTAACAGTAACTATCTAACAAACCTATCCACTGTAAGATTGATCGCTATCTCCCCAAAATGTCTTCCTATTACTTATACTCGAAAAAAAATGTAATTTCGTTTATTAGTGATTTTTTGCTACTGCCAAACTACGGTAAACGGAAACATTGCACTCTCTCACACAACCAACTACAAAAATAAAAATATGTTTGCTCAACATCTCTCTTCAAAATATCTTCTTTTTTTTATTGGTTTCTTGTGCAAAATAAGTTGAGATGGTTTATATAAATGTTTAAAAATAATTATATAACAATATGTTTAGCTATATTTAAATAAAGCATAGGCTCACTTTAGTGAGTACAGGCTTAGATGGATCTACATCTTTTTCATGTAATCTTGGGATAAATCCCTCTCTTTCATCTTTCTTATCCGTTCTCTCTTGACCCTGGCGATATTAGAGTATTCAAGGACGAGGATTCTTTCTTCTTCTTTTTTTTTTCTAAGCCGATGATAGTAGACAGGGCAGGGATTTGGCCGTAACATGGGCTCTTATGGAGTTATTCTCGACCAATCAGAATCGTCCATTTGGTCCCTTTTTCAGTCGGGATTGCGGCAATGTGTTCCTCTAACAAAGACCTTTAAAATGAGGTATAATTCGACCTATGTTTACATTTAAGATTTTTTTAGACTTCCTCCACAGGACGTCCCCCCAAAGTGAAAAAAGACAGTTAAAATGAGCAAAAAGTCGGTAACTACAGTGAGGACTTAATCCTAGAGTTTCATTGTTCTGCGTTTATTAATAAAATTAATATTAAGGGGTTTCCAGACTTTTTGAACACCCGGTATATCGTATTTCGTTGAAATATAAATTTTAAAAACAGAAAACAATGTTCAGTTTCGTTGTTTACCAATCTTTACTGAACCGTTAATTTCTTTTACTCCTTCTTATGTCACTGATATGGATCGTTAATTATCACGTTTCGCTAAATTTTTACCGAAATCGGTTAGTTGATTTTAAGAATTTAAGTTTTTTATAAGAGATCCATGTATGATTTTTTAGCAATAAATCCTAAAATTGGGAACAATATCTTTTATAGGTTATTTTGCATCAAAATTTGACGATTAAAATTTATTGTTAGAGCGTAATTGAGAAAATCGTAATTTTGATAGATAACACCGGTTTTTATTTATCGTAAAAATGGAAGAAATACATCGAAATGTGGCCAAAATCTGTCCACAAACCAAATATGATCATTCCACTCGTTGAGCTGTAGAACATATCGGATATGTTAACAGTTTTTATACTAGGCACTCTGGGGGTTCTTATATTTATCCCATTTGGGTTTCCTTATTGATTGTCCTTTTAACCAGTTGGATTTAAACTTCAACTTTTGGGGTCACGCCCCAACAGATTAAATTGTTCCCTCAAATTATCGATTTTGAATTTCAAATTCATACACAAATCCATATTTTGGGGGTTTTCCTCAAAATTTAGTTTCGAAAATACATAGGTTTTTTCGGGCCATTTACCTTTATTTGGGCTCTTCAACATACATCTAGGCCTATTTTACATTCATATATATTAACATTTTTTACAGGTTTTACTCCCAAAATTTAGATTTTTTTTACATAAAGAAGTTAATTCCTTTCATTTAATTTTAACACTTTTCGTTCAGGGGTTGTTAAAGTGTATACGTTAAAAGTAAAGGCACAAGTTTAAAGTATACGTTATTAGTTCTCTAATAATTTTGGAAAACAGTATACGTTATAAGTACTGATTTTGGAAAACAATGGTGGTATTTAAGAACTTTTTTACACGTTTTGTTCAAGTGTACAGTACCTTCATTTCCTAATTTGTGTACTATCAAATAAGTGACGATTCGTCGAATTAAGGAAATTAATATTTGCACTTAAGCTGACCAAGCTTATAAGTGTTCCTTCTAGTGAGTACATACGTGAAACGTACCCTTAGGGTCTTTTTTTATCTTTTTACATAGATGTTAAGTAAAAATTTGGAAAGGAAAAGCTTAATATTAATATAATAGACGTTTAAACACGGACATCAGAGAACCTAAAACAGATATTTCGTCAAAAAGCTCGACTTCCATTATTTTACCCATCACATAACTTTCTCTAAACGTATCTTTGTATCGTTACTGCCTGATGAGATCCAACACTATAAAACACTTGCACAGACCACAGACATGCTATTCATTGTTGATCAGCTGGAACGCTACAAAATGTCGCGCACTATTGAATCTACGAGATAACACATCTTCAATTCTACAATAAGTAAACCAATTTAAAAGTGAATTGATTTTTGCTGGAACTCATCTATTGCAAAACCAGTTTCATCGTGTTGAAATTATTCATCAAAAACACGTTTATACTTCTTTTATGCACATCTGATAATTTCGGATCCCTATTAGATTTCAAACCCGTTAACTGTATTCTATATTACATTTTATAATCGGACTTGTCAAAATGCCAAAGAATACTTGAGATTTTATTGCTTGTGGTATATTGGATGTTTTTGTGTGCGTGGGTCTGATATGAACCACGTGTTAAAACTTAAGCCACAAGGCGGACTGACATTTACTGGTTCTACGACAATGCAATGGGCGGTGGCTGGCATATTTATACTGGACCTTTTAATGTGCAACAAATAGTTCCTTGGGCTACTACACCGTGCCTACGACAGGATGACCTGTGTATCCTTGGTTATATCTTTCATTAAAATCTATTTTAGTTTCTCAAATCTAAAACTTATTCGATTTTTAATAATGTCTTATTTGTACTCCTGTACAGCCCTCGAGTAGTTGATGAAATTGTATATATAGATATAGTTTTTTGTCATATACTTCTTTATTATTTTTTTTTTTTTAAATAAGTGGAAATTTGTTGTACCTGCCGTAAATGTAAAAATAGAAATTCCCATTTTTTAAATCGGCTATATAAATTTTAATCACATTTTACTGAAGTATAGCCTTTAAGGGGTATTGTCGAATTGGGCCCACGGTCTGTTAGGGTCGTAAAAACGACGGTTGAATTGGGCACATGGTCAGTTCGGAGGCAGTGTCGAATTGGGCCCATACCTCTACAATCATGACCTACAAAATGGAATGCTCGCATCCACCTTAGTTTTAAATACATTCAAACATCTAAAATAGATGTTTGGTTAGGTTTTAGTTTTAATTCTATCGTACATTAAAATAAAAACGAATGTCTGATCACTTAACAAAACTAATGTTGTCCGATCACCTAACTAATGATAAATGTTGCCCGGCTGACCAGGAGCCCAATTCAACCCTGACCCTTCGAGGGTTGACGGTAATCCACCTAGGAATGTTTTGACCGTGGGCCCAGTTCGACTGTGTCCCCTTTAAGAACCCAAACTTATTGATTACCATTACCCCAAAATGTCTTTGTCAGCAAAACAACAATAAACCTCGTGGAGTTTTTATAAAAGATCTATTTTTTTTAAAGTCACCTCTCCCGATTTTATTCATATGGTAGTGAAATGCGAATAATAGATTACCGAAACCAGTAACCAAGTTTCAAGTATGTAAAAGAACGTTACGATAACTGGTAAACGTTATGGATTTTAACACCATCGTTAAAACTAATTTCAATCAAGTATGATTTATCCGTAGGACGATTTTAAGACGCAACGTAAGTAAGCTTCTTCTCCTTTATATATGTATCTTGCAAAATATTTATTTAAAAAATCACACCAAAATTGACAACGCAAATATATCTATATTAACGTACTTAATGAAACACTTAGGAATTAAGAAAATTACATTTTGTTCTTCCTTTTTCACTTATGAGGGGTATAATAGAAATTTTAGATTTTTAGAACATTTTCACGCCTTGAGCTTGGAAAAAATATTAGTTTTCTCCTTAAGTCGAACTAAAAGATGTATGTATTTCTTGAAGACGAATTGAAAAATTCCGGCTTATGGCAAAGGGCGCCGTAATTTTACAATAATCCAGGGGGAAATTTTTCTAACCGCCCTTTTATTTACAATACGCTCACATTTAGGCTGATCTAGAAATATACTGGTTAAAAGACATATTTTCTCTTTCAACTCTTTTATAAATCTAAAGAAAATTTGCAGACGTTTATTAAAAAGAAATCGTTTACAATTTTAAAAAAAAACTAACAAAAAGCTAATTAAATGTTAACAATGGAAGAAATTAACTTAAAAATTACGTAACATATTTTAAAATTTAAATTAGTGTTATTAAAAAATAATTAACGATATTCCGACATTAGTTTACACTTAAGAAAATACGTTTTTAGATATTTCCGTTTCTCAAACTGTTGTGACATTTTCATTCGGACAAAGACATAGTACATTTTCCTTCATTACATAATCACGTTTTAATTTTATATTTTAGAATTACCAGAGTACGATAGTGTGTAGCTTTCCACCTTTCTTGTTCCTCAGATGTATCGACTTATCAGAGTATTGAACGAAATAAAACTAGATAGTTAATCGTTAAAGGATTTTATTGCAAAACTAGAATTAACATAAAAAAACTACACTAACTTAAATTGTGGCTTTCCACCTTTCTTGTTCCTCAGATGTATCGACTTATCAGAGTATTGAACGAAATAAAACTAGATAGTTAATCGTTAAAGGATTTTATTGCAAAACTAGAATTAACATAAAAAAACTACACTAACTTAAATTGTGGTTTTCCACCTTTCTTGTTCCTCAGATGTATCGACTTATCAGAGTATTGAACGAAATAAAACTAGATAGTTAATCGTTAAAGGATTTTATTGCAAAACTAGAATTAACATAAAAAAACTACACTAACTTAAATTGTGGCTTTCCACCTTTCTTGTTCCTCAGATGTATCGACTTATCAGAGTATTGAACGAAATAAAACTAGATAGTTAATCGTTAAAGGATTTTATTGCAAAACTAGAATTAACATAAAAAAACTACACTAACTTAAATTGTGGCTTTCCACCTTTCTTGTTCCTCAGATGTATCGACTTATCAGAGTATTTAACAAAATAAAACTAGATAGTTAATCGTTAAAGGATTTTATTGCAAAACTAGAATTAACATAAAAAAACTACACTAACTTAAATTGTGGTTTTCCACCTTTCTTGTTCCTCAGATGTATCGACTTATCAGAGTATTTATCAAAATAAAAGTAAATAAATATCATGTAAATCTAATGTGGTTAAGGAAAATATCAATTATTGTTGTGAATTTCATCTCATTGAACATTGTAATTTACATCATTACGCAGGACGCATGCGCAGTTCGAGCTATTTGGAAGTAATTTATATAGTTGGCTTCAAAATCATTTAAAATTAAAAAAATAAATGCCTCCTCGATAATGTTAAGAGTGGGAGTAGAGAGTAGAGTGGCGGGGTTACACAGCCCTCTGTTCCAAGTCACTAACATTACAAGACTCTTGAAGGCAGTGCGCAGCTTTTCCTGAATATTTTAAGTCCAATTAAAAGCAAGAAAGAACAGAGAAAGAAGAAGGTTTAATAAAGGGAGATTCAAGGACTGAAGGGTAGGGGGGGGGGAGAAGTTTCCCCTGTATTACAGAGTTTTATATTATATAAGACTTTTTACATCGGAGAAAAGTCTTTTCATGTTTTATGCAGAGATACGGGGGAACTTGGAAGGAGGCAAACTAAACCAAGAAAATTATAAACAGCAATAAACTTTTATTATCTGAGGGCGGACAATTGGGGTTGTATATACCTTTATATCATAAATATATATTTACAACAAACTCATCGTAAACTTTATCTTATGAACTGTTTTAAAATAAATGTCCAACTTTACGACTCTTTAGTTTATTAAAGCTGCTTTTCATATTCCGAAATCGTTTCGCACAACTTTTATTAGAAACAAAGTTAAGAGGTTGGTCTAACAACTGATAGTGTTGGTCTAGCTACAATCTGAGGGCGTAATAAAATTAATATAATCATCAATGTGTCTTGTGAACTTCTTACTGTCATAACATTTAGTTTTTAGCTTATTTCTATTACAGTACTGTAAGTAAGCTAATAGTCTACAGCTGTGGAATTTAAGTCCCTACACTATAAATATGCTATAATTTGAAACAAAATTATTTGTATATTTCAAATTTTGATTTTAAACTTGGTTTTTACCATTTCCACAAGCTTGGAATGAATTAATTTACAAGAAAAAAATACCTACCACAACTAGAATCGAACCCAGGATCATCGGTTTCATAGACTATACCATAACAGTTTTTAGTACTAATTAACCAGCCTACTTTCATAACATTTCCGAGATTTTATAGAATAATTGAAAAACCAGCCGTTTTTGTGACAAGTCTAAACTTTTACAAAACTATGCCTTTTCTTAATCGAAAAACTATTCAACGCCATTTTGTAACAGGTTAGGTTAGGTTTCTATTATACAGATTTAAGTATAAAACTTCCTATACATAACTTAACTTGGATAAAGCTACAAGGATAAAGCAGGGAGATGTTAGTTGTCAATGATAACTGTGTCTGCAAGCACTTCGTATGACAGTCAATTTTTAATTTTACATAGCCTACATATTTTAAACGAAATTGTTTAATTTTGTATTTAATAAACATTTTTATAGTATCGAAAAACAAAAACAAAAATTAAATAAAACGGTTTTTGGTCTGTTTTTCTTTAATAAAAATCAATCTGTTCAGAATTAAGTAAGACATTGCAGACCAACAGAACATTTCCGCTAATCTTGGATATTGTATACAACTACAATGAAATTGTTCTCTTTTTTTGTCGATAACTCCAATATCCTTTGACGTACAGAAAAATAAAAAATAGATTTTATTTGTAGTTAGAAAGGAAATTTTGTTGTCGCTTGTACATTTTTTATAAAAATAACAGTTTTCGATATAGGCTATTCGTTGTTAAACATTCTAAATGGCCGCCATTTTAAAATTAATGAAAGAAATCGGTTGATATTTTTTTTTCAAATTGGATCTTTATAACACCAAACAGCGTGTAAAATTTCAATGTTTATAATTTACCGTTCAAAAGATATGAATAATTTTGTTCAAAACAAAATGGCGGCTAGATAACTAACCATTTTGAGGAATATGTTCATACGAACTTTTTCTTTATTTTCACCAGTAGAATACGTCCTTTGACGTCCTCCGTTTCTTCGTGGGACACCCCTTACAAATACCATTAGGAAATAACTTACTGACAATTTAAAATTTGTATATTTTATTTAAATTATCATTTTGACGTTAATAAACAAAATTGCCACCTATTGTGTAAGTTTACCTTTATTTTTCGATAAGGAAGTGTAGATTGAAGACCGTTGATTGGATCATTTTCGAACTGGTACTGCGTGTCCTTAACTTAACCACTTTTTAAGCCTAAAACTTATTTTTTCAATTAGTAACCTAATTGTAATAGAAAACTTGAAGGAATGTGCGAAGATCCTTTCAAGTTTTTATGAAATGTGAAAATTAATAACCCGCATTTCCGGAGTAAAGAAAGAAAAGTGAAAATGATATTTAACTGCTCTCATTGAACACTAGATAATGGACGGACTGACCCCGCAAATATATTTATATTTTAATTGAACTAATCTTTCTACATGTAGTCTTGAATTTAAATCACTCTTTATCATCCTTCCTGTAAGTTCTCTCTTAACCAACTCTTGTTCTTTTTTAACACCCCTCTGGGTGTATCACAGTATTTAAGCTGCGTGTTTAGTAATTAAAACTTAAGGTATTATATTTCAACAAATATAATTTAAAATTCACGAAACCGATTGTATCAAAATTTCAACTTGTTTTCCTGTTCTGTCTAAAAATTGTAAATTTTTGTAGTAATTTATCTGTTGTACGTAATAATTAAATTAGGAAACTTTGTGAATTAAAACTCTGCACGAACTTTCTTACTCGTGCATATAACCTACACAGAAATACAAAAACAGATATATCATAGAAACTATCAACAACTGAAAACATTTTCTTGGAATGAGCATTTTAAATTCCATTGAAATAAAACAATGCACTAACTTTCTCATTCTTACATATAACCTACACAGATATACAAAAACAAATATATCATAGAAACTTCGACGCCATTCCTTGGAGTGAGCAGTTTAGATTCCATTGAAATAAAACGAATATATTACGTTATGTCATAACGTGTTTACAATGATACTACAATGTTTTCATTACTGTTGAGACCGATGGTTCTTGGTGTAATTCCATGTTTAAAGATAATAAAACACAATTATTTATTTTGTATATCCACTTATAATTAGTGGACTAATTATAAGTGGATATACAAAATAAATAATTGTGTTTTATTATCTTTATACTACAATGTATTTATTATACTGACTGTACTAGCATGAGGAACCGTAGAGAGGACCAACAATAATAGCATGCGCAGTATGTCTATGCGCACTGTCAACTATAAAAAGCTTACTGCGGAAATGTTTTTAGAATAGACTGTATTTTTATCCTTAAAATTTACCATACTAGTTTTGATAATTGACCTTCATATTGTACAAAATTTGATCAAAATCGGTTGTGTCGATGTTAAGAAGTTTAAATATTTATTTAAAATTTTATTTTTACCTCTAACTTATATCTCCAAAATTTGTTTAGTCATAAGTACACCAAAGAGACCGTTGGTAATTTAAACTCAATTGGTCGAATGGTTTATAGACAATGTGTTGTGTTAAAAACCTCAATGTTTACTAAAATATAGGCAACGGCCTACCATGATAGACAATGTGTTGTGTTAAAAACCTCAATATATACTAAAATATAGGCAACGGCCTACCATTATAGACAATGTGTTGTGTTATAAATCTCAATGTTTACTCAAATATAGTCACCGGCCTACCATTATAGACAATGTGTTGTGTTAAAAACTACAATGTATACTAAAATATAGGCAACGGCCTACCATGATAGACAATATGTTGTGTTAAAAACCTCAATGTTTACTCAAATATAGGCAACAGCCTACCATGATAGACAATGTGATGTGTTAAAAACCTCAATGTTTACTAAAATATAGGCAACAGCCTACCATGATAGACAATGTGATGTGTTAAAAACCTCAATGTTTACTCAAATATAGCCAACGGCCTACCATTATAGACAATGTGTTGTGTTAAAAACCTCAATGTTTACTAAAATATAGGCAACGGCCTACCATGATAGACAACATGTTGTGTTAAAAACCTCAATGTTTACTCAAATATAGCCAACGGCATACCATGATAGACAATGTGTTGTGTTAAAAACCTCAATGTTTACTAAAATATAGGCAACGGCCTACCATGATAGACAATATGTTGTGTTAAAAACCTCAATGTTTACTCAAATATAGGCAACAGCCTACCATTATAGACAATGTGTTGTGTTAAAAACCTCAATGTTTACTCAAATATAGGCAACGGCCTACCATGATAGACAATGTGATGTGTTAAAAACCTCAATGTTTACTCAAATATAGGCAACGGCCTACCATGATAGACAATGTGATGTGTTAAAAACCTCAATGTTTACTCAAATATAGGCAACGGCCTACCATGATAGACAATGTGTTGTGTTAAAAACCTCAATGTTTACTCAAATATAGGCAACGGCCTACCATGATAGACAATGTGATGTGTTAAAAACCTCAATGTTTACTAAAATATAGGCAACGGCCTACCATGATAGACAATATGTTGTGTTAAAAACCTCAATGTATACTAAAATATAGGCAACAGCCTACCATGATAGACAATGTGATGTGTTAAAAACCTCAATGTTTACTAAAATATAGGCAACAGCCTACCATGATAGACAATGTGATGTGTTAAAAACCTCAATGTTTACTAAAATATAGGCAACGGCCTACCATGATAGACAATATGTTGTGTTAAAAACCTCAATGTATACTAAAATATAGGCAACAGCCTACCATGATAGACAATGTGTTGTGTTAAAAACCTCAATGTTTACTAAAATATAGGCAACGGCCTACCATGATAGACAATGTGATGTGTTAAAAACCTCAATGTTTACTCAAATATAGCCAACGGCCTACCATTATAGACAATGTGTTGTGTTAAAAACCTCAATGTATACTAAAATATAGGCAACAGCCTACCATGATAGACAATGTGATGTGTTAAAAACCTCAATGTTTACTCAAATATAGCCAACGGCCTACCATTATAGACAATGTGTTGTGTTAAAAACCTCAATGTTTACTAAAATATAGGCAACGGCATACCATGATAGACAATGTGATGTGTTAAAAACCTCAATGTTTACTAAAATATAGTCACCGGCCTACCATTATAGACAATGTGTTGTGTTAAAAACCTCAATGTATACTAAAATATAGGCAACGGCCTACCATGATAGACAATATGTTGTGTTAAAAACCTCAATGTATACTAAAATATAGGCAACGGCCTACCATTATAGACAATGTGTTGTGTTATAAACCTCAATATATACTAAAATATAGGCAACGGCCTACCATTATAGACAATGTGTTGTGTTAAAAACCTCAATGTTTACTCAAATATAGCCAACGGCCTACCATGATAGACAATATGTTGTGTTAAAAACCTCAATGTTTACTCAAATATAGGCAACGGCCTACCATTATTGACAATGTGTTGTGTTAAAAACCTCAATGTTTACTCAAATATAGCCAACGGCCTACCATGATAGACAATGTGTTGTGTTAAAAACCTCAATGTTTACTAAAATATAGGCAACGGCCTACCATTATAGACAATGTGTTGTGTTATAAACCTCAATGTTTACTAAAATATAGGCAACGGCCTACCATTATAGACAATGTGTTGTGTTAAAAACCTCAATGTAGGCCTATACTAAAATATAGGCAACGGACTACCATTATAGACAATGTGTTGTGTTAAAAACCTCAATGTTTACTCAAATATAGGCAACGGCCTACCATTATAGACAATGTGTTGTGTTATAAACCTCAATGTTTACTCAAATATAGTCACCGGCCTACCATTATAGACAATGTGTTGTGTTAAAAACCTCAATGTAGGCCTATACTAAAATATAGGCAACGGACTACCATTATAGACAATGTGTTGTGTTAAAAACCTCAATGTTTACTAAAATATAGGCAACGGCCTACCATTATAGACAATGTGTTGTGTTATAAACCTCAATGTTTACTCAAATATAGTCACCGGCCTACCATTATAGACAATGTGTTGTGTTAAAAACCTCAATGTAGGCCTATACTAAAATATAGGCAACGGACTACCATTATAGACAATGTGTTGTGTTAAAAACCTCAATGTTTACTCAAATATAGGCAACGGCCTACCATTATAGACAATGTGTTGTGTTAAAAACCTCAATGTTTACTAAAATATAGGCAACGGCCTACCATTATAGACAATGTGTTGTGTTATAAACCTCAATGTTTACTCAAATATAGTCACCGGCCTACCATTATAGACAATGTGTTGTGTTAAAAACCTCAATGTAGGCCTATACTAAAATATAGGCAACGGACTACCATTATAGACAATGTGTTGTGTTAAAAACCTCAATGTTTACTCAAATATAGGCAACGGCCTACCATTATAGACAATGTGATGTGTTAAAATCTTAAATGTTAAATTTTACCGCCTAAATATAGTTTTAAAATTTTTTAGTACAAATAAATTCAAAACTTATATGTACCTGGTATAAAAAACATGCACCTACATTTTCTGAAACGGTTCTCTCACGTTTATTTATTATATTGTCGTAAAATAATCCTTCTAGTAGACTAGAACACAGCTTGGTCGCTATCTTCGTAAAAATGTGGGATCAGTCGAAGGTTTAAAATGAACCCATCTTAGTAGATGGAATATCTCAAAATCTGCCCAATTTTTTCCATCAAATTTCTATGAATTATAATGATATATCACACAAACCGTTTTGATTAAATGCAAGAAATTTTGTTTTCATTAAACAACACAGGTGAATTCAGTTTGCTAGGAAATTTTGAACAATGTGTCTCTTCAAACCAAGACAAGATTAAAAGATGTTAGATGTAGTAAACGCCTTCTAGTGTCGATTAAGTGAAACACAATCTATACTTCAGTACTGGTTACTCCACCTGTCGAACACATTGCTAACTTCATACCCTCCCTCTCCTTAACTCATTGCTGGCGTGTTATATTGGTGTTTTTAGTAGAATCAAGAGAAAACGCAATGTTTTTGAGAACAAACAAATACGCAATGTGTGCAACTGTTTTTATAAAATAAAGCTCTAAATTAAACTCTTTATAATAATGAATGTATATTTTATAACCTATTTTATAGTTTATAAACTTTATAATCAACTTTTTTCTCATTTTATTTGAACGGTGAGTGGTTTTTTAACTTCAATTTATTAACCGTTATTATTAAATTCTTTCACATGGGTCCTGTTTCTTTTGAAAATAGTCTTATACAGAGCGTTAGAAAAGATTTAAGAGCTCTTAAACTAAAACAATAATTGAGTTATTCCTCAAATTGATCTAACTTTTTTGTATAGAGCCTAATTTCGTAAGCCCAAAAGAGGCTTCCCAGAGAGTGTAAATCAAAATGTTCATTTTTTAAACGATTTCATATAAAATCACATTTTCAGATGTTTTTAATTTTGGTACTTTACACACATAAAATATACACGTGGCTCTCAAAAATTGTTGAAATTATAAAAGTTTCAGGTGAAAAACCAAAACTAAACTTCGAATCAAGTTGATTGAAAGAATAAAAACGCCCTAAAAGAATTAGATATAACAGCTGCAATATTTTTAAATGAATTTTTGTTTTTTCGAGAGTTCAGTCCTATTTCACAAACAAAATTATCGTTTTTCAAAATTCAAACTAGATTGGCTGGAATAATGTAATAAATTTAGTGCTATTTTATTGTTTTTATTTGGTCGATTAGAAGCTTAATTTTTATTGTAGGGCTTAGAAAATAATAATTTTAAAAAACTTTAGAGATTTTTTTTTAATACCTAAAATTAAAATATGACTTTTTATAAAGTCCTGTAATAAAATGTGAACTTTGAACATTAGGCCTATAACTAGCACCCATATTTTCCATACTTTTGTAACATCCGGTATATAGGCCTATTTCAAATGAAATTTTCGCCATCATCATTAGAGTGCAAATTATAATTAAGAGATTCTTTTTCCCGTTCATATTATCTGTTTCCTTTGTTTGCGTATGCAATGTAAACGTAAATATTTGGGTGACAACTCTTAATAGTAAAAACTATAGTATATTTACTTTGATATAGAAACACATATGCATATCACTTATAAGTATAAATCATTTTTTACGGTTAGGTTTTTGCGGAAATCTCCGTTTCTTAAATCTTCAAAGTTTATAAAATTGATTTGTGGAAAATGTGAGTACGGTATCTCTCTACATGCCGTCCTTGCAAAACCTACCACTTAAAAACCCAGAGAAAACATATTGATGACACCATCTCTCCAAAATGTCGTTTCGTAAATTATCGGTAAAAGTTTTGAGATGTTATAAAAAGCTTAATTCTCTAAAATATAATATACTGATTTCTATATAATTCCGGTTAAAACTGAAAATTGAAGATACAAACTAGTGGGCCCAAACTCTAGTCGAAGAAACTTATGATTACGGTATAAAATTTAAATGAATCGTAAGCGCCCTAGAGCCGAAACTTGTTTCGATGTTGTTAAAAGTCGTCGTAAGTGTACATAGTATTTGAATGAAATTGAGTTTTTAATGGTGACACAAAGTTTGTTTTCTTTGTTATATCAATTATTCCCGGAACCACAGTGTTGTTTTTAGTTACAATTTGGCACATTGGTAGAGATTGTTAATATCCACTTTGACCAAAATTTGAAGGAAATTGGTAAACCTGATTTTGAAAAATTTAGGTTTTTACAACCACGTCTAGATATTTTAGTTGCTAAACCAATAATTGTCAAACCTGCATGTTTAAGAGATCCATAGATACTACTCTTTATCAAAATAAAATTAACTTAATTTAGAAAGGATTTTTTTGAATTATAACAATTACCCTCAAATTTTAATTTATTGTAAAAATGGAAACTCTCTCGAAATATGGCAAAAACATTCTCACATACCAAATTTGAATTAAATCAATCTCCATTTTGGTCTGTAGCGTACGGCATCAGCTACAGACGGACATCCTACAAATAAAAATACTTTTTGAAGCTTAGGAAACCTCAAAAAAGTTATTTGTTCAAAAACTAGAAATGGATTTTCTGACTTATCATAATTTCCCCTAGTTTAGTCTACGTACAAGTGAGGAAATAAAAATGTGCGACTGTGATTTCATTTTTAACTAATATATTCCGATATCTGCGGCACATGGTTTCTTATAATGACCAAATAATCTTCAGACAATGGTCATCATTACCTCGCCTACAGCATCAACTACACTGCAATCTATGGTTTCATTGGTTAAGCCTGTTTAAAACAACCTGCATGGTAATAGCTTCTTCTTCTAGAAATAAAGACATTGTTTCCTACAGTCGATTTTGATTGGTTTATCTAAAGATACTGTTTTGAATCTAGAGTAAATTTAATTATAATGAGAACTTAGGGCTGTACAAATAACCACTTTTTACGGTTCACTACAACACTGTATGTAGTGTGATTGATATAAGTGTACCCTCAGCTGTTTTACTCGGAAATTATTAGATTTATAGGTTGGTATTTAAAAAAAAACTCTTTTTTGAGGTTTTAAAATTTTGATTCCATTAACCATTTTATCTAATATTGCTGCTAACTTTTAAATTTCTTATAGAAATACCTATTTTTATGATTTTATGATGGTTTTAGGTTTTACAATTTTTTAACACACGGTATTCTATTAATTAATTATTATTAATATGTATCTCTATATTTTACTTCGACTAGACCAGGCATGTTTTATTAATTTCTAATCTATCTATTTGAGTTTAAAACAACCCAATTCTATTATTTGCACATACTCGTAATAACAAGGACATTGCGTAAACTTTCTCAATAACCCGTCCCCAAAAATCAAATAAAAACTAATTACTACCAAAAATGTGAAATGTAGTTCTTAACCAAAAAGTGAAAATCAACTATGGACACAGTAATTGAAAATATACTTAAATAAGAAACAAAACTTGCTTCGCTGTGCCATAAACGCAGTTTCAGGGGAAATCATATTCGGTTAAAATCAAGCGTCAAAAATCGTTTTTGTTTTTTACCAATTTTTCCTGAACCTATTTTATTCTCATAATTTTGTACACATTTTTGTACGAAATCGATAGAGCCTATTTGAGAAATTACGTAATTTATAACATTTTGTAATATTTTTCCGATAACTAACTAGCCGGCATTTTTGGAGATTGCTATTTGGAGAAAATAGTAATTTTGTGTTTTTCTACTCCTTAGTTTGAACTTGTCAAAATATTGAAAAAAAAGCCTAAAATATCTCCAAAATATATCCACAATTAAAATTTTATTAAAATCTGTCTACGAGTTTACTATAATGCACTGCACACACGATAGACAGATAGACATTGAAAAAACCTTTTTTCTCTCTCTTTTTACTCAAAGCACCTCAAAATGAGTAGCCTATTAGCCTATTATATCCGCAAACAAATTCACCAGCGATTTAAGCTATCATAGAACTTTCTCTATACTAGTAATACCATGTAAGAAAGTAAAAAAGAAAAGTATATTCTCTTTCTAATGTCAACATATCAACTGTATACAGAGTAGACCTACTGTATATATGTAAGAAAATAAGAAAGAATTATGTTTATACATTGCCTAGAAAATTTGTAGTATGCATCTAAGATAAACGTTTAACAATTCTTTATTTAATGGCAAATTAAAAAATCTATTTCATAAAAATCATTACGACAATTTGTTGTTTTCAAAATTACTTCAACTAAATGTAATGTTTTTCTTCTTATTTATTTATTAATTTCACGTGTTAACTAAACATTCCAAATTTGCACTACAATAAAACACACAACAAGACGACTTTGTTCTTTTGGGCAAAACAACTTCTCATTGTTAACTACTAGTTTTGCTCAATAACAGAGTCATTTTGGGCGTTCAATAATATTGAAGGGCACTAAAATTTTTAAAAAAACAAAAATCATATAAAGAAATGTCCGAAAACGCTTTTTTTCTGTTTGTCCTGTTTTTTTCTAATCAAATTATAATTTTGGAAATATTGAGTCCAAATTTAGTAGCCTACACGCATTGTGTTTGTAACCTTTTACCAGTGTTACGAAAATAAAATCTTTATTTTTTCGTTTTTAAAATGGCGATCATTTAAAATATTTAATGTCGAGACAAAATTTATACTTTTTTAATTATAGAATGTCGATATCATTATTGAATTTTTTTTTCTGCGATCTCTCCATCGTTGTACCGCATTTAATACTATTAAAAATGTTCGTACTATTATCTAGAAAACGGGTGGAGAAATTTTGTTGAAATGAAATGAATATATAGTTTTCGGGCGCGATAAACAAAATGTAGATATCTCGTAACTTGGAAAATTTACTTAGGGATTAAATAAACAACTTGGTTAAACTAAAACGATTGGTTATTGGAACGGTCAATAAACGTTTTAGATTAAATTATGTCACTGTTATGTCAAATTCATCTCTTGACTATACACAACTTTAATTTAGGTCTACATTAAAACAGCAATTCTATTAAATTTTATTTTTAAAACGGGTCGAACGTTTTGTTAAAATGGGGCAAATCTACAATTTTCTGGGGGCGAGAAAAAATTTAGCAAAGATTCAAATTTTAAAAAACTTAGAGTGGTTTCTATTAAGCTAGTAATCTATTAATAATAAAATAAATCCAAGGAGTATATTTACAACTAGAACAAAAAAGTTATTTATGAAGCAGTAATACACGAACGAATCTATGTTCAAACTCTTCCACCGCCATTTTCAATTGTTTACGTCACTCACCGCGCAAATGTAAGAAAACCCTGCTGTTCTGGTATCGCAGAATGTAAATATTGAAAATAAATTATTGTATCATGAAACATGGTAGTTCGCTTGGCATGCTACGATTCGCCGAACTCCATACGACTCTCCTTTCGATTTTAAAGTTATTGTTCTTATTTCGTGTTCGATTTGTTTTTACGTGTAAAAAATTGTATATTTCTTTAAGACTTCTTACCACAACCTTGATATATTACGATCGGTAACCCTCAGGAGCTGACTGTAGCAATCCTGAGTAACTCTAGCAGGATTTACATCTCCTTTCACTTAGTCTTGGATGAGATCCAACTCTTTCATCTTTTCTATCAAATCTTTTGACCAACTCTTGTTTTCTTCTGAACCTGACGCTATTAGAGTATTCGAAGGCTAAGAGGTCTTTTTCATGTTCTTTCTCTTTTCATAAGACCGAGAGGTTTTCGCCTTTAAACAATAAGGACAATAATTTTAGGACAGTTTTGTGTGTATAATTTGTCATTATTGTGTTTTGTCTTTTATGTTTAGAAAAGAATCTTTATTCAAAACTTCTTACTACGTTAAAAAAAACTTTTCTTAATTTGACGTTGATTTCTAAATAACGTGTCCGATTAGTGTGACTCTAATCTTGGAGATTTTGACACAGAAGTACAATATTCGAAATCAGCATTTTTTTTTTTTTAATATGACTTTAGCGATACTAGGTCTCCCAGAGGTACTTGACATAAATCACAAGCTTCATCCCTGACCATATTACAATTGTTCTTGATACATTTAAATACAAGTATAGAAAGCATAATGGTGGTGGTGTATCGCATTGTCCGTCGCGTGTGGGTTGCGATCGTTATCTCTACCTTTGCAACTTATTAGCGTCAATCGATTCTCTTTGTCGCTTCCAGTTTAACACTACACATTTAATCAGTACTGTTTTACTTGGGCAATTATTTTTGCTTTAACGTATGTTTCTACCAGTTTAGGTGTCCACACAACATGCCGAAATACTGACTTTGACTTTAGTAAATTAAAATTCCTTTTGTGCTGGTGAGCTGTAGATTACTCCACTGTCTCATTTATTAGGGTTTTTGTTCAAGTTTTTCTTCTCCTTAATGATTTGTTGTTTGTTTTCTTTCTGGTGCGTGTAAGGTTTTATTAATTTCATTCTGTTTTAAAACTTGTGTATCGTGAAGAGGTTTACTTTATTGGTGTCTTTTATTCTTGATTTGATTAATTTTTTTCTAAAGTATGGAAAAAGTTATCTAGGTGGATAAAAAATGGATATCAAGGTTTTTACAAAAAATATCCGTTTTTAAACTTAATAAAAGTGGGTTTTTTGAATTATACTTCTATGTGATCTGTGCAATGCTGTTCAATACAAAACAGTGGACCGATTTTGATCTATCGAAATTCAAAAATTGTTTGCCTTAAGATCGGTTCTTTCGATTTCGTTCAAATTTTTGTGATATGAGAAATTGATTGACACAAATCAGTGTAAGAAATCGCCAGTAAACCAAAGTTACGGTTCAGGAATAAATGTTAAAAAACGAAAATTAATCCGTAATATCAAATACGATTTAGGCTTATGCTTGTAACGAGTTTATGGTAGAGGCGAAGAAAGCTTAAGGGTCTATGAAAAATCCTTCAAAATATTACAAAACAAACAAAATCACAGAATGTTGATAAAGGATATAGAATAATAAGACATTTCTGGCAACGAAAGTTATTGACATTTCAGTAGCATTTGGTTTTGGGGGTGAGTGTGCCAGAAAGTTATTCCATATTGGGTATATTTACGTCATATTTAAAGAAGTTTTTGTTTTTTTTCAACGGCTAATTTAAAGACATATCTCTTAAATACTAAATAAAGGGAAAACCCAAAAGATGTTTCTAAATATTTTATTTGTATACCAATTTATTTCCCGTGAATAATACTTGAGGGAAACTCAAAACATAGAGAAAAATTATGTTTTGTTTATTTGTTAATAATACTCTAGGGTAGAACTATGATTAGGGACATTTTGGAGAGCTCCAGATACCCTTTTTGGTCCACATTGATTTGATGTGAGTATGAGGAACTTAATGCAATGTTTTTTCCTGTTTATTATTTATTTTTCTCAAATTTAAACCCTATAAAGTCTCTACATACCATAGTCGAGTTTAAAAATCAATTTATTTATATCTATGTCATTTCCGAAAGATTTATTACTCGGATTTTTCCCGATTTGAACAAAAACTAAACTTACGTTATTTTAAACATTTATGGCCTTCTGGTTAAGTTTAAAGAAAATGTTCTGCCCTACTACAGTATAAAATACCAGCTGACGCTCCATGTTGCTATGTTGGCCCTAAAATATTGCTTGCAAGTACGTTATCTTACTTCTGATAACCGGACTTTTAATTTTAGATAAATTTATAACAGCAAATTTTGAAGAAAAATCCAATTCATAATTTGTGGGAAATCAATTTTCCTCTTATTCATAAATAAATATCATTAAGTAACATTGGCAATTTAAAATTAGGTTTTATACAAATTGTAGTTTTGACCAAATTTCCGCTTTTGGTCATGTGAGGAAAATTTTAGAAGTTTTCATTGTATTTAGTAATGTTCTTGGCGAGATTTGTATCGGATATGCTTGTCTCCTTCCGGAAGAGATTGCACGTCTGCTGTCTCTCTTGCTTCAATTTATTGTTGTTCAATCGTAACGCTCATCATACGCAGAGATGAAAAATTATCTCCACTATCAAGATTTGATGTGAAAACAGTGACAGATTTTTATAAACAAATGTTCAGAAACATAAAAGTTGTGGCTTTAGTACCAGAATTTTTGAAATTTAACTTTAATTAATTTCTATACAGCTTTATCATTTTATGTTTAATCCGGCAGAGCCTACGAGTAAATATGTTCACAAAGAACTCCTCAATCTACAGAGATGGTGATGGTCTCATTGGACATCTTAAAGTCTGAGGATTAATATTATATAGAATGTAATCGCGTGACATAACCCACGGTCACAATAGCACTTTTGCAGGGTTTTTAAATGATTTTTGGTGACAACCATATTAATGCTTATTTCTGGAGTTCTACCGGGCCGATTTTCATACTGTTTATTTTAAATGAAAGATCGTTTTACCATTTAAAAAAAAAAAAAAGAAGATAATAAATGCCAAATTTTATTTCATTTTTATATATAAAAAACTTTTTTTATACACACATTAACTCTGGCATAATTCACAAATCACACCACAGTCGCTATTAATACCTATATTTGATGTATTGCACCTAATCAATCAGCTGTTTTTAAGTATGCATTGTGATATGAGTTGCTTTGGTAACTTAATTTGTATAAAATCACAAAATCAAGTTTAAAACACTTTCCAAATTGTTTCACATTGGGCTGTATTAGGCCTAACCTATTTTTGTGCTGAAATATAAAACTAGTGAACTCAAGTTGAAAACACTTTCCAAATTATTTCACATTGGTCTATGTTAGGCCTAATTTATCTTTGTGCGCTAAAGAACTCAACCTACAAAGATGGGGAGGGTCTCATTGAAGAGCTTAGGGTCTGATTATTATCAATAGTAGGCTTATACTCGTATATGGAACGTGACGATGTGACTTAATCCACGATCAAAAGAGCAGTTTTGCTGGTTTTTAAATGATTTTTGGCGACAACCATATTAATGCTTATTTCTGGAGTTCTACCGGGCCGATTTTCATGCGGTTTGTTTTAAATTGAAGAATTGGCGTCGGGGTTGGCGATACCATCGCCTGGTGGACAATCCACCGCAATCAGCCTATCGGTTCTTGACTTGAAGCAACTGATAAGACTTCTAGCGAAGAATGCTTAGGTAAAGAACTGAATGAGATATAACAGAAAGAAGTTAATTTAGGTAGGGCGGTAGGTTATCTCGTTAGGATAGGACAAACTTCTGAAAAATCCAGGAACACCAGGCGTTACAGGTTCCCTCGACAATGCTACTGGCAACTGAGCGGACTAAAAATGTAGAGACTGCCCAACTGAGGGAGGCCGTCAATGCCAAACTTCACCCATGATACAAATGTCATATGGTAGTATTTATTAACTCAGAATAGGTGCTTATTGTAATGAATCTACACGATGCGAAATTTCATTTTATAGATATATTCACAACTCATAATAATTTAGGTCAGTTTGTTTCACTTAACGCGGTTTTGGAAGTTAAAAGGGTAGGAAACTAAGCCATTTTCAATATTATAAAGTGTTTCTATGACCTGTTCTGCATACCTTTATAGGGTCTGTAGGTAAAAAGAACTCTTATAATTTCAAGCGCGTGTCTGTCCGTCTGTCTATCAGTAAGTCGCAACCCTTCTACTCAGACTACTATTAATCCTATATATTTCAAACTTTGCATTAATTTTATATATATTGTCCCAAGTAGGAAAATAACGGCAACAAAATAAAATTGCCTTGAGGTAGTTTCTCGGCAAAAACTATCGAGTTGAATATATATTTTTTAATATTATGTGTGATGTATCAAATAAAAGTAGAAGCTATTCTGATTACGAATATTTATGTTTATTAGACGAAGAAATTAATATCGTGGGCCAAGGCCGCTTAAAAGATTTCGACTTTATAAAAATAACTGTCTTTATATACCTACACACTAGGCTCTTTTTTTGACGTACAATTAGAAATAATTAACTTGTATTGTTAAAATGAACTTCAATTTATTATTTTTAGGTTGTATGCATATATAATCTTTTTAGTTTATTTCTTATTTTTTAAAGAACTCAGTCGATTCTTACTTTCAATTAAAATTTATATGATAGGTAAGTTTCTCTTTATGAAGTCTTCTGTCTCTCGTCTATCTGTAGCCAAACGAGTGGACCGATTTTTATCAAATTAAGTACTTGGTTGTATATTTTTCGTATTTCGATGATTATGTTTTTCTGAACGGCTATAACGATTTTGATCAATATGTAAGTTATTTAAAATTAATGGAGAGGGGTGAATGGATCCGATTGTAAAAGATCTAATTTAAAAATAACTCTACCCGTTTCTTTCACGTTTTTTTGAAGTGTGAATATTATTGACCCAAGCCAGAGTACACAATCAAAATGGCAAATAAAAAACAGATTAAAATTACGTAATAATTGATTAAAAAATCTTAAATTAACCTTGACAGTCATTAATAAAAACTTGATATTATCTTATTTATTTTTTTAACATGAAATTCTTAATGTACATGGCAGAAAAGTCTGTATAAAATTGTTTTTAGTTTGTTTAAGGAAACAAATTTTATTAAATTTTTAATTGTATTTATATATATATATATATATATATATATTTTTTTAAGTTAAGTTATTAGAGACATTTATTAGATATCGGCTAATGTTTTATTAGTTTGCTTTTGAGGATGGATGTGCTAGAAAGTTAGTGCAGTGGTTTTGTATCATTTTAAAGATAATGAAATATCGAACTGATGAAACAGAATGAACACAAGACAATCCTTGCTAAAACGTAAACACATATTTGTATATTATTAATCTGGTTTAATCAGACATTTGCCATCATTTTTGTATGTGACAATTATTATTAATACACGACGTTTCGAGAGTATAAATCAACTCTCGTTATCAAGTGTACAACTAGAACATAAAATAGAAAAACATCAACATATCTTACTAGGCCTAGTTTTAGACTTGAGTTCTTTTCTTAGATTATAAATTTAGTTTTAATTGTCAACATGCTTGTAGGTAATTAGGATTTGTTGGTGTTTTTTCCTCTTTTATGTTCTACTTTTACACTTGTTAACGAGCGTTGATTTATACTTTCGAAACGTCGTGTATTAGTTTTCATATAGAGAAATGATGACAAATGTCCTATTAAACTATACTAACAATATAGTATAATCCATCATCGGATAAATTTAAAACCAAAATATTTTTATAATCTCAAATCTAATTTTCCCATAAAAAACAAAGCAAAAATTTTGGTATTCGAATTGCACTTGTTCGTTTGATATATTTCCTCTGTTGGTATTACTGGTCGTACTTAGTGTCACTTTCTCTTTCTAACAGCTGATATGTGAAAAGTCGGGGAAAGGGTTAAAGTTAAAGAGTGGGAGATAGATCTCCTCGGCGACGCTCGGCGTCGGGGCGTGGCCATGTTAACACGACGCTGTGACGGTCATTAACACGGTACTGGAATTCGCCCCGAGCTTCAAGGGGGTGGTATCGAATGACCCTCCCTTCATAAACCCTGATGAGCAGCACTTTGTACAAACAAAAAATACATAAAATTCGGAACGTTGTGACTGATGTCAATTTTTTCTAAGTCACGGTTGTTTTATTTTCGAATGTGTAATAAACGAAAAAAACAGTGTAAGAGTGTGATAGATTTTACTGTTAATATTCATTTATAGAAAACCCTTGCACAAACGTTGTGCCAATTTTCTTCTTCGATATGTTGAAATCTAACCACTGTCAGGAAAAATATTCTTTTTTTTTTTTATGACACAGTATTTGTTTTTAATGACAGCAATCAAAATTAATTTTTTTTTCAATTTCTTTCTATCTTTCTTACATTTGATTTGAATCAATTTTTTAAGTTATCGATCTTTACATTTCTTTATAATTCGATCGAAATTGGTTAACCTATTTTTGAAAAATACTATTTATGTTAATAAGACCTACCCTTTTTGTTAATATCTTTCCAATCCGGATTATGTAGGGGATTGTGTTCCACACCATTCTTGCTGTTTTTGAGAAAATTAATTTTTGTGTTTTGTTTGTCTATATCATACGTTTCCAAATAGGTCTTATAGTGGTTACTCAGGACTAATTTTTTGTAAAACATACTATTTGAATACAAGCGAGAGGTAAAAGAAAACATTTTTAAAAAATCCATTGATTTTGTAATTTGGGAAAAGGTTATTCGTTTTGAGGACACCTAACTTTGGTAATAAAGTTTAAAATAAAGGGGGCTTCAAAAACCAGTTCTTAAAATTAATTTAATCGATTTTGAATAAATTCTTTTGTTTTTGTTTTTAATTTGCACAATTTTTGTTATTTCCGACGTCTTAGCCAAAATTCAACAACACCAATTGGGTTCGAACCTACGAAGCAACATTCATGATGCAGTATGCCTTTTACAATACACTTCGTTCCTTACTGATTAATTGTTATTTAGAAGGTGTCTTATTCTAAAAGTTATTATATTTTTAAAGAATAGTTTTAATTTGTTAAAAAACGTAAAGATTTTGTATGTCATAACAAACTGTGTACATTTCGATAAAATGTTGTGTTAACTATAACAGTTATCTACCCAAACCAAATATGAAACCTTTCAAAAAGTAGTGTTAATTTTGAATTTTAAAATAATAATAATTTTAAACGTAGGCTATAAGCTTTTTTCCGTTTTTATCAGTAACCCACAAATCGGGATTTGTTAAAGTATAGTGAGTAATATGTACAGACCTGAAATTTAACATTTATAACTGAGCCATATTTAAAGGAAATTGTTTGGTCAGTGTTTATGAAAATAGTAATATTGTATTTTTTTTAAATTTTGAAGTCATGCAAACATTTAAACATACATCTCCAGAAATAGCTAAAATATGGCCATAATAAAATGGATCATAATAAGTCAATCTGAACTGTAGGGTAAGAAAAGGTAGATATCATTGCAAACTCTACTTTTTTGACTCAGATACCCTTAAATGGATGCTTTCGCTGAAAACTAAATATTGATCTAATAACTTAAATATGCTAAGCAAAACTTCTGAAAAATTCGTAATCAACAATAAGCCCAAATTTCTATAACAAGTAAACACCTCTACGAGACGTTTCAACTACTAAGTCGTCATCCTCAGATACAATCAGCACATAAACGCCTCGAAAATAAATCGGTTATGAAAGAACCTTATAGAAAACGTTGGGGAAAAAGTTGATTTGTGTAATTGATGTATAGCAAAAATTACTTGGTAGTATGCGAGAGTATCTAAAATTAAAATTTCTCTTATAGTTGCCATTTTAAAAACTAATTTCTAAGATATATGTAAGTATTTGTATCTAAGAACGTGGTCTATATTTTATCCTACAATTCAACATTGCAGCGCCGGTTTTATGTTATGCACCAAAAGTTTCAGCTGTATTCTGAAACTTAACGCGTTTTTAATCGTTTCTAAAGAACATCTATGTAAGCAATTAAATTTGATTTTATGGCGTGTAATTGGTAATAACCCTAAATTACGGAGTAATTCAGGCTGCCGCGTTCTAAGAGCTCTTATTTATTTTGCCTTTTGATTTACGTGTGTGCTCGCAGGTCTATGTGTTAGTGTGGAATTAAAACAATGTCATTACAGCTGTGTAGAAGGACAAAATTAGCTACACACGATATACTGACATTTCATTATAGTTTAGTCAGATGTAAAGTGAGACACATTACGTTGATTGTCTTTTTCTGTCTCTCTCTCTCTCTCTCTCTAGAAGTTAGAGAATCTCTCTAAAAAGCGACGACCCTACTACTGTCCTAATTTCGCATCTTTAATACAGATTTGTTCAATTCAATTCTCTCTCTTTCCTCTCTAATTCTATAGGACCCTAATGTCGTAGCTTCACATGTTTAGTAAAACGATTTATTCGATTCTTTCTCCCGTTTTATAAATGAGTAAGTGCCATGCTGCCTAACTTTGCATCTTTAATAACAGATTTTATCAATTCTTATCAA
Organism: Aphrophora alni; assembly: GCA_963513935.1. Lineage (NCBI taxonomy): Eukaryota > Metazoa > Arthropoda > Insecta > Hemiptera > Aphrophoridae > Aphrophora > Aphrophora alni. The sequence goes on along the minus strand of OY740773.1, from coordinate 63,789,960 downwards.
TATCTTCTTATTAGTTTCGTATCTCTTTTTTCCGCTTATGAAATTCACTCTCAGAAACATTTAGTCTGTTGATTGTTATACCCCTGATTTCAAAACGTCTAAATCATACTTTATTTGCAAAATGTTTTGTTTAACAATTAATGTTTTATTCGTCGTATGAATATGTCCGAAAGGTTAGTATTCCTAACTATTTAGTTATTTTTATTAATTGTACAGAATATTTTTTTATATTCTTGTTAGGTGACAACAATTATTATAATTAATTTACATATATTTTTATAGTAATTATTGTATTTCTGATTGTTATTTTTATTTGTACTATGTTGTTTTATGTTTGAGTTAGGTTATAGACAGGACATGAAAATCCTAAATTCGTCCCTAAAATAAAAGATATTTTCTCTCTCTCTCTCACTTTATTCAATTGAACTTACACTCTCTCTCTCTTTTCTTCTCCACCATACACGCACACAAGAATGATGTTTCATTTTAATTGTTATGATAGGCGATGATGGCCGAGAGGTTTTTGCCTTTAAACAATAAGTACAAATGTTATTGTTTGCCAAAATATGACTGATGTACGTAAATAAATCAAATCAACTTTGATTTTACTTTCATTCACAAACATTCTAAGCTGTCTTTATTTTCATTCAGTTAAAATCTAATTTTTTAGCGAATTTCAGTAGCAAATTAAACTATTTTAATTTAACTATTTTGGAGGATAGCAATATTATATCTCCAAATCTTAAACATTCTATTTATATTAATATACTTGCATATATGCACTATTATGTAAATATGATAGCACTGGTTTTTAGCAAATTTGTACATATGATATATATCTCTTGAAAATTCCTTACATGAATCTTTAGCCGATCGTAAGGCTATTAGAGTATTCCTAGGTTAGAGTGTCTTTATTTTATGCTTTTACTTCCCATTTTTTTAATTACGCGATGACTGAAAGGTTTTTCGCCTTTTCAAAAAGCGTATTTATAGGTCGGTTTTTATAATTTTATTACTTTTTATCAAATAATGTTAATTTTTGAAACAGTGTAACAATCTCTATTTTATTAGTATTATTTACTTCTAAAAGATATTATATTTAATAAACAAACAGGATTTTTATAACGCTGAGTTCTTAAAAGCTACTAAACCGATTTTTAAACTTGAAGCGTCAATAGAAAGGTCAAGAAGGATAGATTTGCGGAAATTCTTCTTTATTTTATAGATATTCACCAAAGGTCGAGGGGAATCGCTCTTGAAATTCAATTTTCCCCTTGCGTTAAATTGACAATTATTAATTTTGTATATCACAGCTGAGTATATTGCAGTTGATAGACATCATATATCTTTGCGACATCCTTGAAACGTCTGATATCACTGAGAGAGCTACATTTGCTCTAAGAAATTAAGACTGTCTTGCCTACTTCATTGTTTAAAATGACTGAATTTAAATATATTACTTGGTGAAGGAAAAGATTACTTCATTGTTGACAAAGTTTTATCTGACAATAACAATGAACATAATTCATTCCCGACTGAATTCCTTAAAATAGTCTATGTGTTAGTGGCTTACCGTTCCTCAAATTACCTCTGAAAGACAATTCAGTTGTGATGCTTATAAGATATATGAACGCATCAAAATCAATTAACAACTGTACACGAATGCGATGGGGGGAAATTCACTGCAATTTAATCGACTGCGAAGTTTTAACCGGCGCATCATGTGGACAATGATTCTTATTCCACGAATACATTTGACAACTTTTGCTATTTAAATTAGATCGAACACAATTTCTAGTTATACTAGCTTTTTACAAAACTAAAAACAAAGCATAAGGGCAAACAATAAGTAAAAATTGGATATATTTGGTCAAGTCAGTCTTTTCACATACGTGGCAACGAGTAGATCACGTTGCGCTTCTATATCTCAAAAACTAATGATCAAAAACATACTAGGAGAAACCACAGTGTTTAGACTAAAAAAATTTTTTAAAGAACTGTTTTAAGACTGAAAATAGCAACCATTATTGTTATTATTATTGCTGAATTGTCAATTTAAAAATCCTGTATTTTAAAAATGACTTTTTCTGCAATAACCCATGCTACATGTTTGCATAATTTTCAAAACTGTAAATTTTTCTTGATCAAACTACAAGTAAATGCAGTTTTGTAAAAAACATTTGTTCGATTTCGACCAACGGGACCCACTAGTATTTTACGTCAAATATTTTGACATCTTTTTAGTAATTTTATTATCACCAATATAATGTTTTTGTTCTTAAAGTGCTACTTAAAAAAAATGTTTTTAACATTTCTGATACAAAAACTTAAAACTTCCTTCTAACAATAGCTCCATTACTGTTCTAGTTTAACAACTAATCGAACAATAAAATAAGTATCGATTGTTTTATAAGTTCTCCACTATTCCAGAATTCAAGCACCCAATCGAGAGAAAAGAAGAAAAAAAGCTAAGAACTGCTGTAAAAGTTTCGAACAGGGCCATTTATATAACGGCATTTAATAGAGTTTTATTATTTTATTGTTTTACTTGTGTGCCATGACTGTTTTCATTGGGAATTGGAGAGTATCACGGAATTGACACTGTGCCAAACAACTACCGAACTAAAACTGTTGTTTGATAGTCCCCAAGGTGAGTTACAATGGTTGGATAGACATTTCGATTGCTAGTATTAATGAACACACAAATACGCAAAATAAAGCTTGCAAAAAATGGTACACTGCAATATTAACATATTTAATTATTTGTTTACATTTTAATGTATGTATAAAATAACAATATTTTCACACATACAGTATATCAATTTTTTCTCTCTCTTCCATACAACCTACTGTGGGTTATATTTACACAACATCCTTTTTTCTATAACAGTACTCCTTCTCTCTCTTCCATACAACCTACTGTGGGTTATATTTACACAACATCCTTTTTTCTATAACAGTACTCCTTCTCTCTCTTGAATACAACCTACTGTGGGTTATATTTACACAACATCCTTTTTTCTATAACAGTACTCCTTCTCTCTCTTCCATACAACCTACTGTGGGTTATATTTACACAACATACTTTTTTCTATAACAGTACTCCTTCTCTCTCTTCCATACAACCTACTGTGGGTTATATTTACACAACATACTTTTTTCTATAACAGTACTCCTTCTCTCTCTTCCATACAACCTACTGTGGGTTATATTTTACACAACTTCCTTTTTTTCTACGACAGTACTCCTTCTTTCTTTTCAATACAACCTACTGTGGTTTATGTTTACAACAACTTCCTCGTTTCTACGACAGTATTCCTTCATTCTCTAACTTCTTCTCGCTCTTTCCTCAGCTAAACGTACATTTTTTCGCAATTCTTATTTTCTTGTCGTTTGATCTTTCACCTACGAAACTTTTTCCTTATAAATTTCTGTCTTCTGTTTCTTCTTCTCATATTTCCATTCTCCCTAAATCTGAATGCACTTCTTTAACATAAAACATATGTGTTTTTCTGGCTTCTTAATAATTTAGTTTGTTTTATGCCACTGTATTTGGACCCCATTCTCTTGATGTGGCCATGGAAGGATAGTCGTCTTTTCTTCACAGTCGTCACTATATTTTAATATTTCTCATACAGCTCTTGGTTTTTCCGCAGCTGATATCTGACAGGGATTCGCCTGTCGCTATCTTTTTGGTGCCTATGATCAAAATCTCGTTCTTTTCTTAATATTTTTTCCGCTCCGTACAAACATTGCAGCTTGATTACTGTGTTGTAGTTCATAGATTTATCTATTTAATTATAATAATTGTTGAATCGCTTTATCTATCTTAAAGATAGTCGGCGTTATAGTAGGTCGTGGTATTTGAATTATATACAGTGCGAGTCAGAACACCTGTCTCAAATGTATTCTTGGAAAATGGCTGGTTATAAAAAATTTATTTAAAATGTACTCTTACTAATACGCCCATAAATAATTTACAGGAAAATATTTTTTCCCATATTTTTTTAAATATTTTGTTACCAATTCGGGTTTATAAAAGGGCATTTCTAGGGAAGTAGGAGTGTATTTATCAACATTTTAAAATATTAAAATCCGTTAAGTCTGCCCTTTTTTTAAAAGTCTTTTAAAGAGGAACATTTTGGTTAATTTTTTTCTGATTTATAACGTAAATGAAATTTGAGATAAAGTAAACACTCAGTATGAAAGGAGCTTTTAAACAATTACGACATATTCACTTTTCAAAGTTAGTATTAACTTGAAAATTAAAAAACTTAAAACTAACAAATCTCAAAATATTCAAATGAGAAATTAAACCAAGACCATAAATATATAGGCCTATATAACAATTTTAGAGCCTATAAAGATTTTGTTTGCTTCTTACGGTTTGAAAATGGGAATTAAAAAAAAGTTATTCTTATTTTATATTTAAGACTCCCATTTTAAAGATACTGGAAAGACTTTCATCATACCGTTTCTCTAACAAGACCTTTAAAATTAAGTTCTCAATTGACATATGATTGAAAATTTTGAAAACAATCCCCCCCCCCCTAAAACTGCCTTTTTTGAATTTTTCAAATAATAAGTTATGTTCCGATAATTCTTCATATGAAAATTAGTGAGATCTATAATTTGAAGCCAACTTAATATCTCCAACCATTTTTACAATAAATTTTAGACGTGTGGGCTGAATCACCTTGTATAAACAGTTTTCAGTTAGGTAAAGTGTTTGATAATATGTTTCCTAAGCTCAAGACACAGGGTACCAAATGATATACATGTTTTCATACCATGTTATTATAGAAAGAAAATTGTACAGTACATTGGATAGCATTGGAAGAGTGACAGGACACACGGCACCCAACCTCATGTGCAATGTGTGTGAGTGAGAGAGAGAGACTGAATATTATTGTGTTATTTTAGGATAAAAGTGTGAGGATAAGCAATCACTATACTTTTTATCCAAGGTTAGAGAAAAGTTAACCACCGAAATTTTAATGTATAGCATAGTGTAAAAGGAAGCACTATTCCTTTCAATTCAGCTTAATTTGATTTACCCATGCAAACAAACATGATAAATAATAATTGTTGGCAACGCCACTTCAAAAAGAGGAGTTGAAAGTTATTTTTTGTAAACATGTAAATACTATAAATAAAAAAGTGACATAACCAGTTATCTACAAATAACAATAAAATATTAGTTTACTGTAGTTAGATTCATTTATATATATATATATTTCATTTGTAGAAGTATCGTTAACTAGTTTCAGGTGTTTTAGAATCTCTGGTAGGTATTGTGCTGCTTAGCTAGACTTCCAATTGAAGCAGTTAATCCATCTGCCTAAATGCTAAAGACCATTAACGTCTTTTTTAAACTTACCTGAGACAAACATGCTCTGTAGATGTTTGTGTGCAGTCTTGCTCCTAAACGGCCCAAGTAATGCTATTCATAATCAGGGATTCTTTGAAAAGATGACTTGGTATCTCATATTCCGTGCACCAGGCTTAATCAGTCACTATTCTGCATTCTTCTCTATTACTTCTGGCAAATAATGAATGTACCTGGCAATCCTTTCCTTGCTTCCAGCATGTACTCCTCTCCATTCTTCCAAAAGCAGGGACACTACTCTAGCTTATGCAGTAGTTTTCAAAATAACCTGACTATCAGAGAAGTTACTGAATCACGTAATGAATTACTCACTTTTGAATTAAATTAGCTAATTACAAAAGCACATACTTTTGAATGAAATACCTATGAGTACTCATTCATAACTACGAGGACACATAACTTTCTGTGCTCTTGAGTCTGGAACCATTTGTAAGGTTATGCTTGCTATCCGGATTAACTTGACACGGTACCTCTGATTTCTACCTTTCTAAAGAGTGTCATCATTTCGAACAGCTCATCTTCAGTTATTCATCAGATCACCCATTCGTCTAGATACCTTAAATTAATATTTAGTTTGAGGCATAGATATATGTTATTTTATGGACAGCCTTTATCCTTTTATTGTTGGCAATCGTTTACTCCATGTGTGTGAATATGTTTTAAATTAAATTCTTTTACGAAAACCAGATTTCTATTTTTTGTAAACTAGTTTACAACATACAAACAGCAACGTTACAAGTTTTTAAAGATTTAACAAACACGTGAAAATGTCATACGAACTCTGAAAACTCTACATTCTAGCTTATGTAAGGTTTCATCATGGTACCATAAATAAAGTAAATTGTACCGTACTTAAAAACGATGTTATTGATTTAGTACGTGCGGTAGTTAGAGTTATTTTATACGTTGTAACGAAAATAAATGAAACTACACTCGATGATCGGTGCTAAAAAGACAGCTTTATTGGCTTGTAATCTGTCGTCGATATTTCACTTTCATATCCACAGGGTCACAAAATTGATAGCCTATCATACTGGTGGCCCTACACATGCTTTTATTACAGATAAACTTTCTAAGTATCGTCTTTCAATTCAACAAAACGGAAAATCGATTCTAAACGTAACTCTACTGATTTTAGAGTAGTGTAAATCTGTTGCTTTGATAAGGTTATGAACAAATAATACTTTCGATGAAATAGATATGGCACTTCCTCAATATTAAAGTCGAGTAAAGAAAAAATATTTTCAATTTTGACATTTTGACGAATGGGTCATCGGAATTTACTTTAATTCAATCATATTAGTTTTTTGTTCCTCTGCATTATAACACAATATGTTTTCTACTGCGACAATAAACCAATGCCTCTTTTCTTCATCTATTGTTTGGTTTTATTCTCTACTGTCTTGAGACTTTTTTACCAATAGTAATAGTAGGATGACCTAATTTATTTAGTTACCAAACAAAGAAGTAAAGAAATTGTCTACGAAGCCCTCTAATATATGGACTAAGAAAGCACGAGTCGTATTTTAATTAACCACTATGAGTTCATGTGTTTTGGTTATTAAGTATAAAAGACGTATTTTGTCATTGATCCCATGTGAAGAAAAGGTGAGAAGTAAACGACTACATCTTCTCCGAATTAAATGTTACTTAAGTTGTGTCATTAATAAATATATTGGATAATCAAACTATTTCAGTTTCACAGATATTGATAATTTGGCTTCACAGATATTAATTCCTTTGTTTACAGTGAAAAGTCTTGAAACCGAGGTGAGTAATGCTCTTAGAAAGGACCGAAACTCTCAATGATACAATTTGTTATGCTTCTTAAAGTCTTTTAAAGTCATACTGGAGGTTTAATATAGGATTGTTGGTACAGAGAACGGTGTTGGTAAACCTGGTATGATCTCTACAGAGAAAGACTGGTGGAAAAGACTTCTTTTAACGAACTGGGGGTACTTTTTAGTAATCTTTACTCGAGTTAAGATACTTGAGACACTTGTGGTGTTTGATAACATTAGTCATATGAGAGGCTGAAACAAAGTCATATGGTGTCATTTTCATTAGAAGAAAAACTTATTTCTGTGAATATATGAATCATAAACTACTTTAGTTCTAGTACGGCGAGAAGTGACAAGTTTACAATAACCCTTTGAGTACTAAATATAAGTCCCTTTAGAAAACATATTATATGTTACTGATATAATTTATCAGGATGTGTGTGTGTTTACATATCAATACACAACGTTTTGAGAGAAATGTTATTATCAACTCATGTTATTAAGTGGCACATAAAACACGTTGATAGGGCCAACATAACCTAGTAACCAAGGACTATGTTATAAACTAAAACTAAAACTACGGAAGTAAAATTTCGAATGACTGGTGTAGTGGTTGTTACATTTATCTTTTTGAGCATCCAACATTTAGGACAAAGTAAGTAAGACTAACTACATTACGATTGTTAATACAGTTCAGAATTCGTTGGAATAAAAAATGGTATCCTAGAATAACATTAAACAAAAATATTGTTCTAGCATCTTCAACTGGAAAGCATATCTTTAGACTTCTTAACATTCATGGAAATATTTCTTTGAAACGCGAATTTCTTCTATTGTTCTAATGTGATCAGTGTTTGTTTCTTTGTAATACTTACATTAATAATATAATGTAGTATCATAGGTAGATAATTTCCGAGAAAACGTAAATTGGTGCGGTAGAGCAGAGATAAAATGTTTACGATGCTCAACGACGGAAGCGGGATGTTTTTTATCCGATTAACTGGGGATTCTTTCTTATTTCCGGAATTCACAATTTATATGTAAAACATAACCCTAAACGTATAACAAAGAAGATGTTATCTGGTGATTTTTAACATTTTAATAGTAATATAATAATAAATAATTATAGAATTAATACTCAGTATGCATAGATCCGTTCATTTGCCAACGTCAACCTTATATACACGTCGCCAATTGCACAAAACGAGCTATTCCGTGACTTTAAGAAACAAACTAACCTAACGACCACTATTTTGAAATTTTAAAACCATTTTTCTCAATAGTCGATTAATATAAAATGGAAGTTTAAATGCTACCTTTACTCAACTAAAATTACGCTTAAAATTATTATTGTTGATGTTTAATTCTTAGGTTATGTTTTTATTACAAGAAATACAATAGAGCATTGTTGAATGCAGATTTTAAAGGTGCATAGAATGCTTTAAGACGATCGCCAAATTTCGAAATGGCGACCGTTTGAAACTGTCTTTCAGTAGATTCTTTTAACTTCGTGAGCATAGTATCTCATTTTGTGATATAGACCCGTACAGTCTGGTAAGTGTGTCACGTGCTCAATCCCAGTAGGGTTTCAAAACTACGGTGTTCATCCAGTATCGTAAGTAGATTGGCTGTGATGGTAACTCAATGTGCTGAACGCACTTTACTTAACAGACTGATACTTCACGAATTGTGCTAATGGATTATTATTATTCAAAAAGCACTAACAATTGCTTTGGATCATTAATTATATTAATTATGAAATAATTCACCCAATATTTGTAAATTCATTAGCGATCTGCCAATACAGTTGGAGTTTTATTAACGAACTGCTGATTATTAATAGAGAAAAGAATACCAGATTATATACATCCTGTTTTAAAATACCATCTGTTGTCATGAGGAAACATTATTTTGAATTCAATACCAAAATAGTATATTTTATCACTAGGACCAAAAGTGAAGCTTTTCGATACAAGCTCAAGTTTAACGGCCGAGGCTGAACCGAGGCCGGAAAATGAGCGAGGATCGAAAAGCTTCTTTTGGTCCAAGTGATGAACTATATTTTTCGTTATACAGTACTGCAAACATTATAAGAAAACAATTTCCCAAAAATTAATATGTTCCTAAAAATTATATTAATAACATTTTTATCTTCAAAAGATTGCACAAGTTTGCTGCTGTTTAGTTAGTGGTTACTAACAATTGCTTTCCATGTCCATTCATTGTATTTTCCAACATTTCCCGGAATCATATCAAAAATACAACAATGAACAAAAATCGATGGTAACTGCTGTTTTATAGGTTATTTACAATCAAAGTATCGTTTGTTTTTATAAATGCTTTACAATCGTTAATTAATAATTCGTATAAATGAAGTAACAGCTTATGATCTCGACCTCAGGTGAAGTTTTTAGGTCCTAGGACTAAAAAGAACAACTTTAACATATCAATGCATGTATTGAAAACAGCTGTTTTTGAAGAAGTATGACGAAAGAGTAGTTTTACTTTCAAAAACAATTGTGGAAAATACAGTAGTTTTCTCGCTACTTATTCACTACGTGTAGCAATCTAAGGTTTAACCAAATTGTCAAATCCATAATTTAAAACATTCTTGAACAAAACATAAATGATAAATGAACGAACAAACAGACTTCATAAACATTGATTACATCGAATACTTTTAAAAGTTTCTTAAAATGAAATATAAAAATCTTGAAGTCGGTGCATTAATTGCTTCTTGGACTGGGGGGGAAGATGAGGGGAACGCGTTGAAACTGACAGCCACCCCACTACCACCTCCTTTTCGTTGTCATGGCAACCAAGCATGTGTGTCTCGGAATATTCTGCATACTCAACACATTTCCTTATTGATCCAATCTACTTTAATGTATTTTTAATTACACCCTCATTGTCAATCTTAATAAATAAGTTAAATAGTTGACGTTTCTTTTTCATGCCTTATTATACGAGATGTCATAGATTTGTGAATGTTTAATTTTATTTACTTTTTAATTTTTTCTGAGAAAGACAAGTTACTCTTATTTTCTAAGTCGGTTATCGTTCCTTGATTCGTAACCTCCCCCTCGCTCCCGGCCAGCTGAATACCCTGGAATTTGTCCAGATTCTTACTTCTCAAACAAGATCCCCCCCCCGTTAAATTGTTCTTCAATCATAACTATTAACGATAAAATGTACTGTGCTTTTTTCATTTTATTTTGTGCTTAGAAGTATATAGGAATTATTGCTACAATAAAATAAAACGAAATAATAATAAAGTGAAAAAATTGAGATTTGGAAACACTGTACCAGTAGTAAACTTCTATCATAATTTTAATTTCTTAAAATTTACGTTTAAATTTCACTTAATATTTTTAATTGGTTTATATTTTTAACTAAAAAGACATTAATCTAATTACTATCTATGGCTAGTGCCATTCTCAGGTTTGTGAGAATTCCAGGATTCAAAATAGATTTTCATAGAGGCTCAGAAAGTTACGGTATCGACTTGGTAGGCTATCGTGACACTCTCCAGAACTGAGAACCATTGGTAGTAAATTCTAATTGCGCAAGGGGGAGGAAACTCGATGTGCTGACCACACAGTACCTGCCTTAAAAACCGTCTACATAGCCTAGACTCTTCACGGGCTGTTGCGTCATAGGATTATTATTATATTTTTAATTTAAACCCGAAAGACTAATGAAGACGAGGGAGTGGCGAAGAATACTTAGTGAGTAGAGGCGAGGCAATCCTAGCTGTATCAACGTCTTTTTCATGTAGTTTTGGGTTAGATCCCTCTCTTTCATCTTTCCTTTATTATCATCATATTATTTTTTTCTCGTATTATCAGTTCTGATATTATGTTCTCAGACGCTAGGGGTCTATATTAAATGTTCTTTTCTCTCTTTTTTTTAAAAAAATTCGATGATGAAGATTTTTTTTTGTCTTTAAAACAATAAAGGAAAAAATTCAACCGGGATCGAATCTGTGTATCCTTTGAAGATTGAAAAGTCCGAAAAAACGACAACATGATTTGGGGCCAAGTGATCGCCATGCATCTTAAGGGCAAGTGGTCCGAACGACTCCAAATTTGTTTAAGGTTGATCCGTGGAAGGTGACCCACAAAATGGAATTATTTCGTTCCCGTACTTGGATTAAAGATAGCGAGCCTTAACCAGTTGAACAACACCGCACCACAAATATTTTTCTTTCAAGTCCTAATAAAACGTATTTGTTTTACTATTCTCTTTAAAAAATTACAACGAGAGAGTCAATCTGTTAACAACTGATAAAATAATTCCCAATATTAAAAAAAAAATTGTAGATAATATCAACTATAAAACTATAAGCCACTGTAAATGTTTACTTGACAGTGTACGAAGTGTTAAGACGGAGTTTCATCACTAAAGTATTGCCTCAGTAAACTTGCATTCGCTTTTTATTAAAGATTATCAATTTTTAATTTTTTTCTTTCTTTCTTTACACACAGTTTTGTATTTTCTGTATACCTATTGTGTTTATTGCATGTTTTTTATGAGGATAATAGCGTAAACTGCATTAGAAACATATTGTTGAAACAGAGTATAGTAAAGGGAAAACTCTCTCCGCAATAACCCCATTCCCTCTTACATATACACCCACACTCTTATTACTTTTTGTTTTTATTTATTATTTATATGTAAACTGATATGAGGAATTTCACCTCTGATACCGAACATATTTGTGAACAATTTAAATACTATATACTGTCAAATAAGAAAAACTCTGCTTACAACAAATTTCGGCAGTTTTCGTGTGGCATCTCAAGGGCAAATGGTCCAAACGACGTCATGGTTGTGGTTAAAATGATCGTGTACAATCTCATGAACGAATTTTTCAAATGACGTCATGGTCGGGGCTAAAACGATCGTGTGGCATCTCAAGGGCAAATGGTCCAAACGACGTCATGGTTGTGGTTAAAATGATCGTGTACAATCTCATGAACGAATTTTTCAAATGACGTCATGGGTGGGGCTAAAATGATCGTGTGGCATCTCAAGGGCAAATGGTCCAAACGACATCATGGTTCTGGCTAAAATGATCGTATACTATCTCATGAACGAATGGTCCAAATGACGTCATGGTAGGTGCTAAAATTATCGTGACCCATCTCAAGGGCGAATGGAACATACGTCATTGTTATGGCTAAAATTATCGTGTCACATTTCAAGGGCGAATGGAACATACGTCATTGTTATGGCTAAAATTATCGTGTCACATTTCAAGGGCGAATGGAACATACGTCATTGTTATGGCTAAAATTATCGTGACCCATCTCAAGGGCGAATGGAACATACGTCATTGTTATGGCTAAAATTATCGTGTCACATTTCAAGGGCGAATGGAACATACGTCATTGTTATGGCTAAAATTATCGTGACCCATCTCAAGGGCGAATGGAACATACGTCATTGTTATGGCTAAAATTATCGTGTCACATTTCAAGGGCGAATGGAACATACGTCATTGTTATGGCTAAAATTATCGTGTCACATTTCAAGGGCGAATGGAACATACGTCATTGTTATGGCTAAAATTATCGTGACCCATCTCAAGGGCGAATGGAACATACGTCATTGTTATGGCTAAAATTATCGTGTCACATTTCAAGGGCGAATGGAACATACGTCATTGTTATGGCTAAAATTATCGTGTCACATTTCAAGGGCGAATGGAACATACGTCATTGTTATGGCTAAAATTATCGTGTCACATTTCAAGGGCGAATGGAACATACGTCATTGTTATGGCTAAAATTATCGTGACCCATCTCAAGGGCGAATGGAACATACGTCATTGTTATGGCTAAAATTATCGTGTCACATTTCAAGGGCGAATGGAACATACGTCATTGTTATGGCTAAAATTATCGTGACCCATCTCAAGGGCGAATGGAACATACGTCATTGTTATGGCTAAAATTATCGTGTCACATTTCAAGGGCGAATGGAACATACGTCATTGTTATGGCTAAAATTATCGTGACCCATCTCAAGGGCGAATGGAACATACGTCATTGTTATGGCTAAAATTATCGTGTCACATTTCAAGGGCGAATGTTCCATACGTCATTGTTATGGCTAAAATTATCGTGTCACATTTCAAGGGCGAATGGAACATACGTCATTGTTATGGCTAAAATTATCGTGACCCATCTCAAGGGCGAATGGAACATACGTCATTGTTATGGCTAAAATTATCGTGTCACATTTCAAGGGCGAATGGAACATACGTCATTGTTATGGCTAAAATTATAGTGACCCATCTCAAGGGCGAATGGAACATACGTCATTGTTATGGCTAAAATTATCGTGTCACATTTCAAGGGCGAATGGAACATACGTCATTGTTATGGCTAAAATTATCGTGACCCATCTCAAGGGCGAATGGAACATACGTCATTGTTATGGCTAAAATTATCGTGTCACATTTCAAGGGCGAATGGAACATACGTCATTGTTATGGCTAAAATTATCGTGTCACATTTCAAGGGCGAATGGAACATACGTCATTGTTATGGCTAAAATTATCGTGACCCATCTCAAGGGCGAATGGAACATACGTCATTGTTATGGCTAAAATTATCGTGTCACATTTCAAGGGCGAATGGAACATACGTCATTGTTATGGCTAAAATTATCGTGACCCATCTCAAGGGCGAATGGAACATACGTCATTGTTATGGCTAAAATTATCGTGACCCATCTCAAGGGCGAATGGAACATACGTCATTGTTATGGCTAAAATTATCGTGTCACATTTCAAGGGCGAATGGAACATACGTCATTGTTATGGCTAAAATTATCGTGTCACATTTCAAGGGCGAATGGAACATACGTCATTGTTATGGCTAAAATTATCGTGACCCATCTCAAGGGCGAATGGAACATACGTCATTGTTATGGCTAAAATTATCGTGTCACATTTCAAGGGCGAATGGAACATACGTCATTGTTATGGCTAAAATTATCGTGTCACATTTCAAGGGCGAATGGAACATACGTCATTGTTATGGCTAAAATTATCGTGTCACATTTCAAGGGCGAATGGAACATACGTCATTGTTATGGCTAAAATTATCGTGTCACATTTCAAGGGCGAATGGAACATACGTCATTGTTATGGCTAAAATTATCGTGACCCATCTCAAGGGCGAATGGAACATACGTCATTGTTATGGCTAAAATTATCGTGTCACATTTCAAGGGCGAATGGAACATACGTCATTGTTATGGCTAAAATTATCGTGTCACATTTCAAGGGCGAATGGAACATACGTCATTGTTATGGCTAAAATTATCGTGACCCATCTCAAGGGCGAATGGAACATACGTCATTGTTATGGCTAAAATTATCGTGACCCAGATCAAGGGCGAATGGAACATACGTCATTGTTATGGCTAAAATTATCGTGTCACATTTCAAGGGCGAATGGAACATACGTCATTGTTATGGCTAAAATTATCGTGTCACATCTCAAGGGCGAATGGAACATACGTCATTGTTATGGCTAAAATTATCGTGACCCATCTCAAGGGCGAATGGAACATACGTCATTGTTATGGCTAAAATTATCGTGTCACATTTCAAGGGCGAATGGAACATACGTCATTGTTATGGCTAAAATTATCGTGACCCATCTCAAGGGCGAATGGAACATACGTCATTGTTATGGCTAAAATTATCGTGTCACATTTCAAGGGCGAATGGAACATACGTCATTGTTATGGCTAAAATTATCGGGACCCATCTCAAGGGCGAATGGAACATACGTCATTGTTATGGCTAAAATTATCGTGTCACATTTCAAGGGCGAATGGAACATACGTCATTGTTATGGCTAAAATTATCGTGACCCATCTCAAGGGCGAATGGAACATACGTCATTGTTATGGCTAAAATTATCGTGTCACATCTCAAGGGCGAATGGAACATACGTCATTGTTATGGCTAAAATTATCGTGTCACATTTCAAGGGCGAATGGAACATACGTCATTGTTATGGCTAAAATTATCGTGTCACATCTCAAGGGCGAATGGAACATACGTCATTGTTATGGCTAAAATTATCGTGACCCATCTCAAGGGCGAATGGAACATACGTCATTGTTATGGCTAAAATTATCGTGTCACATTTCAAGGGCGAATGGAACATACGTCATTGTTATGGCTAAAATTATCGTGTCACATTTCAAGGGCGAATGGAACATACGTCATTGTTATGGCTAAAATTATCGTGACCCATCTCAAGGGCGAATGGAACATACGTCATTGTTATGGCTAAAATTATCGTGTCACATTTCAAGGGCGAATGGAACATACGTCATTGTTATGGCTAAAATTATCGTGACCCATCTCAAGGGCGAATGGAACATACGTCATTGTTATGGCTAAAATTATCGTGACCCATCTCAAGGGCGAATGGAACATACGTCATTGTTATGGCTAAAATTATCGTGTCACATTTCAAGGGCGAATGGAACATACGTCATTGTTATGGCTAAAATTATCGTGTCACATTTCAAGGGCGAATGGAACATACGTCATTGTTATGGCTAAAATTATCGTGACCCATCTCAAGGGCGAATGGAACATACGTCATTGTTATGGCTAAAATTATCGTGTCACATTTCAAGGGCGAATGGAACATACGTCATTGTTATGGCTAAAATTATCGTGTCACATTTCAAGGGCGAATGGAACATACGTCATTGTTATGGCTAAAATTATCGTGTCACATTTCAAGGGCGAATGGAACATACGTCATTGTTATGGCTAAAATTATCGTGTCACATTTCAAGGGCGAATGGAACATACGTCATTGTTATGGCTAAAATTATCGTGACCCATCTCAAGGGCGAATGGAACATACGTCATTGTTATGGCTAAAATTATCGTGTCACATTTCAAGGGCGAATGGAACATACGTCATTGTTATGGCTAAAATTATCGTGTCACATTTCAAGGGCGAATGGAACATACGTCATTGTTATGGCTAAAATTATCGTGACCCATCTCAAGGGCGAATGGAACATACGTCATTGTTATGGCTAAAATTATCGTGACCCATCTCAAGGGCGAATGGAACATACGTCATTGTTATGGCTAAAATTATCGTGTCACATTTCAAGGGCGAATGGAACATACGTCATTGTTATGGCTAAAATTATCGTGTCACATCTCAAGGGCGAATGGAACATACGTCATTGTTATGGCTAAAATTATCGTGACCCATCTCAAGGGCGAATGGAACATACGTCATTGTTATGGCTAAAATTATCGTGTCACATTTCAAGGGCGAATGGAACATACGTCATTGTTATGGCTAAAATTATCGTGACCCATCTCAAGGGCGAATGGAACATACGTCATTGTTATGGCTAAAATTATCGTGTCACATTTCAAGGGCGAATGGAACATACGTCATTGTTATGGCTAAAATTATCGGGACCCATCTCAAGGGCGAATGGAACATACGTCATTGTTATGGCTAAAATTATCGTGTCACATTTCAAGGGCGAATGGAACATACGTCATTGTTATGGCTAAAATTATCGTGACCCATCTCAAGGGCGAATGGAACATACGTCATTGTTATGGCTAAAATTATCGTGTCACATCTCAAGGGCGAATGGAACATACGTCATTGTTATGGCTAAAATTATCGTGTCACATTTCAAGGGCGAATGGAACATACGTCATTGTTATGGCTAAAATTATCGTGTCACATCTCAAGGGCGAATGGAACATACGTCATTGTTATGGCTAAAATTATCGTGACCCATCTCAAGGGCGAATGGAACATACGTCATTGTTATGGCTAAAATTATCGTGTCACATTTCAAGGGCGAATGGAACATACGTCATTGTTATGGCTAAAATTATCGTGTCACATTTCAAGGGCGAATGGAACATACGTCATTGTTATGGCTAAAATTATCGTGTCACATCTCAAGGGCGAATGGAACATACGTCATTGTTATGGCTAAAATTATCGTGACCCATCTCAAGGGCGAATGGAACATACGTCATTGTTATGGCTAAAATTATCGTGTCACATCTCAAGGGCGAATGGAACATACGTCATTGTCATGGCTAAAATTATCGTGTCACATCTCAAGGGCGAATGGAACATACGTCATTGTTATGGCTAAAATTATCGTGTCACATCTCAAGGGCGAATGGAACATACGTCATTGTTATGGCTAAAATTATCGTGACCCATCTCAAGGGCGAATGGAACATACGTCATTGTTATGGCTAAAATTATCGTGTCACATTTCAAGGGCGAATGGAACATACGTCATTGTTATGGCTAAAATTATCGTGTCACATCTCAAGGGCGAATGGAACATACATCATTGTTATGGCTAAAATTATCGTGACCCATCTCAAGGGCGAATGGAACATACGTCATTGTTATGGCTAAAATTATCGTGTCACATTTCAAGGGCGAATGGAACATACGTCATTGTTATGGCTAAAATTATCGTGTCACATTTCAAGGGCGAATGGAACATACGTCATTGTTATGGCTAAAATTATCGTGTCACATTTCAAGGACGAATGGTCCAAACAACGTCATGTTTGGGGCTAAAATTATTTTGATCCCGTACTTGGATTAGAGGCAAAAAAACATTTCTAATAACTGTCCATTTTGTATGTTGCTTATAATTTTATTTTATTTTAGAGTTCTGAGTTGGAATTTGATATATATTTAAATAATTTAGTCTTTGAATCTTTCAAATATTCTAAGTAAAACTATTTTATTGAATTATCATTTTTATAAATTTTAACATCAACCGTATCTTTTTAAGTATTTTTTTACATGTGAGAACCTAACCCTCATTATAATAATTCAGTGACGGAACAGCCCGTAATAAACCTTGGACTGTTGAACAGTTTACAGTCGGGAAAAATATGGTCAGCACATGGAGTTCCCGTCGTAACCAAAAATCAGTTGTAGTTATCAATTTATCTCGCAATACTGGGTGAATATCATAACTTGTTTATTTCACAAGGGAGGTTGAACTCAGAACTTTTGACACACCAAACGGAGAGTTAGATAGTGGACCCAACCTTAAACTAATTACAATCTCTTTACGAACTATACGCTCGAGTAACCCTGCGTGCCTTAAGTCATCTTACCTTATTTCTGAAACATTCTTTATATGTAAACATTCTTTATAACTCGACACGTTTGCATAGTAATGTTTAGTTACATGAAATATTTCTTTATGAAATTATCCTCTATTTGGTGTGCTACCTTCTAATGTCAAATGGAACAATACGCTTTCAATAGGAATAAATATATAAACCAAAATATAGTTCTGAACGTAATAACATGGCGTCCCGCCAACTTATCGATAACTTTTAGTATGCTCTGCCAAACTTCGGTTATGAATTGCGTTTTGGGGTTTATCAACAATAAAAACTAAGTACCCTATATAGAAAACTTAATTACAAACATTATAAAATAGTTATGAAAGTTTATACTGTAACATTGTTATCAATAAATTATAAATTCCTTTATAGTATAAATTTACTTTTAGTGTTACACCATAAATAGTTTAAGTAAGAAGTCTTTGATTTGAATTCCGTTTAATTGTTGTTGGTTGTCAGTAGACATCCGTAATTGGAGCGAAGCAGAGAATTGATTTTTCGTACAATGGAGATCTAAAACAGGTGTAAAACCTCAACACTCTCTCCCATTATTGATCTCGATTGTTAACATTTTTTCACCTAATGTTTTACGGTTTTCAAAACGAAAGTATACAAATAAACATCATGTGAGATGTATATATCTCGAATGAATCGATTGAGGTGCGAATGAATCGATAGAGGTGCGAATGAATCGATTGAGGTAATGTCCATTCATAATATTAAAATGTTTTTAAGCGCAGAGTACAAATTTGATATCGGTTTATATAGTTGAATATCAAGCTATGAAACTCCAATCGATATCAATATTTAGTCCGTTTTTATTTGTAGTTTCTTAAAAAACAAAATATACTACTTGTTTTTTAAGTTGGTAAGCGAATTTACCAAGACTTTATCTCCAAATAATTTTAATGTTTTAAAATAATCTATAAACTAGTGAAGCAAGTTTTACCTTTTCTATAGTATAGACTAACATAACAACCAGGGCCAGAGGTCGAAATCACAATCCATCAGAACTATGATGGCGTACGTTACTTTTCAGTTGTAATGTGATGTTAGAAATTGTACGCCTCTTGTTTGTTTATACAGTCTGATCCCTGATTCCAAGGAGATTGTGTATGCAAAGAATGACCCACGCATCTACAAATATGTGAGGTTATAAGAGCAAAATTACGTCACAAAACATAAGCTTACCCCAAAGGTTAATATCCCCGAGTGCAGAAGAACTGCTCAGCATTAAACTTCAATAGACAAGTTTATAAAACTGAACTTTTTTTCATTAAAGTTTCCCAAACGTTTGAAATTTAAATAGAAAACATTTCTTTTTTGACTCCAGTAAAAATATCAATATGAGGTCTCTATAATAATTAACAATAATGTTTACTAAAAATCGTTTTTATTTGAAAGACCTCCCATTATAAATGGAGTGAACGTATGTTTTCCAGTTGTTCGTATTGGCTTATTAGTGAATAACTCATAGAAATTCGACCTCTTCTAATCTTTAAAAATCTATTTCCTATATTTTGGACGAGAAAAAGGGAATAAAGGAAAGGTTGGTAGAAAGTCCCACCCAAAATGGTAGGGAGAACAAAGTTCAAAAATACACAATTTTCAAAATATTCTTCGCAAATTTTAGGAACCGTATTCATTACCCCTTTAAAGTAAGATGTCACTCATAGGGGAGGGGGGTATTTAAATTTTTTGATATATCCATTTTCGTTTCTCTTCAAATGCTTTTATGTCTAACATCAAGCAAGACCTTGTCTGTCCGACTTGCCCCGACGGTCATTTTTTCTTTCAAAAATTCACCTACTGCAGCAATGATATCAAGTTCATTGTAGCATTTGTTCTTTTCTGTAAGGCATGGTGCAATCTATTCACCCTCGAATTTTGAAACACTTCTTCAATATTCTGTTCTCCTACCTATCCAAGCTGGCAATAACTGACTAATTGACATTAGACAAGCAGGATATATTGTGATTCGTTAGTCATATTTGCTAAATTATGTAAAATTTATTAAATTCCTTGACACCACAATAGTTTGTTATCTCTGAGGAACTATACAATTCAAACAATTAAGTTTAAGCCATACTAGTATTCTTTAATTATAGATTCATATTTAACAGAGTGATAACAATTATTATTAATTAATTTAACAAAACCATTAGAGCAGCAATCGGTAATTCCTTTATTACCATATTGAAAATGTATGATGAGCTACCCAAATCTTACATAACCTTTCTTAAGTTTTAGAGGGAAAATCAAAAGAAAATGCAATAATCTATAATAAACGTTGAGCTTGACTTATGAGAAAAACTATACAGTATAACAAACACACAGAACACAATTCTCATAAAAAATACGCCTAAGTATCAGACGCGTTTCAACGACAAGGTCGTCCTCTTCAGTGATACACCAGCTACACCAACCAAACCACAACTCACTGAAGAGGACGACCTTGTCGTTGAAACGCGTCTGATACTTAGGCGTATTTTTTATGAGAATTGTGTTCTGTGTGTTTGTTATACTGTGCAATAATCTAGTTCTAGTAATTAAAATTTTCGTTTTTTAAATTTTAATGAAGATAAACTTATTTAATTCTCTTTAAGTATATTTACTTTTTTTATTTTAAAATTACCGTCAGTATATATAATTCATTTTTGAAATTTATTAATTTTTACGTATATGATTTACTTTTACTTGTGTGATTGTATTTGCTTTTAAAGCAAGAGGATGACGAAGTTAAAAATTTATTTTCCGTATTTGTGATTATAACAATTGTTATTATTAGATATTCAAGTAATTTACTAAATACAAAGTAATCAAATCTACACACATAGCAAAAAATAAACTGATGAATTGTTAAAATATTATAGCAACTTAAAATGAGAATTAAATACTTTAGAGGGAAAAAACTATACTGCACAAAGTCATGATAACGTGATTACATACGTATATAAAATAATAAAAAATTCCTTCATTTTACTTAAATGTTTTTTTCAAAGAAAGCACAAGAGTAGTTATATACACAAAAAGGTTAAAATCATTCTATCATTATATTTTTAAATAATTTAAAATATAAAAAAAAATATATATGACAAAATATTTGTAATATACTCCAAAAACATAAACACACAGAGTTGTAAAGGATACTCCTTAATGAGAAGGATGACACTCGTTTTCACCAATCATTTCTTAAAGTAGGATGAATAATGAATAACTGCTATTTGATTTCAATTGCCCATATGTTCATCTGTGAGTCTATTTCTGTATTTATTTTTATCATCTTCATATTTGAGCCACCAAACATTTCCCTAACTATTGGGTAGTCTAGTGAACGGTTTGACGATCCTGCTTTAGAGAATTATTAATAACTAGAGTATAGGTATTCAAAACTCTTGAAAATATTTACATACAATTCCATTTATTTCACTTGTGTCAGCGTTTCGGCTCTGAAGAGTGTCATACCCACATAGTCCCTTAATATGATTTTCTCTCACTTCACTCTTTGGGTAGCTAGACTTTGATGAGTGCTTCAAAAATAAACACGTAGCACCTTATTGCTTCCTCATATCTGTAACTTTGTTCTGCTATTTTTTCAATGAATTGTCATAATTATTTGTTAAAAAGTACCATAATAATATGACATACAAAAATATTACGATTTTATAGTAAATGTTCTAGAACAAAGCGGCAAACTTGTTCGCCTAACTCGATGACGTACTTACCCCTGTACTTGTAAAATATACTAAACTCCATAGCCCAGTAACCCATGGAGAGTCTAGGCCTGCTAAACGACTTTCCAGTTGCGTAAATAGTTGTTTACATAATCGACATTCCCGTCACCGTTGTTCTAGACTTCTCAACCAGAGTTCGCTACTAATTGTATCTTCCAAATTTTCCTCAAAAAGTAGGATCAACTCCGTAAAGTTTAAGTCTCCACGAAGACTGTACCTGTAACAACTTGACAGCCGGAAGCTGCTATTTCTTTGTAAAACCACAATATGAGTCTTATTAATTAACTCTATATACAATATTTTTATACAATAAAACTGAATGAAATATACATCTTTATTAACAAACTCTTTCTTTTAAATAATTGGGTGATTTACCTTACTGGTTGTATTAGAGTCTTCTAATTTTAATTTAATCAAAATACAGTAGCAGAGATATAACACAAGTTAAATGTTTAATGGTTTGATTACTCTTTGCATTTTGATAATGCTTTACCATTAATAGGAATCACAGTGTCAGTAAATATAATACGGTACCTATTGATATATAAAACCCTGGAATATTTCCTATCTTTGTAGAACTAGTATCCTTTACCCTCGTCACTGGTGGACCTCAGTTTTAGTGACCCAATTAAGTAGAATCGTAAAGGATCCGACTATTGTTAATATTTTACTGTAATTCATAAGATACATATATACTAGTTACATGAAAGTTCTATAGAAATTGTCGGAGAAAAAACAATATAACTATTATGTAAATAATAATGTATTAGATATTTTCTAACGCTCTGATATTCGAAAAGGTTTCTAATTAATGTACATGAAAATTTCAAAAAAGTACCTAATGTAAGTTTTTTACTTTTTTTGATCAAGTAAAAACTTCCAATTGGAAAGTTTTAGAAAACAGTATAAATTACATTTTTATTTTGAAGTTTTTTTTGTATGACTTATTGTTATGCCTCGTTCACACTTTTATATTTAATAAGTTGAAGAGCATCCTGTGTTCTTCCTGGAATCGAAAGACCCGAGTCCATGACTACGGTAACTGTTTTGATTAAACGCCATTTTTAATGGAAAATAATATTTGAAGAAACTTGTAAATACATTGTAATGCAAAAAAGCCTATTTCTGAATTCCTAACGATTGGTGTTTAGCCAAAAGTGTATAACATACGCGCACAAAATATTCAGTCTAAATATCAAATTGTCGAGTTAAAAAGCAGAACCTCACTTCCCTGGATAAATAACGTTATTAAGTATATTAAGAATTTTTAATATCCTGCTAATTATATAACCTCTCGCTTTTTCCTTTTTTTCTAAATAATTGGCTATATATAATACTGTATTCACATACTCAAACGTTCTCTATCCGTACGTATTACTTGTGACTTAGAACCAATAATACTTTTACGAGGACTACAGGAATATTGCTTTTTATAGTCTATATTATATAAAATGCCAATACAATATGTCGATAATATAATAATGGAACAATGTGTATTGAGGGTGGGTCGAATGTTATTGGACCAACCCTTTCAAAATATCACGTGACTGACACGTAGTTAGGTAATTAAACTGTGTTCATTGTTTATTACTCTCGTTCTCTTTTCTAATAATAACAAAAAAGGAATTAGGTTGATGGGTTTTAGAAATTACGAATTTTTGTGTTCAACGACTTTTAAAATATTATTTAGTTATTAATCATGCGTTTTCTGAGGATTAAATGTTGAGTGCATTTTGGTACAAATTAAATTTTAATGATAAAAAAAACCTGAATCTAGTTGGAAAAGACGATATTTTGGTGGCTTTGAGATTTCACTTGATGCAAAAAAGAAGTAAAATATTTATATGGTAATCGAATATGTAGTTCCGGATAAATCCAAAAACATTAATTTTTTTAAACGGAAAATAGATAGGCTGTAGATGCTCGAAAATATTGGAAATTTTATGAATGAAATCTGATGAATACACATAGTTATCTTGCTTATTAAAGAGAGCAATTAATTGTGGATAACCGAACTTTAATGTGACCTGATGGGTCAGCTGTTTATTAATCACCACATGTTGGCAACAAGAAAAAAACATTGTTTCTTATAACTGAAAAGTAGGAAATAGCTGATAATTTCATAAAAATCTAGTAGTATTTCTATTTTTGATACAAACCTAATTTTTACAACTTTATTATCGTTTCCAATAATAATTTGAATTTTATTATTATTATTTTTTTTTTTTTTATTTGTATAACACTATACGATAAATTAAATAAATAATAATATTTAATAGATAATTAAAGAATAAAATAATAATTTTTTTATTATTTGTTACGTTTCGATTTTTCACCCAAAAATGCTACTAACGTATTAGATATTTTCATAAATATCAAAAATTAGTTGTATAGCAAAAATAGAAATAGAAAATAATTGTATAATGTATTTTATATATTTACTACAAAGATAACATTTAATCTACAAAATATAAATAACACATTAAAGTGATATATATTACAAATGCAGTATTATTTCTATTAAATTATTAAATATAGTTTTGATTAATGTCGAAGTAATGGCCTATTGAAAACATTTAAAATTGTCCAAAAACAAAAAATAAAGCCACTTAAATGTAGTCAGTTTCATTGGATTCCTCGATCAATATAAGTGTTTCAAAAACACCACTATTTTTGGACTTACAGCCAGTCGATTTTCGTAATTTTTGCGGCGTTGAAATCGTATTGCAAATAATTGTTAATGTACCAAAATTCAACCACCAAGGTGAAGTGCTGTAAAGGATATCCTGAACTATTAAATTCTCAAAAATAAAGGTGTTGGAATTTCTGCTCAGCCTAATTTACAGGATTGTTCCAATCCAATTTAAAAGTTTTGGTCACGAATTCTTCTGGGTCGAAAACAATTCTGAAATCATCGCTGATTTACGTCAATTATCCTACAAAATAGCCTCCAAAAGACACACTTTTCCCTTAAAGCTAACGTTTGGTCAACTAGCAGCAAGAAACATATGTCCATTAAATGTTCAAACCACTTTTTACAATCGTTGCCCTAGCAACCAAATTTACTAATTTAATAACAACCGATTCATACAATTCACACCAATCAAATTATTATTGAGGTAATATTAACCAATCATGAATATGCTCATCATTGAGCTATATAAACTTTATAGATTGTGTAGAAGAAATTCTTAACTAAATTAACACGTCAGAATTCTTTTCATATGGAAAATTACTCAGATTTAAGCTAAGTGTTTTGTTTTGTTTTCTATTGACATCAAATTAATAATTACGATTCGTTTAATTTTTTATATGTTTTAGTGTGTTTATTTGTACCCTTAGCGCAATAGGATTATGTTACCAGGATTCGCTACGAATCATAGCTTCCCACTTTACCTCATGGATCTGGGTCAACACCGCAACTTTATAACTCTACGATCACTGGGATAGAACACAGAATATATTGCACACAAGATGAGAACTCTAGCCTCTAGACCAGCCAGAGCTCATGTATATAAGCATTTTTGAGGGTAGAAACAAAACTTATGCCGAAACCAAAATCCCCGACCCAATGGTAGGTATATGTTGTCAATTTTTTAAAAAGTTTACAATTTTGTCCCTGTTACTGAGTTACAGAACACTACAAGTACGTGCGTTCCATACCACTACCAAACCGTCATTTCTGCGGAAGTTTTGATGAAGACTTTTTATTTGCTAATACATTGGTTTCTATTTGTTGGGTGTGTGAGAAAGTTAGTCCAATATTTCTACCCTGTTTATTTGTAGTGACAATCGATCGTTTGCATAGAATGTGTAATATAATATACAATTTAACTATATATTCCAATTTTACTGCATCATATAAACTGTCTTACAGCCTTCTACGTCATTCGTGAACACTGTTCCCCTTTAATTTCCCCTTAAAATTAAATCTTTGACATTGTCACTTCTAAAACGTGAATAGTTTACATGGAAACTTTTCCCTCTGACTGTACTTTGTTCAATTCGAGATGTTCTCATTCCAGACTGCATTTCCTACACTTCCCGGTCGGTGCAGTTGGCAATTTCCTTATCAGGCGGGATTGGTGTTGTGTGCGTGCGGGTGTCAGGAGGAATGGAAGGGGCATGTCACCACTCAGCTAGGTTTTTAAACAACTGCTTTAATAGGACTTGTAGATTTAGGGTTAAGATAGCACTTAGAACATTAGATTACTTTAAGGGACGTCATTAATTCTACCCCCAGGGAGGTTTTCTATGTAGATTAGCTTTTCTCGTTGATCAAGTAGCGTCTTTTAAACCTTCTAAAGAAGGGGTTTTGATCCTGAAGGTTCGTTTTAACTGATTAATGGAATTATTTTTATTTAATGTTTATAATAAATTGGCAAACATTATAGCTTTATAAATAATTAGTATAGCGACTTTATTTCAATATATTCATTTGTTTTTCAATGTTTTCATGTTAGGCGCACTCACACTAATCTTTATGTTAAGTAGGGTTATTTAAATGCAATTCCTTTTTTTTTATAAAAGCACAACTGGTTCTTTTATCTCCACCTCAGAAGCTGATATATACACAGGATGATCAATTGAAGATGTCCACTATTGTGATTGCTAAAACTATAAGAGATACAAAACGTTTAAAACCTTCCCCTATTATTGTTTATGAGTTATTAATATGTTATCAAAAATTTAGAAAATCGCCGTCATTTTTCAATATGCTTTGTGGTGTTTTGGATAGAACATATAATTTAAATACTTTTCTTATTATTTTTAGTTATCTTTGTTAAACCCATCTATTTAGATAGAATAAAACTCGAACACACTGTTATAACGAGTTATAGTTTAGTTATTGTAGGTCATGTATCACTGAGGAGGATGGTGAATTTGTCGTTGAAACGTGTTTAATTAAGTAAACGTAATTTTTGTGAGATCTTTTGTTCAAGTTTTATACTATCTAATATTATCTCACAAGTCAAGCTCAATATTTAGTTATAAATATGCCAATCATTTAGATTTGACTGCCTATGAAAGGTTGTAAATTAATTTGCGAACAATCACGTTTCAGGACACCTACTTCAGTATTACAGTAGAATCTCGAAGATGGAGGAACGCCAACACGCGTCGACATATATAAGTATAGTAAGACAATGCTAGGATTGGCGAAATATTGTACTCAAATTAATTATGTAAATCCTAGCAGATATAATTATTATAATAATATCAAAGTGTATTATTTACTTTATTTTTAGTGGGTGGTAAATTGTTATTTTATCTTAAATTTGGGGTAAAATTATGTTACGTAGGGGTATAAAAACGTTTTGACGTTTCTAAATTTGGATTATTTATTTTTGACAAAATTGGAGACGTTTTGTATTTAAACTTTTTATGTAATTTATACTACTAAAAATACACTTTAAGTTGATTACTCTGTGTAGACCAATTTTTTAAACTTTACTTTAACAATTTTGTCTTATATTTTCATTCAACCAAAAGGTACAAATTTATGAGTGTAAAGAAGAAACAGAAACACTGTCAAATCGTTAACACATTTTATCAAATGCTTTTTCGGTTCTAAGCTAAACGTATTTATTCGATTACTATTCTTACTAATTCCGGCTCTTTACATTGTTTTTAAAGTTATCTTAAACAAACTGTTTATGGAAACATAAATAGACGATTTAAATCAATATTTAAATTTCCTTCAATCCGTAATTTATCAATCAATTTATATAGTTATTTTTGTACCAAATTTCTGACACTTTTAAAATAAATTTATGGGTGCTATAATGATATTTACCCATCCCAATCATGCAATTGTACAGTAATACAGTACAAGGATATCCTTTAAAATGTAATGCCTAAGGTTGGTTTCTTGTATCATATATTTCTGATAGTTTGCGTGCATTACTATATGAAAATACAATGCACCGATTCACAAGTCTTTTTATTTCAATAATTCATTGTAAAACTGTTTTATAACTAAAATATTAATCTACAACTTTTTACTCATTTGTAACATTTTCTTATAATATATATTAACGTGGTTTTACTATCTAAATATTTCCATTATAATTTAAACTTAAACTTATAAAGCTAAAGAGTTTCTGTACTGGATATCCTTATCGTGTTAGGACTCAATAGCAACAGTCTGATTCTGATTTGATGTAAAGGTTTATCAGATAGTTGGATCAAGGTAGTTTCCGAGTTGTGTGGCGTGGTTGAGGGAGGGGGCAATATTCGGATCAGACTTGGACTTCTAGTAGGTCAAGGACACGTCTATTCCTTCTTTGACCAGTCTTATCATTTTGACTATGTTCAAAGAACTTTTACTCAACACTTTGAATGCCGTGTATATTTTGAAAGGATTTTATTAGTTTTGTTTACTATTGTATTGTAAATTATTTGCAAAGGAAATACATTATTAATGAGTTTCTAGTAGGTAATAGAAACGCCAACATGGGGCATTTATAGTGACTACGTGCTTGACAATTCCGAGGGCTCTAGCTGGATCTACAAATGTAGTTAGATCCCTCTCTTTCGTCATTTCTATCAGGTATCTCTTAATCAACTCTTGTTCTTTTCCGACCCTGATGCTGTTAGAATATACGAGGGCTAGGGCTTTATATTTTATTTTATTTCTTCCATTTTTTAAAAGGCGTTGACGACCAAAATATGTTGTTTTTCGCCTTTAAAAAACAAATGAAAAAGTTAAAGCAATTATTATTAAAAAACGAATTATTAAAATGTAACCTCATAGTAAATAAAAAGCATTAATAATTGATCTAATAATTAATTTTAGTCAAATTTAGTATAAAATACAGGGTGTCCAGAAAAAGGTGAACTGGCCAGTATTTTCCGTTATATACATCTAAACGAACAAAAAATATGTCGAATATCTCTAAAACCGTTAACATTAAAAATAAATCTTTAACAATTCTAGAACTTAATTGAAGAGAGAGATATATCCCTAATTGCTCTCCTTCGTTCCATTATCATTTATTCAATAACAGACCCTGTAACAAAGAGGAATTAATTTTAAAGTCGTTGTGAGTTAAATAATTCCTTTGGTTGATGAAACTAGAAAAAGGAAGTGTCATTCAGTAGTTCCAAATTAGTATTTCCGGTTATTTATAGCCCTCAGGAGCTCACTGTAATGAATACAGGTTTGACAATCCCTAGTGTCCTAGCTGGATATTCCTTTTTTGCGTAGTCTTGGGTTAGATCCCAGTCATATTGCAAATTATGGTTCTGGATAATGTACAAAAAAAGAAAACAAGTCTTTGGTTAGATCCCTGTCAAAACGAAAATTTGCAAATTATGGTTCTGTATAATGTACAAAAAAAGAAAACAAGTCTTTGGTTAGATCCCTGTCAAAACGAAAATTTGCAAATTATGGTTCTGGATAATGTACAAAAAAAGAAAACAAGTCTTTGGTTAGATCCCTGTCAAAACGAAAATTTGCAAATTATGGTTCTGGATAATGTACAAAAAAAGAAAACAAGTCTTTGGTTAGATCCCTGTCAAAACGAAAATTTGCAAATTATGGTTCTGGATAATGTACAAAAAAAGAAAACAAGTCTTTGGTTAGATCCCTGTCAAAACGAAAATTTGCAAATTATGGTTCTGGATAATGTACAAAAAAAGAAAACAAGTCTTTGGTTAGATCCCTGTCAAAACGAAAATTTGCAAATTATGGTTCTGGATAATGTACAAAAAAAGAAAACAAGTCTTGGATTAGATCCCTGTCAAAACGAAAATTTGCAAATTATGGTTCTGGATAATGTACAAAAAAAGAAAACAAGTCTTTGGTTAGATCCCTGTCAAAACGAAAATTTGCAAATTATGGTTCTGGATAATGTACAAAAAAAGAAAACAAGTCTTTGGTTAGATCCCTGTCAAAACGAAAATTTGCAAATTATGGTTCTGGATAATGTACAAAAAAAGAAAACAAGTCTTTGGTTAGATCCCTGTCAAAACGAAAATTTGCAAATTATGGTTCTGGATAATGTACAAAAAAAGAAAACAAGTCTTTGGTTAGATCCCTGTCAAAACGAAAATTTGCAAATTATGGTTCTGGATAATGTACAAAAAAAGAAAACAAGTCTTGGATTAGATCCCTGTCAAAACGAAAATTTGCAAATTATGGTTCTGGATAATGTACAAAAAAAGAAAACAAGTCTTTGGTTAGATCCCTGTCAAAACGAAAATTTGCAAATTATGGTTCTGGATAATGTACAAAAAAAGAAAACAAGTCTTTGGTTAGATCCCTGTCAAAACGAAAATTTGCAAATTATGGTTCTGGATAATGTACAAAAAAAGAAAACAAGTCTTTGGTTAGATCCCTGTCAAAACGAAAATTTGCAAATTATGGTTCTGGATAATGTACAAAAAAAGAAAACAAGTCTTTGGTTAGATCCCTGTCAAAACGAAAATTTGCAAATTATGGTTCTGGATAATGTACAAAAAAAGAAAACAAGTCTTGGATTAGATCCCTGTCAAAACAAAAATTTGCAAATTATGGTTCTGGATAATGTACAAAAAAAGAAAACAAGTCTTGGATTAGATCCCTGTCAAAACGAAAATTTGCAAATTATGGTTCTGGATAATGTACAAAAAAAGAAAACAAGTCTTGGATTAGATCCCTGTCAAAACAAAAATTTGCAAATTATGGTTCTGGATAATGTACAAAAAAAGAAAACAAGTCTTGGATTAGATCCCTGTCAAAACGAAAATTTACAAATTATGGTTCTGGATAATGTACAAAAAAAGAAAACAAATGATGACTACTTTTAAAATTAGATTTTAATCAAATACGATTTGCGCTTAAGACTAGTTTATGGCACAAGCTAAGCAAATTTAAGCTCTATTTAAATTTATAAATATCTGACATGATAATAGACAATTAGACATGGTTTTCATACAGTTTATCAAAATGTAAAAAGACCCTTTTTGGCACATCTGAAGAATATCAACAAAGTTTTGAACATTGTTCTATCATGTTAAGAAAGTTAGTGCAATGTTTTTACTCCTTTTAGTTCTGTTTAATAATAACATTTTTATAATGCATTTATTTGAAACATTACATTACACCCGGGTATCCATGTTGAAGAAGTATCAAACATCATTCTGTCTAACGTATAATCCCGAGGGAGTCGAGCTGGATCTATGAAGTCTTGGGTTAGATACCTCACTTTCATCTTTCCTATCAGGTCTCTTCTTTCGACCACTCTGACGCAATTAGACAATTCGAAGGCTAGATATCTTTATTTTTTTTTTCCTTTCGTCTTTTTTTTTATAACACGATTATGGCCGAAAGGTTTTCGCCTTTAAACAATAACAAAATAAGAGAAGAAGGTAGTCCTGCGGTTTACTTAGATTAATTTGACAGGATAGTGTGCACTGCAACAGGTGTGCGACGGAAGAGATATTCTATGATCACAAATAGTGTACTCTAACTTCCCCTACGATCACAGATACTGTACTGTGACTTTCTAGTAGAGCAGAAGTGAAAGTAACTCTTTCGTTCAGAAGTAATTTTTCATCTACTTTGGTGGCTAGACACAAAGCTGCCCGGTAAAACATTTCATCTATCAACACTAGTGACAGTATAGTGGCTGGTCCTTCAAATTAATTTAAACCGATAAGGTAAATATTTTTTAAAGTTTGTAGATTCAAGTAGTACAATACCATAACTAAAACTGTGTATCCTAAAAAATGATTTCATTTTAGTTTTAATTCATCATAAATAACTTGTAGAATTCACGGTAAATAAATTGTTTCCTTGGTGGATATCTTTTAAGCTTGTGTAACTATACAGTGTTATGTGTACAATTTTATTCCTGAAAAAATATATGAATACTAATAATTATTATGAGATGTAGTTCTATATATTATAGTAATTGGTTATTAAATAATTAACGAACAATGCTAATTTTTACAAACAATATTTTCGTAGAAAGTGGGTAATCTTACTTCGGTAATGAAAACAAAACTACTTTGGTAGGTTAGACAAGAACCTCATATGGAACGGTTCTATAAAGTTATTTTTATAACCTTATTTTCATTAAGGTTCATGACTAACTTCCTTAGTATCCAGATTTTTTATGAAGTTTGTGTTTATTGCAATTGAGAATGAGAATTTAGTCATTTACATTTTATGGTGTTGGTATTTTTCATTAAAACTTTAATACAAATTTTCTAAACGTTTTTCTCAATAAATGGAAGTGATTAAGTATTATACCTTCAAAGCATTTTATTTCAAGTGAAATTTTAATAATTTTGCAAAAACTACAATATGAAGTAAATAAGAATTACTATTATTTAATGGACAATTTAATCTGAACGTTAAAAAGCTTTTTACAGCTTGTTATTCACCTTGAAGCATCCAATTCGGAAAAAAACAAAAACAAACATTAATTTGAAGCCCGAGTCAGACCTTGGCCGAGCCTTGCGTTCAGTGGCTTCTTTATATTATTTCTAACAGAGCGATGTGTGCATGCTTCGTTTATCACCTTTTCCATTTTCAGATGGGTTTGAAGAAGTGGAGGGATGGAAGGGGGTAAATCTTATTAAATTGCCCGGGGGTCTTCCCCCCTTGTAAAGGAAAGGGGGGTGGGAGTTACCATAGAAACGGCCGGGTCTTGGCGGTGTTTTTTAAAGATGTGTCGCATGGCGTGTGAGTGAGAGAGAGCGTAGATACACTTTTTGAAAGTCTAATGTATTTCCAGAGAGTGTGAAAACATTTTGTTGTTTTAGCCTCCTCTCTCGCTCCCACCGCCCTCCCTCTAGAAGTCGTCTGTTCTCATCCAACTCGGCTCCTTACTCTTCATCATCCCCTCTCCACATTACCTCCCCCTTATATCCACCCGTTTCTTTCCCCATTGATACATTCACTAAGTATTATACTTTTGGACTTATTGCCACGTTAATATGTTATACCCCCTTCTCCCGTTAAACTTTTATAAGTCCATAAAGTTGTAACATAAAATTTCCTCTATATTGGTGTACATTTGTTTGCGGTCTTTTACAATTTTGTAACTTTTGGACGTTATTGAAATTTTAAGTTCAATTTAACTTAATATAAAGATAAATTTCCTCTCAATACGCCATAATGTGTAATGTTTAAATAATGCATCGCGAAATATGTAATTGCTCATCATAATGTACTATTTATTCTAAAAACATTCACTGTGTAATAATGTATGTAAAATAGTTAAAATATGTATATTAGAAGGAATAGTTTATTTATATGAAAATTATCTGCTCAATAATCCATGGTAAATAGTGAAAGATATTGAAAAAACGTGGAGTTTAGATTTCTTATCAAGGTTATTAATTTAAATAAATAATGTATTAATTTTAATTAATATTATACAAAATAATACCTTGTATACCATAAGTCATTGCATTTTTTCTTAAGAAATCATATTTATTTAAAACTATTCTGTACAAGTAAAATAATAAACCAACATTCTAAAAATATTTTCATTATCATTTTTATTTCTCTTGTTTTTAAGGGCAAAAGCCCTTTCGGCCATCAACGCCTTTTATCAAAAGAAAGAAAGAACATAAAATAAAAACTCCGAGCTCTCGTATACTCTAACAGCGTTAGGATCGGAAGAGAACAAGAGTTGGTAAAAAGGAACCTGATAGTAATGATATGAAAGAGACGAATCTAACTCAAAACTACACGGAAAATAAGGAGATCCACGTACTGACACGTTCATGGAGCCTTTTTGGATTGCTGCTCTTCAATTTTTAAATCATCAATTTTAGCAGATGCACCTTTAAAATACTCTTTCAATTCATCCAATAACTTTGCTTTACGACTGAACAATGTCTTTAACTAAAAACAAAGTCCATCACAAGTGACCGAGGAAGATTTGAACATTTTCTACAAAGTTTTGTCAGTAGGACCACACTCGATGAGTAAATATGCAACAGAGACATTATTCTGTTAAATGGTCTAAGTAGACACAGGTGTTCCTAGGGACTTACGGTGTTGAAAACTTTATATCTATATAGTAATTGTAAAAGAAGACAATTCTTTCCTTACTTCGTAATTTGAAATAAACTAATAAATATATTAGAAGAGTAACTCGCAGTTGGTTAAAAAGTTCATACCATCATTTTGTACGCAAAAAGTTCCGGATTCGATTCCCCTTGCTGCTCTATAAAGTTACGGTGTTGACCAAGCAACGCCAAGTTAAAGTAAAAAGCTACGATTGGTAGTGAATCCTGGCTATAAATTTCAGCGACGGGAAGTCGATGTGCTGATCACACATCATCTGATGAAAGCAGGCTTAAGCCCACAACGCAATCTTGCAGCTAGGTTTGATTTTCTCATTACTTGTATTTTAGTAAGTCTTATTATTCTAGTTTCGTAAATCCTTCTACCTATAAACAATTAAATGACGCAAGAGTACATAACTGGCGTACCACAATACGAACTTTATCGACTTCCCGGTATGCTTGTCAGATTGTGTTATACTGAAAGTTGAAACTAGGAGGAAACTACATCATGAACATCGTGTGTATTGTCACTATATAATCAATTGTCTATTGCTTGTAAATTTAATGTTTACGAAAATGTATAATGGCCTATTTTTATTTGGAAAGATAATTAGTTTATTTTTTTAAATTAATTGTAGATTGATCACACAACGTATATAGAAGAATCAATCCTATTTAAAGTAATTATTAAAAATAAACTCCAATCAACAATAAGGAATAATTTAAAGGTATATTCAACCAGTTAAATATTAATAAATAGTGTTCTCATTTCAAGAACAGCTGTCCGGTTGACTAAAACTTTTAAAGGTAGAGGGTGAAAATAAGGTAAAGGTAAAAATTATTGCCGCGCATTATCTCAACAACGAGTAGTCCGAACAACTCAAAAGTGTTCAGCTTTTTGTGGAATTTGTGTCCCATATAATGATTATATTTAGGTACACAGTTAAAAGGGAGGGGTGGAAGTGGAAATATTTATTGATCATAAATTAATTGACATTTTGGAAATTAATATTAATAAAATTCTACTAAATTTTATGGTTCATCAAAATCTATCCATAATATGGATTGTTCAAATTAGAGCAATATAATTTACATTTGAAAAATCCAAATTATGCCAAATTTTGATGAATCATAATATTTAGTAGAATATTAATAATAGGTAATATTATATAAATTATAGTTAAACATACCATTTGTTAACAAATTCACATAAAACTGTTCTCCAGATATCACTTTGTCTGTAGTAAAACTGGCAGATATATTATATAAAAAAAATACTTGTTTAAACTCAGTAGGTTCCAAAACGGAAATATGTACAAGATTCATCCCCTGGCCCTTACAATATACTTCATATTAATAAAGTAACTAAAAATGTGTTTTTACTATAAACTGATAGTTTAGTACCATTGTTTCTTTAGTTTACACATGATGAGGGTTTTTTAGCGAACCATTGCTATATCTCTGAAATGGTTATCAAATAACATGGTTTATTTTCTTGTTTGAAATGAAATTATGGTATCAAATTTACATAAATATTTAATTTTCATTTCAAAAAGACGAATCTAATTTTCTTTTAATAGTAACCGACATATATATGTTTGATTATACACATCGAGATATGTGGTGGTATAAATAAACTAAAAGTACCAAAACATTTAGTATCGTTTGACATTTATATTTTCTAAATCTATACCGATGATAAGCATTTAGGCAGCGAGTTTAAATTTTATATACAATCTTTGATAACGTCTTGATAACATTGTAACTTTATAGGAATCCGTTGAAATAATAGCGTTGGGATTTATTGATCCCGAAGCACACAAAAAAGTTAATAATAAATGTTAAAATGCAAGATAATTTACTCTTTCAACGTGAATGTCTTAGGATAATTGACCTATTTTCAAAATCTAAGTGATTACTATACTGAGAAATGGATGTTGTAAGTCATTCACGAAGAATAATTTTTTTTATCGTTAAATCGCTTACACCATAACTCATTATAAAAATTAAAAGATCATTACGTATTTTGTTCAAAGAGCAAAATATCTTTTATTTGTGATTTTTTTTTTTATTTATTCATTTAATCGTTTAAAATATATTCCAGATTAAATATTTATCATAGTCACTATTTCGAAACGATTTTGTATAAAATCAGCATAGTTTAAAATTGTTAAAAAATATTTTTTAAACATGTACATACAATTTGGGGTTTTTATCTAAATCTGTTTCATAGATGTAGTTTTAAAATATAATAATTAATAAAATGGTTGATAGTCAACAAACTAAGTATTTTAGGACATATTATTTCCTCCAGAACTTTTTTTTTAAATCACCTATAGCGAACTATATCATATAAAATATAGGTTACCATTTTTAAAGAACATTTGATTGACTATTTTAAAATAAATAAAACTCATTTTTTTATGTAAATATTTATCATAATTTTATTTTTAACAAAGAGTTAGACATGTTTCTCATTTCAAATATTTTGTATCTGTAATGGTGGCTTACTTAAATAAACACTCTGTTATATTGAAACTTATTATATTATTATATGTAGTATTAAATACTAATTATTATCATATTGACATATAACAGTTATGTTATTTATTAATAATGTATTTTCTACAAATATAATTTAACAACAATTTGTTTATTTATTTTTTTTGCCAGCGTTCTCTACAAGGTTGTTGTTTAACCTTTTTTAGTATTTTTCTATACGTTTGTGTATTGATCGAACCAAAGATGGTGATATAGTCGTTGAAACGTCATTTTGTTGATATGTTTCCTCATTGTAAAAATGTTTGTTTTTCTTTAATTATTTATTAATTCGATAATCATTTTTACTATTCAGTTTAACTTGTTTTCTTTTGTTTTAGGCTTCTTGGCAGAGGATCAATGTTCGTTTTCTCAAAAGAAAAGATCGGAAACTTGTTAAATCTCCCGAACGGAGAATATGGTGTTCTCATTGACCTAGGAGCAGGAGATGGTCTTATTACGAAAAATTTGGCTAATTTCTACTCTCAAACTTACGTCACTGAGGTGTCAAAAACAATGAGATGGACATTAAAGAATCGAGGATTCAGGTAACCCTATAAATTATACTTTGTTATGTTATTCTATTTTAAAAGAAGCCTCATGTTGAAGTGTTAACTTATAAATTTATGTTCTATAACCTTTCAATTTGTCTAAAATTATTTTGTTTAAAAATATATACACAAATAACACAAGTTTATGGGTTACAATTTACTCAAAATCATTTATGAATCTTTTATATTTTTTACAATATCTCTTTTATCAATTATTTATTTTACTCGAGCTCTCTTTCTCTCGGATTAACTGGTTCGAAACACAATTTATTTGCATAAATATCTTAACATATTTATATTTTTTATTGTAACAACTTATATTTTAACTGAGGAATGGTAATCATGGAATTTAAAAGTTCAAGTTCAAAATAATGGGAATATTTTAAGTATTTCTACAATATCTTGAAGTTACAATTTACAATTTAATTATGTTCAAATTTATTTATAAAAAAGACCTTCATTTCTCTCAACACAGTTATTGTTTTAGAAAATTTGTTGGTTTTGCTCCAAGCAAGCCTTATTAGTTGAGTCATATAAAATAGCTAGATGTCACCTTTCTTGCCGAGTTGGATTAGTCTTATTAATTTTTACCTTCAGCCTATATTACGCAATATTATTCATGATTAAATTTTACTTCTGTTATAAACACTTTATTTCAGTGTTTTAATCCTCCTAACATGTAATATTCTGTAGTTTATTATTAAAATGTTGAAGGTTCCTGGAGCTGTGATTTATAGGTCATGGTTGTATTAAATTTACAGTCAAGTCCCAATTCAATTGTAAAGATTTGGCTTGGGTTTTAAACAATAGCTGATATCTTCTACTTTTTTTACTTTATTTTAATCTCTTAGCCCAAGTCATCACTGTTTACACTCATTTATAAATCTTATCACTTTTATGAATTGATTTATAGTTATTCGTCTCTAAATACCTAATACAATGTTCCTTATTGATCTATATGCTCATTTTAATTTTAATTATTCTATTTTATTTTATTTCTACAAATTAACAATTTTTTTAAATGTTGTGTCCCAAATGATATCTCTAATTATTTTAACTCCTTATGTTGTCTTAAATGCTTTTTACTCTTTCCTACGTCTTCATTATACCTATTTACTTCCTTTCTAATAACAAATGTCTACTCCAAATGTGTGATTTCCCCCTTTTTTAACCTAAACTCCTGAGGTTTATACATGGTATTTTGTTGTTTATTCTAATTATTTTACTGGTTAATTAGATTGTGTATTATCTCAAACTTTATTTTATACCATGTTTTACTTCAATTATTTTCTCCTTTTAATGGTTATCTTATTAACTTCCTACGCCTTTTCATCCCAATTTTTTTATTTAGGCTATGTGGTTTAATCAGCTTATATAGTAATAAATAAATATTGAGCTTGACTTGTGAGATAATATTAGATAGAAAAAAACTCGAACACAAGATCTCACAAAAATTACGTTCACTTAATCAAACGCGTTTCAACAACAAAGTCGCCATCCTCAGTTATACATGAGCTACAATACCAAAACTATAACTGGGTATCACTGAGGATGGCGACTTTGTTGTTGAAACGCGTTTGATTAAGTAAACGTAATTTTTGTGAGATCTTGTGTTCGAGTTTTTTTCTATCTAGCTTGTATATTGGTTCGGGTTTATTTTTGTGGAAGTTATTATTATTATAACTTAATACTCAAGGGGGTATTAATATTATTTATGTTTAAGCTTTGTTTTAAATTGCCTAAGCCCTTTGTTTTATATCAAACTAAATATAAAATTTTTATATTCCTATTATTTCCTTTAGACTAACAAGTTGGTTAATAGTAACCTGTCACAACTACGATGTTCATCTTGATACAATACTTAAAATATGATGTATGTAATAACTTACTGATTTTCGAACGTTTCGAACATTTCAACAATTTTGTTAAATATGCAGACAAGAATTAAAATAAAACTCCAAACTATAATTTGTAGAAACAACGATTAGCTATTTTCAGTTGCTTCCGCTTAAGCATTGTTTTCCTCCCATTCACATGTAAATATCATTTGAAAAATTGTGTTTTCTGCAAATGATAATTTGTATATTTATGAACAAATTCCCGACCTTACATCAGTTCACATATTACATCAGTTTATGTTTATATTTCGACCAGAAAGTGCTAAAATTGCAGACGGTATTACACTCTTAAAACCACACGATGTTTCATAAGATGAAATCTTCTTCTGCTATCAAATAAACATAAAATTACTTTCTATCTTTAATTTGCACTAATTCTTCCGAGTACCATTTCTTAAACAACTGTTCCTATTTCATCCTAAACTGTTGGGATAAATAGTCCCCCTTTTAGGTTCTTCAGCATTGAAGATAAGAATTATCCCAATCTAGAATTTTTTCCTTTCAGAAACATGTAATTCTTAGCTATTAGGATCTCTTATTTCACTAATCTCATTCTTGCTTAGTCAAGGTGTGTATTGTATGTGAGTAGATGAATTGCTACAGATAAACATTTATCTTATAAGCGTACAAAAATATTGTAAATTGTACTGTGAAGAATTTGTATTATTTATTTATCGAACTAATCATTCTGGTTTTAAAGTTATTTGTAAACGATGGATTGATCGTTTTATCGAACAATCACCATGATTTATGTATAAAAAAAAAACCTAATACACGACGTTTCGAGAGTATAAATCAACTGTCGTTATCAAGTGATAAAACCTAGTATAAAAGTGAAAAACACCAACATAGCCTAGTAGTCTAAGGCCATGTTGGAATCTAACACTAATAAGACTTTTATTCTAAGTTTATCACTTGATTACACAAATGATGGCAAATGTCGGATTAAAACATATTAAAACTATTAATATTATTTAAAAATCATGTAGAAAATTCAACAGGTTGTTCACAACTATATAGTCAAACACATATTTTTATTTAAATAATATCATTAAAATGAACAGATGTTCTCCCAATGAAATAAAACTCACAATTTTCCACAACACACACTTTATCTGACACACTACGATATTTTAGTTACAAAATCATCACCTACAACTGTTAATGTATATAAAACTTTGTGACACTGAACCTAAAGAGATACGGGCAATACTTCATACAGATAGCAGTAGTGAAGCAATTTAGTCACGCCTCTAAAACAAATGCCATCAAAATATTGACAATAAATACACCCTAAGAACATTACTGGCCTTGACCAAATGAATAATAAGGTTATTTGATATTTTGTAAGTCGGATAACACTCCTTTTCAGTTTATATTTTGTCGTAATAATGACTTTCACGTGGTTTATGGCCAGTCCCGTTTTAAATTCTTGGTATTAATTATATATTATTCTTGTTCAATATTATTTATCTCGTTAAGGAATTTGAATTATAATGGCATTTATTAAAAACTGTATTTGAATGTGTACATTGTGATGGCATTGGATTTGGAAGCGTGACTATATTGTAGCACTGCTGATATATTTTTTGACATATTGGCCTTGCTTCTTCTTGTTCAACTGTAGATGATGACTTGTTCAATGAACGTAGTCTTGTTTCAATTAGAAGTAATGATTTCGTTCATTGAATGATTGCAATTTTACAAGTGTTCCAGATTTGAAATGAATGTATAGATGTGGTTAAGGTTTTACAATAATAATAAAGTATAATAGAGCAGGTTTAGTATGAGCGACGAGATGTCTAGTATTAGGGATAATGCTAAAACAAGCCCATTACAACTGAGGAGAGCGGGCCCACGATTGTAAATCAAATGTAGTTTGTTTTGGTAGCTGCAGAGGTGATTATAAAGTAATCAAACTCTTCTTGTATTGAATGACGTGTGGAACGCAGTGACGTCATGGTAACCATATCAGTATGACCAACTAATGAATATTTGGTTCACGGCTCTTCAGTAATAAGCTGGTCTCACACTGTAACACACTTTTATCTAAATATATCCAAGCTCTTTATGGTCTACGTTCAATTTGTTCGTACTTATAGATACACTAAATTAATTATTTTCTATGAATTAAATATTAGATGATAAGGTGTGTTTGCCTTTTGTCACCGACTGTCCTTTGAGGATAAGCAATTCAGATAACAAAACCTAATTTGTTAAATTTACTGAGTTTATCTAAGGATTACTAACGAACGAGTAACCTGAATTACACCAGCTTTATATCGGTCGGTGTACATTTCTAAATTAAATTTTATGATATTTTTAGGAATATTTCTGTAAAGAAATGATAAAATGTTTTCATTTCTAACATTGCGTTATATAAAGTCATAAAATAGCTTTAACATCAACGTAACCATGCTATTATGACCTTTATACCTAGAAGACAAAAATAAAAGACTACTTAAAACACATTAAACAAAATATATACTACATCTGATACTACTGACACTGCTGTGCTATATACTAATTAATAAATCCTGTTGACAGCTTTTCAGTCGCGTAATGTGTGGGCAGCAAGCGTTCCAGTCTTAACTCTAGTTTTTACAACTAGAATTCGCTACCAGAGTTAGGTCCTACTTGATCCCACGATGCTGTTTCAATACCGTACTTTCTTGAGCGTCTACTATGATTTAATCCCGAATTTTTCTCATCCACCAAACACGAGTACTTACTAGTCCTCGATGCTCGCTTTAATAAAAATCCAACAAGTTTAGTTTAAACACTCTAATTTAAATATTTTAATCCTTAATTACATTAAAATATACACGGTTATATCATTTAAAGTACTTAAGGAACATAAATTATGAGCGAGATGCTCGTTGAGCCAGTGGCATGCGTCCAATACCCATTGTTTTGCATAACACTTTTAATACATGGCCTTATACAATACAGTTTCGCTAAGTAATTGTGTCCTGGTATTTTTACTTCCATTATAAGAGGAAATTTATCTGTTGTAATATGCTGTGGAATATTAACTTGATAATTTATGGTCCTTGCTGATTGCGTAATTTGTTTGTATGGCTTTAAATGGATCGGATAATTGGATATTTTAAGAGATTTGTGTGAAGACAAGATGCCAAGAATTTCAGTTATTGCTTCCTTATTAATATCAATATGGAAAACATTTATCGGTGGTATGATTGGATACAGAATATCATCTGGATAAAATTAACTCTAGTAAATTTGAAATTATACATACCTAAAGGTAGGAAGGTATTTGTGAACATTAATTTAAACGCCGTCACTGTACAAAAGAATTGAAAGATTTTTTAAATTGCTGTTGATTGCAAGAATACTATAATACTTTTATGTGGCGAACTTAAAAATTAAAATCAAACCCAATACCACAATTTAATAAAATTAAGTGCAATACTCACCCTCTGACGATTGTAACTATGTTACTGAAATGTACATCAAGAAATAAACGTTTGTTTTATTAAATTGTGGTATTGGGTTTGATTTTAATTTATAAGAATACTACACTGAGTTTCATTAAAATTGGTTGAATAGTTTTCGTGAAAAATAAACCATTGACAGAAAAGCGAACGGACACCATAAGTTTTTTATCTAGATCTCATAATCTAGTAGAGTTATTTTACAAAATTATATATTTCTTTTTCGTTTTACAAAGCGTTCTAACATTGAGTAAATTAAGCCTCCACTCGCTACGTTCCTAACGACACTCGGTTCTTATGGACTTTGTACTTGATCATATTTAAATAGAAATTATTTTGGTACTGTGATGACAGTGATTCACTGATCAGTAAAATCACCATTACTCTTATCGGTGATTGATCGGACAAAATAGTGACAAACAGCGATGATGAGTGATTTCATCATTGAGCTTCAACCAAGTTGTGATTCTCGCTATTTCACTATTGAATTGTTTCGAATATGGATAGCTAACAATGATTTTAGTCGGTGTTTCTATTGTTGATAATATGGTATCTTGAATTGAATATTGTAGTCCTAAATTAGATTTCTCTATTAATTCATGCAAGGTTATTGTTTTAGGTTTATTTTCATTTATTGTGAATTTTATTTTTTAATATTGTACCAGTATATTATAAAAGGAAAAATGTATTCACGTAAAAAATAGCTGAACGTGGAATGTGTTCACTACAGATACAATGCATATTTATAAAT
This sequence comes from Aphrophora alni, assembly GCA_963513935.1. NCBI lineage: Eukaryota > Metazoa > Arthropoda > Insecta > Hemiptera > Aphrophoridae > Aphrophora > Aphrophora alni. Next base: position 63,746,651 of record OY740773.1, on the reverse strand, counting down.
TTCAAGCTCTGCTCGTTTCGAATATCTCAGCGATTTATTCTATTAAACTTTTTGGGTAAAATTACACATTATACAAGTAGAAACTCACTTTAAAAAAATTGTCTCTCAATTTTCCTTGGAACTGTGAATTATTTAGGCCTACTGTTTTCAAAAATATCGACGAAATGTTAAATTTTTTCAACTCTACTACCAATTGTTACTTTTGGTATTATTTTTCTAAAGATGCATACAATTTTAAGTAAAACACAACCATTTTTAATATGAAAAATAAGATGATAGTGTATTTTATTTCAAACTAAATAAATACACTAACATTATTACTTTTTCGAAATAAAAATGGTTGTATTTTATTCAAAATTGTATGTGTTTTCTGACAATATACCAAAAGTAACCATTTTTGGCAGGAAAGTTGAGAAAATTAAATTAAGTTTAAATCACGATATTTAAAAAAAAAAAAAAAAAAAAAAAAAAAAAAAAAAAAAAAAACAGTAAAAAATTCATAGTTCCAAAGCAAATTTGAGGGAAAATTTTTCAATAGTGAGTTTCTACTTCGTATAATATGTACTTTTACCCAAAAAGTTTTTGATACTAAGTGCCAATCATCCTCTTTTTATAGTAGCCTTTTTTTCCTATTCGTACCTCGTTACTTGTTAAAATTAAATTCACATTATGACGGAGATGAATGTTTATTTTGGTCCTTTACCAGTTACTTGGGAAACATATATATTACGTTTAATTTAATTAAAACTGGTAGATTATTTTTTGAGAAATTTAGGCTTTTACAACATCGTCTTGAATGTTTGCTGATAACTTCCGAACAAGTACTTCTTGAAAAATGATGACCAATACATTTTGTTTGAAATTTTAAGGAGTTAGACTGATTTGACCAAAATTGCATCAACATTGTTAGAGCAGAATTTTTTAAAACTGAATTATCGTGTTTTGATCTTATAACAGATAACTACAGTGGCGACTTATTGATTTTAAAACTTGTAGGATGTATCCTGCTGTCGAAATAAAAATGTAAGTACATTAATGGTCAATAGTATACAGTATGTTAGTAGTCCTTCAAGTATATTAGTATATTAACTTCAATATGAACTTAAATAAAGCCAAATCCTTTTAGGATTGTTAACTAAATCAGCTGAAATTTCTTTTGTGGATAGTTTAGAATTTTTCCCCTCTCCCCAAAAGAGGAAATTTTGTAGGGTATTCAAAATTTTCAAATAGAAACCCGCATCTTGTGACATGTCAAATTAAAAGGCATAAAAAGATAACATTTATGCTCCTAACGAAATATTTCGTGTGGGCCCTAACCATAGAATTAGTAATGGTACATGACACTGGCATTACTAACTATTAACAAGCACTTATTAAATGGCGCGAAAATGTATGGCTAAGCTTTCGAAATAACGAAACATTATTTACCACTGGTATTTTTGCCAGCCTCTACTACACTAATTGTTGATGCAAGGACATAAAATTACATCCTCAAATATCGTATGTTTAGTCATTCTATAATCAATCATTACGCTCGCAACTGAGAATCAACGAGGATGTATTACGATGTCTTACACTACAACGTGAGACGCTCCATACTCTAATGATTGCATTGCTTCTCTGTTTAAGGTTTATAGAAATATATGATCTCCCTTCATAAAAATAACTTGTTTATTATTTTAAGAATAGGATGTTTCTAATAGAAGATTCGCCACTTTAACACAATACAAGACTAAGATTTAAATTATACATTCATAATAAAGGAGGACTTTTGATAATAATAATAATAAACAAATATCATTCATCTAAATGCATCTAACTAAATCAGACGCTCTAGGTTAAAATGTGTTTACAGTCTTCCTATAAAACCTACCGTACGTCTGTCTAACGCTGTTACTGAATTCATTACAATGAACTTGATACGCTATTTAGAAATAGTAATGTTTGTTCAACATTTGGTGAAAATCTATCAAAACTGAAACTACTATAATCTACGTTAAATTATATTAAAATACAAAACAGATTTTATTGGTTAAAAATGCATTTTCGTCCCCCCCCCCCCTATTATTCCTGAACGGCAAATTTGTTTTATTTGAAATTTTCTACATGGGCTTGTAGATCCGATTTTGAAAATGTACTTTTTTAATAAACAATTTATTAGGGTCCGTAGCTAAAACCAAGATAATTTCACACCCATGTCTGTCCGTCTGTCTGTCTGTAAGTGGCAACCCGTCCACAATGATATGACGATAAATCCTATATATTTCAAACTTTGAATTTATATTCTTTGTATTGTCCCACATCTAGGAAAAATATAGCGGTAAGAAAAAAACTTGGGGTAGTTAAGAGGCAAAAACTTTAAGGTATAAAATTTTGTTTGAAATTTTCATATGTAGGTTATCAAATAAAACTAGAAATTATTCTGATTATGTATGTTTATTTGTGGAAAAAAATTGCTAGGCTAAATTTAAAGTGTTATATATCATGATCCCCCCCCCTCTAACTTGAACAAGGCATAACTTGCAAATCTGAAAATAAATTATTTGAATTTGAAATTAAATTGAAGTGCGATATCATATATTATACTTTTTTGTATAACAAATACAACTTAATTTAACCACACAATGAGAAATACGTAGCGTATTAGTTTTAAAAGCAGTTTTTGTGAGATGTGAAACAAACAATTGAATAGCCGTTCCCTATATCCTTACGGACACTAAGTAGTGTGGTTTCAGCTTTTATTGTTGTTTCTCTTACCAATAACGTATCAACTGGCGTTTTGGAAAAACGAGGACCAATAAATTTTGTCTTAGTTCTTAAAGATTAGATTATGTTTAAATTTAATCAATTCGTTAAAGCTTTGAAGACTTTTACTCATTACCATTTTAGACTCAGGTGATCTCACCTCGAATCGGCGAACAATTCAAGATCTATAAATCCCATCACAAACTTTCTTTATATTACACATTGTGAAAAGTAATATTACTAATAAATAAACACACTTGTTTTGCATCAGAAAAGTATTTATTTTTAAATATATCATGCCAGAAGACGAAACCTTGTATTGAAAAATTAATCTAATTATCTTAAAATAGTCATAGTTTAATTTAAAATAATTTATTTAATCTTGTAACATTAATAAGGAACATATTTAAGGTTAGACAGTCAATCTATCCACACATCACCTCTATACATGCCACAAGTCACAAGTTAACAGAACCCCTTCGACTTAAACTAATGTGTATCATGAAACCTGGTTTATTGGTTGTATCAACGAGCGGAGCGATTATGATTAAACATGGCTGCCGGTCCTCAATTACGTTGATCAATATTAGAGGCAAGCTCGTCCCAACTCTGATTAGAAATTTATTTAATTTTCCTGCTTCCCCTCCACTCTTGGCCTCCTTCCTACAACCTTGCAATCGTTGCGAGTTTACTGTACTCACAAATACGTGGGATTATTTCTATAAACACTTGCCGTTAAACCCATTAATATGGGTTGAAATGGTAATATTTCGTTCTAAAATATTTCAGAGGAGATGAAATATTTCTTACTATTTTATTTAAGGAGTTAAATTTGCAATAAGTAATACTTTTCGTTAATATTCATTTGCTTTAAGCTAATCCTGAAATGAGATTTTTCAGTTGTACATAAAACCCGTACCTGGGACAATAACATGTATACTATTATGATATTCTTTGGGGAGAAAATGATAAGCATATAAGAAATCACTATATACTATATCTACAAATTAATTATCTTTATATTTCCATTTTTGAGCTTCAGAATTAAAAGAGCGTTATAAAATTTTTGAAACCATTAAAAGTTTGTAAAATTCTGAAAGATGAAAAAACAATGTTTATCCTGTTTTTTTTGTTTTTTTTTACTTATGAAATCTCACAAGTCATGCTCACAACTATAGTCTATATTTTAACTTTGTAATTCTGATGTGAAATAATCCACACAAAACAAAAGGATAATTTTTTTTAATTTGTATATAGGAACTATATCATGTGACCGATCATTTTAAAAGGTTTTAAATCAAAAATTATTACTATGCTATAAAAAATTAAATTCTTAGTATTGTTTTAAAATAATTGACAATTATGTGTAACCATAATAAATTTTCTCAGTATTTTCAAATGTTTTATAATTATGTTCGTAATTTTTTTCCATAACACCCTGTTTCAAATCTATATTATAAAATCCCTAAAGGAGATGTATCTCATCTGATCGTTATTCCTTTCACAAGTTTTTGATATACTTCCGGGTGACATGAATTATATATAAGCTAATCCCGAATGTAATATGAGAAAAATATTATATCCTGAATATTCATAAAGATCTCCAATCTACAGCCAGCCTAATTTCTCATGTTAATCAGACCAACTGTCAATCAGCTGGTATTAAACAATATATCTGTTCGTGTTAAGCGTATGAGGATACTTTTAATCAACTCCTGTTGCAAGCAAATATTCGAGTCAGCTGATATTATAAATAGCAAATAGTTTGTTTTAGCGTTAGTTAGAATTTGTAAATTTATTAGTAATAACAATAAATTAGCAGAAGCATGTTTTCTACGTTATTCAGTTATTGTTAATTAATATTTTGTTTATTGATCAATTAAATCTTTCAATTATTGTTTACATACTGATTTACAAACAAAGTCAAGCGAATATTATAAAAAAAAAATTATGAAAGTTTATTATAAACTAGAATATCACATTTAAAAAATAGCAAATGAAATGTTCATATATAAAGAGCACGAGAGGTCCTATATCTATAGGTGTTTTCCAGATAGCAGATCTATTCCCTGCTCAATGAAAGAGGTTTTATTGCTATAGACTTAGAGAACGAGATGAACATATTAACCCTGTAGTTTTTACTCCCAGTGGAGAGATGTGCAAAATCCAACACGTTCCTCAGATGATCTATCAGCGGCCCACAGAAAGGTTTTGTACATTAAATTATCGTTTCACAATGCCTCATTTCTCTCTATCGGCCAAGGAAGTCGATCAGGAAAATCTGGTTACTCTTCCTAGATGAAGAGAAACAGACCCAAACCAGCCTGGATTCAAAGGTTATATCTCAAAATGCTGACAACCTTTAACAACAACCTTGGCTTAAAATATTTATAGGGAATTTGTATTATCAAATTAGCTAATAAAAACTTTAATTATTTTAATTGCATAATTAAAACTACTACATATAAATTACTCATTTAAAAAAAATAAAACCGCCCTATAAAATAAAACCCTAACAAGAAATTCCAAGTTGGAAATTTCTTGTACCATGTTTCCTCTACCGACTGAACTTCTTGTATACGATTAATGAAATTAGAAAATTCGTTCTTGAAGAGAATTTCAAAAGGAAACTTTGTAATCACATCTTTGTGTCAGTGTAAAGTTTACGTCGTAGCTTCCATTATTAAGTTGCTAAAGCCATTTGCTACATACTAACAAGTTTAAATGAAATCCTGTTTAGTGAGTGGTTTGTAAAGTAAAGTATCCGGGATAATAAGTTAAGTTGGGTCGTACTTAAAGAAAGTGTTGTGGACTTAGTTTAATGACTCTCTCGTCACGGTGGTTGTGTGCTTGGCTATGAATACACAATGAGATCAGTTCATTTTAATGTAGACCACGTGCTAAGCAATATACGACTGCTTTAGGTACGCCAATATCGCACGCATCCGATACCCGCCCGATTTTATTTATAACAAGTGATGTGGGAAATATGGTTTATTAAGTTTGGTTTTGGAAAACAGAAATTGTGGAATGATGGTCTGACGTTAAATAATTCACTAATTAACTGCGTAAAAACCTATGTTAAATTCAAACTATATTTTTAAATGACACTAATATTGTAAAAACAATATAAAACATTTAAGGTTTTTGCTATTTGTGTGCATTTCGATTTCAAATTCGACCTCAACACTTCAAAATACGAGTTTCATGAAACTGAAAAATTATTATAAATTTTGATACTTTACCCGATCCATAAATCAAAATTTGAGCCCCTTCTCTAATCAACTTCAAATTTCTGAGAGTAACCATTCTTGGGATAATGTGATACATTAATATTTCAATTTTCACCCCCACCTTTTTCGCAATTAGGTCAAAAATGTAATATTTTCTTGGGAAACGAACCCCGCATCAATAATTAAATTTACGAATCAATCAGAGTAACTGTTTTTTGTTTTAAAATAAAGTATAATTAACAAGCCAAATATAGACATGAAAGACTGTCATCACTCCGAAATGGAAAATATTCCTACCGAATCAAAATTTCATAAATTTATTATTCACATCGGTTTTAAAAATAACTTGGACAAGGTCTATAACTAAAAAGCTGAATGTGTTTTTTTCTGAATTCAACTCTAGAAGACGCACTTTTTCACCATATTTCATCAATCGACCCTTAGTATAAAAATGTGGAAGAGTTCAAAATTGTCTTATCAAGCTAACTAGAATTTTGACAGAACATGCTAATCTTGGACGATTTTAATTTCTCCTGAACCTCCAAATAATCCCCAGTGAATATAACGGAAATATAGTTCCACGACATATATTGGTGGAGTGTACAAAAAACCCGGAAAAAATTTTAATCTTTAAAAAATATAGGAATAATAGAAATTCAAACTGCTACATTACCCTTGAAAATCAAACGTTATTTTAATTTTAACAACTTTAGAATTTTTGTCATTTCAATAAACAGTATTTAATAGTAAAATGCTTAATTTGCGAAATCAAAAAGCAAATAAAGAATTAAAATACAGAAAAAGATGAAAACTCCAAATAGGTGTTAAACTGATATGGTCACTTCGGTAAATGCATTGTACAACCCTGTTTTGCTTATCGTTTTATGTTGTCTAATTGGGCATCTCTGATTTGTTGCTTGACCACGTTTCAACCCCTAGTTATTTATTCATAGCTTGTTAAACTTGTAAAGAGCCACAACAAAAAATGTGCTCTTATTCAAAAAGACCCTACGTTTCATGTTGTTTGTTTTTGTAATGCCCTTTGTCCACGCGCTGCCCTGTGAAGGGTTATATAAAGTGGCATTCATCCCATGGTTAAATGGGTACAATTGACTTGTAACATTTGTTTTGTATTTGTGGTGCATTTTGATACATTTAAATATTATGTAAAACAATTGTCGTAAAGAGTCGTACATTGTAATGTACGTTTGTTTTTTGTATTGATGTATCGATGCTGGAATTAATACAATAATTTAGCATACAATAATTCGCATATTATTACTAAAATTTCTAATCACAGTTTTACAATAAAATTAATGTTTGTACTCCTAAACGAGATTCAATCGTACAAATTAGAGAACAAATTATTGTTCCGTCACGGGTATGGCTTTCATACTGTTTGATGGGTGATTTGCTGAAACTCAGGGAGTGCGGTAGACTGAGAGTTGCGTGAGGAAAACATCCGTAGAACCATGCAAAAAGTGAGGTTCACCATCAGCTTTAGGTAAAACTTAAAGATAGAAACTAAAATCTTTTCGTTTCAGAACTATCGATACAAGAGCCCAAACGACTGGACAGAATTTCATTAATTTCTTCCTCAGGTATTCTACTTGTGTACTAATACCCGATTTAAAACAAAAACGCTCGAAAATCAATTAACCCACCAAATAATTTACAAAGTTAGGTTACTTATATTGAAATATGTGTCTTCTACAATTACTTTTCAACCATAAGAAAACACACGAGGAAGAGTCACAATTAAACAAAATTAAAGTTTTTGATTTTGTTTGATTAAATCGCTACTCACGTAGTTATTAATACTCGAAACAAATAATAAACACTAACTTTGTGGTTTTTCTAATTTATACTAGAAAATATGATCACGTCTGTAATTCTTGAATTACGATAAATTACAAAGAAACTTATTCTAAATATTGTTATCAGTTATCTGAACATGCTAAGAACTAATAAACTTTGCGAAAACGTTTCATGTAGTTTTATGAACAACACAGGGGCTGGAAATTTTAAGGGTACAAACGAATTTACTAATATCCGCCTCCTCAAAAATTCCTGTTGAGGAATTATCGGTTTAAAAAAAGTGAACTATGGGCGACGTCGGTAATGTATTGAAAAATATTAAAATCGACCAGACAATTTTGAAGTTATTTGTGAAATGTGGTGATTTATAACTCAAACCAATGTTACAAACCACAATTAAAAACATAGTTTTATAGATACGGTTATCGGTTGGTTGTAGTCCATGTTGGTCTTTGTAATGCACCAACGTGTAGCAAGGACTTTAGTAATAATTTCCTTGCTGCCGAATTGTGATTAACAACACAACGTGTGTCGAGTTCTTTCCCAAGAGAGGAAATTCTATGGCGTAGAGGATCTGCAGTATAGGACCCCAACGAACATGGACGAGGTTTAACTGTGCTCGATTTTTCTGTTCGTGTTTTTAAATAATAATATTTCTAGCTAAATCAACGAGGTTCTGGTGTTTTGGGTTATTCCCGCTAGGTAGTTTATATATCGGGTTCTAATTATACCCTACTTCTTCGGTGTTACGGTGCAAAGGCCTAAAATACCGATAAAAATACGTTAAGGTATTTGTGGTGAATTTGGTAAGTTAATTTATAACTCCCATTATTTAACATCTTTATAAATTAATTATAAAAGCTGCTTTCCTGGTGTGCTGGTTGATTGACAGGTTTTTAGGTAATCAGTTATGGTGCTCCAGATAGGTTACCACAATTTCTGCCATTACCCTTGCTAACCACCAACTAATCGTTAGAGGTTAATTTTTGTATTTTACACATTGTAGAAAAATCAGTTCAGCTGATTATCCTTATAGAACAACCACAGTTTTATAATTTACACTATAATCAACTTTTGTTGGAGAATTTTTTTAATGGTCCTAAAGAAAAAAATTATCATCACTAATTTTTAAGTGTGAAGCGTAACTTAGATAGCTGAAAATGACATTTCACCCATTAATCCGCGATAAAATTTATCTTCCTTCAAATTACAGAAATTATTTTGATACTTCAAATTTAACTTCGATATTTCCAACTATTTATCAATTTAATCCATTACGTCCCAGTTAGGAAGCTTTAAACTAACAAAACCCTTCCAAATCCCAATGCAATTACAAACAAAGTGATTAATTAAAAGGAAGACAAGAATAGAAAAGTAATTTGTTTTCGTTTTGTCTAACGACCCGGTGACATTGCCTTAACCCCTTCGAAGTCTGGACAATGGAGCATCGCAAAAACAAACCGACAACCTCATTGTTACATTGCATAAACGAACATTTTTTGTTGGCATCTCATTCCCGTATTAAATTGTCTGAGTATAAATAAAGGGTTAACTTGTGGTCAGGAGAACATGACGAGGGTTAAATTAGTAACACATATTATTAAACACATAATACGGAGTTGTTTTTGTAATCGTTGTATTGTGTTCGTGGTTTAAAAAATAATATTATTTTAATTTTATTCAGTTCGCTGACAGGTGTAGTTCACTACATTTAGAAATTTATTTTATAAATATACCTCAAGTACGACTAGCATGCACTTTTCACGGGATTTGAGGGTCGAAAAAAATAGTTCCACCACATGAAATTTGTTAGCATTGAACCGAAAACCAATTTCAACGCACTTAGAAGTAATATTTTGTTTGGTATCGTGATATTTTGGTGTTAACCAATTTATTTAAAATTGACGTGTATATTCACAAATCAGACTACAAACTTATGTTGACTTGACCAATATAAATGTAGCCGTGAAAAATAACTTCATCACTTGTCATTCATTCCTTACTGTCAAACTCAAGGGTCGCATGCGACACCTCTACCTAGCTTGCAATACCGAAGGAGGAGTGTTCTATAAAAGTTGGTTATCACGAACAAAGTACGATGTTACACTAGATTCAGTCAACCGTAGATTTAATAAAGAATTTGCAAAACTTATCTTACAGATTTATGTAAGTAGTTCCATCACATAACGGGGTAATACGCTTCAAAAAGTAACTAACAGGGACCAAAGTAACCTAACGACTACCAATCCGATCAGACCCAACTCGGAGCTACCACTAAACAAAAAGGCCAGGCGACTTATTGCTTACTGCATGTAGAATCCTTTTATAATAAACAGCAAAACGTAATTCTCTATAAAATATTATTAACAGCCTTGCTAGTCTCTTTATTACATAACCTAACCTAACGTTTGTAAGATAGCATTAAAACAAAAATCCTCTTGAACTGAGCCGACTTGTGATTACTTCAATTACTACATAATAAAAAAAACACAATTTTCTGCAACACACAATTTATTTGTAACATGTCGATATTTTTAATTACAAAATATCTTCAGTTGTTGCAAATGTACTCATATCAATGTGGCACTGCATTACAAGATACAATGTTAATGATTCAAGTAGATAACAGCAATGAAGCATTAACCTTATCTCTTCTAGGTCGGTGCCACTGCTGCTTTCTACAAGAACCATTGTCATTGTCTCTTGTAATTCAGTGCCACAATCGTTTGTGTACATTTGAAACAAATTAAGATGATGACTTTCTTAGTCATAGAAATATCGATTTGTTTAAATAAATGTTACGTTTTTGACAATGTACGCAAACCTTTGTGGCAACCATTACAAGAGACAATCCTTCGTGTTGATAGCAGCAGTGAATCATTGGAATCCTTCTACTGCAATGTCACAAATGTTTTGTGCATAGTCTACTACGCATGCTTTATTTTAACAAGTTGACATTTCTATGATTATGTCTTTATTTTATCAGCATTGATACCTATACAAAAGACAAGGCCAGTGCTTTATGTCGATCTAGTGAGATATTTGCTTTGTCTTTTCTAATTTACAAAAGGATTTGTGTTCATTTGTAACAACTGAAGATTGGTGCGTGATATCTCCCATGAGGATTATTGGATCTATTTATTTTATAAAAATATTAAGAGCGACGTTTATAGATGGATCTTCGTGGAATTTGAAGATCAATTTGATTACATTGAGCAAAGGATACTACCAGCATGATGCTTCACTTACCATACATCCATAAATACCTAACTTAACCCAGTTTCTTTGGATATAATTTTATTTCAAGGGATTGCCATACCTCAGTTTTTCCGATTTTTATCTTTGAGTTTTTTAAAGGACAAAGTCTATGCAGAACACTTGTACATCTTTGAGAAACCACGCGAAAAATGAACAATATTGTCGTCATCACAATTTTCAGAACATATGAAAACATGAAGCGACTGGTTAAGTTGTGTTTTAATGCAAGAGGAAAACATTTATAACATTTACTTCAAATGAGTTATTTCAATTTTCCCAATGTATTTCTATAGATTTAAATAAGTTTTATGAAATTATTGAGCCAAATTTTAATCGTTTTCCAGCATTACAAAAGTAAGTAAATAAATTGATTGCATATCATCATAATAACCGTAACAATGGCGTCAATTGTCAGTTGTTTGGAACCTCCCAAAGTTTTTCAATATATGCATTTTTATGTAATTTGTTTTAAATTAAAAAGGTGCAGGTTTGCGTATATCATAATAATTTATACTATTATAGATTGATTTTGATATGTACCGGGTAAAGTTTCTAAGTAATGTATCTCTTGTCTTACATGCACTCTCGCTTGTGAGAACAGATTCCTAGTGAGAACAAAAGTGATTAGGTGAACCAAAAACTTGGCGGCTTCTACCTAGAAAAACGTTTCATACATATTGTTCCTGAAAATACGATACTGACCATTCATCATCCACCGATGATGGTACTAATTTCGCAGAAACCATACTCCTAAACTGAAAACCAAGATTTGTATGAACGTCACTCCTGGTTCTAGATATTTGTTAATAATTTATTGAAGCGTGTACGAGTTGATCGTGGAGCGAAGTATACAACTTAAGAAACCACCCTAGACATTAACAGAGCCAAAATATTTGTTGCTTAAAGAACTGGTAGAAACTGGGATAATAGAATCACAGTTAATGATAAAAGTAACAATATTCAGATAAGGGAAAATTGTTACGATGTTTCAAGATTAAGGATAGCATAAGTTTAACAATTCCTCTCGATATAATAGTCCATGAGGAATTTCTAGGATATCTAGTGTGAAGGACAAATATAACTAATTTTGTTTCATTAACATTTTCCTAGTGATTAAATACACTTACAACTAAAAGGTGACTATTATTCTATTAGGTACCGGTTTTTATCACCCCAAGTTCTACCCCTCTTGTCAGTTGACATCTGATAAATCATTTCAAGTTTTTTTTCTCCTATTTATATATATTTTTTTTGTCTTCTCAATTCAGCACAAACAATAAAACGTAACTAATTGTTGAATAAAAAATACTAATTTAAATCCTTTTCAACCCCTTGAAGTATTCACAATAAAGCAATGTAACAACAGGTTATTTATGAAAGGCATTTTTTGTAACGCTCTCCCTCCTTTACAGATTTAACTACGAGTACCTGCGTCAGTGAAATCTGGACACTAACAATTCACTTTATTACGATACAAAGCCAGGATGTAAGGTACATAAGACGAATGTTAGATAAAACTAGCAGGGACTGAGTAAGAAATGTCACAATTAGAGTTGCACTAAAAGTTAGACGAATATCAGAGGTGATTAAGAAATCCCAAATGAGATGGTTTCGGTATGTGCAGAGAATGGGTGATAACAGACGTCCGAGGAAACTGTACGAGGCTAGAAGTCTGTACTCAGAGGAAGGTCTAGAACTACTTGGGAAGACAAATGCTTAACTGGGCAAGACCACTTACTCTCCTGAGACAACAGTGGCGATCTCTGTTCATCCTAAAAACCCCAGGGTAGAAAAGGACACAATTAAGCAAGTAAGAGAGGTTATAAAATGATTTTAGTTATAAACTAAGAGGTTATTTGGAAGAGGATATAAAGGAAAGAGGATGAAAAATTCTTGCCATAAGGTTATAGCTATTAAGAAATGCTGGTACTTAATTTTATTTCGACTGCTGCAAAAAAAAATAACAATCCATTTTCTAAACTAAAATACCAGAAATTTCAGAAGGATTTCAAATACTGTGTTAAAATCAGCAAAGAAAGTAGAGGAATAGCCAGACAGAAAATTATCACAGGCGAAGTATTAAGAGAAAGCTGACTGACGACACTGTCAGTTCGACTTGGAGAGAAGCAAAGGGATATAGCAAATTATACTGTCGTGATTACGTCTAGGCTCTTTATACCATTAGGAATTAAAGAAACTGCATTAAAGTGATTCAGTACTGTAAACTTTATAAACACTATTACTTCTCTCTTCTATTCTTTCAATCTCAAAGTGGCATGCCTTGAGTCAAGGATTTAAAACTGTAGCATCAAAACTGTTTTCATCACAGCATAATGACGGTTACCGTTGCTACTTCATGGCAATCGTAAAACATTCAGACCTATGCAGTAATTAGTGTCGAACCAGTACCTGCTACTTTTTTTAATATCAAGATGGAATATAGAATAGAAGACTTTGCCGAACAAATTACAGGTGAACCCCAACCGTATATTTTATCTTTGAAAATTATCTGTCGTGGTATCCTCAATGTGTCAACAATTTGACTTTAGCCAAAGGACTGCATAAATAAATCCCAGGTAAAACTTTTTCAACATTCTGTTGTATCATTGACTAGCCTTCTCTTAAAACTTTCATCAAACCTCTTTTGTTTATCCAAACCAAACACCAGCATAAGAGACAGTTGTAGTTATTACTTTAATATTTACTCGTTGTGCCATTTATTGCAGTAATTTATTTAAATTGCCTAAAACAATGAACAACCTAGTGGTAATTATAATAATAGTTTTATTTACAATAGTGTTAACAAAGTAACAACCTATTGAAATCAGAAGTACATTTTTTTCTTTACGAGTCATAAGTTTCACACTGTTAATGTCTGTGATAACCTCTGAGTTACTTTGTAATGTATAACTCATCTTAGTTCATTGGAACCAGGACATAATACCATGGATGATAAAGAAGATTAGGTATTATCTTCATAGGAAACACGATTTTTAGGTGCAATGTTTTTTTTCTAAGCGCAACAGCTTGTTGTGAGTATAGGCTTGGTAGTTGGCTTTTTATCGGATGCTGTGCAGTTCAGTACATCGAATTGCCGTCGTTGAATTCTAGCTTTCATAACATACTACTGCGTGATCACCGCGGGTTATAGAATCGGACGGTTACATATCTCAATTCCGGACCCTCTTCATTGGACCTATTGAAAGGTATTTGCGCACTTACAAGAATCAGACCTTAAAAATATAACAAAATTTTGATTCTGCTATTTTTTTCGATTCTCTTTAGGTATGATTCTTAATTTCATTGATCATATTTTCCATTTGATTATATTTTTGAAGAATTCTCTCTCGAATAGTTTCAATTTGGAGTAATTTCACCTTAAATGTATTTATACTCTTAACAAATACCAATATAAGAGTCAAATATTTACAGAGCGCACATTTTACCTTACTTATTTTTCTTTTAATAATTAATTAGGATTTTTTGTAATGAAACTATTTTTTTATTAGATTTTACTTATAATTTATTTAATAACCAAATCAAAATTTCTTTTACTTTTTAGCCAACCTTAAATTTGTATCTTTATATACTTTACTTACATTTACAGTTTAATATTTTATTTTATTTCAGTTTAATTCCATTTTAAAAAAGATTGTTGCTGGCGACTGCACTCTCGCCGTTTTGAAGTCATGATTTTCTAGAAATTCTCCAAAGTCCGCTTATATTCTAATTAGAATTTTCATGATTATTGTTTTAACGTTTCTTCGCGTAAAACAATTCGGCAATTTATCAGTGAGTGGATGTCTTAAGATTGTACTCCTAGGGACTTCCAAGTGTAGGGATTTTTTATTAGCAGTTTAACCAATTTTCCCTCAATTTCTTTCACTTTTACTACATGTATTCAAGACTCTTTTGGTTCTTGAACAATTTGATTCCTTTTTATTATTAAAATTAATTTATTTTACGATTTTCAATTAATTGTTAGATGTCTGTTGTACTTCTAACATTGGTTAAGGGCGTGGCTATTGTCACTCTCCTGCAATTCACAGCATACACTCTATCTAGTTTGTGCTTTGAATTCAGAATTTTTCAACAGATTTTTTATGATTTTCCATATTACGTCTTCCTATCGTCCGATTTAAAATCCGATGTCATCGTATTCATTTTATTCCTCTACTTCCATAGAAACTTGATTTACAGTTGTACAATCACTTTACTGTAGTTATAGTCACTAAAATGGTTTTCGTTGTTTTTTCATGTCGGTTGCATTGGCTATTTTGTTCAAAACTTTCCCCTTAAATATCAATTGGTTATCCCTCAGTGATATACACTTAAGATTGATCGTTCTACATGTTACAATATTTTTGCTCAACTTTAATTCGGACGAAAATTTACTTTTTATGGCTTTCCACTTTATTTTAAATACTACCCAAAATTATACTTTTGAATTTCATGAAATCTGAGTACATTATGTATTTCTCCCCTTATTATCATTTACTATAACTAAAATTTCCAACACTTTTATTTTACAGTTTTTATATTGAAAAATGTTTTCATTCTCTTTATCACCTTTAATTAATTATTATTTCAAAAATTATTGTATTAAATTTGATTTACACCCTCATTATCATCAATATGACATATTTATTTATTTTTATTATTACGATGTCAATTTTTTTATTTTTCGATATGTCTATTTTGGGCTATAACTTTCCCAATAATAATGACTTGAAATTTCTTTTTATGTATCGTTGTATGTTAGTGTTATTACTCATTTATATAAAAGAAAAATTATTATTTTTATAATTCTTTTGTTCTTATTTAGCATGTAAATATTTCCATTAAACTTTTAATGTTTTACTGGAGAAACACAACCTTGGCCTTTGCCTTTTCTTCTTGTTATCACATTTCATTTTAGTCTTCTCAGAAACTGTCTTTCTGACGTTGAATAAAATCTAACATATTTTTATATAATTCCCATTTATATGTGCTGGGCACTGATCCAGTCTATCTCAAATTTTTAGTTTTAAACTATAAAAAAAAAGATGAAAAATGGATGACCATACATGATATAATCTGCTCTAGTATGTAAGTTACAAATCAGCGATTGTAACTTATTTACATGTCGTATTCACATCCTCTTGCTCTCGTGGTTGCAAACGAAGTTTGATTTTTTTAATTTATGCGCTGAAGGATTTTTTGGGAAGTTGTTTTTTTGTTATAACTCAAAGTTTTTTGTTGCTCTCCATAGTAAAGTCAGTAAAAGCGATTTTAATGAGATTTATAAAATCCCTTTCCTTAAGTAGTCTATTTCTGCACTATTAAACAAAATTAAATTTTGATTTTTTACTTATTTCTGTTAAGAAATTGACAATTTAATGTATGAGTTTCTTGCATAATTTTATTGTTAATGGAAGTTACACATTTTTAATTGTTTAACATGATTAGTCTGCGTTAAATGTAATTAACAAGTTTGCATTTCAATACACTGCTGACAAAAATAGAGTTCAATTTGCATAAACTGATTTTAACAAAACTGTAGAAATTTTCAACAATTAAAAAAAATTTTATACCGATTATATAGACTAGTTTTCCCGTGTATTTCAGAACGCTGGACACGATTTGTACCTAGTTTTGGTGTAACTTACTTTAAAAATAACTGCTCAGTAATTCTTGATCCACCCACTGCCTTGTTTTTCAAGTTGGTTTTTGTATAGGCATGCTGTCAAAAGAATTCAAGAACGTTTATTTTGGTGATCACAAACCTCTCACCCTTAAGTGTAGGAACCCTCTAATGAAACTAATTTAATTACACTCGTATCATTTACCATCCCCTTCAATTAGCTTATTTGCATAACAGGATGAACTTCGTTGGATGTAAATGAGGCAGGCGACAATGACAAGTTTTTGCACTAGGTAGTTATGAATAAAAGTGTTTTGTTTACCTTCCAATTATGTAGTAAGGAAAATATTATGAGTACCAGAATTTCATACCGCGGTTTCAGCCTTTAAGTCAAGGTATTTAAGCTACAGACAGACTAAAATCCTCATATACAAAACTTTAATGCGACCCATCGTATATTATGGTAGTGAAATCTGAATATTAACACACAGCACTCGAACGCCTGAAGATATTCGATAAGAAACTTAAAAGACGGATCCTCTGCCCCTAGTGGAGGATACAGCACAACAATGAAACATATTGACACTTAAAGATCTAACGGTAGAAAGTCACATAAAACTGAATAATTTGCATTTAGCTGGCCATTTGAGAATGTACCGCAGAAGAAGATAAAGAAGAGTCCTTATGGGGAACATGGAAAGCAAAAGACTAAAAGTCCGTCAAAGGATAGATGAGAGGTTGCTGTTGCTGTAGATGCAAATGATATGCTGGGAGTGCATGGCTGGACGTCCTTTACTGTAAATACAGGGAGTTCGAGAGGTAATATAAAGGAGGCCAGGACCCTATTTGTGGCTGTAGCGTCATAGAGGAAGGAGGGCTGTTTTGAGCCCTAAAGAATGATTATTAGAATTATTTTTAATGTTTTGTTTTAAAATATGAACAACTACTCGGCCCGCTGAGTTGCCGTCATGAGCGAGGACAATCCATTTTTAATCCATCATTCTATTTAGAAAGACAGTATTGTTGTGAAGTAAAAAGACTTTTTCATTTTAGTACATTTCTTTCCATTTGTAGGAGTGAGATAGAATGTGAAATGTCTATGTATAGTTTACTCCCCCCCCCCCCTCCTCAAGGGCTCAGCTACAGTGAGTACGGGCTTGAAAATTCCGAGGGACCTTAACTGGATCTACAATTTTTTCATGAAGTCTTTAAAACATCTGTGATTTAAGATGAGGTATATTTTTAAGTCAAACTTATTACAATTTAATTTTTTGGATGTTAAAATCTGTATAGTTTGAAACAGCCAACTTTGGAACTCGTTAATCATTGAAAAGATGATGCTGTTCATACGGGACCAATATTTATATTTTTATGTTAAATTTAGCAAATTATCTTATTATGTACTTTATTCTAGTCTACCAAGAAAGGAAAAATTTCCCTTGTTGAAGTTACTAAAAACTGATATTTCGTTATACAATACTCATTATTACTAGAAAATGTAAAATTACCCTTCTTGTAATTTATGCTAATATATGAAATTTTCATTCGTTTTTATTACTATTTTAAATTTCCCTTAGAAAGTTAAATTCTTCTTTCGCTACATTACTATAAAATGAAAGTATTTTTACTTCAACATCACTACAAAATCAAATGGTTTCCTTTCTTCTCCGTTGCTATGTAGTTTTTATTTCCTTTTGTCTACATTATTAAAATATAAATTTCCATTCTACTTTATTACATAGTGAAATTATCCTTCTTATAATTACTGCAGGTGAAATTTTCCTTTTGTTACATACTAAAAATTGAAATATCAGTTCTACATAATTATTACAAAGTGAAATAACCCTTTGACTACGTCATTGCAAAGTGAAATTTTCCTTTTCTTACATTATACTAAATGAAATAAGGCTTCTGCATAATTGCAAAGTGAAATAGCCTTTCTGCTACTTCATTACAAAGTGATATTTCCCTTCTACTACATTATTACAAAGAGAAATTTTCCTTTTCGACAACATTACAAAGTTAAATATCCTTTCTTCTACATCATTACAAAATGAAATTTCGTTTACTCTAACCACTACAAAGTAAAAAAATTCTTTTTCTACATTTACTATATAGTTTACCTTCTACGTACTTTACTAAAATATAATTTGGCTTCTTCTTTATTACATAATTAAATTTCTCTTCGTTGTTAATACTATTATAAAATTTCCCCATTCTACTTATTAAAAAGTAAATTTCAACTAATTTACACTATTACAACTTGAAATTTCCCTCTTGTTACGCTCTTACATAGTGAAACAGTCCTTCCCTCATCAATACAAAGTTAAATTTCCCCTCTTCTGTATTACTAGAAAACTGTCAAGTTCGAAGTTAAATAAAGCTGTTGTCTATTTTGCATGCAACGTGTAAGTTAGCATTGCCACAAGGGTGCGAATGCCCCTAGCCTAGCCTGTCATGCCAAGACATTGTTATTCAAAACATTCTTGTCTTTATGACTGCGACGCTATGCCTATTAAAAACTTCGCCACATTTCCTGCGTTTAATTAAACTTGTCTTCGTGAAACATTTGTTTCGACGTAAAGTAATAAACTGCCTTCGTATTCGTCTTCGGAAATTGCTTTGTGTCTTGGTGGAATAACTTTCGTGTCCAGTTTTGTGACAAGGAATTTGATTAAAATGGTTTCAGTTGGTGTTGTCATTTATTACTAGTATGTTTGTATGGTAATAGTTTATATTTGGTGTGTGTCCTCGCCTTAACTATTTTACCTATTGAACAATAGTTAAGAAAATAATCTTTGTAAACTTCGTTTGTAATAATGAAAACAACTTTTGAAATGCACATTCAGTGGTTTCTTGTACACAACTAACCATAATTTTCAACAAATTTGAAATGTCAAACCAGTTTTATGATTGATATCGATAAAAATCAGATTTTTAACAGTTTTATTAAATTTGTTTGTGCATGCTACTATTAAGTAGTAAACCTTTTTTTCTTTTCTTTTTTTTTAATTTTGATTCTTAACTTCACAACTACATTTAAAATTATAAGTATGATTTTTAAAACATGAAAAATTATTAATCATAGTGTTAAAAACTTTTGAAATATTGTTTCTTGTATATTAACCTCACATAATCAAATGTTTCATAAAAAAATTAATAAATTTTAATTTTAATAAAAAACTATAGTAAATAATTTTACCTATATTTAACAATTTCATATATTAGGATTTTAGGGCAAATTCACTCTATTTTATGTTTCAATAGAATCTTACTGATGTTTTGATGAACTTTATGCATTTGTTATAGACATTTTGAAAGTTCCTTATTTTTTAAGGTTAATTTTTTGTAGTTATCTAAAACAGCTAATCAAAAGTTACAAAAGCAACATATATATATTGATTAAAACCACATATATTAAATTTAAAAAATGTATGTCTTCTTTTTCTGTATCGAGTTCCTGCTAATGGAATTGACTAGTTGTCAAATATTCAGTGAGATGGTCAAGACAATTTTTTAACGAAATTTGGTTCCGATCGGAAAATATTTCTTTAAAAAAGTATTCTCATAAAAAATAGTTTATATATTTACTACCACAATGTTCTTGCAGTCCAAAAACATGAATGTTATGTTATGAATATTTCTAATAGGAAGGAGTTAAATAAAGTTTAAATAACAATATAACAACAGATAATAATTTTAACTTTCATTGTTAATCTGAAAACAAAATAAAAGTGATAGAATATTTATCTATAAAACTCAACCAAAGTTTTAATAAAACAATGTGCTTCTACCTCTGACCTCCAAATTTCACAGGCATGATAGATTTCAGATTTTGCATATAATGCAACATTTACAAACTTAAACAATTATTCCTAGGCTAAACGTTTATAGTTAAATGTTTATTTCTGTTAATTGCTACTGATAAAGCAAAACGTCTAACTGAAATACAACAGTGAAACTAGAACATTGCTCATATCGTGTGATAAGATCAAGTCAATCATGAAATGTTCCACAATATAAGTTACTGTGAATAACAAAAATACGTAACGATTTTCCTTTCGATTGGTCTAGAATCGCTTTCGACTTGTACGCCAAAGGTTCCAGATTCAATTCCCAAATCAGCTAAAAAATTATGATGTTGGCCTAAAATAAGAACTTGTGACAGTTAGCGAGTTCTTGTTGTGAATGCTAGAATTATGGTGAAGAGATCTCAATGTGCTGACCAGACGTCACGTGACTGAAAGCCGTCTAGCATGCCAAGTCTTTCATGGGTTGTTGCTCATTGACAACAGGTAAACACAAATCTTTCTTACTTGTACAAAAAGTGGTTTTCAACATGCCATGTCGACTACATGCCACAAAATTAAAGATAAAAAATTTAAATTTTGTATGAAACGTTTTTGATCCCGACTTGAAACCTATTTAAATGCAGAAAAACAATTAACGAAGAGTTTCAAAATGGTGGACTTTTAAACAGTATTTGCTCCCATTTGCCTTTTTATGGAACTTACAACACACTGAATTAAAGGAAGAAAGTTATGATGTTATTTCCAACATTTTAATTTGGTCCTCTTGAATAAAACAATTATTACTATTACTAAAAATTTAATTTATGCAATTCATACAAAACAAATTTATTACAAGATGCTTTATTGTTATTTTCACTTGAAATCTTATTTTGAAAACTTAGATTGTAAAAGTTTACGAGTGTCATGGCCGCTGCTTAGAGAGTCTGTAAGCATCTCAGGCAATCTTGTAAATGTACCGCCATCTCAACAAATTGATTGCAAAGTTTAAAGTTTCACTGTTTGCTTATATACCTGTGATATTTTACACCCCTTCAATCTAACGAATACTACAATAGTTACAAGTTAAGAGTTAGGTTTGTAAATTACTTTTATAAGTAGACAGTTTGGAACATAATCAAAGTAAGAACGTAGTTACTGTTTTATGAGCCGTAATATATAAACAAAGATTTTTAATAATTTGAGGTTATCAATTTATTATATATATATATATATATATATATATATATATATATATATATATATATATATATTAAATACTGTATATAAGTTTTAATCATTTAAGCAATATTCAAGAAGTACTCGTACTGTTATATTTTTTGATAGAAACTTTACACGTTCTATAAATTTAGAATAAAATGTTTTTTCAGAGTCTTGAATTTCTGTAGATCCAACTCGCTGGTTGGGTATGTATCGGTTGTCAAAACATAGTCATCTTCAATTCTGTGATATGCAAGTCTGGAAGAAGTTCTCTCCTCAGGTGAGAGTAAGGTCAACCTTTTGTTCATATAGTGAAGCAGTACTACGGGTTTTGAGTTCGATGCCATGTGTGTTCATAGATGAGTGCAATAAATAAAACTCTCACAGGTTAAATAGGTCAAGGTGACCTGAACATTGTGAATTACGGGCAATGAAAAGGCGGATGAATTACTGAAAGAAGGATACACCCCATTTGTAGCTGTCGAACCTGCAATGGCAGTTTCGAGAAAAACTGGTTCCTACTAGTTCAACGATTAGGAACTGGTATAAGAAGAATCGCTTAGGTAAGTGGAGAGAAAGAGTGTCTTTTAGACTGTCAAAGATCTTCCTGGGACAGACCTGATGAAGGCAAGACAGGAGACTTACAGACTTGAGAATAAAGAACTTGAGCGTGATGATAAGTATTTTAACAGGATATTGTGCTTTGAATATGCATTTTCGATTGTGTAGAAGTGGGTACATGGACTGGAGGAAACAGCTGATTATTTTGTTATAACCTGTGGAGGGTACAGTAGAGTAAGATATGAAGTGGGTGTAAGTGGATTAGATGTGGATGCTTTGAATTCGGAGAAGCTGCAAGAGATAACTGTCTCTGATCTGTTGAGACAAGTCAAGAGGTTCGATAAGTAGTCAAAGTAATATACTGTTCTCTGGATGAGATGAAGCGTAGAAAGGGTCAATGCAGCCTAACTTCGGGGATGTAATGCTCACTCTATTATAGAATAGAATAGATAGGCCTATGTCAGCGTCTCAATAATTTTGGGGGTCTTTTTGCATAAAGCCTTTACTTTACGCCGTTTATATTGATGAAAACGGGGGAGTAGGTTCTAACAGGAGGGGGGGCATCTAACAGGCTCGAACCTGCGTAATCTTTGACGATTCACTAGATAGAGCTTATTAATTACTTTCTTTACCCATATAATCACGGGTTCTCTCAACTTTAGTCAAGCAATGCTAAACAAGTCATACAAATGCTTAGGTAATTGAAAGCTGTTTTTATTCTTTATGTCGTACTGGTTATTGCTTTTTTTGTTGTACCTTGTTTTTTTTTGTTTTTTTAAGCAGAAATTTACAAAAAGCAGTTTTACTTAAACAAATATTAATTTAGGTTAAAAATTTATTAAATGTCCTAAGAAAGATATTTTAAAAAACTGACTATATTACTCATGTATTTCTTACGATGTGTATGTAAGTGATTAACTGTATTTAAATGGGTTATTTTATTTCCAGTTTAAGTGATCCCGCCACAAATGTTGTTTACACAGAAATTAACTCTATGCATTCGAAACTGAATTTTAATTCCATTAATTGGCTTAACTTGGTAGATTGTAATTATTTAATTTTTTTACGATTTAGTTTCAAATAATGATTTCTCTGAAATGTACTTTATTAAATAAATAATTTTAAAAACGAATACAGTTAAAAACTGAAAACATGTTTATCTTACACATATACAACGTGTATTTATCACATAGAAATATGTGCTGCCTCTTTGTACAACACTACACATAACATATTTACAAACTAGAAATGAATTGCTTGAAATAAAGTGCAATACCATATACTGGAATTGTTATTGTCTAGCGAGAGATGAGGGCATTATGATGCAGTGACTTGGCTTAATTCATTGTCCACTATCTACATCTACTTTGATGTATACAACATTCCCTTCTTCAGTATCACTAAATGACTTGGAAACCATTATAATAATTTATTTTATATATTATTTCTTTTTAAGTATGTAATATTATTTTATTTGTCTGTTTTATAGTGTTTCCTTGAGAAATACCCAAAATGTATATTTCACGAGTCGAAATTTATGTTTAGTGAATTATTTTAATTATATATATATATATTTTACTTCCAGAAAGAATGTTATATATTAATTATAATAAAGTTCATTAAATCTAACTAAAAAATTATGATTTTTGTAAATATAATTAGTAATATAAATAATTAGCACATTTTTTGTATTGAATCATTTCCTTTTCCAAACCTACAAAACTTAAAAATACCAACACATAAAAACAAACTTCAGTGCATCTCTGATTTATGGGTAGATTATCAACAAAAAAGTTTCATTGTCACGAAAATCATTTAAATTTGCATTTGTATTTTATTTGCAACTGAAATAGTCCTGACAGTATAGGATGAAAATTTGTAAAATATGGACCACTTAGGAAGCATCTCATCTTTTCTTTTTTTTTTAACCTGTCTTTTAATCGTAGAATAAGAACATCTTCAAGGAACCTGAACTAAAATTAGCCTACTAGTTACAAACAAGTAGCTAAAATTTTCACGTTGTTTATTAACTTTTTCTCTAAGATATAGAAAATTTTCATCTCAAATTTTTACACACTAAAATGTCCTAAAAAAATCACCTATTGGGACTGGAGCCGCTGAAAGATAAAGAAAGAGGGTACTAAGAGCAATAGTCGCCGAGTGAAACTGTTGATCTCTCATTGTCAGTACCTCAATATATCCACAAAAAGTAAATTTTGTATGTATATAATAATATTTTAAACGTCTTCATTTTACTGTTATTTCAAATATTTATGTGAATATGTAAAATTGTATACAATATATTAACTGTACTGTTCTGCGAATTATTAAAAAGGTTTTTAATGCATTGCATCATACAGTTCACGTACCCATTGTATAAAATACACAAATATTGTTGCCGAATAATGAAAAAATCCTTTATTGGTTCACTGATAGATAATAATTACACATGAATATAATAAAATAAAAGTAACAGCAGCCTTCACAATAATTAAAATAAAATAAATAAAAGTATAAATAAAAGTATAAAATAAATAAAAAGTATTTCATAAACTAGGCCTCTCTCTATTCCTTCTAAAGTATCCTATTTCTGGTTTTCTTCCTCTAAGTTTTTCCTACAATTTTATGAGGCCTCCCTTCCATCTCTTATTCTGTCTTCCTTTCATCCTCTTCCAGAAGTCATTATATTCTTGGTCTACCTTCCACCTGTAGTTCTCATGACATATTCTGTCCAAAGTCACTTAATTTTACAGTTTTCATGATATCCATCATAGCAGTTTTCTCTCAAGTGTGAATATCACTTATTCTGTCATTTATCCTCACTTATAATAAACTTCTTTCCATCACGGACTGAGTGGTTTGTATATTTTTATATTGTTCTTTGTTAGTGTCCAGATTGAGTTTGTATACATTAGGCCAAATATGTAACACTTGATCTAGGGTCTATTATTTTAATATATGTTTTTATTTTTCCATTATGTCTCCATTCAATCTCTAGTACTCCTTCAATATCTTGGCGATATATTCATCAATAATAATCATTAAATAATATGATCTCCAAAATTTTGATACTTCAGTTTTAAAATTGAGATACGCAAATTAGACATTGGAATTATAGTATAGTTAACAATTTGTTTTCCTTATTGTTTAAATGCGAAAACTTCTCGGATTCATAACCTTTAAATAATTAAGACGAAAAGGAATAAAATCCAGGATGATAGCCATCAAATACTCTAAAAGCGTCAGGTTCGGAATAAAAAATAGATGGTCAACAGTGACCTGATATGAACGATAAAAGATAAAAGACATCATGATAACCCAATACTACATGAAGAAAGGAGTAAATCCAGCTAGGTTCTTTCGGGAATTAACAAATTTAGGGTAAAACATGAAAAAAATGATACAAAAACATAATAAGCCCGAAAATCTTAAATTTTTGTAACTGGTGATCTGCAAAAATTATTTCCAAAGTCGAATGCGACAAGCAAGCGGGTGCAAAAACAACAAATAAAATTTGCACCCTAACGTGTCAGCATGTCAGAGTATTTCCAGAACCACATTACATTTATATTCATTTGTTTGTCTCCTTAAATTCAATACACATTTTCACCTTTATTCAAATTGTAAATAAAGGAAATCTTGCCTACATGGTATATACTTGGGAACAGTTCCACTGGATCAGTACAGGAAATTTAAACATGGTTAATTAAAACCGATTCTAATACTGCACGGTTCCACCACATGAACGTAAGTGTACCGACTATTGTATACTTGAACATGGTTAAATAAAACCGATTCTAATACTGCACGGTTCCACCACATGAACGTAAGTGTACCGACTATTGTATACTTGAACATGGTTAAATAAAACCGATTCTAATACTGCACGGTTCCACCACATGAACGTAAGTGTACCGACTATTGTATACTTGAACATGGTTATATAAAACCGATTCTAATACTGCACGGTTCCACCACATGAACGTAAGTGTACCGACTATTGTATACTTGAACATGGTTAAATAAAACCGATTCTAATACTGCACGGTTCCACCACATGAACGTAAGTGTACCGACTATTGTATACTTGAACATGGTTATATAAAACCGATTCTAATACTGCACGGTTCCACCACATGAACGTAAGTGTACCGACTATTGTATACTTGAACATGGTTAAATAAAACCTATTCTTATACTGCACGGTTCCACCACATGAACGTAAGTGTACCGACTATTGTATACTTGAACATGGTTAAATAAAACCGATTCTAATACTGCACGGTTCCACCACATGAACGTAAGTGTACCGACTATTGTATACTTGAACATGGTTAAATAAAACCGATTTTTATACTGCACAGTTCCACCACATGAACGTAAGTGCACCGACTATTGTATACTTGAACATGGTTAAATAAAACCGATTCTAATACTGCACGGTTCCACCACATGAACGTAAGTGCACCGACTATTGTATACTTGAACATGGTTAAATAAAACCGATTCTTATACTGCACAGTTCCACCACATGAACGTAAGTGCACCGACTATTGTATACTTGAACATGGTTAAATAAAACCGATTCTTATACTGCACAGTTCCACCACATGAACGTAAGTGCACCGACTATTGTATACTTGAACATGGTTAAATAAAACCGATTCTAATACTGCACAGTTCCACCACATGAACGTAAGTTCACCGACTATTGTATACTTGAACATGGTTAAATAAAACCGATTCTTATACTGCACAGTTCCACCACATGAACGTAAGTGCACCGACTATTGTATACTTGAACATGGTTAATTAAAACCTATACTTATACTGCACAGTTCCACCACATGAACGTAAGTGCACCGACTATTGTATACTTGAACATGGTTATATAAAACCGATTCTTATACTGCACGGTTCCACCACATGAACGTAAGTGTACCGACTATTGTATACTTGAACATGGTTAAATAAAACCGATTCTTATACTGCACGGTTCCACCACATGAACGTAAGTGCACCGACTATTAATACAATACGAATTCCGAAATATTAAATAAAAGTCGTACAAAAAACAAAATCAACTTCAAATAATAAACGAAATCTGTACTAATTTCTAAAACTTTCCTACTGAAAGTTTTTACCTGACCAAATTTTTTTTTTATTTACTACTTTTGTCATGTTTTCATTTAGGAATTAAAATCTTTTCAAATATCGTAAAGTTACAAAAATCAAATAAATATATACTGAACAGTTACACGGGTTTGGTTTTAAAATTATTTGGTAATGATGAATTGCTCATAATATGAATATAGTTTAATCGGTCATTTCCCACCATCATGTGTATATGAAAACTAACATGACATTTTGAGAGTATAATCAACTCTAGTCATCAAGTATTAAACTAGAACATAAAAGATAAAAACGCCAACATTAGCCTGAGATCATGTTGGAACCTAAAACTAAATCTATAATCTAGGAAAGAACTCAAGCATAAAACTAGACTTGAAGAATCAAAGATAAGACTAAATACAAACGTGATCCGATAAAACCACTACACACAGGCCTATACTACATAAAGAACGGCAAGCAACAGATTGTAGAGAGAAGGAGCCAAGAGAAGGTTTTCCTAACTGTTAGAGAGGTAAACATTCTCTCCCCCCCCCCTTCTTCAAGAGTTTAGTCGTCGATCGCGTCATGATTCTCATTTGTGGAATAAACGGGTTAATTTTAGCCTTATTTGAGGTAGAAGAATTTTATCTCCGGAAGCCATAATGGCTTTATTTCTAAACTGGTTTGACAGATAGGATTGTGCTATAGCTTTATATATGAGGTTTCAATTAATTTTCGTTTATATCAGTTTTTTACCCAATGTATTATTTTTACCTTTTCCAAATAATTTTTTTGATTTTTGAACCAAATATTTATCCGTCATGCCTAATCGCATGTTCTTTTTAAGTTCACTAAGTCTCATATTTAGAGATATTTTTGTTTCGCCGATATATTGTTTGTTACATTTGCATTTAACACTGTAATCATAATGTTTAGTATCCAGAGTGCCATTTTTAGTTTTGGTTTTGACGAAATTTTCCCTAACAGTCTTTTGATTATTAAAAGTTGTACGTATTTCATATTTCCTAACAACACACCTAACTTTTTCCGATAATCCCGACACATAAGGGATCGTCAAGTATGATAAGGATTTATTGGTTTATCTTTCTTTTCCTTAGAAATAGTTATTTTACATTTAGTAATTGTGGTTTGAGGGTATCCATTGATAACTAGGTCATCCCTAATACGATTTAGTTCTCAATTTAAATTCTTCGACTCTTCACGGTTGTATTTAGTCTTAGCTTTGACTGCTCAGGCCTACTTTGAGATTTTATTTCTTTTCTTAGGTTATATATTTAGTTTTAGTTTCCAACATAGTCCTAGGCGGCTAGGTTATGTTGGTGTTTTTCTCTTTTATGATCTACTCTTATACTTGGTTCACAGAACCAATAGTTGTAATCAGGGTTACTGTAGTAACAGGGATCATCAATAATATCACATTCCCGCCAACGTACATCACGCGTTCCCAGAGTTACTATAGTTGAATATGTTTAATTGTGTAGTAATATATGGTTTAATGAAATCTGAATCTGTAACAATGCTGGTTGTATTAACCAGAAAGTACTTAGTAGTTCATTTTTCATAAATAAGGCATCTAAATTAAAGTAGATAAATGCCTGTAATGGGGCTGATTAATTTTCCATTGGTACC
Source organism: Aphrophora alni (assembly GCA_963513935.1). Classification (NCBI taxonomy): domain Eukaryota; kingdom Metazoa; phylum Arthropoda; class Insecta; order Hemiptera; family Aphrophoridae; genus Aphrophora; species Aphrophora alni. The sequence continues at coordinate 63,717,642 of OY740773.1, read as the reverse complement.
GCTGCTTGAAATATTGTGATGATTTATACTATTTTTTTTTTCTTGTCAGTTATCATCGCTTAAAGCAAAAGTTGGTCAAAAGAGACCTGATAGGTAAGATGAAAGAGAGGTATCTAAACCAAGACTGCATGACAAAAGGTGTATATCCAGCTAGGTACTCGGGATTGACAAAGCCGTACTCACTAGAGGTGAGTGCTAATGGCGTGAATTTACTATATACGTCAAAGAAATCTATCTTAGTTTTTTGTGGATATATCCGTTTTGAGGTCCTCTAAATCCAAAAAAGTGGATCTTGTTTAACGAAGTCTGTCGGACCTCAAAACAAGACTTCGTTTTGTATCATACCAAATTTGATACGATATTAATCAAATTTCGTATGTAGGGATGTTTTGACCATATATCGGGAATTTGTTCATTCTTTTATTAACTCAAAATTTGGAGATAGTTGTCATAAAACACACAAAAAATTACGTTTTTCTGAAAATCGGCTCCAACAATTTTGCTCAAATGTAGTCTCTAAAGATCCAAACAAAACGTATTGGTCGCCATCTCACATAAAATACAGGTTATACATTTCATTTTATTTTTTCAAACTCGACGTCCATGATTCATTTTCACTTTTTGTTTGACAACTACCGAACTGACGTTTTTGGTGATGATTAGTTTTGGTTCGTTTTTACTTGGATTTGAAGAAGGTTGAGTGAGAAAATTTGTGTGCAAAGCACTGGGTTTTGTGAGAGATGTATTCCCCCATTTAGCGAAGTTAATCTCAAACAGTGTCTTTAATTTTTTTTTTTTTTTCTCCTCGATTTATTGGCTTGAACATTGAAATTAATTTCAATTGGTGTAGATTTTCACAAAATTAAAACTAAACTATCGTTTATACTACAATATTGGTTGTATTTGTTTTGCGGTATTGTTTTTATACTGATATCATTCAAATACAGTATTATAATTTTATATTGAGTAATATCTATTAATAATTAAATATGTATGCCATACCCGTTATATTTGTACCATTAATATTACAATAAAACTACAATGTAGTCTGTTAAACACTGTTGGTTAAATTTGCCATGGCATTTTGTTTTTTATCGTGTTATAATTTAAACACAGTATACAATATAATTTTGTAATTCGGTCAATAACAAAAAAAAATTTTAATACAATGTAACTTATACCATAGCTGTTATCACACACATATAAAAATAATATAATAGTTATAGAAAATGTATTTGTTGTACGAAGATATAACTAATATTAGTATGTTTGATATATGTTCACTGCATTTTGTATACTATTAAATAAAATTAAAAGATAACAATTTTGTAGTCGGTTGTAATTTAACTCTTGAATCGATACAATAAAAAAAATAAACAGTCATAAGTCAATTCTTAGATAACCTGTGATATTAAGGGAAGTTCAGTGAGTACAGCTAAAAAATGAGTCGGCTGGTGAAGTCCAGCATACGTCATCATTCATGATCTTTACCGTCTATAGTTTGACATGACTGCTATAGACTTTCTGGTTACGCAGTCTTCGCACACTACCTAGCTAAGACTAGTAGTGAACCATCTCTTTCTCGACGAAAACAGCAACGACAGATATCATATATTAGTAGTCTGCGCTTCAAACCGTATCATCCAGCTTGCGAAATCGTTTTTAGTAATTCTTTGGCTGACGTATATGAATTTTTTCAGAACTGCATTGACCCATTTGGCATTAGAACGCTTACAATCCTAGACAATTTGTAACTTGTATTTCCTCCAATGAATGAGATGCTCCATTTTATTCCATTTATTCAAATGTTAACCTTTCATTTTTTGGTGTCCAGGTTCATCAACTACAACACTCCTGATGTAGTGTATCGTCAGGAATTTCTTTATATACGTGATGAATACCCATCTAGTGAAATTATTTTCACAAATAGTTCTAAACTAGACGATAAAGTTGGTTGTGCATATTACTCATCCGGTCAGACGTATATCTACGTATTACCCTCAGCTTATAGTGTTTCTTGTGCCGAACTCTTTGGTATTTTAAAAGTCCTTAATACTGTTGCATCTGGTTTCTGTCATTATCTTTTATGTTCCGATTTCAAAAGTGCTGTACAAGCTATCCAGGATATATATTCTAAGAGTCCCTTGATTGACGATATTCTGTGTTCCATTTTCAATAAGAATTTCAGTAGGAGTATCATTTTGCTGAGTAATTGAGAAATTACAGAAAACACAAAAGCTCACGAAGCAGCAAAGGAAGCTACAAGTCAGATTCCAGTCACCCAGCATCTGAGTTTGTATCGACTGATAAATCATTTTTCATGGGCAGTGGGAAGAAAAACGGACAAATATAGAGTCCAATATGCTGAGGGAAGTAAAAGATACGTCCGTCCGTGGATACAACTATACGTCCCAGTCATCGAGAGAAAGTGGTGTTTATATAGATCATTCCATGATGCAGTACGGAAATCTGCTGCAATGCCTTTTGTCAAGGTCTACTCTCGATTAAACACATGCTTATTGACTGTGTTGGTTTGAGAGATGTGCGTATGGACATTTTCCCTACCAAATTCTATTCAGGCGATATTGGAGATAGTGCTCAGATCTTTGATCGAGTTAAAATCCTTTTGCATTTCCTTAAAATTTATATAAAATTTAAAATTTGTCTAGTCAATTATTGGAGAGACTTTTAAAGCTCTGTAATATGATGTTTCATCGTCCTTTTAATTTTTAAAAATTTTATCCTTGTTAACTTGTTGCGGGGCCTTTTACAGCCCAGTAATATTTGTTGTTAATTGCATGTATCAAGTCTATTATTGTGCTATTAATGTGGTGCATCTTATGCACAATTTTGTGAAGACAATGATGACCACAATGGTTTTTCGTCTTAAAAAAATATTAACTAACTTTCTCACACACCCATAATATAGTAAAACTAAGAATGAGTTTTCACTTCGGCCATGCATTCTTAAGCACACACAGTTTTGTTTTTATTAATCGATGGTGTTATAAAAATATCCACTCTGATATATTTCTATACATATAAATGATGTCATGTTGGACTTATATTTTTAGTATTTCTGGAAAGATTCTGTAATTAATTTGTTTGACAAGATATAATTACAAATGTAAAACGTTGCAATCAGGTAGTGTAGTGTTCGGTAGATGACCAATAGCTAAGGTCGAGTTGTGCAGGTGAAGTGGCGTGCGAGAGAATGTGTGGGGTAGTGAGGTTCCTTAAGCCAACAGAGTCCATAAGGCTATATGACAAATTATAGTGTAGTAACCGTGGTAGTGACTAAAAATATCTGTTGTATGAACTACCCATAATAATTAAATAACAGAATAATTAAACAATAGAAAATAATTCATTACCGACTAAACAATAATTTATTATATACATAAACATTTTAGTTTGTATAAACACAATTCCTATCTCAAATTATAGTGTAGTAACCGTGGTAGTGACTAAAAATATCTGTTGTATGAACTACCCATAATAATTAAATAACAGAATAATTAAACAATAGAAAATAATTCATTACCGACTAAACAATAATTTATTATATACATAAACATTTTAGTTTGTATAAACACAATTCCTATCTCAAATTATAGTGTAGTAACCGTGGTAGTGACTAAAAATATCTGTTGTATGAACTACCCATAATAATTAAATAACAGAATAATTAAACAATAGAAAATTATTCATTACCGACTAAACAATAATTCATTATATACATAAACATTTTAGTTTGTATAAACATAATTCCTATCTCAATCCGGATTTTCTCTTTTAGAATAAAATTGAACTTGATCAAAGACAACGTCGTTGGCAATCTTCGGTCATCTGTAACAGTTTTCTTTATATTTTGTATGAATATATTCATGTGCTATAAATATGACAGTGATATTAATCTAGGAGTGTATGTCTTGTGTGAAATATGCAAACAATAGACAGGATCTGTCCACTACGGGTTCATATGTCGTGTTAGCCATGGACCATTGAACATCGCCATTACGACGTTTGCTTCGGACAAGTTGGTGCTTAAGCTAGAGATTTCAATTCAAAATATATCCTTGTAATATCGTTAATATTAATATGAAACATTTATTGGCAAATGTAGATTGATGTACTATTATACTTTCTACTGACAATATATGTACTTTATTGAATTTTTAAAATGGTTTCAAGTTGTGTTGAAAACTAGAAATCTAAAAATTCTTTTTGTACTAAAATAAATTTTGTTTTCTGACCTGATTATCTTTATTTAATGTCTTTTCAGAGATGGTGTAGACTTTTGCTTAGAAAAGTGGCTGGTCTGTACTGTAATAAATACGTAAAGTGTAATGTCAAATGGTACATAATTAAATTAGTCAATTATTAACTAATAATAATAACGCACCAGCCCGTAAAAGGCCTAGATCTGCTAGATGGCTTTTCAGCCTTATATCACGTTGTCAACATCGAGTTCCTGTTGCCATAAAGGTATTTTCTCCAGAAGTTAAGTCACCACCATATATTGTTTAAACAACCATGAAAATTTAACCTGTAACTTTTCAGGCATCAAGCGAGACGGCTCACTACCTACCTCGGACCTCAACTTTTATAGGGTGACTGTTTTTTTACCAGTGTTTCTATAGGAAATGTATTGAATTTTAAAATGTGGCCTCATTTCACGTGTGTAGAAAATCATGTAAGAGTTGAGTTGTAAATAAGCGATAAAAGTGATTGAGAAGCATTATTTCAAAAAATGATAGTCAGAAAATGACTGAACAGTTTGTATATTGATGCGAGGTGGGCGTCTTGATAATGGTTAAATTTAGTTCAAAATCGTCAAAATGAAAGTAGTGGTTAACCTTAAATTTATGAAAACTTATATCAATATCCCAATTTATATGAAATTCGTGTTTTTATGTATATTGGTATGCTGAATTCAAATTTGGAAGCCGGTTTGTACATACTTAGTTTCTTAATCCTTCAAAAATTAAAATTGTTTTTGTTAGTGATCTGATGAAAGTTTTATTTAAATTGTTAACCTTATTTAGTAAGAATTTGACATCGGTTTTTATTTGAATAATAACAGAATCTCAAGAATCTCCAAACAAAATTGATGTAGCACTTCCTTTTTCGGTCTTCAGTTGAGAAATTACTAATATAGTGAATAGAAATACTTAAATCGTAGTTTAATTTATACACAGTTATTCGGATCAATCATTTCAAATTTGGGAGAACTCAAAGGGACATACAAAAGGGACTGTAAAGGGCTTTACAGTTCATTTTTACGTTATGTTTACATTTAATATTAAAAGTTTTTCCCTCTCATTTAAGCTACTTTTGGGTGCCAAATCCAAATATATGTATATATATTCTCTAAAATCTTCATATGCTAATTAATAAGACTAAACTGTAAACCAACTTTCCACCTCAAACCATTTACTGATTTAATAAAAAATGACTGTGACCTAGGATCATTTTTTGTTTTATTTTTCAAGTAATCATTTACTCATTTTGAAAATCAGATATTTTATTCTTATGGCTGTTATGCCACATTTTGATCGATTTTAAAAAATTGTAAATGTCAAAAAGTGCTTCATTCCAAATACCATTACAATTCGTCCATATCCGTCCTGATCTACAGAGATTTACAGAATTATGAGAATCTCATTTCTTTGTGTTGCGAACTAAAAGAACAGCTATTTTTCTAAAATAATTTGAAGTATTTTAAACCAAAAACTAATAAAGAGTTCACATATTTTGACGAAAACAGGAAATAAGTTTGTTTTTTGTTATTATTCTTACATGATAGGTTTGTATTCCTAAATTGGCCCTTCACTCATCTCTCTCATATCGGAACTTTGCCTTTGTGGAGATCTCAGTTGTTTATATTTATATGAAAACAGTTTGAGTACTTGGTTAAATTAAAACTGCAGAGTTCCTTGATAGAAACCATTTTCCAATTGTTTCACTTTTTTTAATGTAAATTCATTTTTGTAATGTAAATTAATCTTAAATTGTTAATTTACTATTTGTGTTCAGGTTATGTTATTAATTTTTATATTTCCCCAAAATTTGATCAAAATACATAGAACCTCCTTTAAAACTTAAGAATTTTAAACATCTTCATAGACCGCTTGTTGTTTTTACCACTAACTACCAAAGAGTCATTTTATGGGAAGTTGAAAACAATATATTTTGAGGTTCTTTTAAACAAATTTGACCAAAATTGTTAAACCTCATTTGAGAAAATCAAATTCTTTTGGTTTGGTCTTATAGGAATTAAACCAAAATTTTGACTAGTATAATTATAATTTATATCTATAATTTGGAGACATCTGAAACTTCCAGCTTTTATCATATAAATTTACAAACTTAGACACAGACTTATATTTTTAGGAATTTTCTCTTTCAAACTCAGGAAGACCAAAACTTTCTCCATGCAAATCACTTTTTCCTTATAAGAATACTTTTTTGCTATACACACTAGAACACTTAAAGAAATTATATCTGCCAGCAATTTATAAAATACTGTTTTTTTTGTAAGAAACTCATAGTTTTGTAATTCAGTTTCTATGAATGCAAATTTTTGTTTCAGTATTTATGTAGCAAAACCATATCATCTTGTTAGCGCTTTTCAAAATATTTTTAATCATAATTTTTAAAATTTTGTTTTTACCCCTCTCTTACACCCAAACAAAAAAACCCTCTAATCAAAGGGTTTTTTGATCCTCCAATCAAAATCCAGCAACAAATTTAGAAAACCTTGGTAAAGTCAGCCTTATAGAAAATATATAAAATACATAACAGAAAATCTCAGAGAAAAATAGTGGTGCTTTTAGTTAATTGTTTGCCTTTTTTGAAACTTTACTTGGAGCTTTACTGACTTTTGGAACTCTTAACAAATATTTGATATTAACTTTCTGAAGTATTTGACTTCTAATGTACAATATTACTGCATCTGTTATTCTTGATTTTTATTATCTTACCAGTCTTGTTTATATATTACAGACAACTAGATAATTATTATGAACTAGTTATATAATTATTCACTCTTTAATTTCCAATTTAATTTTTTTAAATACATTAATCATGTTTTATTAATTCCGTTTAGAGTTCTGGAAATCGATGGATGGTGGAAGAAACAATACGATGCAGTGTCCTGCCTTAACCTCCTTGATCGCTGTGAGGAGCCCTTATCTATTCTACAAGAAATCAAATACACACTTAAACCTGGAGGCAAAGTTATCTTTGCTCTTGTATTGCCAATACATCAATACGTAGAGTCACGTATGTATGCTTGTATATGTACTTAGTCTGAAAACGTTTATATGTAATGTTAAGCTTTTAGTTATAGAAGACTTATTTAAGTCGGCCATTTTACAATTCCCCATTTACAATTAATTATGAGTTTCATATACTGTATCATTCAAATTTAATGGTCATTTATACTCTAAGTTACTAAACATTCTTATTTTTATCAACATCTATAACTCGAACAAAATAATTACAGCTTCTCTCATGTGAGGTGAAGTTTAAAATGTGAATCTCAGACAAATTTCGTATTTTTATGGAAAAATAATAATTAAAATAGATGGGAAATGTAGGATTGTAGAATGAATAATTACTGTGGGAAGAAGAATTCAGAATGGGATGTGAAGAACCAACAGTTTGTAAAACTGGTGTTCAACATTTGACAGGTATAAATAATAGTAAGTTCTTTATTTTAACTCTGTAGATTATCTTGTTTGTGTCTGTGTAGTTGTTTATTTATATGGGAAAAATAATAATTAAAGAACCAACAATTTTTTTCTATTTTAAATTATATGTGGTTTTATGTACCCAAATTACCGCACTAAAAATAAAAAAATGTATAGGACCCAGTATTTTTGGACAAGTTTCTAGACAATTATACCAAGTCTCTTTACCAGAATAATTTAATTTTTAGGTGTAACAACAAAATAAGGAAATTAAAATTTTTTTAATGATTATGAGAGAAATTTACTCTATTCTGGTTGAGTATTATCATTAATATAGGTGTAATTAAATATCTGTAAACATTTCATCATTAAAACTATCACTTTGTGTAAGAAAAATTCTACATTCACCCATTTACTTGTGTATGGAAACTCACACTTTTTGAGCCCACATAAATCCCATATGCTGTGTTTGAGCACTCCTTGATTGGTAGTGGGAAGTCCTTAGTTCGAGACATCTAATTTCTTTTTCTTGTTTCGGTGGTTAAGACAAATATACAGTTTCATTTCATAGCATAGGGAATATCCAAAACATATTCTTTATAACAATTAAAGTGCCAAAATATGTGTCTTTATGGTTTTTTTTAAATATATCGAGGTATCTAATGGACAGTATTTAATGAAACTATCGCTTAGTGTTTTTATAACTTCTAGAATATATCCATCTAATCTTTTGTGTGTCTATACAATTATTATTATTGTTAAAACAAATGACTGTATTTTAAAAAATCATTTATGAAAATCATTGCTGTTGAGAAATAATGTTCTGTGTATCAAGTACAAATAACACCCCAAATATCAGATCAAAATATTGAACCTACCCTCTAAAAATCATGATTAATGTTTAAACTTTGATGCTTCATAACAGCTATTTTTATAAATATTATTCCAATTATTTATTATCTCTTATTATGTACCTTCAAATTTGGTGTTTTGTTTGTACACATTATTCCTAAATACCAATGATTTTCATCAATTATTTGTAAAGCTACAGTAATTTGTTTATAATTTTCAGTTTTAAGTTTTTGACAGTTTTGAATTAGCAATACTAATATAGTTGACACTCAAATCATTCAGACATACTCAAAAGCTAATAATAGTTATTTTTGCATCGTTTCATTAAAATCCTTCCATTACATCCCGACATATTAATAACACATTTTTAAAAAATCTGGCAACGTTAATGGTTATGAACAATATGTTCAGACATTTCTTAAACTCAGAATGAAACTGTGTACTTGTCTTATCTCCCCACTCAAGAAACAAAATTGGAATGTCTCTGAAGAAGTAATAGATTTTTTTCTGTTTGACTCCACTGTATGATGGGCAGGGTGTAATTTTATATTGCAGATCAGCTACAGTTAGGTAGATTCAGTTTGGTAGTGGAAAATTGAACTATAAATATTGAGACATTAGGATAGTGTTGACACTTCATAGAACCAACACCAGTAGAGTTAAAGTGTTGGTTTTATACTGGTTGTAGGCTGTTGGTACACAGTTCAGTACTACACCGCATCACTTCTCAGAGGCTCACTACTATAATGATTTTATAGTATCTTAAATATGTTAGTCTGCAAGTGATCTTGGTAGTAGGAATACAGCTTATCCTACTCTGTGCCAACTGGCTACACATAAAATAAATAGTGTGCGTACATTGTATGTAAACAATTAGTATTTGGGAAATCAAAATTATTAGTATTGTAAAATATACAAATAAAGTTATACTGTAACTGTAAAAACAGTAATATTTTGGAAATGCATACAACTATTTTTGAAGTGAAAACTTCTATTGGCGCGTTGGGTACTTTTTGGGATGGACTTTTTCAATAGAAATCGCGTCACGCACACTACCGTAATGCAACTTTTGGGATGGACTTTTTCAATAGAAATCGCGTCACGCACACTACCGTAATGCAACTTTTGGGATGGACTTTTTCAATAGAAATCGCGTCACGCACAGTAGCGTAATGCAACCTTAATATATAGACAAGGGATACGCGCGCCCCATATGTATTAAAACTAAAAATCTACGAAAAATATTGCACTAAGTTTCTCAAACTCATATACATAGTCAATCTAAAATCAATGCAAAAATATTGCACAAACGTTCTCACATACCCATATATATTAAAACAAAAATCTACGAAAAATATTTCACTAACTTTCTCAAAATTCGCATACATAGTTAAAATAGTATAAATGAAAAAATATAGCACAAACTTTCTCACATACCCATATATATTAAAACTAAAAATCTACGAAAAATATAACACTAACTTTCTCAAACTCATATACATAGTCAAACTAAAATCAATGCAGAAATGTTGCACAAACTTTCTCGCGTACCCATATATATTAAAACAAAAATCTATGAAAAATATTGCACTAACTTACTCAAAATTCGCATACATAGTTAAACTAGTATAAATGAAAAAATATAGCACAAACTTTCTCACATACCCATATATATTAAAACAAAAATCTACGAAAAATATTGCACTAACTTACTCAAAATTCGCATACATAGTTAAACTAGTATAAATGAAAAAATATAGCACAAACTTTCTCACATACCCATACATATTAAAACTAAAAATCTACGAAAAATATAACACTAACTTTCTCAAACTCATATACATAGTCAAACTAAAATCAATGTAAAAATGTTGCACAAACTTTCTCACATACCCATATATATTAAAACAAAAATCTACGAAAAATATTGCACTAACTTTCTCACATACCTATTTGTATTAAAAATAAAAATCTAATATTGCACTAATTTTCTCAAACTCATATACATATTCAAACTAAAATCAATGCAAAAATATTGCACAAACTTTCTCACATACCCATACGTATTAAAACTAAAAATCTACGAAACATATTGCACTAACTTTCTCAAATCACATACATAGTTAAACTAAAATCAATGCAAAAATATTGCACAAACTTTCTCACATACCCATATATATTAAAACAAAAATCATAAGTATATAAGCGTTACATACTGTTCAAACAAGTTTTCACTTCTAACATGTGCTCTTAAGCACACCCAAATATTTTTTTGGTATTTGCTATAAAGACCCCCTAATTTTTCTATAGATAGAGCTTTCATTTTGTGTTGTGAGGTATTATGTCCAAACATCGGGGGGGGGGGGACTCAAAAAGTTAGAATATTAACCCAATATCATGTATAATTGGTAGTTATTTCTTATTACAAAAGCTAGATTACAATGATGGGAACTCAATGTGGGGACCACACGTATTTGACAGAAATTGTAGTCCATCTATCAGGTCTAGGTCATGGGATGTTGTACCATAAGATTAATTATCTTATTAGTATTATTATTAATTGCTCTGAATAACTATAAGAAAGGAATTTTCTTAGCTTGTATTCATCTGGTCACCGATTTTGAAAGAATATTCAGAGATTTGAATAACTTTACAGTATTACTAACAATTTTACTGTTATACACAACAATAGCAAGTGTATTAAAAATGTGGTCAAAATGGTACTGTGATACAAATAGAGTGGGGCCTAGACATGGCCCTAAAGTTGTAAACCTCCCACTGGATACAGAAATTGTATTTTCATTTCATTTGGTAACATCATTTTTATCATTCATTAGCTAATAAGCTATCTTCATGTATATTTTTTTTTTAATAACTTCAAGTTTTTATTTGTAGGTCAACCTGATCATCAACCAATCGAGTGGTTACCAATCCAAGGCAATACTTTCGAAGAGCAGTCCAACAGTTTCATAAATGATGTCTTACATCCTGCAGGTTTTGTAGTAGAAAAATGGACAAGATTGCCATACCTTTGTGAAGGAGATATGTTTCAAGCCTACTATTGGCTAGATGATGCTGTGTTCATTGCCAGACTGAAATCTTGACAAGAAATAAATGTGTGAGATAAATCAAATATGTAGTTTTTATTTACCATTTCTAATTATCGTAATTGGATCTTGTAGTACAGATAAAGATAGAAATAAGTTGATTGGTTATTTTATTTTATATGTGGTGAGGTAGCTACAGTACCAACTCATATCAATCTTTACAGCATGCACATCCTGGGCCTAGTGAGATTCACGAAGTCCGCAAGTAGATTCAGGAAGGGGAAGGTAAGTGGTCTATGTGGTCCTCACTTCCATTTTACCCCACACCAAAAATACAAACTAATAACATGTTACCATCACAATAATTCTTTATTCTAAGATTATTTATTTAGTTATACATCAGTAAATAAATACTACATTTACTTGGTTTATTATATCTAATGACCTAAAAGAAAGTTAAAATTTTCTTCTGAAAATTGTAAGTACGGTATGTATTTACTATACTCATTGAGTAAAGTAATTTATATATTTTCTAATAGAGCGTGCCTACTGCTCCGTTAGTAATTTCCCACTTTTAATCAGTAAAGATTAATTGGATTTCAACACTAAGATATGGGATACATTTGAAAAGAAATAAATTTGTAATATGCGCTTCTCTCTGCTTTAACTAAATATTTTTATAACTATCACTAGTCTTATGAAATATTTCTGTATACTGTATGTACTTTACTATTAATTTATTTGTTGTTTGTATTAAATTGTAAATAAATAAATTTTATTTTATATACAGTGCTAAGGGTTTTTAGGGAATCGCTCAAACATGTTTTTAAAATTAGTTCTAAAATATGACATGTCTGAAATAACACATATTATATATCATTTTGTTCAGAAAGAATTATAGAATAATGTAAATATAATATATGTAATATGTGAATATATATATAATAAATAAATAATAATATATTTATAAATAAATATAATATATGTAAATATAATTTAGTTCCATAAACAAAACCACATGTTACATAAAAAATACTCGAAACATTGAAAAAGTCACACATAGGTAGTTCCATAATAATTATTGGTTAGGTTAGCTTGCATAACATTGGTTATATATCAATAGGATGAATCAAAAATATCTTGAAATTAAATATAACATTGTTGCTGAAAGTTTTTATAGGCAGTATATACATATTTAAGTAAAACATTTCACTACTTAGGGTGAGATTCTACTTCTGCTACTCTCCTTTTTTTTGGCTACACCTGAGGGTCTATAGCAGTGGTTCCCAACTCACTCCGGGCCGCGGACCACTTTACTTGACATTAATAGTAGCACGGACCACCATTGATATATATATATATATATATATATATATATATATATATAGTTTCAAAGGCAATAAAAAAAAAACATTAATCATAAGCAAATTGTTTATTTTTAGAACATTTTAGCAACTGTTACATTTTCATTAGAATACTAGTTGAAATAGAAATTAAACGTTCTCATTGCACATAAAATATTTTTTAGGAATTATTTTAGTGAGACTTCTGAGCTCGAATCTCTTTTACTAGTTCAGGAATTCTCGGTGAATGGTTCTTGCTCAGTGCTAGTCGCAGGTCGCTGCCTAAGCTCAGCCGGTTTCTTTGTTTATTTTTTATTAACAGCAAAGTTGAAAAACCTTGCTCGTACAGGTAGGTGGTTGAAAATAGCACAAGGTACCTAAGTGCTATTTTCCGGACGTATGGGTATGAAATGGCCTTTCGACACCACAGCTCTTCCAAATCTGTGCCACTTTCAAATGTGTCCTTCAAATCATTGTCATTTTGCAGTTCAATCAACTCCTCTTGGATATCGTCGGGAACATCTGTGACTTTACAGCTGAAAGGATTTCGAATCATTTTTTAAATTATCTGTGTGTCTTTGTCGTACTCAGGAAAGTATCGTGAAAATTCTGCTTTAAGCGTTCCTAAATGTGTAAGGATGTTTGGTAGAATTTTATCCACATGAGAAGAATAGCTCTTGTTGTCCGCCAGATGTTTCAAAGTCGGGAAGGATTGAAAGTTTTGCTCTTCAATCTTTTTCATCCACAGATCAAGTTTGCACAAAAACGCATGGAGTTTGTCTTCAAAAACCTAAATGTTACCAACACCCTTCAACTTGTCATTTCCTGATCCTTGAAGCTGCAAGTTCAGTTGGTTCAAATGTCCAAAAACGTTTACTAGGTACGCAAGTTGTACCTCAAAAGTTAGATCACACAAATCCTCCAAGAATCGCTGCATTTTTGTGTCAATAAAAAACACTTTCAAATCTTCTCTCAACTCAAATAAGCGCTCCAGCATATTTCCCTTTGAAAGCCAACGCACCTCAGTATGAAAGAAAAGTGTTTCGTGTTCAGAGTCTAACATTGCACACACCTTCTTGAAAACACGACTGTTGAGTGAGCTACTTTTGACTGCATTGACCATATTTATGGCCATCTCCATTGCACTTTTTAGGCTCTCTGGCAGTGTCTTTGATGCCAACGCTTGACGATGGATCATACAGTGCATAGTTACTGTAGCAGGGTTCTTCTCCTTTACCAAGGCTGCCAATCCTGAACGAGATCCCAGCATAGCAGGGACTCCGTCTGTAAAAAATCCCGCTAGCTTATTCCAGTCAAGGCCATACTTTTCTAAATTATCACAAATTATTTTTATTACGTCTTTGCCCTTAGATGTGGTCTCCAAATCTTGAGTAATTAAAAGGTCTTCCTTGAACGTACTGTTGTCGCCCAAATAACGAACAAAAACTAGTAATTGACAGCACTGCGTAACATCAGTAGTTTCGTCACATTGCAAACTGAAAAATGGAGATTTTTTTAATTCAACAATTAATTGTTCTTTAATGTCGTTACTCATTGTATCAATTCGTGTTTTAATCGTATTATTAGATAGGGGGATATCCTGCATTTTTTTGGAAGCTTCAGTCCCCAAAACTTGCTCGACGGCTTTAATTATACATGGTTTAAGAAGATTTTCGCCGATGGTGTGTGGTTTCTTAGCCTTAGCAATCAAGTGCGCTACTTCAAAAGAAGCTGAGAGTAGTTTTTCTGACTGTTCATAAGCTGTCCCAGATTTGCCTAATTTCATTTTCTTAAAATTTTCCAGTTTACCTGCGAAGAATTCAGGTGGCCGGTCACTCAGGTTTGCATGATTTGTCTTCAAATGAAGTTCCAATTTTGCGGGTTTCAATGCCTCGTTGCTGAGAACGGTTGCACAAATTACGCACTGAGGTCTAACCTCTTTGTTCACTTCAATCGACGTAAACCCGAATTTAATATAATCACTATCATATTTCCGCTTTGGAGGCATACTGAATGCAAATAGTAACAATCTCAACAAACACTATAAAACTTAGCACATAAATCAAAACGTTCAAAAGGATAGAAAGTTGTAGTTAATGTAGTGTAGTTGTTGACCTATTCGACTCACGCTCACGACTGAAGACAGCAAGTTGCAGACTACCCCTGCCACCACCCCCACCAGTTTAGATCCCACTCCCACCACACACTCCCACCATACCGGTTTACCGGTCTACCTTATTCCGTCTACCTCCGCCGTATCGAACTTGTTAACTTAATTTAGTTTTTTTTTTTTTAAATTACATTTTACTCAATAATTATTTATTTCTTCTAAGTCCCTCGCGGACCACTTTCAAGGCTCTCGCGGACCACCTTTGGTCCGCGGACCACCTGTTGGGAACCAATGGTCTATAGAAATGTGTAAGATGAATGTAACAATTTCGGTGGATTCCAGAATTACACCCTGGTACAATCGACTGGGAAATTTTATTTGTGCAGCAATACAAACAACTCATACCCAGAGTCATACTCCAGGGAGTCACACCAAGCTATGTTTTATGTCGCTTGGTGGTCCTGTATTTTCTTGAGGCTCTACAGGTATATTTTCATCTGTGTCCTCACCAACAAGTGATTCTACAATCTCCACAGTAAAAATGTATTTATTTAGTGGGTGGTCAGTATTATTTTTGTAAAGTTGATGTCGTGTTCGGTTGTGTGCAGGTGATTGTGGCCCCATGTTGGGCGCCAAATAACGTCGGGTCAGGGTAGAACTAGAATATATCACGGAGGTTGAAGACGTCGGCTGTCTAGCCGGGGACGGGTTTTTGGTGCGGGGAATGGTGAAGGGCTGTTAGAAGCTGAAATAATAGGGAGCTCTTGGGTCGAAGTACGGGAGATTGGGTAGGGGGTATGAGTATGGTTGAGGTTGCGGTGTAAGTGGAGTAGGAGGTCGCCACGACGGGCGAGGTGTAGGAACTTGGGCCTTAGAAGAGCCGTAGGAGTGCGGCAGTGGAGAAATAACTTGGCCCTGAAAACGGCCATTTACAGGTGTCGAAGCCTTTTTGAAACTCTGCCGCAGCTCACGGCTAATTCTTCGTTGTATTCGCCGTGTGGCCCGTTGTTGGTGGTTGTTTCGCCTACCCGGGATTTCACCAGGGGTCCGCCGGGTAGCCACAACCCTATTGACTTTCGCTTACGGGAGGCGGTGAGGTAGTAACTCGCCGGGTTTTCCCTATTTGGCTATTTCCCTGTCGGGAGGTGAGTTTGACGAGTCTAAGGATGTTGGAATAAGAACACAAGTTTTCTGGCTTATGGTCCTTTGCAGTCTTTGAGACGCCTGTTCCACTGGCAGTGTGTGTGTCGTGAAGCTAGTAGATTGACTTGTTGCTTTCCCAGGTTGGGTGTTGTCTGGTGACTGAACAGAGACGTGTGACTGTCGACTGTTCAGTGAGAGCAGACTGAAGAGAGAGTGATCAGTAGTCTGGTGTGAGCAGACTGATGAGTGATGAGTTATGATCTGTTTGAGAAAACGTCGGGTTTTATACGTTTCCTGAGTGTCGAACAATGGAGAAGCCATTGTCCAACTTTCACTGTAACGCTATCCAATCACAGGCCGGCTAGAGGCAGGGGTGGCTTAGCGTGCTGTGATTGGGTCGCACAGTTGGAAGTGTTTGAGACCGTCCGCGGCCCCTCGCGAATGGAGTCTGGACCAATCACGAGCTGCCCTTTACCGTTCGACAGTAAGGGAAATGTAGGTGTTTGGTTGGCCCAGGGTTTCCGGCTCAGAGGTCCGGGAGAGGTGCGGGGAAGTGTTCTCAGCGTTTGGTGTGACCAAACGCCGAGAAGTGTTGGTTTAAATGAGTCGGGTAAATTAGTTCCAATGTAAAGGGGCGATGGCAAAGTATAAATGCATTTAATAGCTCCATATCTATAAAATTGTCAAACAATTTCTTCCAGTATTTCTTTGTTGTCTTGTGGAAGATTTATGATAAATGGACTTTTAAATCCACACCACCCATATTCAGATTATAGTTATTTATGAGTGTTGGTTTTACAGCTTCTAGTCCACTATTTTTGCTGTGAATTAATCTATTGTCAGCAGTAAAAGCTGTGGATATTAAGTATATGGGTTTGCAACTTTTTTTCTGCTTGTACCCTACAAGAAGGATCTGTTTTTTCTAAAGTAAGTAGATTCCTGTGGTCTCAAATTTGCTTATACAGTATATATATATATATATATATATATATATATATATATATATATATATATATATATATATATATACAGTGTGAGTCAAAAGTATGGATACACCCTGTTAAATTTTAAATGGATAAAGATAGAAAAATGAAACTCAGAAAACCTTTCTAGGAAATAAAAGTGAACTTTTTAGCCACTATTACAACTTTGCCCATTTCCCCAAAATGGGATTTTTGGGGGGCAGCTCAATATTTTTAAATATAAAGACCCATTAAGTGATACATCATTTTAAAGTCCTTGATTAAAGAAGAAGAACAGTGGAAACTAGAGCTTTCTATCTCAACCCAGTACAAAATGGCAGCTCATTGAAATTAAGTAAAACTTCATTGAGGCACCTGTGAGTCAAAAGTATGGATACACCCTGTTAAATTTTAAATGGATAAAGATAGAAAAATGAAAGTCAGGACACCTTTCTAGGAAATAAAAGTGAACGTTTTAGTCACTATTACAACTTTGCTTATTTCCCCAAAATGGGATTTTTGGGGGGCAGCTCAAAATTTTTAAATATAAAGACCCATTAAGTGACACATCATTTTAAAGTCCTTGATTAAAGAAGAAGAACAGTGGAAACTAGAGCTTTCTATCTCAACCCAGTACAAAATGGCAGCTCATTGGTTGTCTATTGGGGTTATTTACCACCTGAATGTGGATGTTAATATTTTGCCTTGATGAAGTTTTACTTAATTTCAATGAGCTGCCATTTTGTACTGGGTTGAGATAGAAAGCTCTGGTTTCCACTGTTCTTCTTCTTTAATCAAGGACTTTAAAATGAGGCATCACTTAATGGGTCTTTATATTTAAAAATTTTGAGCTGCCCCCCAAAAATCCCATTTCGGGGAAATGGGCAAAGTTGTAACAGTGACTAAAAAGTTCACTTTTATTTCCTAGAAAGGTGTTCTGAGTTTCATTTTTCTATCTTTATCCATTTAAAATTTAACAGGGTGTTGTATCCATACTTTTGACTCACACTGTATATATATATATATATATATATATATATATATATATATATATATATATATATATATTATATGGAGATAAAAATGCATTCACGTCAGTAGCGGTCGATGGTTAAGGGCAATGGGGGGGGGGCTCTGTTTTATTTTATACACGTAAGGGAAGGCATGTTATCATTCACTTAACATTCACAATCACAAAGGGTTAAACTTAAAAACATAAACAAACAACTCGTGTGAGTGGTGAGACACTATTTAGAACAGTTGCGCCAACTTATTTTGCCCATCGAAAACAAGGTTTTTAGTAATGCGGAACATCTAATTTATGGTGGCTTCACTGACTGATGTCTGTGCGCGCAGCTTCGGACTCTGCCCTAGAAGCCCATTACACGCTGTGTAAATGACGTCACGGCACCCTCAGCTCTGTCTGCTGCTTGCCCCATATGACTAAATGCAATGAAACTGGGACGCTCTGGCCACCGTCCGAACTCCAGAATACATTCGTCAAATATTTTATATTGTAAAACTTCAGCTACAAATGATGGTGAAATCCATAGCGGCAATTCATAATTCATTTATCTCCACAGAATTAAATACATATAGGTATTTACATTATTAAAATAATATTATCATTGGGGGGGGGGGGCGGCGTCCGAGAGTCCTTATGAGTAAGCCGCCACTGATTCATGTAGATCTCTCTCCTGAGAGATACTGTGGGACTAACCCCTCAACAAGTGAGAGGTACTGCTTCTACTACATTCCTTAACAGGTCTTTTGTAGTTTTATTCACTGTTCCAGTGAATATGTTTTGTTTTTAGGAAAGGAACTTCTTTGCATATGGGAATTTTGTATAAAAGTTATCTGTATTCAAATGGTACCCCTTATTCAGCAAGTTATACTGTTTCTTAAAGTGTAATAAGTGAAAGCCTCATCAAACTCCTTTACCACTGTATAATTCAGAATGAATATTATAACCAGTGTTATTATCACAGACTTCAAATTTTTTATTCCAACCCATGCGCATGATGTTTCTTGGGCATATACTATATAAATGAACAGTAATTCTTCATACCCACCATAGCCTCATCTTGAAACTTTTCGTCGTGAAATTGTATAAATGTCTGATCTTGTACCAAGGGTAGTGAGCAGGCTCTCTATTAGGGATTGGCTGGCAATGAAGAATTTAGGTGAAAGTTAGACATAATTGTTTGAAATATGTTTAGTGAAATTGTTTCTGAGAAAAAAAAAGCAACTTTTTGAGACTTTCTGAAGGTCCAGTAATATTTGTAGTTCTTTTTATAAGACCCATATTTATTTTAATAGCAATGAAACATTTCATCTTGTAAGGGTTGTTTGAAACACCCGTATTTAATAACAATTAAACAAAAAAAATCAATAAATAATAATCAAAAATAATAATTATGGGAAGAAATTCAAACAAAAGAAGTTGTAATAAAATTTATACGTAAAATAAACTTAGCGAGAATACAGTTGACTAGCGGATGTACAAACGGATGTGTTAGATTGAATTTCATAAAACAAGACGTCTGCAGTTGAACAGTTTCCCAAGGAAGCTATATTGATGACAACCAGAATGTCTGCAAGATTGTGCAAAATACAAAAACCAATCAGAACCATTTAAAATTCAAATAAATCTAAATGATCCAATCAGAAGAAAGGAGAGAAAAGAAGTAGGAAACGTTTCTCTAAAAAACGTGGTCTGTCTATCGCCATCTCTCTAAAGAATAACACCGAAAATATGTCATCAAAAGGTCGCCAAACTAGTTAAATAATTTATTCTAAATTTAAAATATATAACAAAACTAATCATTCTATCATATTAAAAGTAAATAAGTCTTTCATTGTTTAAGTAAAAGTCAGTCTTTAAAATAAAACTCAACATCAAAGTGAAAACGGGAGTGTCCGCGCGTAAAAGTGTAGTGTAGTGTCATAAAAGGGTTCAAATATATAAAAGTGTAGTGTAATAAAAAGGTTCAATTATATAAAAAAAAAGGGTGCAGTGTCTAAAGAAAGGAGAGAGAGTATTATGTAAGTAAAATGTAATATTTGTAATATGTATTTGTAAGACAGATCTCGGTGATTAAATTGTAATTAAATCAAATACCAGATTTCATAAACAATAAATGTCAGATTAAAGTAAATTAAAATTTTAAAAGGTTTTGCGTCATAAGAATTAGCTGCCAGCATTAAGCAAAAAGCAATTGGGAGCATAACCTTTGTTTGATTAATAGCTATTGAAGAATAAATTAAAGGATAAGATGTTAAGAGATGTATTTTATTTAAATAGTGTAAAATAGATAAATAAGATTAGAACTAACATTTATTGTTGTATAACGAAAGAATTTTAATGTATAGTTGGGAGTTAAATTAATGATAGAAGCTTAGTTGAGGGTTTACGTTTTGTAATTTAATTTTAGGGTAGATTTTGAATGTGTTCATTGCATTGTAGAAGAAGTATTATAAAACAAAATTTAAATGATTTATCAATTTATCAATATAGGCTACCTAAATATTTCACATAGCATGTCTCTGTAATTATTGAAAACCTAGTACGGTAGTTCTTTTGGAGTGCCTCACAAGCTAAGCAAAATTTTGACTCGTTTCAAGAGTCTGGTGGAGCCCCCAAGGATAAAGGTAAAGTCTAAATATAAGTTTAAATTCTAAAGGCTTACATAATTAAAAATAAGCCAAAATCTTACAAAGGTGTAAACACCCAAAAACCTAAATTTAAAAGAAAGGCCTTACAATCTCATTCTTTATGACATTGTATCACCTCTGTAATCTATTGAAATGGCTGAGTGTAGTAGAATATCTTTTTTAATCTATTTGTGATTGTGCATAAGAATGTTTTTCTCTCACTATCATAGACCAAATAAAATCAGTTTAAAAAAAGGGGTAAAAATATTCCACAGGTAAGCTATATTTTAGGGGTACCTTTCTTACTCCTGTGTTTTGCACTTGAAACTTATTAGCAACATCAATCAAATGGTAGTCCTAGTGGATAAACCCTTACCCAGTTTCCTTTTTTTTTATTTGGGGTTGGTTGTTGAGGTAATAGTAAATCTTCATCACTTGAAGAGTCAGTGAGGGGACTTGGTGAAGATAAATCATTACTCTGGTGTGTAGCCCTTGTCTTATGCCTGACAAGGCCTGAACAACTTGGCCTATTGGTATTCTTTACCTCACAATCATTATCAGATGTGTCACTATATTATACACATCTATATTTATCTAAATTTGGATTAGAGTCATCTGCACTACCAAAAGAAAAATCCAAAAGAGGAATATCACCCAGAAAATCATCCAAGTTTGTATCAATATCACTTTTTTGTTCACCATCAAAACTATCACTTAATGAATCCAGTAAACAATCTCTATTTGCACTAGAATTGCTAAGTTCGCTCATCGTTCAAATAAATAGAAATAATACTGGGAAATAAGCAGAAAATAACACACACAAGAGTGACGTTAATAAACTACTATGCACTAACTGTGGTTCTTCAACAACAAACTAACAGCTGACTAACACAGATGATTATGTACATATGATGGTAGTTCCACACTATTCTATGTGTTTAGTGAATACTTAAATACTGTATAAAATATAGCTGGATATTGATATTTACAATGCTGATATGTCAAATTTTCGTATGTATCACTCTCTGCGACGTTAGCATTGCACAAGCATTGAAACATATCGCAGAGCGTGACGTTGGCACTTGGGAGGTTAAATGAGTATGAAATTAGTGTGCCATATTTAATTGTGTGTAAAAAAGGACTTCAGGTTGTAGTAGGAACTCAAGGGGCCCCTCTCATTTAGTTTTTCTCGACTGTTCATTTTCAACAAAACTGTAAAAAATGGTCTTGTGATGAATTAAAATAATTATTTTTAATCCCCTTAAAAATTTCTTAATTTTTTTATAGACATCATATGTAAATTTCTTAATTTTAATGACTATCTGTGCTTCCATAAAAGTAGAGTCTTTACTACAATAATTTTCTTTCCATGATATAAATTCCAAAAAATTTGTAAAACATAGCCCATAAATGGTTTTCTTTCTATATATTTTTTTTGTTTGTTTGTTTTCATTAGGATTGATAACAAATGCAATCTATATGAAAATTAAAATCTATTAATGTAGGAAAATAAGTTGTAGATTTCTAGGTGTCTCAAACATTTTTTTCTTAAAATAGTATTTACAAATTTCTAGTTTCCATATCAGTCCACTAAATATGTATAATAACCGTTCTATAATATGAATTTCATCTGTATTAGGGTGATTCTACAAATTGGGCAACATTTGGAACAATAAAACGACTAAACATTTAAAATGATAAACAATTTATTATTTATTTATTTTTTTTTTACAGGAAATTACCCAAGGACCATTAAAAAACATCAAATCAAGCTGATTTTTAACTATTTTGCACTTTTTTTTACTTCTTTTAAAATTTACACATCCACGCTAATGACACGGAAGCCATACTTTTTTATTTTCATACTTATCCTAATTTCATTCTTATGCACCCATTTTTTCATCTCTACTACTTTTTCTGACTTAAATTCCATGTAAGGCATAGTGTTATCTTTGCAGTTATTACAGAGTCTTCTGTAACAGTTGTCGGTTTTCTCTGGACAGATTAAGTTTTTCACAATGTCATATGGTGATTCGTTTTTTTTTAACTTTTAAAGTGAATAGCTTATCAGTGAAAAGTCTAAAGTTTTCCTGCCTAATGCAAAGGCAAGTGTCTCTGTTATTCACAGTTGGAGTTTTTATCCAAAACGGCTTGAGTCTACAAAATAAGGAATAACTAATGTACATGTCACTCTTCTTTTTCAACTATTCATACTAGTTCCTTAACGATCCATTCATATACCGTTTCTGTTTTTTTATGCCGTTTATTTTGACACAATCTTTCTTTCCAGGACATATTGAAGAATGTTCCTCCTCCTCCCAGAACTTCTCAACCAAATCTACTTAGTCGTTTTTTGTTCAACAAAAACAATTTCTTTGGTAGGAAATATTTAGTATGACCTAGCACACAGTATTTTTTAACAACTTTTCCTCCAATGATTTTTGCAAATATTTGCCTTTCTTTGTGAGCCTTTAGAGTTTTGAAAGTTGATTTGAGATCTTGTGAAAGAGCTTCAGCAAATACTAAACGTTTCCTTATAGTACCATCTATGTTAACCCCTTTTAGCATTTTCTTTACTTTTGTGTTTGGAGTCAATTAATTTTCAAGTCCTTGATTCCTTTTTTCAACCAGTCTGTAATACTTCTTTTTGTATTTTTGGTACTTTTTTCTATACTGCTATTCATTTTTTCCAGAAATTTGATTTTCCTGTAAGCCGAAGATCGGTTTTGTTTTACTTGTTTTCGTCCTTGTTTTTTTCTGTAAACTTTCATTATTATTAACAAATGCTTGCTGTTGATGCTCGTCTACAGCAGGAGGAGTTTGTGGAGGAGTGTCAATTAACCAGATTTCAACCTATTTAACTTTATTATTAATATTTTAATTCACAAAATTTACTTATTCAACTAGTTAGTTGGTTTCCATTTATTGAAATGGAAATATCCTTATAAAACCCACTTAACTTCACTGCACTGAACAAATCATCTACTTGCACTAGATGATTGAAATAGCTTATGCTATGAATGGGCTATGTGGTAGATTTCTTTGTTCATGACTGTTTTGGGTGAAGTCAAGGTTTGAAATTTATGGTATGAGCCCTGAGTTAGCTTTCATATATGTTGTTTATTTACAGAGCTGAAATTCAATATTGTTTTAGTGTACCATTCATCATCAAATGAAAAGAACGTAATCGTAAATTGTATATATTTGTTATATTTCCTTATTGTAATCAAAATAAAGTGATTGAATTAGTGTATTATAAAAAATGTTGAGATATAATTCTGTTATTAATAATACTTTGCTGTTAGATAGAGGAAACTGCTGAGCATTTTGTGTTCTGTGGACTATCTGGCAAAGTAAGACATGAAGTACTGAATGTGACCATACTGATTTAGGAAGAGCTATGAGAGATGGCCATAATTATATGGTCCGAAGTGGTTTGTCAAAAGAAAAGATAAGCTTAAGAAGTTGTAGTATTTGATTAGGATATTGTTTTCGGTAGAGAGAAAGGTCTCTTGAGTTCTAACTACGGGGATGTATAACTTGCGCATTACAGAATAGAATATATAAATTACTATATAAAACACTGAAAAAATTTAAATATCTTCATTCAATACTACTTAAATTAAAATTTAGTGATTTTTAACTCAAAAATACCTCATAATTACTAAATTTTGGAAAAGTAACCATTTTTTTACCTCATTTTTCCATACCGCAATAATAGAATTGTTCAAAATGTATTTCGACCTAAATTTGTCCAATAGAAACAAATAAATGACAGAATTTTACCTCCTGTGAAGAGGTGGAGTGTACTTTCATGTGCATGCATGAATTTTTTCTACCTGCAGAACATCTGCTATTGGTAGACCACTATAAGTAAAGGAGTGCACTCAACAACCCCCCCCCCCCATTTTAATTTTCACAAAATTGGGTTCTTTTTAGATGCATTTCAGTCTGAAAAATTGCCAAAACCACAAGGTACATAGTAGGGGAGTAGGGAGCCTGACACCACAGGAGTACTGTATTTGGAAAAGAAACTCTGAATCAGATACAAGGAATGAGATGTCTTATACTAAATGACATCACAAAGAGGATGGAGGTATCCAGGTAGTAACTTTTTGGCTCTTTGATTTTTTCTTCTTTTTTTCTATTATGTACCACCTCAAGAGTCAAAGAAAATAGTTAACATCATTTGGACATTGATATCCACCTGCAATGCTGTTTTTTATAATGTAGATTATGAATGTCTCCACTATGACGTCTGCATCTTAGTTGTATCCATAAACAACTCATCACCAGTAAAATTAGAGTTATAACATTCATTGTAAGGAATAAATAAATGGACCAGAAAACTTTCAGCATATATTATAATTGGTGCCCCACCTGATTTAGGTGAATGTTTATTACCTAAAATACATACACAATCAATTTTAATTATTACATCTCCAAGATAAAATATAGTTCAAATGTTAAATGTACTTAGATGTTACTAAATTTATTCATAGCCCATTTTTTTTTTTTTGGTACTTTTGGCATTATCAAAACATTGTCTCTAATAGTCTTATATATAATGTGTATCATTATTATTTACACATCAAATGTATAATTTATGTAAATGCAACGATACCAAAGTTGCTTTGAACACTGAATTTAACAATTTTGGACAACTTGTTACACTGTTCTACAGAAAACTTCTTTTTCCAAAAACATCTTCCCATCAATTCTCCCAACTACAATTAATTGTTAACGTACTTCAACTTAATTACATCTTCTACTAACCAAACCTCCCAACTCAATTTCCAGACTAACTTTTCAGGCAACTAACTTATACTAGCTCCAAATTACAACTAACTGTCCTGACTCTCCACTACTAACTAACTACTTCCAGCAGATATTTTTTAAAAGTGTTTTCTCTGCTCCTCTCCCCAAATCCTTTTATTATTGTTTTTTCTAACCAATCATAAAGGTAACACAAATACTGTTGCCATATTTCAACTTTATAGTAAATAGTTTGGATTTGTAACACTTCACTTTCATCCGTATATATATATATATATATATATATATATATATATATATATATATATATATATATATATATCCAATCAGACCATACACGTAACCAGAAGTAATCACTCCTCTGATCCTCTGATCTCAATTTCCTTCTTCTGAAACCAATCTTTAATTTACTGAAAAATGTGAAACGTTACATATATAAGGTAGCCAGTTATAACGTATTCATCATTATAGATTTACGCAGTGCTTATCATCAGAATATTCCGATTCTAGAAAATGACAGGCACTACACAGTATTTGAGTCTTGTGGCCAGCTTTTATCAGTTTAAGAGAACTCCATTTGTTGTACAAATGGAGTTGCTGTTTTCCAAAGTGTAATAGATGGCATTATTAAGACTGAAAGATTAAAAAGGTACTTTCCCTTATTTTCATGATGTAACAGTCTGTGAAAAAACTCAGAAACAATATGATTATAATCTCAAATGTTTTATGTTCAATTTAACTATGAATAAAGAAAAAAGTGCATTCTCTTTAGGCAGTATAAATATTATTGTTTACACTATCACTGATCACATCATCAAACCTGATCCAGAGTGTCTCCAAACTCTTAGACGCTAAATATGTCTATCTGCCCCCCCCCCTAGATATATTTTCACTTTGAAGATGCTAAGGGATATTTTCTCAATACTCCCAAGAAAATAAAATCATTAACACAGTGTTAATTACATCTGTCACCTGAACAGTTAGAGGAGATATTTGTAAATCTAAAGGGAGAACTTGAACAAGCAATAATTTTTGCAGTAGATAAAGATGCTCCTTTTACTGAGGAATCTGATCCGTCAAATTATGTTATAGCTCCAACTCGCTCTGTGTAGTCAGCCAATAACATTCTCTAAGACACTTACCTCATCTGAACAGTGCCACTCATCTATAGAAAAATAGGGCGTATACGACTGTAGAAGCTTTACGCAAACGGAAACCACTATCTTCTAGGAAAGAATTTTAAACTGATTACTTATCAATGATCATTGGCTTACATGTTTGTAAATAAATTAAATGGCAAAATCATGAACGATAAAATATAAAGATGACGCTTGGAAGTAGCTTGCTATAAATATGACGTTTATAATCCTATAGCTTGGCGGGACTTATGAAGAAATGATGTTATATCCGTGTTGACGTTACGGCCGAGGCCGTAATAACCAAGTTACACTGTACTAATTTTCTGTTTATTAAACCCTTATTCAAGTCTAAAAGGTTTTATCAATATACTTCTCTATGTTTATTATTTAACAGCTGATTTTTTAAGTTCCTATAGGTTTAGGAAAATTGAAATTTTGTTCAATTCAAATTTTAAACTCAGATTTAATAAAAATTATAAATTTGCCCTCCTCATGACCAACAACATTGTTGAATACTATTTTTGGTGAAAAACTCATGATGGTTGGTCAAATAGTTTTGTATATACAATGTTTGTTAGATTTTAATTTCAACTCATTGCCAAGAGAACTCTCCTCCAAGTATGTATCCAAGAGGTTGCTACTGTAAGATTTTTCTGTTTTTGTAAGTAGGTAATTAAATGAATAGTGCAGATTTCTTTCATAATCACAAATCTAATTTTTAATGCAGTTATTCAAAAATAAACATTTCAACTTTCTTATTTACACTTTCAGTTTCTAAATTATTACATTTTCATTGGAAATTAAGTTTGGTAGTTTAAATTCTATTAAAGAAACACAACTGATGAAACCTGCGGTTTTATTATGCTATATTTTGTTGGTAATTGTTAATTGTATTCATATTACATTTACAAATGAGAGGCTTGACAAAGCAGAATTAAAGACACTAGTGATTCTGGAATACAGTTAAATATGAAGCAACGCAAGACCCACTTGGACCAATATGAGTGGAGTGAGTGTAACTTTAAATATACCGGTATGTGTAGATATGAAGCGAAGCCTACCAGTGCCAAATCACTGATATGAGCACATTGAGGAACAATGATTTAACATGCAAGTATTCCTATAAAGCATAATTTATATAAGCAAGTTTCCACATTTTTTTATTAAAGCATATGAGCTTTATTTCATAAAAATAAAAACACAGTTTTTAAATATGTAAACATATACTCCTTCATTTATATCAAAGACTCAACTTTTTTTCTTTTTTTTTTCAAAAATAAATATTTATGGTTATGAATTTCATAAGGTAAAGTCTCTATGAAAAGATTGAACTATATTTGGATTGGTGTCACAAAGGTGACATATCTTACCCATAAACAATATTCTGAGTTGAAAATCACCCTTTGATGTTGGAGTATCCTATTTATTACATGTGTTCCTTTCCAAGTTGTGTTTGCACTATTTTGAGAATTAATTCAAACTTATTTTAAAAATTGATTGAATATGATAAAGAAGGTGTACAATAGAACATGATCATGTCCGGATGATCTTCTTGTAATATGGTTTAGCTATAAAGTCTGATACTGATTTCAGCTAAAGTTTCAAAAGTGCAATTGTTAAATGCGAATTATTTTTCCACTCTATCTGTGTTAAAATAAGTATGAGCTGTACTCCCTGAAAAGAAGAAAGGAGTAGAACTACAGTGATAGAAGGCACAGGTGGAAACAAAGTTGGTACTCAATGATATTTTAAAGTTATTGATAGAGTTAATTAAGAAATGTTTAAAAGAGCAGAAGACAAGAAAATTTTCTAGAACAATGTCACTCTGAAATTGCTGAGTTACAATCATCTATGAATGAAAGTAATAGAAGAATAGATGAATATATAAAAATGGTAGCAAAAATTAAGAAGAAAAAATTACATCTCAAAAATCAAGTATATCTTTTAGATACTCAATTAGATAAAATTATAGCAATATTCCAGAAGAAATATATTGGAGCTGGAAAGAGTACCAAAGGATACATAGGAAAATATTTTGGAAGTTGTTGAAGAAGCCGGAAGAAGTTTCAACTATCTAATTGATAAATCGATGATTGAATCTGTCATCAATTGATGAAAAGAAGAAACTCATGTCATCATTGTCAACTTTGTTTGCAGGATTGATGTAGCAAAAGCTACTAAAAAAACAGAGGGTTAAATCTATCTACAAGACTTTAGGCTGTCCATAGGTACATCCAATATACACAATTGAAAGTTTATGTGGGAGCAGGTGCAGTTTTGTCCCAGCAGTGAAGATAATGGCAAGAGCAAGATGATATAAGTAGTTATTCCTATGAAATGGCAGAATATTCACGTGGAGCCTGTGGTTGAGATTAATAAAAAAATGTTGATTTGCCAACATCTTAGGCTAATGATTTTTTTTCTCAAGATAATTAAAATTGTAAACAAAGAACTTTTTAAGAGTTATTTCTTGCATTTTTATAAAATGTTCTAAATGGATAGTTTAGGTATAACTGATGGATTGATTAAACGCCTAATTGATTAGGCCTAATAAAAGCCTAATACATAATATTGAAGGTTGTTATTTGTTTACTAAATGTGATAGCAAAGGTAGGGCCTAGGAGTGATAGATGTAGGTACTTGTTCAGAACTTTTTTTTTATGAAGTACTGCTTCATGGACTTTGTCTTCAGTAGCCTAGATTCAATGTGAAACTACAGTAAATTATGTTTCTGATTCTGTGTACAAGCATTGTAGCTTGGACATGAATGAATTCTTATAACTTTAAAGCTATATTGATATTTAATAGAAATAGTATAGTTTTTAGCAAATCACATTAACTAAAGAATTTTTTTTTTTTTTTTTTATATATATTTTGAAATGCGCTCAGGTCCTTAATTAAAAAGTTTGTACGAGTATAAGGGAATGGACATTCTTTCATTGATCATGTTTTCTCTAGTACAACAACAAATCTAAGTAATGATAAAACCATTTGGCATTTGTCCATAACTAATAATAATTTGATTTTTTTAAATTTTATAAATAATATTAAGTAAATAGGTCATGTTAAAAATGTGAAAATAATATAATCACTGTAATAAATTATGACTTATTAGATAAATGTTCAAGTAAAATAGAGTAGAATGAAGAATATTAAAGCAAGTTTTATAAACCTTGCCTTTGATCCTTGTTTACAATGCTTAGATCGTTGACCAGTTAAAAAATTTCAAATGTTGAGTAAGTTAATATTGGTATATCCTAATAAACCATGTATGGTAGTTAGTAAGTAAAAGAATAATGAAAATAAATGACTTGTTTTACAAATTCAAATGGTACTTCATAACAATAAACTTGAAAAATATTTTCTGAGTACAGTTGTAGGTTAAATTTTGATACAAAGCATCAAAAAGAGTTTTATTTCAATTCTTTTGGAAATAATGAAGATGATATATGAAGTCAATGGAGGGTGGTGAACAATCTACTTGGTAAAACTCATAATACAATAATTAGAATAGAAGGAATAAAGGATAGAAATGGTATTGCCTCTAATAATCAGGAACATATTGCTGATGAACAAACTCCTATTATTGTAATATTCTAGATGTATTGAGAACCTTATATTATTGAACAAGATGTTTTAAATGTTATTGAATCTTTAAAGCTAAAGAGAATAGATTGAATCTCCAGGAATAAATAGAATTAATACAATAATAAATAAACACATCGGATTAAGAATTATTACAGTGTTAACATACGAGTATATGTAATTTAAATTTCAGTAGTGGTATATTTCCAGATCAATTCCATTGTAACAAAAATTAATTACTACTAATTTCAAGGATAAAATAAAGCAAAAGCTTAAAGTTTCAAATATTTAATAGTATAAATGAGCTACAATTGTTTCGCCTTGCGGCATCGTCGGGCAATCGACGATGCCGCAAGGCGAAACAATTGTAGCTCATTTATACTATTCAATATTTGAAACTTTAAGCTTTTGCTTTATTTTATCCTTGAATATGGAGTTTCAACAAGAAATATCTGCTATTACATTAAAGTTTACTATTAATTTGTTGTAGAGACCAATGTAATGTTTTTGAAAAATTGTCTGGTGCTATATTTAGACAAGAACAATTTCTTTAGTACTGCGCAGATCGGGTTTAGGATGGAGCTAAACTCATTTGTAATTATTGATGTTAATAAATTCCTAAATGATGAATTTCAAATTGCCAGTCTTTACATAGATATCAAAAAGCATTTGACATTGTAGATCATAATATCCTATTGAAAAGATTGTGGTCTGCAGATGTAAGGGGTTTATCTTATAAGTGGTTTGTAAACTACTTTAGTTATAGTAATCAAAGCACCAGAATGGATGGTATACAAGGAAGACCAAACAGTAGAAACCTAATGTACCCCAAAGTTCAGTGCTTGGTGATATCTTATTTATTATACATAAATATATAAATAAATGATTTGTACAAAAGTATATTCAATGTTAAAATAACAGTGTTTGTGGATGATACCTTGTTCTTGTACAGAGCAAAAAATATTTCTGAGTTATTAAATTTAGTGAAGGCTTTATTTATTTAAGATTGTGGTTCTAAAGCTTTTACAATTAAAAAACTTTGAATAAATATTAAAACAAAATTATGTTTTATCAGGTTTCTTTGGCGGAGCTGCAGAGTTGCCCTAAAGAATCACAGATGCAAAAAGGTTGAAAACTGCATGTTATTTAGTAAATATCTAGCTAACATGTCTGAGGACAAAATTGACAATGGAATCATGTTTAGGAAGTTATAAATCCAGACACTCAAAGGGAGGACATACTTATATACCAGAAATATAAACACTTTATTATTAAAAGTACAGTAGTAACAATAGGATGAAAAATTGGGCATATTTTATATTAATTTTTAATCTCTATATTTGAAATATTGAGATATTTTTAATCTCTATATTGAAATTTAAAGTAATAATTAACACTTGATACATTAATTGGCTATAAGTAATTAATAAATCTGTTATCCAAGATTATATCAGACTGGAGCTAAGAGATAAATCATTTCAATTAGTTTTTAGCTGGCAACATATTTTTGGCTCTAAGATTTCAATTTTAGTCAGAATTTTTATCAACTGTAGAATTTTGTGTATATATAAATTTGCAATTACATATTTTTGTTGATTTTAATTTCTATCACAGTATCTCACTAGAAAGGTAAAATCTACAGACTTTGTTATTCTACTGTTAACTGTCTTCTTTCTGAAGTAATCCATGAAGAATGGTGTCCAATGATTTTCCTCTTTATTAGTTGTGGGCCCATCACACATTTCTAGAATATGCTAGCAGATTAAATTAACTATGTAAGCATGGGACATCTCCGACCAATAATAAATCTGTAGTTGGTAATTGTAAATAAATGTAGTATAAATGGTTAATCTAGGAAATAAGAAACAATTGTTTAAAAAATAATAATCTTAGAATTTTTTTTAAATTAATGGTGAAAGGAAAAAAGTGTTTTATAATGACGAAAAGTAAGAGTGAAAATAAATTAATCGATTGTAAGTGGGAAGATTTCATGCAGAAACAAAGACTCAGTATGTTGTGATATGCCATAAAAGGACATGATTTCGTGATTGGCTCAGAGCATAGAAATTCAAACGCTATTAGAAATGGGAGTTGCAATAAACCAAAGCTAATCAAAACGGAAAAGGCAACTCAACGGAATTTTATAGTCATTCAGAAAAATGTCGGTGAGAGTGTTGGACGTAAGAAACTGTTGTCCTCGAAACGAGTTGTATTTTAAATATTGAGGGAAGAAATAAGTATGAACGATTATATTGGAGTTTTTATGTGTTTTGATGTACCTATAAAGGTGATAGATTGAATAATTAGAGCTGTGGATGAGGTGAAACGTGAGTAGGTCTATGTACTGTGGTCATTGATGTAAACAAGCATAATATAAATTGTAAGATGTATAAAAGTTGGTTTAAGATTTTGTTTAGAACATTGTGACTTGTTTTAAAAATTGATATTATTAAAATTTTCTTTCGTGTTGAATAAAGTTTGTGTATTTAAAAAAAAAAGCTTAAGATAAGTTTTTAAAAGATAACTAAAGAACACCTTTTCAGCTAAACACGTTGCATGATTTTGAGGCTGGGAAGTACAGATATGAAGGAAAGAACCTAGTAAGTAAAAATTAATAACACTAAATTAGAAAATAAACTTAATATTTGTAATGCTTCATATTACCATCAGCCCAAAAACAAAATGTTTCCTCAGGTGTGTACAGTTATGATGAAAATACAATTAGTAAGAATAATTGTGAGTGGAGCAACAAAGTTATTGGTCTGCATAATAGACTCTTTCAGGAATTAGGATCATTTTAGTTAGAAGATAGACAAATAAAAATAATATTAAAATTAGAATGGAGACCAACTGTTGCAAAAGACAAAAATGTAACAATGTTTATGATGAAATGGTTACCTTGCAAAGGCAGTCAATGTTACAAACAAAAGGGAGCTATATAAGCTCTTGTACAGAAGGAGTCAGGGTCTTTTGGATCACAGGGGGAATCGTTGCTCGAGGAGTGTTCTGAAGATAGTCATACTTGGCGAGTAAGAGTCAAGAGACCCTGATATTTCGAGATAGCACCATTGCAAGAACTTTGCAAGAAAAGTGAGCAAATCATTGTGTTTTGAAAACTTGTAATTGTAACAATATATGCATTTATTGTGATTGTTTAAATAATAAAAAATAATGACAATCTTGTAAAACTTAACCAATGATATTTGAGCATAAAGAACCCAGGCCTAATAAAAGTAACTTCCTAACAACTTTAAGTTGCAAATCCCACGTGGTTAATTGGTAAGTGAGTTATAGTGCTGGCATTTCTACCATCTCAAATCATGAAACCAAGAGTAACTCCTTTTTTTAAAGGAACCAAGATTGAACATACTCCTGAGGAGAAGCAAATTGAGTGAGATTAAAAAGATTGTTGGTGATAAGGGTATAATATTTTAATTTTTAATGAAGCTATTATAACAGCTGATAATATACATTAGAGTATTAAGACACACTCAATAATATCTACATAGCTTATATAAAACTAATTTTAAAATGTGATAGTGAGAATAAATTCACACCTACCAAATCTAAACTGTAAAAATTATAAAAAATCCTAAATAAAACAACTACAGCAGTGTGTGCAGTAAAAACAACTTCAGTAATTAGCCTCCAGATATTTACTCCAACCTACAAATAATTTCAGAAATATAGCAAAACAATTAAGCCATTGGAGGGGGGGTGTAAAACCACAATACCTAATGAAATCCATTGACAGTGGTAAGGAAGTAGTATTGGAATGTGACATGGAGAATTGAAGCTCTCTGTAGACTTGAGTCTTCTAGACTATCTGAAGTTCAACACAAACTTACTTTTAGTTGAAGATGTCAGGAAAAACAATAATTCACTAACACACCATATTATATATTATTGAGCATACATTGAATATGTAACTCTCATGTATGCAGATGATACAATAACTCTCATTTTGTCATATGAAGATTTCCACAAACTTAAATTCCTCAATCTACATCTTTCAAAAATTATTAAATTATTGTTCTTTAGCAGTTTTGAGAATGGCATATTTTGATTTATTTTAATGCCATGTGGAATATATTATTGCAATATGGGGTATTGTACTAAGAGGGCTATGATGAAAATGTTTAAAATATAAAAGTCTGTAGTTTGGGGTATATTCGGTACAAAGTCCAAAGACTCATGCCGTTCTCTAGTTAAAAATCTGGACATTCTAAGTTTTACTTCAATTGATATTTTGAGTGTTATAATATATTCTAAGTTTCATACAGAAACAGACCAGTGTCAGATACATGGAGACAAAACCTAAGCATTCCAAAAGATAAGGTTGCTCAAACTATTGAACCACCAACAATTTCTGCTGCTAGCATCCAAAAATATTTTAAATGATAACAAAGGAAAGGTCTTTTAAAAATAAATAATTAAATATTTAAAGAAACATAATTTTTATTCTATAAAGTAGTTCATGGGACTACTTCATTATCAATTGAATATAATATTGTTTAGTTTCTTTCTTCTGTTTGGTTTTAGTATCAATGTATTTTTATATTTGATTAGGCTTATACAATGTATATTGTCCCCTGTGTGCTGAATAAATATATAGCTGGATCAATCATGAACAGTGAGACAGAACCGGGGACTTAAATTTACTTATCACTTTTCTCTCATTATATCTTAGTAGGAGAAGATTTACTATATTTTGATACTGTAAAACCTGTTTAATTAAAACTTTGCCAGAATGTTTATTTTTTCTTGTTAGATTTATAATACTTTTTAAAATTTATTTTCATCATCGTCATTAGATGATGAATTTGATTCCGATAATAAAGAAGAACTGGACGAAAGCATTGAAAAATCATGTTGGTTTTTAGATGATTTATGTTTTCTAGACTTTTCATATTATGGTTAAAATTTTTCTGTATAAGCCCTTTAATAATATTTAATACATTTTGTGCCGATTCAAGTGAAAAAAGTTGCTCATCAATATATATTTTTCAAACACTAGCCAAAATTTAAAAATAATCTTCAAATGACAGTTCTTTTTTATTAATCATCAAAACTTTATGTTGTGCTTCGATCTGACACAGAATATTGTTATTAAGATCTAAAAATAAACTACGAATCACTAAATAAATAATTAAAAATTCTGAATTAGAACAAATGTCCGGATTAATCTTTAAAGGGGCGTTCCCACGAGGCGTTAATCACGACAGTTAACCACGCTAGTCAACTTTCGTTCGTGACACTCACGAAAGTGTGAATTTATAAAACGTTCACACACGGTTGGGTTCGTGCCGTTCACGCCTCGCATTTCGACTTAGTCACTATCGAAACATCGATCATGAATGATCTAGTTGTTGAAAGTTGTGCTGTTTTAAGTTCGTTTTTTGCTACTATCTTAGCAAAAAAGATGGAGTGCTTACAGGACACAATTACAAGAAAACGAAAAAAAAGACGTTTTTGGGTTAGAGAATGGATACAGCGAAGAAATATGTTAGGAGCGTCAAACTTGGTTAGTATGGAACCGAGTGTTCCCTGGATCATGGCGTCAAAATAATAGTGGATTACAGAATCTACCAGCAACTAACCACAGACATTCTAATATGGAGGCACAACAAATACGGAATAAATATCATGATTATTTTAATAACGAAGGAGCTGTTCCCTGGCAAAACCAAATAACTGATGTGTCAAATGAACTGTAATAAACTAATAATAAATCTATACATATTGTACATTTATTTTTGTTTACAACCGTGTGGATAATAAATATATTTACGTTAAAGATTTTTTTTTTATGATTTTTTATACGAGTACAATACAATACTCATAGAAGATAAGATAAGATATTATAAATAGTTACTAAAAACAACGCATTATTCATACTAATTTAAATTTAAATTAATACTCGTATGTCGTTTTTAAACTATTTAAAATTATTTTTCATAAATAAACGATATATATTTTTATAAAAAAAAGGTAATTACCAGATTCGATTGTGTGGGTCGCTGTTGAACAAACGGACGAATAAAACTGTTCATCTGATCAAACCAAAAACTTTTGGCTTGTATATGTCATCTGTACCTTTTCCAGACCTTGCACTGTCTGATATTTTTTTTAACTCCTGACAGAAAGAGCTTCTTAAATTTTTGAATTTTGCTACAACTTCTTTTGGTCCAAATCCAGGAATATTTAATTCATGACTTATTCTCTTAGCTGCGGCGGCTCGTAAATCTCTATCACGGTATTCCTCCAAACTTGGATCATATAACACCTTTTCCATCGAATATAACTCCAAAAAACGCGTAGTTTCACTGTCGTTAAACTTAATAATTCCACGTTGCTGTGACGACATCTTGGCTTCACGAACAGTATATCACGACTGAAAATCAAACATGTTTGATCTATCCACGCTTGAGTCGTGCGCCGTTCCTCACGAAAGCAAGTTTAATGACTATGCGTTCATACAGAAGTGTATTTCAGGAAAGCGTGGTTCACTGTCGTGATTAACGCCTCGTGGGAACGCCCCTTAACTCATCCACCACAATTTCCCACTTTTCCAAAGTGCACATTTCTATTAAAACTAATCTCTCAAGTAAATTAACTACATTAATTTTTAATATATTTTCTTTGTGCTGACTGCCTGAAGAAGCCTCTAAATTTTGAATTATATTTTCAGAGGACAATCAATTGTACAATCAACACACATGATCTCTCCTTCAGTAAATGGTAATTGGGATGTCATTACTAGAAAAATTTAAAAAACAATTTTTTTTTATATATATATACCAGTCGATCCAAACCCTAAATCACCTCTTTCGGTAACAGGTAACTCACAAAACATTTCTTGCAATTTTGGATATAAAATTCCCCACAAATTAACTGAGCTATTTTATCTCCTTTTTCAACAACAAAATCTTCATGTGAATGATTAAATAAAGTATTTGTATATTACCAGTATAATCTCTATCAATTACACCAGCAACTACATTAATAAAGTAATTTAAAGCTGAACCTGTTCTAGGAGGTATACTCCCATAAAAATTTTCTGGTAAAATAATTGCTAAATCTGTTTTAATTAGTTTTCTGTCTAACTGAGGAACTACATAATCATAGGCACTCTTAAGATCAAATTCAGCAGCATTAGACATTCCTTTTTCATTTGTAAATGAGTTAGTTGTTAGTTTAGGAAATCAAAATTGATCCCATACTAGAAGACAAATTGTTAAATGTTTTATATATAAGTCTATAAATCTTTCCAGTAAAACTACATTCGTCTATTTCCATATAATAAACATTGTTGAAAAATAGGAAAGAACGTCCTGAACAAGAATTAACTACACCATGAATATTCATATTTGATCTGCTGCTGCCTAGAATGCTAAAATGTTTTGGATTGACAACTGCAAATCTTAAAGACGGAAATTCAACCATATATGTATACATAATAGTACTTATTAAAAAGTACAATTTGTCCTGACGGTCTTTGGTA
Organism: Aphrophora alni; assembly: GCA_963513935.1. Classification (NCBI taxonomy): domain Eukaryota; kingdom Metazoa; phylum Arthropoda; class Insecta; order Hemiptera; family Aphrophoridae; genus Aphrophora; species Aphrophora alni. Next base: position 63,679,830 of record OY740773.1, on the reverse strand, counting down.
AAGAAAATCAATTTTTGAAGTGTAAACTTCTATAGGCACACCATGAACAAAGTCTGCAGAGGGTAAATCAGATTCTGGGCATCACACTCTTTTTTTCTAATATCACACTCAACAATATATAGTAATAGGAGGGGCACATATGTGTATTTAAATGGTCAAGAATATTGCACAAACTTTTTCAAACATGATCACTAAAACTAATAATATTCCAAAAATATTGTACAAACTTTCACACACACACACACACACATATATATGTAATAAAACTAAAATCGGTGTTCAAATATTGCACAAAATTTCTCACACACAAATACGTAGTAGCACTAATAATAATTGGTAGGTATTACAATATTGCTCAAACTTTTTCACATACACATTTGTAGTAAAACTAACAATCGGTCTTAAAATATTGCACAAACTTTCATTCACACACATAAGTAGTAAAACTAATAATCAGTGTTAAAATATTGCACAAACTTTCTCACACACACATATGTAGTAAAACTAATAACCGGTGCTAAATATTTCACAAACTTTCTGACACACACATACCAAATCTAATAAATGGTCAAGAACATTGCACAAACTTTTTCAAACATAAACACTAAAACTAATTATGTCAAAATTATTGTACAAACTTTCTCACACACACATAAATATGTAATGAAACTAACAATCGGTGTTCGTATATTGCACAAACTTTCTCACACACACATACGTAGCAGCACTAATCATTGGTATTACAATATTGCACAAACTTTCTCACATACACATACATAGTAAAACTAATAATTGGTTTCTCACACACACATGCGTAGTAAAAATAATAATTGGTGTTAAAATATTGCACAAACTCTCACCATTTATTGGAAGAGGAAGATTTAAATTTTACAGATAGTTGGCACTTATAATCCTAAAATCGATTAGCTTAATGATGCTCCTCAAAGAGGGGGAATAATAAATATTAACTATGTCTAATGAACCAAGACAAAGACACCACTATCGATGAAGTTTTCACAAGATTTCTAGAAAAATTTGAATCAAGAACATTCAATTGTTTTTTCACTTACCGTGAGCTAATCATTTCTTTTCTAGAGTCGTCAGATGATTGTACTAATGATAATGTAATGAATAATGAATAAAATTATCTAAGCTATAATCATTTTAAATAATAATGTATTTACATTTTGTAAATTCTTTTTATAAATAATTGTATACCTAATTACAGTTTATACCTCCCAAAAAAAGTTTACAGTTCTACCATGTGGTCTTAAGCACACTGTCTTTTTTTCATAATCTGTTGGAAGAAACAGTAACCTGTCTGCTATAAGTTGTGGTTTACTATAAATTTTATCTTCTAAATTTACTATCCAAAACTATTTTTTGAGAAATATATATAAATGTTGAGTAATTACTAAAAACGTTATTAAATCATTCAAATCACATAAATTTGGTTCTACTATAGGTTCTGTTATCTCTGTTGTATATAAAGATGGTGTAGTTGAACTGAAATAGGTATAGGCCTATGTTGTTGATGTATAATATACATATAAACTTTGTACAGCTAATTATATCATCCTTTCCTAAATCGCATTTTAATAATAAGGAATCATTCTAGACGTCACATCATTGAATGTAATATGTCTAACGTATGTCCTATTTCATGAATTAAAACAACTAATAAACTCTTATCTGGGAGATATTTAGTAATATCTATTTCTAAACACCATGATTCATATCAACTAAATCAACATGTATTTCAACAGTTGAATAATCATATTTAGGAAAAAATGCATAAGTAACCTTATTACCTTTACCATCTAAAAATCTAAACTATTCGAACAAGTATCATATAGTTTTTTTAGTTTTTTTTCTTTTATTAGAAATTAAAATGTTTTGATTGTACTTATCATATATGAAAAATGAAGATCTGTTTGCTGTGCCCAAGTTTTAAAAGCCTCCTTAGTTAGTTATTTTTAAAACAGTTTTATTAGCAATTGAATAATACCATTTTAAATGTTTCTTATTCTATTTCGTCATATATGTTGAAAAACCATCTTGACACCATAACTATAGGTGTACAAATTAGAAAAGAGCCATTTGCCTGCTTGGTCCGCGCCATGGGCGTCATCACCAGTTCATTATTGGGGGGGCATATGCTGGGGGTCTGGGGGTATGAAATTTTTTTAAAATTAAACTTCTCAAAACATCGTTTTTATGCATTTATTTATGCGATTTTAACAGAAATGTAATGTTAAAAACCCTAGTAAAGACAAAGCCCGATCTTTACCTTTTAAGGTTTTAAGTAAATCATTCGTTTTTAGCAAAAATATTTTTACATCTGAAATGATGGGGGGGCGCGTCCCCCAGTCCATGACGCCCATGGTCTGCTCAGGTAGGGAGGGACTGGCTGAGAGATGTGTCAGTGGAGGGAACATCACATCTTGCCTACATATGTTGAGCTGTCACTGCCTGGATTCAATTAGAAAACTATCCTGTTGATTTAGATTTTTTATGTATGCTCTGGGGGTTTATTCCTTTTAGACTTTATTATTTATTGTTACATTTTGATTTGTAATAATTTGTAACCGCGACGCGGGAGCACAGACGAGGACAGTGGCACTGAAAAGCACGAAAGTCGTACAGTGATTAATCCCCACCACCATGCGAGTATACTCCCCGCCACCTCCCCTCTGTGTGCACAAGGCAACTCCTGAGAATTAGTTCTGCGCAGGATCTTTTCAGATTTGTACACCTATAACAGTTTTCATTTGAACATCCGATAACGTTTTTGAATCAACATTAGAAAAGAAATCTTTTAATAATTTCAAATATCCAAAATTAGTTAAATGTTCTAAAACCACTTAAGTATAATTTTCCGCTTTTACATAAACAAGTAATATTAAAAATATAATAAAACAAAATTTTGTTTGAAAAAATTTCAAGGTCAGCCACGTGTTGATAATATGTTTATTGTTCAATGTGTTAACTCACAACATACTGTACACACAACGTTGTAACATTTAATAATAAAACATAAAGTACATGGTACTGAAATATCGGAACACAATATATATTATGGAAATCACTGTGTATCAAATGCACCTAACTTGATTGAAATCGGACAATGATTACAATAACTACAGGAGACATGATTTTTTTTATATTTTGCCCCTGCAAAAAAGGTTATGCAATGCGCAATACACATTGGCTCACGATGGTAACCGAAGTGAGAACGAGTTTGTTGCAATTTTTAATCTGATATACAATTTTAATCTGAACACTAATAATTGTTACACTACTAGTTTTGTTATTGTTTTATTGCTTAAAAGTCCTAAAATGTTTATGACGAAATATTTCGAAATGCGGTTTATTAATTTTTTTTTATATTGCTTAAATTGGCAAATAAACCTTTCGGTAACTATTATCTTCAAAAATAGGGTGAAAAGTACATGAAACAAAGATTCCTAGTCCTCGATTACTCTAATAGCGATCAAGGCCGGAAAAGAACAAGAGTTGGCCATGTAAGGCTGAAGTATACATGAAAGTCGACATAAAAAATGGAGTAGATCTATGTAGGCTAGGTTTGTTACTATATAAACTATCATTCATAGGTAGATGGTGGGCGAATCTATTTGTTTGGTTATTATTGAGTATGGTGATAAGTGAGAAATTTTGTGAACTGTTTATTGTTTGTTTAATTTTCACTAGAAAATAATATTACAGCTTTAATTCTTAAAATATTCTATTGACGTCATTAATATTAATATTCTATTGAATATTCTTAAAATATGTATTCTATGATTTTCATTTTCCATTTTATATGACGTCAAGAAAATAGTTTATCTAAGAGATTGAGTAAAGTGTTCCAATCTGAGTTATTGGTCACATGAACTACGAATACGCAGTAATCTGATCAGTGACCACCAAACAACCAGTCAACCAGTCCACCAGTGAAACCAGAGTTGAGAACAAGTGATTTGAAAGCCATCAGTATCAGTCCGTATTAAAATTTTAATATTTATATCTGCTCAGTGCTCATCAAATGTGTAAGGTGACAGAATACTTTTGACGTTGATCTATCAGTAAAATGGACCAAAAGGATTATCCAAAAAGTATAAAACTGCCAGAAACAATTGAAGCATTTAGGAACCTAAAGAATGCTAAACGATTTGCAATTGATATAGGTAGGAATATGTCCATTTAAACAGTAGTGATTAGAAATTTAAAATTCAAGGTTAGGTTTGTAGGCGGATGACTATTATATTATAAAAAGAATAAAATTGAGTAACTTATTGTTTTATATTATAATTTAATACCATACATTGAAATTATTTTCTAAAGATTGTTATGTTTTGTAAATTATCTTATGTTTTATATATTTATTAAAATATCATAATTTAGTTTAACCTCATTTCAGATTATTTGTCCAGTAATTGTTTAGGTTAGCGCCCCAATTTTAATGTTTTTTCGTTATTTTTGTACTATATTATACCCGTCTTCAAAAGAACAGTAACTTTTCTTTTTTTTTTGTGAGCAAAAATGTTTTTTACTTTGAAATTGACGTATTTGTAGGTTAAGTTTACATGGCAAACAATGTTTAAATTGATCACCGAAGTCAAGCAACATTGAGTGTGGTTATTATTTGGATGGTGACCGCTTATATATATATATATATATATATATATATATATATATATATATATATATATATATATATATATATAAATAAAATAAATGTATTTATTTCCTCAATATGATACATAAAATACAAAAATAACTAAACACGTGTCCAAGTTCAAACACTGTAATAAACTTGCCAAGACTGTAATTCTGTGCAATTACTTGGTCAACCCCAAACTTTTTCATATTTTACTACGGTCATAAGGATGTTCTCAGAAAGCAAGAAACATATAATTCAAGGCCCGCAAGGCCATCGTACAGGTTGCCGAGCGATAAGAAGGTTCAAAGTCCACGCGATAACAGTGGCTTGCGGGAGACGCGCGGAAGGCCTATAATGACAGGTTTGGCCAGGTAGCTATATATATAGCTACCTGGCCAAACCTGTCATTATATATAATTATATAACGGTACTGTCACAACTGGCCTTCCGCGCGTCTCCCGCAAGTCACTGTTATCGCGTGGACTTTGAACCTTCTTATCGCTCTGTACGATGGGGAGACGCGCGGAAGGCCTATAATGACAGGTTTGGCCAGGTAGCTATATATATAGCTACCTGGCCAAACCTGTCATTATATATAATTATATAACGGTATTGTCACAACTGGCCTTCCGCGCGTCTCCCGCAAGCCACTGTTATCGCGTGGACTTTGAACCTTCTTATCGCTCTGTACGATGGCCTTGCGGGCCTTGAATTATATGTTTCTTGCTTTCTGAGAACATCCTTATGACCGTAGTAAAATATGAAAAAGTTTGGGGTTGACCAAGTAATTGCACAGAATTACCGCCAAGACTGATGTCACCTTAACACTAAATACATAAAAACTAAATAAATATATTATAAGATTTATACATACAAGAATAGGAGAATTATACATACAAAAATAGGATAAAAAAAAAAGAAATATAGCTAGTCTTACTTACATATCAAACAAATGTATTTTGCTAGGTACTTTAAAAGTGTCTTGCGACACCTAGTATGATCTCATTTTTTCAAAATAAGGTAGGTAGTAAACGATTTAAATGATTTTCTTAATTAATTTTTCGGGGCAAGGTAGATTGCATAATTACCCAATATTTAGTATTTATCAAGTAGGTCTATGTCTAAGTAGAATATACTTTAAAAAATCTGGATAATTCGTTTACTATATAGCCTACCTTATTTTGAAATAATAATTAATTATTGTTTACTTAAAGGTGGCTTCTAATTTTCAGGATTTGTTTTTTATCGACTACTACATCCCTTCGGTAAATATGGAGAGAATTTGTCCAATCAATGTAAGTGTCAAATCTCAGCAACTCCTCTTTAAAATAGCGTTTTTTCCATCATTTTGATACTTATTAAATATGCTAATCACTTTTTATCTTACACAATTCATTATTTCTATCCTAAATCAGCGATTTAAAATGACTGATTTATGGCATTTAGAGGTTATTTCATCATTTTAAGTCAAATCTATTGATTTTTTTCCCCGTTAGTAAAATAGTTCTGTTTTAAGAACTGTCACTATGAAGAACTGTCAAACTACGTATCATTTAGTATCAATCATGTCGTATAACAAGGTCAGGGAAGGTAACTTTATATATATGGTTACCTAACCAGATCTAGTTAAAGAACTACAGGTCAAGGAAGGTCATTAAGTATATGTATATATTTATCTTACTTGACCTATAGTTCTTTTACTAGGTCTGGATTTCAGAGACTTAGTCATCCGGAATCTTATATCATAGAGACATAGAAGCGTAGTAATATCAATGTGTAAAAGTGAATGAATTTGTTTACCCGATTGAATATGTTAAAATTTGTCAATTTCATAGATTGTTAAATAAATAATGAATTGTGACAGATAAAAACCTACTAGCTTTGTTCAATAAATTCTACTTTATTGGGAAAAAAATACTATTTTGAAGCGGAATTGCCGAGATTTCACACTTAAATTGATCGGACAATTTCTCTCCATATCTACCCTTACTTCTTAAGAATAAATAATGTTGTCCTTGTGGATATCACTTTTTTTACTGAAAAATCACAATCTAAAAATTATCAAATCAAAGTATTTATAGGTTAGACATAATGGCAAATTTTAATGTAGGCCTAACAGCAGATATTTCTTGTTGAAACTCCATATTCAAGGATAAAATAAAGCTTAAAGTTTCAAAATATTTTAATAATATAAATGAGCTACAAGTGTTTCACATTGCGGCATCATCGGGCCCACAACTATTTTGAAACTTTAAGCTTTATTTGCTTTATTTTATCCTTGGATAATGGCAAATGTTCACATTTACGTCTCATATGTTACTAAAGATATTTCAATCTTTATATCCGTGATCAAAGATCACGTGATGTGCTGTCAATCCTCCATATTAATAATCTAATTTCAAATTATTAATTTCAATAAAACTACGAAAGGTTTGGCCAAGTGCTTATATATATATATATATATATATATATATATATATATATTGCTACCTGCATGATATAATTATATCGCAAAGTAAGCAAAGTATTAACTTCGATAAACGTACTTTAAGGTTTGGCCCGGTGGTTTTATATATATATATATATATATATATATATATTCTTCAACAGTACCTATGTTTTTCAATTGGCGAGCCAAGTCATCAAGGGGTTCTTTTTACCCACATTGACAGCGCCAATTTTTTAACAGGTATGTTGAGAATAAGTTTATATCACCTACTGGAAGCTTTAGGCTTTCACTTTGATCAGCGTAGGTGATAAAACTGGTTGTCCAAATAATTAAACCTATAATTATTGTGACTAAAAAATAAACTTTCTACAACTTCCAGTAATTTCTTTCTTATTAGTTTTAATATTTTTTATAATAAGCTCAGTTTGTGAACACAAGAATTTACCTTTACTTTTAATTGATCTCGGAGTAGTGAGTACACTGAAATTACCCTTGTAAATTTATTTATCTGTGCTTGATATATTTTATAAATAAACACCGTGATAATTCTTAAGCTATAATGGACTAAAAGAATAGGATATTCTTATACTAGGTAAGTTTTGAAATAAAATATTTTTATAATTTTAAAATAACAAGTAATTATTTATTGAACTGAAACAAATTTAAATATCCTTTTTGGTTGGACTCCTCTCAACACCTACAAATTATAATATTCAAAATTATTTCTTTAAAACCATAAGGCAGAACAAAATACTGATTTTACTTTAATTTATTCTGATATTCTTAATTAATACAATTTTACTTTTTATTTAAATTTTTCAAAGTTATTATGGAGTTAATTTATTTTAAATTTGCAATGATTATAATTAATTAATTTTAATAAAAGACTTTACTTAATTTAACATCCTATCTAAACCCAGTATGAAAATAAATTTAAATGAATTCAATCAGGCAAATTTTTACTTGGGACTAACGTATGTATGCTTTTTACCGACCTTTTTAACACTTGACTTTGCTGTCGCTACTGTTTTGATGACGTCAGCAGTTGTAGTAGGTAGACGGCTAATTTTACTCTCTGGAGAGATGTCTGGAGTCTGATGTCGTTCCCTTTGTCGTGTTGGCAGGTATGGTGTTGCTGATTACCTATGCTGTCTGTTGATTTACAGATGTCGGATGCTGCAATTAAAGTTGTCCTCTAATGGTGATTAAAGATGATTTGTGAATTTCCCGGGTTGGTTCGTTCCTTTCCCTGTTGTTTAGAAGCTCATGTTATTGAAGATCGCCAGTAGAAATCCAGAAGTCCAGAATGAAGTTGCTGTGCTACTTTAAAATAAAATATGTTGACATTTTTGCTAAATTTAACTAAGTCCCTTTTTCAGTGTTAGAATATTTTACTGTTTAAATTTAATACTGGAGCTAAGCAGCGTAAAGACTATCCGTCGATATTTTGATGAAGGCCTCGCTCCCTTGAAGCGGTGGATTATATACCCCTGTTTGAAACTAAAATCAATGCCAACCTTACTTGCTAGGCACTATGAATTTTCTTCGTTAGAAATCTCATCTTTCCGGGACTTTCCGACTAGTTACTTTTCCTTGTTGTTTACTTTTTAATTTAGAATTTTTGAAAAATTTTATTCTTTTAATTTGTAATTAGTTCAATTGTTTTCACCGTGTTATCTCGTTTCTGCAGTTGGTAGTGTAGTCGGCTGATCTCTGATTTGTCGGCCCCTTCCCTCTACTTTTTATCTAAACTCGCTAATTTCTTCTATTGTCTTCCTTGTTCTTCACTGTAGCTTCTCGCGGCGTCGTCTGATTTTCCCGCGAGTCGACTTTCCTGGATGTAGCCTACACGTTTTCTTCTATCCTGTCGATTTTGAGTGGTTGTCCTACTCCTTTGCGTTCACGAGTTTTTTACGTGTTCGCTTTTCACGTCTTGTTTCCCGGAAAAAATCTGTAGATTTATTTTTTTTGGATTTTCCTTTTGACACTTTCTAGTCCTGTTAAAGTTAACACACTGGCCGAAATTTCTTGAATTTTGCTTGGTTTTTTCCTGGTGTTTTGCGTTAGGGATTTCTACGGTTTTTCGCTTTTCTTTGGGCTATTTAATTTCCCGAAATTTATTAATCATACTGAGTGTTTCTTACATTTCTAATAAGATGTAATGACCTACTCTATATTACCATGTATTTAAAAATGTGAATTTAATTACTTTAAAGGTGTGAATTTGGTCACCCTTTCATTTTAATTATTTTTCAAAATTTTATTTTATTTTATAATAAAACTTTTCACTCTTTTTAACTTCTTTTACTTAGATTTTCCAAAACTTTATTTTTCTATACTTTATTAAAGTCTAAACTTTAATATTTTAAATAACTTTTTAAATATGCAATTTTTGCATATACCTTATTTGAAGTTTATTTTAGGCCTTTCTTTGTAGGACCTAAAAACCTTTTTCTTTTTTCATTTCGAGCAAATTTGAATTTTTCCCTTAACTTTGATCTTTGCTTACGTAAGAAATAATTTATATTTTGAATTTGGAATATTACAGCCCACACTTGCGTGTTTAGTGCAATCTGTTTTCCTGAATAAAACTCAAATACATAATATTCACGGTTTCTGTTATCCCCTAGGAAATCAGATTTAAAAAGTTTAAGTTCATTTTCCAGTATGTGCACGCATAGGTACAAGGTCACCTTGAACGATACATAACGCTGGTTGGCATTACCTCTCTTGTGACCTTCAACGTTTCAAACCGCTGCTAGCCTAGAAAAATCGAATTTTGCAAAATTAATTGCAAATCCCGAAGTTCCAGGAATTACAATGGGTTTTTTACCGTTGAAATATATATATATATATAGGCTATATATATATATATATATATATATATATATATATAGGCTATAGCCATCTGAACAAACCTGTCATGACATAAATAGCGATCTAGTGTAGTCATTATGTAATGCGCATGCATCAAACCATACGCTATTAACATTGCCATTATCTTTTAACCTGTAAATACGTCGGATTTGGTAGTATTTAGATTGTGATTTTTCGGTGAAAACAGTGACCTCCGCAAAGAAAACATTATTTATTCTTAAGAAGTAAGGTATGTAGTAGACGATAAAAAAAAAAAATAATAAATTAGGAGTCACCTTTAAGTAAACAATTACTTAATATTTTATTGCTTAATACATTTTTTCACTAAAAAATTACAAATTGAAATCTATAAAATATACACCTATAGGTTATATAAGCCTACAATAGCAATGGGAATTCTTAATCCTTAATTACTATAATCGATCTTACAGAGTGCAAGGGATATTTGTCACTCCGCAAGTTTTTGATTATATAAGCTAGAAATTCCACAATCCCAGTACCTTCAAGTTATCATTCGGTCAGTAAGCTGTGAGATTTTGTTGGCCAAGGTCAGTGTGTATCGTGGAGTTATTATTTAGTTGCAGACTTAAACTTTAGTAACTTGTGTTACATTTTCCTCAGTCTAGCAAACCAACTATAGTAATAGCGTGACTCTTTGTGCGTTCTGTGTGACGAACCTAGTAGTTGTGTTACTTTTTCATTAGGCTATATTTGTTTGTATTGTTTTAAATTAATTTTTGCCTTAAGTATTTTTTGCAATGGATAAAGAACCTGGACTATCGAATGCTACAAGTTATACTGATAAAACCTTTCCGAGTCTCATATTTTGACCGTGTGTTACAATCACAACATTCAGAATTTAATGCTTATCTAGAAGAACTTGTAAATGATGTGTTTGATAACAGTATATATGACAGTGATGCCGATTCCGAATTCGAAGAAAAAAAGTGATCATCAGACTCTTGGAACAAAATGCTGATGAAGAACTAATGGGTAGACCTAACGAACAAAATGCCAGCGAGGAAGATGTGGCTACGCTCAATAGTCAACCAGATACGCTCAATGATCCAAACAGGCAGAGAGGTGAAGCAAGTTATTATCAAAGCAGAAGAACTAAAGCAATGATTAAAAAAAAATTCCTGTGTTTAGGTAGAGAAAAGAAGAAGGGAATCAAAATGTGAGGACTCAGGAGATTAATAAATATTGTGACTCAGTTACCAGGTCTTAAAGCTAGAGCTATGAATTTAGGAGACAACCCTGGCATTGAAGAAATATAACATTTATTTTTCACAAAAGATATATTAAATGAAATCCTACAATGGAAAAATGTCAAAATTGATAACATCATGAACCGTTACAAACGCACCAGTGTAGCTTGTGAACCACTTAGATGTGGTTGACCTGCAGGGTTATTGATATATACATCAGTGTTTAAGTCTAACCATGAATCCTTTTTTCAACTCTTTTCTACAGATGGATCCGGGCGTGACAATTTCCGTTGTATAATGACAAAGGAGATATTGCTTTTCTTGTTGCGAGTTTTACTGTTTGAGAACCCAATTGATTGAGAAGAAAGAGAAAAAACAAGGATAGATCGGCAACAATTTCCACCATTTTCTACCTTTTAATAAGAAATTGTCAATGATTGTACACATTGGGAGTTGCTACAACCATAGATGAAGTGCTGGTGCCCTTTCGAGAGAGATCATCTTTCCGTATGTACATGCCGAAGAAATTGTACAAGTATGGGCTAAAAATCGTGTGCCTGTTAGACGCAAAGATCAGCTACGTTTTTAACATGTGTATATATATATATATACTGGTAAAAGTAGTTATAGAAAAGGTTTGTCTCAGGACCAGAAAAATTAATTGTTACCGACACAATTCGTGTTGAGATTGGTTCTACCAATTATAAAAACAAGAAGGAACGTAACTGGTCATAGCTGGTTCAGTTCTGTTGAACTGGCAGAAGAACTGAACGAATTGGACTTGACTAATATTAGGACTGAAAAAGACAAAAACCAAAAACCCAATTTTATTCCTTCGAAATAAAAAAATGGAAATAAACAGTTGGCTTTGCAGAAAATTTGGCCCTGGTTTCCAATATATCAAAACAATCTAGAGCAGTGATACTTCTGTCATCAATGGATCATCTAAAGTGGACAGATGATACTTCAGGGAAACCAGAAATTATAGCTGAATATAATAGAACCAAGGAAGGAGTAGACACAATTAATTACCCAAACGTGTGCAAACTATAGTTGCTCACGTTGTACTAGAAAATGGCTGATTACAATTTTTTTATCAGTTAATCGATGTTTCTGCAGGAGTGAACTCATACACTTTGTATAAATACTACAGACATGCAGAAAATCAGCAGATTAGAATTCATGAAGATACTAGCTAAGTCACTGGTGTCACCTCTTATGCACCTCAGACTTGACAAGAGTCGCATCTACATGATGGAGCTGTCCCTAAGCATCAAGCGAATTCTAAATATACCACTTGAAGTTCCACAACATCAAGAGGTTTTAGAAGTGAGGAAAACATGCAGCATCTGCCAACCACAGCTCAAAAGAAAAACTAAATATCCTTGTATAGTTTGTACCAAGCCAATTTGTCTTGAGTCTTCAAAAAAAGTATGTGCACTGTGCATCAGAAAAGTATTGTAGCTGATTGAACTATATTTTAAAAATCGTAATTGTTGATAACAAATTTCTCTAATTTACTTTTTAAGATAGAGTTTTATACTTTTTTTATGCTGTGTTAGATAGTTGTAGTTGTAAAATTTTTGAGAAGAGAAAATATTAAAAAATATATATTATATTATCTTGTTTTATATATTTCTTTCATGATTCGGTAACATGTTGTTCAGTTTCAATAACAACAGTATTTTATTATTTAGATTGATAAGTTATAATTTTGTTGGATTCAATAACATATTGTAATTTAGTTTCAATTTTTTTTTCCCCACATATCGAATTCACTTTTCATTACATGAAAATCATTGAAATCGTTTACTACCTACCTTATTTTGAAAAAAATTAGATCATGGTGTTGCAAGACACTTTTACAGTTCTAAAATATTTTAGTTTAGTAGAAAATAAGAAATATAAAAGTAAGAAATCCAGGTTTGGTTAGTTTAATATGAATTTATATCCAGCTCTGGTGACGATTGCCTAAGTTAATAGTTACGGTTATGTTATTCAAGTTAGTGAATATAGCATTTACGATTTTTATTATAATTACAATTTTCCAGTGTAAAGTTGTCCTTTTTGCATATAATACAATATTGTTTTACATATTTATTTAAGTTAGGGTGATCACTTTGATTTTTGTTTTTCATGTTGAAAGAACACTCAGAAGTTTGGTGGTTATTTAACAAACATATTTCCCAGTTAAATTTCCTGAAAAAAAAAGTTCTCAGTTGAATGGTTATCTTTCTTGCAAATTGAGCAGTTTTGATTTTTATTCATTTCCATAGAAAATCTCTAGATGTATTTTGTGTGAATTTATGTCATGCATTGTATTTGGTGGGTTTATAATTTCTTTGTTGCACAAATTGTTTTCCATAATTTGGATATGTTTCTATTTTTTCGCTCTGTCTTAATACTAATTCTATTTACCATTTCGGTTGTGTTTTAATTTTGTGGTTATAGTATTTATGTTGTCAAAGTTTGGAGTGTAAGGTGTTATTGATTTCTTCTATAATAGTGTAAATTTTTGTTTATTCAAATATTGAAAAACAAGTTGATTTTCAATTTTTCTGTAATTGTTCTAGAGTTGGGATGTCCATGATTATAATCTTTTCGCAAATTTCAGGCCTTAGACCTTGAATTATATGGTTGATAATCTGGCACTCATCCATGTTTGGATTCAAACTGTGGGATAGGAGAAAAGTTTGTATCATATTTTGCTTAGTATTTTCCCAATTCAGTTCTGTGCTTGGTTTTTTTGTGTATAATTTTTATACCAATATAATGCCAATTGAGCCAAGTATGTTGGTATGATATTTATTTTTGTTTTGGGTGTCCAGGATGTCCATCCGTTAGCTAAAACAGCAGTTGCATAATGAGTAATAAAAGTGTGTATGTCTTCTGTTGGTAAGCCATTGTAATTTAATTGTTTGAATGAGTGGTATTTTTTCTTTTTCCCTTGTATATAAATTTAGATACAGTTTTCTGAAAACATTTTATATAAATATATATATACTTATTTAAAAAAAAGAAACCACAAAACACTTGTATATTGTATAACACTTATATTTTATTAAATATTTTCTTTTTACTTTATTATTATTTCACAAAACATATACAGATCTCTTTAGATGCACTTTTTTCCTTTTAATTTACACCTTCGTTTACTTTTATTTTAATTTAATTTAAATATTTTATTTTAATGTTTTTTGATCTGTTGTCTGAACCTCACTGAATCTCTGTTCCATCTCTCACCCCTCTACCCGTCTCTTTTCTTCGTTTAAGATTTTTAAATTTCTTTATTTATATTATTTGGTACGTGAGTTATTTCGTTTTGCTGAATATGGAGTTTTAGTTTTGCACTAACAACCGCACATTGTGTTAGATCCATTTATTGATATTTGATTATTTTAACCTTGAGTTTGCGTATACAGCTGTCTGAGGTGTATTTTACTTTATTTTTCTCTTGATTTTGCTAATGCACTAACAGTACCTAGTGAACGATTTCGACGATTTTCTTAGCTAAGTTTCAGGGCAAGGTAGTTTGTATAGTTACCAAATATTATATTATTATTTCAAAACAAAGAATGTAGTAAAGGAATTACATAATTTTGTTTAAGTAGACAATGTTTAAACTTACTTGATAATTACCATTCAGTGTTTTAGAATTAAGTCTGTATGTTGACTGGTTAGGCTATATAGACAAGATTTATTACAGATAGGTCTAACTACTTTGGCAATACAGAATAATGGATAATTGTTAAGAACAGCTTAATCAGGGTAACACCCAATTTTCTACATAACCTTGAAGAAGCACAATTGACTGAATAAGAAAACAAAAAATTAATCATACACACGCTCATTTAACTTTACCTAAATGCTTAATTTGCTCATTTGTCTATGAGGTTAACACAATATTAGTAAGCTACAATTTAATTTCAAGTGACTGAACATAATTTGTTAACATTTCTCAAAAATGATAGATACACAAGCGCCACTATAAATTTCCATAAGTACGCATTGATTTTTCACATTTAAATTAATTTTAATTGGATCTATCTCCTTCAACAAGCCAGAATTCCTCTCAACAAGTTTGGAATTATTTGATTAATATAATCTATCACTTTAACTTGCGCTCTGCACTTCTTACCTTGTCGAGGAGCTTCTGTGTTGCAGCAAGAACAACCCAGACCATTGGAAGTCTACGCTAGATAAATTTTCTTGCCTGGTCTAGATGTTCCCTTCAAAGAGTTCAGCAGCTCGAACTCAATGGAATCCCCCCTTTCTTAGTTGAAAAACCTTTCAGTAATTGTACTTAACTTTAAAGTTACCGACTAGCTTCAATTTAAGTTCCCCTTAATTTGTTGTGTTTAAAATCTCTGGAGCATAGAATATTATAGGCAACTTATCTGCATTTTTTTTAAGCTGCTATCTTATTTCAAAAACCAATTTTTAGATTTTAATAAAAATTTACTTAACACACATTTTATTACTTAAACGAA
Source organism: Aphrophora alni (assembly GCA_963513935.1). Lineage (NCBI taxonomy): Eukaryota > Metazoa > Arthropoda > Insecta > Hemiptera > Aphrophoridae > Aphrophora > Aphrophora alni. The sequence goes on along the minus strand of OY740773.1, from coordinate 63,664,143 downwards.
CATCTTATATTAATTAACATAAAAAATTCCTGAAAACATAAAAAATACAAAATCATATAAAACAAACAAATAATTATAATCACACTTGATATACAAAACCGGTTTTAAATCTTACAAAATCATGTACAAAGAAGAGCAGTTTTATTTTAAGAAATTCACAAGATTTTACCCAACTCAGAAATTTTATTTATATGTTTTTGTGAAGTATGAAAATGTGGTTTTTGGTAAACTTGTGGTTGAGACAGAGTTCGTAGTCCTTGTGTGAGGTTGATCCTGGTGTATGATGCTGCCAGCTCTGGTGTTTTCAGACTAGACGTATCAGCTCCAATCCACCGTTGATCTTCTCTCACTAGCTCATACTCCATTTTCGACTTGTAATTTTACCAACTTGTCCTTTTGTCTTTGACCGAAGCAATGACTTTACGAAATTTCTCGATCTGTCTCTATTTTGAATTATTTTATATTGTTACTTTTTATTGATTAAATGATTATTATTGTCTTTAATTTTTTTGTCTTGGCTCTCTTCTTGTCCCTGGAGACCCGTGATTTAGTTCAGATTCTGTACTTGGACAAAAAAATTTACTATAGAACTTTGTCCAGCTTAGGGCCTACTGCAGGTTTTCAAGATATAGGAAAATTTTCCCTTTCTATAAAATTTTTTGGTACCAATCTTTTCCCCTTGTTCTTTAGTTACTAGAATTATTCCTCTTTCATCCTTTTTCTCTTCAGTTTTAACTAATTACATGATTTATTATTAATTATTAATTTAATTTATATCTTTTTACATTATTTATTATGGGTTATTTACTTAATTTTTATTTATTTTCTTATTAGCATCATTAGTGTGGTTTGGCAATTGTTGGCTCTACTGTACGGCACGCCATTTTTCAGCAGCCTAAAATTGCTGCAGTAGATTTGTCTTTTGCACATCCTTGTACTTTTTGTCTTGGAAACTCCCCTATCTTCCTCCAGGAACATAGGATTTTCTCCAAAAGATGTTTTCCATTTCCTTTCACCTTGCTGTATCTCTGGAACTACAATTCCTTGCTGTGGGACTCTGTTCCCGAGAAAATTGACTTTTTCTCCACAACGTATTGTTCTACAGTTCCGACTTTCACACCTTGAGAGTTTTGTCTTTAGGTCACTTTTTTGGCGATATTATCTCTTAATTATCTCTTATATGCTATTTTGCTTCTGCTGATTTATTTTTAGTACTTTACTTTAATTCTAGAAACCATTTATGGCATGATTTATCTCACCTTTTTTTAAACAATTAAAAGTTATTACAAATTTGCAATTTTGTAATTTTCTATTTATTTGACTTTAGTGAGAAACTTGTGTATTAGTTTATTAAATATATATATATATTTATATTTATTATTAACTCTGAAAGATGATGTGTTTCCATAAACTTCTCAAATATGATTTTTTTTTTGACAAAACAGATACTTTTTCTCTGGATTACTTTGTTTTTTGTATACAATTTTAGGATTTTGAGATTTTTCAAGAAAGTTTTGATTTTTACTAATACCTAACTCTTAAACGATGCAAGGTGGAAAGAACATGTGGTAAAGTAATATAAAGTACGCTTTGAGGAGCATATTCATATTTGTTATATTCTAGTATCCTTTTTTGGTCTATTTACTTTGGGTGTATTAAACTTACATCCATTGGAATCCTTTTTTAACTTGCAAACTATTATTAAATTACCTTTTTTTTTTTTTTTTTTTTTTTTATATAGAAGTGGCAGTCATAATGTCGATAATAACAAGTCAGTCAAATGACCTTGCTTCTCATAACAAAAGCACTATTATTCACTTTATCTTTCTATTATTGACTTGATATTATTATTGTATGATAAAGAGCGTGAGAGCGGCAAGAAGCCGAGTAACCGCACCTTATTATTATTCCGTTCTACCTTTTTTCTCGGCTTGGGTTCTAAGCGTACCCTCCCAGGAGCATGCACAATTATAGTGCACAAAATTTGATCAATCAGGCTTGGCTTGGATTTAGAGGCAAGAAATAATACTAAATTCGAGGGTTGCAACCCTGCAAAAATACTGCAGCCAGTTTTGAACAGTATTCATGGTGAAGTAGCCATTCCAAACGGAATTTATTCCAGTGCCATCACAACGTCTTTGTAATTAAATTTACAATGTATTGAAAGTTTTTTAATTGAACTACATATTTAGCAATAGTTTCATGTTCATCTTGATTCCTAAATCTAAATATAATGTAACACAATAAATGATGGTTTTGGATCAAGATTAATTTAACTAGTTCGTTATAGTTGCATCTTTATAACAGGGTTTTCCAGTGTACACAAGTCTCTAAAGGTTAAATCTTTTAACTCACATAATTCTAAGGAGAGTATGCTACTCATCTTTTTACTTTCTTGAATGTAAATTACATAAACAGTTCAAACCCTTCGATATATAAAGACTAAATTTCTTCGGAAGAATCAAAATTCCAATAGAACCTATCACTCCTGTCATGTTTGTACAATTCTTTAAAAAATTAAATCCTGTGTAGGCCTATTCTGTTTTTCATTATGCATATCTACAGCACAGAAACATAAGTAAATACAAATAATGTATTTACAATTTATAGTAATTAAGTTCATAATGTAACACAATTAATAAAAGTTCATGAACATCAAACCATGAAAAATCAACCATAAAAACTTCTTTAAAATGTTTGTACATTTGAACTTTACTACACAGTTCATGTGAAAGTATTTAGAAATTGGAAACGTACTGTCAAAGTTTATTATACACTGTAAACATAACTTACCAATTTTCCTTGGTTAAATAAGACTTACTGTAATACTATAATATTGTAGGTATCTACTTAACAAAAAAGCCACATTTGAAGGTGGTTTGGCTAAACCAAGTTCTAGGATCATGAAGAAGGAAATTACTAGTAACAGATAAATCGAGTACACAATGTTGGGAAAGGGCAGTAGCCAATTAGAGTTTATTGATCATAGATTATAGTATAGATAGATATAAACACAGTTATATCACAGTTGGTACACTGAATTTTTATCATGGAATTATGATAGTGGCCCAAACTCCGAGTCAACTAGAATAACTATTTGCCTACTGTTTCCATAAATAGTATTTATTCCATTGTAGGCCTGCTACCCTTCTCCATTTTCCATTAGCTTTAAAAGTAAGATTAAATTATAAATTTCATTAATTTTTTTAATTGCCTTTTTTTAGTCGATAAATAAAGTTATAAAAAAATCAAAGTTATTGGCAATTGGAGGCAGAACAATACAGAGGAATTAATATGTATAAAAAATACATACATCTAGTTTGTAAGACTGCACCACTTATATAAATCAGTACATCATTAGGTTTGGTTAATTATTTATTTAAGACCTGTCAATGTACGCTGAGTATGGGTAAACCTTATATATATACCAGGTGTTTCAGACCACATGGGCACTATCTGTAGCGCCTAAACGAAACCAGATAAAAATTTCCTTACAATTAAAACCCCCCTTTTTCGACCCCAAAGAATTCAGGAAAATTATTTTCGACGCTCCTCTATGACCCAAAAGGGCACTTTGGGGGGCAGGGTGGTGTTTTTGGAAAATTTTCAAATAGAAACATAGGTCGTGTGATACCTCATTTTAAAGGTCTCTCTTTTCTGAACATTTTGGAGCAAAAAAATTGTTATCTTTTCATTAGATATAAGAATACGCCATTTAGGAAATCTTGAGTTTATGGTTTTTCAAGTTTCAATATTTCCACATTCAAATCGCCAGGGAATGCAAAGTAGTAAGGGTTTCCCATTAAGTATAAGGGTTTCCCCATTACAAATTCCAGAAAATTTTCCAATTTTTTTTTAGAAAACATTTAAAATCAGAACCCCAGGGGTATAGTGTACAGATATAGTATCAAAATTAAATTCCGTCAACCTAATTGCAACAGCTTCACAAGTAGTATTATAACAGAATATATCTTTTTGTATATCGGCAACTTCATCCTTTATATTCTTTTCGACAAAAATTGCTAAGCCAATATTTGACATGAAATTTTCTACAATAAATTATACAAATACCCCAATGGGTTATTTTTAGTTTTACATCTATCAGGACAACAATTCAGCTTATCTTATCATTTTATGAAGTTCAAGCTGATAATGGAAGGTAGTTATGCAGACAGAAGCTAGTAACCTGAATATTCAATAGATTTTTAATTAATTATAGGAGAGAGTTTTTTCCGCCAAGGAATTTATATTTATTTAAATGGTATTCGTAATAATTTTGATATAATTTGGTACTATTCTTAAATAGCAGTTTTAATTACTTTAACACTATTTCTATTTTCATATTTTTCTCTTTTTAATCTTAGCATAGAAGGAGGTTGTGTTTATTATAACAAAAGGTATAGAATCTAATTTTTAACAAATACATTGCCAAAATTTGGATTCAATTGAAAAATTAGTTTATTTCTAAAGGGATATAGGCTTACTACAAAAATAAACAATTAAATATATACATACCTATTGTCGACAAAGGCATGACCTGTAACAATTTAAAAAAGAAGGTGAAGTTACTTTTAATTTTATTAATTTGTTGATTTGCTCGACTATAGGGCGCCAGGTTTGCTTTAGCATACCAATTTAGAAAAAAGAATGAATTTAATTATTTATAAGATCTCTGGGGTCGTAAGTTCTTTTCACAGTGTACTTACAGTGGATTTTGGTTTTAAATGAGAACACTTTGGCTGAAATGTTACAAAGAAAACATTTATTAAACATTCAAAGAAACATCCTACAAATTATTATTAACAACAAAAAAAATCATATTACAAATACTAGTTATCCTCTTTAGTTTCAATAACAAATTATGAATTTATATCTCCTTTATTTCTTTCTTTCAAATTAATTAATTTTATCTTTAAAAATGCTTTTACCAATAAAATTGTTGCAACAGGAATTTTATCTATGAAATTTTTTAGTAACTTTGTAGCTCTAAAAGAAAAAATGAAAAGATTCTATTTTCATTAATTAAAAGTTTCATTTTACTAGTATCTCTTCTAGTAATAATCTACTAAATTTTCTTTAAATAGATAAACATTTACAAAAAATTAATTTAAACATAATACAGGTTATTAATCAAACAGATAATATACAGCGTCTATACCACAACGCCGATTTAAATAAAAAACATTGTCTGAGTCCGAATGGAAAACTGATGTCATACAAGTTGAAGTTATCCGGCTTGTAGAGGATTCTCCCTCGTTCAGAAGTTGTTTTCTCCAGTTGTTGAGAATATTCATAACTCGCGTACATAAATTATTGTCTTTTATGTTCCCACGTTATTGTCATTGAAACACGCTCTTTATAGATTTTTTAAAACACTTTCGATCTCTATTTGAGACAAAAAATCAAATGTACATTGTTCTAATAGAACCTAGAAACTCTTTCTACGATCTTATCTCTCCAAACACTAGACTTCGACTTTGAAAAACACAACTTGTCCATTTTGAGCGGTTAACTCTAACTCCACAAAACACATCCAGTCCCTTCAAGCTCTGGACTTAGACTGCTGTAGCCATGAGGCAAATTCTTACTTCCGAAAAGCGTTCTTTCCGGTTACTGTTCCCACGTTTTACCGCACTGCCGTAAAAATACAAATAATTTACATAACAAAACAAACAAACTAAATTACATTAAAATTAAACATGATTATTTATACTGTTGTCTTGAAAATCCATTTTTCTTTTATTAATGACGTTACTAAATTTAAATTATTATTTGAATTTATTATCTCTTTGGCTTAACCGCGTCTTTTAAATGAGTCTATTTTAAAATCTGACTTTTCACATTGTCACAAAACCCCACAAGGTTTGTATTTCAATACAGGTATTGGAATACAAAGCTTTTATATATATATATTTCAAATCGAAAAAAAATATTAATGGATGTTCAAGACATTTCATTTCAGAAGCTAAGGACCTCATGAAAGAAAACAAGTATCCCTAGTATACTTAATTTAAGAAAGATTCTCTTTTCTTATAAAAATAAAAATCTATTTGCTAAAAATCCTATTTTATTATTTTAATTTGTTAGCGTTATAATAACTCATCAAAACTATATATAATTCCATTAGCGCTAAACCTTATCTCTATTTATATAAAGAAAACCCTACATCCGCTTTATTTTTCAACAGCAGTTGACTGAAACTTTCCCATCAACATTTTTTGTTGACCGGATCCTGTCAATCAAAATCTTATCTCCCAGACAGCCGTCTATATACTTTTTCTCGTCTCATCCTCTTTGCCAAGACGACATTTCTACATCCTTTGAAAATCTACCTTTGACTCTAGATATTCATCTGAATAATTCCTTCAACTTAATACAATTAAAATTTAAAACTTCTCATTATCATTAACACCATTACAAAATTATTTACTTATTACTCAACATTACTTCAATTTACTTTAAAAACTTTTCAATTATCATCTTATATTATTATTCATTTTAGTTTAAATCCAATAACTATTTATTCTTACTTAAAATCTCAATTCTCCTTTGTCTTGCTGGGATAACATGTTAACTACTGATTTTATAATTACAAAAAAAAAACTCTTTTCTTCAATTAAAATTTAAAAATATAACATCATTATTATCAAAAAAAAATATAATTACTTACAAAACTCATCTATTTATTTAAAAATTACCTCTTTACAATTGTATTGTCTCTCAGTATCCTATCTTAAAATTATTTCCATCTTATCTTTCATATTTTAATAATCAAAGTTGCATTAATCCCCAAACAAATTCTTCATAATAAAAAACTCCTTATTATTTACCTATATTCTTTCATAAATAATCTCCTTATTTCAACGTAGCTTCCTTTAAAAATCATAATAATCGTCGTTTATCCGCAGAATTCCTTAAATCTCCCTTTATTTCATTAAAATCGTCGCATATTTCCTTTATTTCATTAAAATCGTCGTATATTTCCTTTATTTCATCGCAGTACTCAAAAAACCTCTTAAAAACTAAAAATTTACCATTAATGCAACCTAACTACCTTTTTTATAAAAGTTTCTTAACAGAACAACTTCATTTTAAATACCACTTTACTCAACAATTCTGTAAAGTCATCATCTTCATATAAAACTCAAAAATTCTTTCATTTAAATTACTTCATATTAAAATCTCCTTAGTCATCTATTACTTGTATACAAAACTTCAAAAAATAAAAAAAATTATCATTGCTTTCCCAGCTAACACCTTATTTCATCAAAATCTTTAGACACCTTTATCAAATAACTTCTCACAATCATCTATTGTTTTAAATTCAAACATTATTTATTAAAAATCATTAATTATTTATTTCATTTATAAATCTCATCAAAATCTCTCTTATCATTATTAATTTATTATTCCTTCCTTTAAAAAACAAAAACTTAACCTCCTTTACTCATCATTTAACATCAAAAAAAAAACTTAAAAACTTTATTATTATCTGTCTTGGCAAAACTCACATAAATTCTCAAACTTTACACAACTATTCTTCATATTTTCAAACCATAAATCACTTAAAACTAACAATTTTTTTATCATTTTATTATTAAATAATTCTTAATATTTATAAACATCAAACATACAACTTATCTTTTCTACAATTCAACATCTAATTACCTATCCTAATCAGCTAATCAACATTTTTACAGTTTTATAAAACTTTTCGTTTCATTTTATAAAAACCCTCCTTTTGTCACGTCCGGTTTATTCTTACATATACAGATCGATCACTTCTATATATCCTACAATTTGTTTTCAATCAACATCTGTCTAAAATTTATTACATGAAGTTTTTCATGTAATAATGTCACACTTATTTATGCATTTTTCTTCCTAACCTCTCCTACATAGGTTCTTCTAACCGTCTACTTTATACCGTGCATACTTCTAATTGCTCTTTAGACTCTTACATAGAGTAACATGTTGTGACGTTGAAATGTGCAATGGTTGAATGCAATATCTCTACTAAATTCAAGATAAAACCCAAAACACATCCCTATTTCACAACACGCCCTCTTATGCAGTCTCAGAATGCCTTATTCTTACGAATAAAACATTCTATTTTGACTACACAAACGCCTACCTCCTCCCAAAATGTTCATGTACTCCTTAAATGCATCTACACGAAGAAAATTTTAAAATTCATAAAAAATTTCATTAAAATCGTTTCATCCGAAGTTGAAATAAAGTTTATTTTATCAAGCTTATTACTAGCATCGTCGATTTTCTGTTTATGTAATCCTTTCTAGATGTTATTATTCAAATTCAAAACGAAAATTTTATTTTTAAAGTTTATTCTAAATTCTTTACTCAAAAAATTTACCTTCAATACTATTAAAGTTATTTAAGTAATCTACTTTTGTTCTTGTTTACTTTATTTAAAGCCAATTATCCTTTATTTAAGTAAATTTTATTTGAAAACACAAGTTAACTTTGAATTATACGTCAAAAGCTTTTTATTTTCCTAGCTAGCATTTTGGTAACACCCTATATTTCGTCTCAATGTCATGCATAGGAATTTATACCTGACTAAGGAATAAACAAGTCCCCTCGATATGAGACAATCCTTATCTGTCTACTGATAAGACATGAAGACCTTTTGGTTCCAATACGATCTGCAAATGAATCTCAACTCTCTCTCGTCACATTTTATTGAATATTTAATATTGAATCCACCTACTTAATATTGAATATTATTTCTTCAACACTACACTAAATCCTTGCTTCGAACTAACTATCTTATCTATGTCACGTTTCATAATTATTTATTTTGGAATAAACAACATTCAGAGTTATCTACTGATATAAACCTAGCGTCTTTCACTTAGCAAATACCTAAACGTTTTCTAAAACTAAACTCTTAATCATATTAGCTTGGCTTATATTATTATTTATTAATACTCATACTATTGTTATTTCAAACTATAGACTATACATTATTCAAATTTAAAACTACTTATTAACAGAATCTTAACTACCTTTTATTAATTATTTTTCAAAATCAAGTCCGTTTATTTATAAAAATGTCTTTACATTATTATTTATTCCTTCCAAATTTCAATTGATTACAACTCAATTATAAATTATACATTTTTTACGATGGTTCCCAGATTGGTGAAAAATTTTAAAGTACATGATTTGATTTTTGTAAATATCTCTAGTGTTAAATACCTCTGTCCACATGGACAGTTTGTCTTGCCTAGTCATCACAACAGACCCTTTCCTAACAAAAGATTCCCCTTTGTTATTGTTTGGAAGTATTGACAAAATACCTTTCTCTTTCTCCCTTACAGACATATCTACATTTCTCTTTCTCTCAAACAACTCAGAATCTACTGACCTAATTTCAACATCTGTTAGTTTAGGAATACTAACCCCACCATTCTTATATACTAGTACAAAGCCTTCTTTTACTATTTCTACATTTTTACTTTCAAGATTATATTTAAAGTTACTTTTTTCACAAAAACTTTTAATTTCTTGTTCTTGTATTCTAAAAATATTTCTAAATTCTAACATCGCATATTTTTCAAAATCTACAATCCTATGGTAAACTCGTTTTTTAAGATAAACAGCTGATTCCTTTATTATTAGATTATTTACTTTTACTTTGTTTTTCAAATTACTTATACCTATTCCAACCCCACTAGACATATTAATTTCAACATTATTTGCTGTTTCTGGATATACCTTGTTACCTAACCCATTATTCATCTTTTTAGCAATTTCTTGAACACAGTCATTTACACAATTATCCTCTATTATTATCAAATCATTTGACATGTTATTTATTTCATTAAAACTGTTAATTTCAATTTCAGCTATTGCTTGATTTAAATTATTATCTGAATTATTAATATTTTCTACTAAAACACCTTCTACACTATTAATCTGTTCAAATTCTACTTTTTTCTCACAATAGCTTACTTCAATTTCTACTTTATTATTAGTCTCCATTACATTGATTTCCATTTGTTTAATTTCCAATTTAAGATTCTGTTCTGATTTTACATAATTTGGTTTTAATTCAACCCTCATTTCTTCAAATTTTTTACACATTGCTTCTTTTAAGTTTAAACTATCTTGTCTTAGCTCTAATTTAGCCTGTTTCAGGTCATTATCTATCTTATCAAGTTTAACATTATTCTGATCAAGTCTAACATTAAAATTCTCTAGTTTTTTATTAATTTCTAGCTTATTCTGATCAAATTTATTATTTGTTTCTAATCTACTTTGTTTAATATCATTACTTATACACTCAAATTTTTTGTCATTATCTCGTTTAAGTTCTAGATTATTCTGTTTTGTTTCTAACCTACTCTGATTAAATTTCTGATCAAATTTATTCATCAATTGCTCAAACATACTCTCCATTTTCTTATTCTGATCATTATTTTCCCCATTCTTATCTATCCTAACCTGTTCAATTACCCTAACCTGTTCATCCTTTAGATTATTATTATTAGTATCCTCCATTTTTACCTTATCATATTTAACACAAAAAATTTTTTAAAAAAGAATCTTTCTTATCATTATAAAGAGAGTCCTTACCTTGATTTTAAGAGTTCTCATTACCAAAATCACTGTACTTTCGACTAAAAAGGCCCACAGTTGCGGCGACATTTGTAACAATTTAAAAAAGAAGGTGAAGTTACTTTTAATTTTATTAATTTGTTGATTTGCTCGACTATAGGGCGCCAGGTTTGCTTTAGCATACCAATTTAGAAAAAAGAATGAATTTAATTATTTATAAGATCTCTGGGGTCGTAAGTTCTTTTCACAGTGTACTTACAGTGGATTTTGGTTTTAAATGAGAACACTTTGGCTGAAATGTTACAAAGAAAACATTTATTAAACATTCAAAGAAACATCCTACAAATTATTATTAACAACAAAAAAAATCATATTACAAATACTAGTTATCCTCTTTAGTTTCAATAACAAATTATGAATTTATATCTCCTTTATTTCTTTCTTTCAAATTAATTAATTTTATCTTTAAAAATGCTTTTACCAATAAAATTGTTGCAACAGGAATTTTATCTATGAAATTTTTTAGTAACTTTGTAGCTCTAAAAGAAAAAATGAAAAGATTCTATTTTCATTAATTAAAAGTTTCATTTTACTAGTATCTCTTCTAGTAATAATCTACTAAATTTTCTTTAAATAGATAAACATTTACAAAAAATTAATTTAAACATAATACAGGTTATTAATCAAACAGATAATATACAGCGTCTATACCACAACGCCGATTTAAATAAAAAACATTGTCTGAGTCCGAATGGAAAACTGATGTCATACAAGTTGAAGTTATCCGGCTTGTAGAGGATTCTCCCTCGTTCAGAAGTTGTTTTCTCCAGTTGTTGAGAATATTCATAACTCGCGTACATAAATTATTGTCTTTTATGTTCCCACGTTATTGTCATTGAAACACGCTCTTTATAGATTTTTTAAAACACTTTCGATCTCTATTTGAGACAAAAAATCAAATGTACATTGTTCTAATAGAACCTAGAAACTCTTTCTACGATCTTATCTCTCCAAACACTAGACTTCGACTTTGAAAAACACAACTTGTCCATTTTGAGCGGTTAACTCTAACTCCACAAAACACATCCAGTCCCTTCAAGCTCTGGACTTAGACTGCTGTAGCCATGAGGCAAATTCTTACTTCCGAAAAGCGTTCTTTCCGGTTACTGTTCCCACGTTTTACCGCACTGCCGTAAAAATACAAATAATTTACATAACAAAACAAACAAACTAAATTACATTAAAATTAAACATGATTATTTATACTGTTGTCTTGAAAATCCATTTTTCTTTTATTAATGACGTTACTAAATTTAAATTATTATTTGAATTTATTATCTCTTTGGCTTAACCGCGTCTTTTAAATGAGTCTATTTTAAAATCTGACTTTTCACATTGTCACAGACCTCATTAGGGTGTTAGGAATTAGGGATAAATTTAGTTAGGAATATAAACTGAGTTCTTTTGAAGAAGCCAGAGTAACAATTATTGTGACAAGCCTGATAAACTGATGAAATTGCTTACTTTACAAGTACGATGAATGTCATTAAGATGACAGTTGTATATAAATGTACGATGAATGTCATTAAGATGACAGTTGTATATAAATGTTGGTTTTTAAGATAGCCAGACGTACTTGGCGAGAAAGAGTTTCCTCTTCATACAAGAATCTGCGAGAGTTGCAAGAAGAATGAGCAAACTTTATGTGTAAAAGAACTTGTAAATATTCATGGCCAGTTTATTAAATTATTAATGTCGAATCAAGTCAATAGTTAGTCATTCTGGATTCTTAGTCGTAATGAGATTAAGATATTTGTATTAGTATATGACGAAGCTGAGAGAGAGGTAATCAGGTTGTAATAAATAATAAAGAAGTAATAATTGTATAACTGAACCACTGATTTATTTAGTTTAAAGTGAAATAACCCAGGCAGAAATCCTAGTAAAATTAATGATTTTAATTTAACGGGGGGGTAAGCTGTGTGTGGGAGGGAAGGGGGTAGTTGGCAGTATGTATGACTGGAGTATGTAGTGATAACACATTTTTTATGAACAAAACACACCCAGCTCTTCATGTACAATCCGTAAGAGATCATACCTCTAAATCCTATGTGCAGATACGATCCTGCCTTGGTTAACTAACAAAATCTCCTGTCAAATGCTGCGCAGCAAAAATATAAATAAATATCCATTAGCAAAGTAATCTCACATTACTCATATGCATTTCACACCTACACAGCATTTCCTAACAGCTTCTACTGTGAGCCAAGCTCCCAATCTTCCCCAAACTCTAGCACACCTCCGATTGGTTCACAGCTTTTCCAACTTACATTTCCCTGAAGCTCTGCAAGTAGCTTCCCTTTAAGGAAGTTCAATCATGGTAAAACCTGGTGACCTACTCTCCATGTCTCTTCCTTTCAGGGAAGTAAAATTGGAGTCACCCCTAACAACCAACCCATCAAGCCTCCTCCTTCTAGAGAATATAAATTGGGATCACATCAGTGGCCTACATTCCTTGCCCAAACCACCCCTTCACTGTACCTTACTCCATTCGCCAAGGCTACTTTTTGCCAGACCATAGCTGGTCCTATTACCTCTATTACCTTTCCCCGACTAGGCTCATATCATCCTTTACTAGCTTATGTCAACAGTATATTTTCTCAACAATGAAATCAACTTAATGGCTAAATGTATTTATTTAACAATAATTGAGATACCCTATAAAGTATTTAAACTTTCTACTGATAGGCAACCCCATTTTACTTTTTTATTTTTAAATGTAGAAATGCGTTAAATTTTTTAGGTAACCATATTTATGTATTTAATTTATTATACTGTCATATAACATTTAATTCAAGATAGTAAAAAAAAATTCCTTTTTTTTGTGGTTTTAAGGCGAAAAACCATTGCTGATTATAAAAGTCCCTATCTATGAAAAAATACTATAAACTTTTATTTTTTTAAACCTTATATTTAAAGAATTTTCTAAATTTATATTTTAGTATTGTGTACAGAAGGCAAGAAATTGCTATATTGACCTACTGATGATTTGGTATATTTAAATTAATTCTTATGTAGTATGAAATGTAATTGGTTAAATGATTGAAATACTGAACAAATTAAAGATTATTGAATAAGTTAGTAGTTTATTGAACTAAGACTATTTTTGAACAGTGTTTATTGATAGTGTATTTTTGTTCTACAAAACAAAATCTACTTTCCATGGTGCACTAGGAAATATATTAAAAATGTCATTATTACTTGCACAAGCAGGCTAATATACTTGAAATTCTGACGATGTATGAATCGATCAGCCTTCAACCTATCTAAGGCTGGAAAAAATTCTTTTTCCGGTTGCAGTGGAAATGAGTAGACCCGCTAATATTTTTAAAAGGTTGTAAATATTTAGAAAATAATTCTTGTCCATATTACAAAGGCACCAATAGCAGTTTTTGGGATATCTTTTTTACTTTCTCAAATCCACTTTTCTCTTCGTAGTCAACATATATCTTAACTATTTCATTATAACTCAAGTCTCTTTCATAAAATATAATCTTTTTATACCCTGTACGCTCCCACCTCTTGAAGCCAAGGATTCATACCCCACTCTAAGTATGCCCTCTAAATTAACAATGGTTTGAATAAATATTTTGGGATTGGCTAATGTTAAGTTACATAAGGGACAGATACCAGGAACACTCCTGTGCCTTGCTGTCATACAATGGACTTTCATACTGAACATTGATAAAATTGAGTTTCTGGTTTTAATATAGCACATGCAACTTAATAAATATCAAACCAATATTTTCATTGTGTTTTATGTAACAATTTTTGAGACACACGTTTTAAAATTTGTTAGAATTAAATTAAAAATTCAATGTGTTCATTACTATTGAGAAATGAATTTGTCAAAGAGCTTCAGTAGATATGATTTCACCAAAGATGAAACTTTAATATAAATTGTTGATATTGGTATTTTGAAATAGAAATTGTGTTTGTGCAATGATTTAAAATATAGTTTATTCAGATATTTGTTATAATTTGTAGCATATATATAAAAACTCGTATGTATTAATGTTTATTTAGATAAATGAAGGTAAATGTTTAATTAAACTGAATCCAATAATATGAACAATCTATTGTTACTCAATCATTTTAAAAGCAGAATTTTAATGGTTGTTTAGTCCAAGGTCATCATGTTTCGATATTCTTAACTTACATTGAATATTGTAATCTATGAAATCATTAACATTTATCTCATGTACAATGTGGGCTCTGTTTCTTATCAAGTTAGGGTTTTTTATTATAGAAGGTTATCAGTAGACCTACTTGTCTATTCAGTACTTTGTCATGTTTTTGTTTCTGCACACTTCAGTTTTAAGAATTAAGTGTTTTTCTATTCTCATTTAATTAAATCTGTTTAGGCTGTAATCCAGTGGCGACTTTAAACATGGAAGAAGGGAGACTGAAACTTTCTTAAAATGTTATCAGTTCAATAAACAGAACTGCAACCCCTTTCTCTCTGCTTTGTGTTTAAATATGTATGTGCTGCCAAATTTCTTGGAGACTTTTTGACTTTTTCTAAGAAACTATGTTTCTAGTAAAGTTTTTTTAACTGATCCTGAAAATATTTATTTAACTCATTTTGTATGGTTTTAGATAATCCTCTAAAATAACCCATGTTATACCAGTGTTTTAATTCTGGATTTTTGCTTATTACAAAATTAAAATTTCGTCTGATTAAGTGAATCACCCAGTTTGTTGTAACTCCTGAAAAGCAAGCTCCTGTTTACTATTAAACAACAATTAAAATTTTTAATATTTCTTCATTTTTTATTAACTTCCATGTTAATTTCTATTTAACAATTCTTTTATTTTAAATACTTGTTTTGAATGGTTATTTAATGGCACATGTCCATGTAAATGATCCTTAGGGGATGCATACTCAACAAAGCCCTAGATATATTTTTCATGTCATTAAATCCCTCAGCAGACTCTACGGTATTATTTTTGTTCAGCAATATAATTTTAACTTTTCCTCACTACCACACTATTTATTTTGTATGTTGTACCATAACTATTTATGTTGGTCATACTACAAGGACTGAAAATACCTATTACAATTTTTATACTCTTTTTAAAAAGATAACTGGTGTGGGTCATTCACCTATTAGTATTTTGTATCCTGAAAAGGTGTCTTGAGTTAGGTTTTAATAGGTTCATCTCTTAACCCATTGTGATTGTTTGTCTAGTACGACTGGACAACGTATATTCACAACCAAATCTGATATACTTACTGACTACATGTTCTCTCAACTCCCACTGGACACAGCGTTATCCACGTTTGATCTATTCTAATCTAGACTCTACTGCGTAATCAACTCTAAAGCAATTTAAACATTAGCTGGAGTTATTGCACAAGATTTTTTTTTTTAACTCTTTGTTTTCTATTTAAAGGGAAAAAATAAAGTGTGATTGTTAGGGTAAGCATTTTAATACAGCGTAAATACAATAAAAAATGAACTTTTTGATTTAAAATCATATATCATTTTTATTGCACAAAATACATTCAAAAAGAACAGGTGCAGAGTCATTTACATCACTATAACTAATTGATTAATACTAATAAATTATAAAATTCATTCTTCACATTTCAGAGAGGATTAAGTATTCATCTGTACTATAATAAATTTTTTTTACAACTTGCTCCTTTATAACAATTTTAAAACAACCAAGACTGAGAATCTTATACATTTGCGGTAAACAGTTATACAATTTTACTCCCACATACTGTGGACTTTTCGAACAGCTTTAGACGATGACATGGAAATCTGTAATTTTCATTAGATTACCTAATTTAATTATACATTACCTACTATGATCTACTCAAATATAATATAAAATATTTACATTTTTTTTACATATTACATCGTTAATTATTTTTTATTCAGATTCTATCCAAATTTTAATTTTAATGTTTGTTCAATATCCTAAACGTTACTAAAACATCCTTCAAATTTATCCCACATTCATTTTACATAGTAAACATTACAAATTAATATTGCTATACTATATCGTAATAGCTTTAGAGTAAATTTATACCTTCTAATTTGAAACACAATAACTAAAAAAAAACTAGTTATAAGTAAAAACTAATTTAGAATTATATATATATATATATAAATTAAAACAACAATTTTTTAGTATAAACCACAATATTTATTTTAATATTGTAGTTTATACTAAAAAATTGTTGTTTTAATTTATTTAAAATGGAATACCACCAAGTACCTGAGGTCTTTAGTATAAATAATATATATATATATATATATATATATATATGATGTTCCTTTTATATAAATTATTAAAAACGGTAAAAATTAATGATAAAAATGCTTGCTGAGTAAAAAACAAATAATGAAACATAGAAATTTAACTTATTATGCAAATAATAATTGATGTATTTTTCAAAAAATGTTCTGGCTGAAGTCCAGGTTGTTTTTCACATGTTTTCCAATAATGTTTGCTTCTTCTCTTGTACCACCAGGATTTCTGCAACTACACACTACACAGTCCATTGTATACCGTTTGGTCTCGAGGGGATATAATAAATGTAATTATCCACTTAGTCGCTCATCTTCTTCTTCACAGTTAGAAGATCGTTTATGTTTTGGCGTTTCTTGTACCTGCGACCAACTGTTTCACCAGCTCTCTTCTGAATCTTCTTTGCCGAACTTTTTGTTGTCCTTGTTGTAAATTTAGGTGTTATAACATAAATAAATTTATAATAGCTGTTTCCAACAGCCAGAAAAATATCTTTCGCCACCATTATACTAATTTTCTAGTGAAGCTATATGAAGAGATATAGTGGTCACCAATATAACCTACCATTTACTCATTGTACTTACAAACTAATGTGGGTTTTAGAAACGTTTTCAGAAATTCCCCCTTTATAACATGTCTCACAGTCATAGTTGAAGTACCATAAATGGTAGAGAGAATTGTTACGTCATTTGTATCTCTCCATAAAAGAAGGGAATATTTGTCTTCTCCCTGTAAGCTTTGATTTCACCCTTTTTAAATTTAATCTTTGAAACTTTCTTTCTGTTATTATTCTTTGTTTTGGGCCTCACCTCTTCTGGCAAACCTTTTCTATTTCTCATTATAGTTCCTGTTAGATGAACTTTCATGTCATATAGTATTGATGCCACATCTAGATAGGTAAAAAATCTATCTGTGAACACATGGAGTCCCTTGATATTATTATATGATCATAGAAATTATGTATGAGGTTTAAGGTATGACAATCCTGCTTGTGACTCATAAGTCAGGTCACACCACATTTTCTGTTGTCCCTTTCCCTAAGTATGGTTCCAAGGCCAGTATGTATCCTAACACATGGAGTCCCTTGATAATATTATATGATCATAGAAATTATGTACGAGGTTTAAGGTATGACAATCCTGCTTGTGACTCATAAGTCAGGTCACACCACATTTTCAGTTGTCCCTTTCCCTAAGTATGGTTCCAAGGCCAGTATGTATCCTGTCAATGATTCTGATGTTACAAAAATTTTAATGCCCCATTTCGTTGGCTTATTCTTATTGTAAACCCTAAAAACTACTTTGTGCTTTCATCAATAGTAATTTTACATGTAGGACTACACTACGAATTTTTGCAGAGCGTAACATTGCACCTGATTTGGGTCCAGTAGGACTTGCATGAAGGTTCCAGAATATTTGCTGAAAACTATCTTTTGATAAAACACTTTAAAAAAAAAAATCATTGACAATCGACCCAATCATTAGTAAAATAATAATTCATTTTTGATTTTTTGTGAATTGCCATATTGATTAAAACACCAAGGAAGGCTTTAAACTCAGTAAGAGTAACATTTTTCCAGGACCACCACACTGATTTCTTTTGTAAAGGCATATTAGCTTTACTTTTTTTCAGCAGCATATCTATTAGTTTCTTTAACTATCTTTTCTAATAAATTATGAGAAAAAATAACTGAATAAATCATTTTCTGATTAGAGATTTTATCATGGTGGTGGTTAATACGACACTGTACTAAAAGCTAGGAGGGAAATGGCAATGTCCAGTAAAGCTGAACATCCGTCTTCAGAGAATTTTTTGATAAAAATGTTAAGATTTGCAAAGGGTTAAAAAGGTGTCTCCACACTCTTGCCAAACCCTTTATGTTGTAATTTTATTTTATCCAAAAATAGATCTGTGTGAGCGTCACTCCAATCCACCATGTTATTAAGAATAGTAGTAATTATTATTGCTAATTACCTAATAAATAACATGAAAAACTTGCCGAAAATATCAAAACATTTAAGCATTAGACATTTTAAATTATCTTTGTGGACGGTCTTTGGACCATAACAGAAAAAAGTGCTCAAAAATATTTTTTAATTTTGTTTGTAATAAAACACTATCTTCATTTTGTTTTAAATTGCAAATCGAGGAAGACTACAATACCTCAGGGGTCCTATGGTGATTAGTGAGTAGGGGTATGACAATCCTAAGGTACCCTAGTTGGATTTATATCTATTCATCTAGTTTTGGGTTAGATCCCTTTTTCATCTTTCCTATCAGGTTTCTCTTAACCAAACCCTTGTTCTCTCCCCTGACACTATTACAGTTTTGTAAGGTTATGGGTTTCAATTTTATGTTCTTTTTTTGATGATTATTCTTCTTCGTGGTAATGATATGACCGTAATGGTTTTTTTGTTTTAAAACCACACAAGAAAAGAAAACTTTACTGTGAGAAGGATATTGTCAACAGAAATTGACAAGTAAAATAAATACAGGATGTTATACATGCTTATCTTAACGTTGCTTTATTACACACTAGCATCTCCCGTCGCGGCTTTGCCCGCGAATCATTCAAGTTGTAATCTATACGTTTATTAAATCGCATGTTTTGATAAAAAAGTTTAATATTACTTTAATCCGGCTAATTTTAATGTAGTGTGTAATATTTAAGAATACAGAATTTGTGAATTGAATGATAGAGTAATTTCAGAAAAAGAATATTTTTTTCTAAATCTGTTATTTTCATCATGTTTACTCATCAATAACTTAAAGTTACTAAAGTTGAAAAATATCAAAAGGCAAAGTAAACAACAACAAAAATTCGTAATTATTCTAGTTATAGGTAAATTATATTATACTATTTAAGAATTCATATTATAAAATACTAAAGAAAAATTTAATTATTTCACAATTGAAATAAAAAAATTGAACTAAAAATGTACTTATTTAGTATTTAGGACCTCTTTGTAAACTACATTTGTTGTCTTCCCTTTAGTTGCTAAAATCACTAAATTATTAGAAGAACTGACCCTAGAAGCACCAACGTACAATTGACCATGAGAAAAACAGTCTTCTCTTAAATCAACTCCTGCAAATTTTAATGTTTGTCAGCCTAGTTGCTTAACAAAATTTGTTTTTCTTTTGCACCAACGTACAATTGACCATGAGAAAAACAGTCTTCTCTTAAATCAACTCCTGCAAATTTTAATGTTTGTCAGCCTAGTTGCTTAGTAAAATTTGTTTTTCTTTTTGTATTTAATACCCTTTAAAATTAAAATTTCGCAAAATCCTTTCTTAGTGAGCGTCTATGGCCTCATGCAAATATGCCTTTAAATTTTGGTATCAATATCTTTGTTGGTTTTTGCTCTACGCTGATTCTCTGTCAGTCATTCATTCATTCAATCAGTCGGGACAAAGCCGTTTATATATATAGTGATTTACATTTTCAACATTATTAACTTTATAAATATGACAGAATAACATTGTAGCACAAAATTCATAATAAATTACTTAAAATAAAAAAAGAGGTAAAAGGGTATAAAGATCTATCTCATTGATTCTAGGAAAAGTACAGTTGTGGTTAGTCATGTATCGTGTATATGTATAGTCTGTGTTTCAGCATATCTATTGTGTTAGACAAACAAGTTTTGTTTTAGCAGAGGTAGACAAGGCTTCTATCTATGAACATCAGAGTAAATGAGTGTTTTATGAACATATTGTTTTAATTAAGTTTAAAAATATATTAAGTAAAGTTGTAACAAATTAAATTGTTTTTTTAAATCAATTTCCTCAAATCAAAAATATAACTGTAGCAGTCGGTAGGACCCACAAGGAAGTTAACGAATAGAACATCCGTCGGTTTCTACTCTAAATTGAGGAACCAAATTGAATATAGAGTGAATATCTATAACCAGCAGACAAGAAGAAAGTTTTGTGTAGGGTGCAAAATATGTGTGATGTTTCACAGTATAATGATGACCAATGTATTTTGTATCCATACTCAGTGTTATGAAAGTTCCCCAATATCAGCATTACAGGAGTATCTGATACCTTAGAATATATATTGGACGTACCCCCACTCTGGGAGCCGACAAGCCGGGTACTGCGGCGATTGCGAGGAGCAGTTGTGCATCATCCGTCTATTCAACTGAAGCTGTGAAGGCAGATTCAGCTGTTGGGAATCTGTATTTCAGAACTTCAGCTTCAGTATTTCTCTAGTCATTAAAACCTTCCAAAGAATGAGACATTAGTTGAAATTGGGTCGGGTCGGTTGACCCCGGGTTAAATAGTTTTCTAATAATTGGTTTTCTGTGAGTTAAAGTGCATAGTATAATGTAGGCTAGTGTCTAGTACCACTATTATTAGAGTCAATCCATATTATTTCGAGATAAGTATCTTAATTAGTTATATGTAGTCATTAACCAATATAATATAGAATAATTGGTTTTAGTCCTTCATCGGTGGTGGCTGATTGAGTTATGTTTAGTTGTAAGTCGATAGGGCTGGGCTGTGATCGTTGTACTATCCAAGTTTTAAAAGATCCATACTTTACAATATAATAGTAATTACAATTAAAACCCCTCTCAAAAAAAGGGGGATTCCCACAAGATGGTTGGAATTTAGAGTTTGGTGCAATGTCTTGGGCTACGACAAATATATTTACTTTTTTTAAACTCATGTATGTAATCTTAGACAAGCTTGGTCACCCGGCCTCATGGTAAATTTATTTTTCCGGTTCGTTAAAATTATAATATTATGTCTATCTCTCAAATTTATCTTTAAATAACTTATTAATAACATATAATATTCCCATCTAAATTCCTCAATTTTAATTAAAAATTTTCGATAATATTTCAGCCTTTTCTAAATTTGTAACCAATAATGGTCCTGCACCCAGTTAACAAAATTTTCTTTTCATTCCCCCTTAAATATAAAAAAAATTAAAACTTCATTATGATCTTGTTCTCCGGGGTTCGACCACGTCAATATTGTCTGCACGTTGAGTACAGCTGACGTTTCGGGCACTTTACAGATATCCATTCTCAAGCCCATAACAAATGACTTTTCATTTGATAAGCCTTGAGAATGGACATCTGTAAAGTGCCCGAAACGTCAGCTGTACTCAATGTGCAGACAATATTGACGTGGCCGAACCCTGAAGAACAAAATCATAATGATGTTTGTGACTGTGGAAGTCTATCGTTCAAAATTAAAACTTTTCTCATATTTAAATTTCTATTCGAGTATTCGAAATTTCTCATATTTATTGGAGTATAAATGGTAATATTCTTGCTTTTATAAAATACTTCCATAGCAACAGATATATCACAACCGAGTGCGTGTTGGAACTATGTTGTCTGATTGTTATCATTTAGAGAATGGTATCCCTCAGGGTAGTGTGCTGAACGCGACCTTGTTTGCTGTGGCAATCAACAGCATTACCGCTAATATGCAGGGCCCTGTTTGATGTTCTCTTCTTGTTGACCATTTTGCTATATATGTGGCTACTCAAGGTATGGCAACTGCCGAAAGAGCCCTTCTTGTAAATAATAGACTGCAATCTTGGTCAAGGTTCTGAATCATGCACAATGTCTTTTTGTAGTATGCTATTGTGATTGTGTTTATAATGCAGTCAGTTGTAACTAACCTCAAAGTATATATTAGTGATTTTAGTGATATTTGTAATTTCATAATATATTTTGTAAGTTACTTTTTCCAAATTGTAAGTTTATTTTTTTTGGTAAATTATGGCTAGGCCTAGGCCGGCTTGGAACATCTGACAAAGAAATAGGTGAAATTATAACAGAAAATGAATCTGATAACACATATAGTGATACTGAAACAAGTGAAGATGAGTTTGAAGTCCTGGAAAATGAACAAATAAATACAATTTCTGAAGACCTAAGCCTAAAATTGTCTTGGTCTCAAAATGTGAACTTTCAATGTTTTGCTTATCATATGTATAAGAATAAAAAAACTAGTATTACTGACCTAAACTAACCAAAATTTCTTATTTTTTTAAATCACAAATAAAATAAAATTTTACAATTTATTATTTATTTTACAGTTTTAAAAATATGTTTTAACCATTTAATAAAAATATATAATCTTGCTCCCTGGGGTAAGAAATTTGAAAAAAATTGTCGCTCATCAAAGGGTTAAGGGAGGGAAAAAGAGTTAAAATAAAGAAAGGGGAATAAAGGCTGAAACTATTTAGAAGGCCTAAAAAATCTTTTTAAAAAGGAAATGTAGGTGTTGCAAACCTGACGTCCTAAGGCTAGGTCGATCAGTACCACGGTAACAGGTGTTGTGTAGCCACCAATAACCAGGGGTTTTGACCATAATAGTAAAAGTTTGGCGTTGATCCTTGTAGCGACATGCTACCCCTTTGTATCATTACGCTAAATAGTTGTGTATATGTAAATATAATTGTATTCACTTGTAATGTCTAACTTTTAAATAAATGACGCATAGCAGAGGAAGAGAGAAAACATTTGACTGAACTAGGCCGTGCAGAGTGGGAGACATGCGCACACAATTCCAGACGACCTATAAATATGCAATTACTTCAAAATCATTCTGTTTCACAGAGCCACCAACAACAGCTCTCTCTCTCTCTCTCTTGCTCCTCTTGTTACCTGAATTCTCTTATTTTCTTTATTGTTCCTTAACTGCCATTCTTTTTGTAATCTGTCGGTTGATCACGGAGCATGGACTTCCCCATAATGTCTGAAGGCTGATCCCTCTGGGGCGAACTTCCAACCTCAGAGTGGTCTGTCGGCTGAGCCTGACGACACTCTACCTCATTCGTTGTCTGAGGGCTGATCCCATCTGGACGAACTCCTTTCTAAATCTTACCATGTCATTTCCTACTGAATACACATATTGTCCAAACCCTTCTGGTACCTATTTGATAGTACCTCTATCCTCAGTCTAAACTAAAAATTCCACCTCTGACAATTCTTTTGTTACCTTAGCTTAGATAAAGCTCGCAACACATAACCCAGTCGTATATTTTGAAGTTGTAATAGGTTTGGGCTTTAGCTAAACTATCCAGAGCCAAAGACCAAACATCATTATTAGAAACTTGTAGTGGGGGGGATCAGACTGTCCAGAATCCAACCCGCAGGAGGGTGTCACGGATTTGTTGCCTGAAAAAAAATTGCTCGGGGAATCTCCAGAAGTTTATTCTTGTTACTATTTCATTTCTTCATACTTAGTTAGTTTTAATATTAATACAAACCAAACAAATAAAATAAAATATGTTTGCAATCTTTGAAGATAACTCTCTTTTTTTTTTTCACAGGAGGTTCACTAACAAAGATTGCTTACTACTCCACTATATCCCACAGAGTTGTAAACTATGAAGCAGAAGATGGGAGTAATGAGGTAAAGTTTAAGCGTTTATTATGTTAACATTATTAGTATACAAAAAATGAAGATTCAATTGCAGTTGAATACAGTACAACTATAGGGAATCTTAGTTATTCTAAATTATGACAAAAAAATATATGTCAGTACTATTTGTCTTACCTGCTGACTTTACGGCTTATTCAAGATCCTGTGCTTTAGAATTCATTACCATAAGTCTTTTTGCCTTGAACTTCTTGTATGTACTAATTTTAAAATTACTATATTAAAGTAAGAATTCTACTATCAGCACAGGTAATGTCTTCGTAGTGGTATAGTTTTTATTTTTCAATTACAAATTTGTATTGATAACATTTTTTAATCTGGATTTTTTGCCTTTGAACTTGTTTTACATGAAAAAAAAAAGTATTTTTTTAACTCAACTATTTGGCATTCCATCTGTTTGTTTGTTGTGCAGTTATAGTCCAATAATTGTACCATTAAAATTTAAGAATAACGTTCAACTAAGCAGAATTTTATGTCCAGAAATATGTCCTGAGTTTTAAAATTTTATTGTCTGTTTTATAATGGTGGCCACTAAAAATAGTTACTGCATTTGGTTCCAATGCAGTAAGAGTCAGATTATTTCACTTCCAATGAATTCGGCTACCAGTCGCAGAGACGCAGCAGTGGTGGGGTAAAGGTTAGTTTTTCAGTTAAGGGATTTAGTACTCCAAGTTTACGTAGATTCATGGATACAACATAATATTAACTGCCACTGTGATCCCATTGAATGATAAATCACAATCACAATCACAATACAAGAATCACATATAAAATATTTAACATTTATTATTTTACCTTGTGGGTGTTTTGTTCAGTAGCTTTAGTATTAGTTTACTGTTACTACTTATTCTTATTGAGCGTCACATTACATTGCTTTTACAAGAACGATTTAGTGAATATTTTAACATATCACTGGATTGAGGCCACTACTTAATTATATCACAAGTATTTAAACTTAATAATTAATTATACAGGGTTAAAAGACCAAGTCTAGTAGTCAAGGGCATTGCCTACTGTAGTATGTTCATCTTGTTGTTCTTTAGATTGATGTTATTTGAATATTGATAGTTTCATTTTAGTACACTCAGCGTTACAATTTAACTCTGCAGATCTTTAAGGGAATAGTGCAGGAAAAGCCATCCTTACTTCTTGTCTTAATAAGGAAAATTTGCTAATAAAATAATTATATTCTTTCAGTCCATTGAATAATGTGGGTGGTGTGTGTGTGTGTGTGTGGTGTGTGTGTGGTGTGTGTGTGTGTGTGTGTGGTGTGTGTGTGTGTTTTAATTATTCAATGATCTCCATTTGGATTGAGCAGTTATTTTAATATATTTTATTGTGGATCTGATGAGCATGTAACTACAGTAATCACGTAATTTCAAGAAGAAAATAAGGGATTATTAGTTCAAATACTGTTAAGTAACTATAGAGGTAGGTTAATACAAATAAATATTCAACTCAATTTAACACACAAAAGCCATTTTGAATTTTTTTCGGCAAATAGGAAATTTAAATCATGATTTTTAAATTAACTAATTTAATTAGTTGACCCTCCTTATTATGTCAGATCTATATTGTAAGATATTGAACCTAACATACATTGCTAGTTTAATCTTACAACCATTAATGATTATTGCCTTTTGTGTTCCAGGATAACTTGAAATATGACCTCCTTGAAGGTGCCAGATTACATTTTGTTAAGTTTGAGACTAAATATATTGCTAGTTGTTTGGACTTTGTTCAACAAAACCTTGTGGCCAGTCGGGAAAAGATGGCAGGGAAAACTATTAAAGCTACAGGAGGTGGTGCTTATAGATATGCTGACTTATTGCAAGAGAAACTTGGCCTTTCGTGAGTAAAATATATTTTGTTGATTGTTAGGCTATGCAGTAAACGAGACTAGAGGGGCTTAGCGTCCAACACGTTATTAATGTTGAACATATTTATTGAACCGAGAATGGTTAGGGAAAACCAACTGGTTCTATTATTCTAACTTTTGGTACTCCAAATCTTCCAGAGGAGGGTTTTTTCTGGTTTCTACAGTCTAACTGTTAGACCTTACATTCTAAGTCCAAGGCGTTGTTTCCTATGCCAAAGATTTGGATATGTTAGCAACACTTGCTCTAAAGAGGAAGTGTGTGGACAGTGTGTCCACAAAAGCGAAGGATGTAATATTGAAGCAAAGTGTACAAATTATGATGGTGACCATCCTCCACGTTCACTGAAATACCCAAACATTAAGAAGGCAATTTTAGAAATAATGGCTAAAGAGAAACTTTCCTTTTCTAAAACTAGAAAAATGTATAAACAAAGAACTGCTTTACCTCCAACCATAGCTAAATCGTACGCAAATGCGACATCTGCCCCAACCTCAAATTCATGTTCATCATGTAAGGAACTGGGTGATGTTCCCAACTTTCTCTTTTTCAGTAGACACTAAAGCCAAACTTTTCTGAAATTAAAATTAATGCGGAATACCATCTCTTTGATTTTATCTGGTGATGTATGGTCAACAGATAAGGACACTTACCATCATATTAGATATCAATAAAAATTTTGATGAAGGAATCTTTTCGTTAGAGTCTCCTAATATTTATGGAAATAAGCAACTACAATCTATGTCATATGAATCTTTTCTTCCACAACTTTCAGATCTTGTCTCCAAGGATTTTAACACACACACACACACAGCAGTGTATACTTATTTTTTGATGGTACTTCCTAGCCTCTATTGATGGTCCTCCATGGTCCTTGATACATTAAACTTTAATTTATCATTAAATATTGGTTAATATCGTCCATAAGTAGAAGAAGCTAAGTGAAGAAATACAGGATTATCACAAAATAATGGTGGAGTTTTGAACATGATTTAAATGAAAAAAAGAATTACTTATAGCTGGTGTTGTTTATTTATCTAAATCGTCATCTAAAACAGTTTTTTTACATAACTAATATATTTCAATATGTGTGCCATTAGTTGCTCGGCAAATGTCCAATCGATAATTAATCAAGTTCTGCCCAAACGTTAGTTAGCATATCTTTGTTAACGGTTGCCATTGCTTCATTAGTCCTGTACCTTAACCCTAGAATGGGTAGGCGACCCGGTTTTAACAAATAACCGGGTCGCGACATCGCTCATGGCTTAGTTCACCAACTCTAAAACACGTATTTTGCAATTCAACATTACGCCCACTTAGAATTGTTGTATCGCAATAAATAAAATACTGTTGGAAAGCTAATGTTCCCTAGATGCATAATCATGCAAAAAAAAAAAAATACCACAAAACGTTATAAGTAATATTCCAAAAATTGGTGAAGTTCCCTAATTTTTTATGCGTAAAATCGTAAATTTAAACGCCTTTTCGTAAAGGCGACGCCATTTTTCCCTATATGATTACAAATCTATATTTCTGTCAAACAGGTTGACCAAAACACTGTTCTATAGATTACATCTTTCTCTTTCAAACTGTAGATTACAAATTTTTCTGCGTCACAGATCCAGAGATATTTCCACTTGACCATAGAAAAAACTTGACAGGACGAAATTCATTTGGCATTCGGTGCAGTTAACGAAATGGCATAATCGATTACTGAATTGAATTTTTGTAATCGAACTTCACAGTATGTTGTAGAGGAAATTTCATTCTATAAGTTGGTACCACTTGATATAGGCAAATACTTACTAAGAAGGTTTTGTTTTGATCTCTAAACGTAGCAATTGTGTGACGTAAAAACTGTAACAAATGACGTAGCGCATATTGTTTTGTGGGTTAGAAATTTGTTATTTTGAAGGTTTGTGTATACAAATTGTATATAAATTTTGTATACAAGTTACAATATATGTGTTTTTATATCTAAAGTTTATGTTTTTGAGTGAATTTCTAGTTTGTAAACGGTTTATATTTGGAATAACCTAAAAGGTATGTTGTAAATTTAGGCTATAACCAAATTTTCTTATATTGAGTGTTTTATATGATTATACAAGTGAATATATGTGTTATTCTTTGTAAAGTATATTGTCTTAGTAAAATCTAATGATTTTGTCTTAGGCCTAGCTTTAGAAAGTTACTAATTACGCTTAAATGGTCGAGGTGTCAACCTAACCTCAACCGCCAGAGTATCACTTTTTGGGGAAAATCTTTATTTTTATTTTGAAAATGTAACAAATTATTATTTTTTCCCCCTAAATATATTCACAAATATATTACAAATCTCTAGTAATCGTTGTAAAATTTCCGAAAAATCTATTAGTATGTTATTGATTACCATTTCTGTGAAATTTCTGCTCCGTTACTCTTCAATTTTTTGGTATTTGACCAAAAAACTCCAAATGTGATACATCTAACATTTTTTTTCACTACACACCTACATTCTATGCACCTTTCTGAACATAATAATATATAGTACTCTTGCATAAAATATATATATTACTATTTTTGGGTGAATTGTTGAAAATAGAATGACCAAATTCCCTTCTTTCGTAAACCATTTTTTGTTTTTTTGAAAATGTAACAAATTTTTTTTTCCCCCCTAAATATATTGATAAATATTACATAAAACTTTTGTAATTCTTAGAAAAAGGTGGTAAGCTTTTGATTTTGGATGATACAGGTTTTTCCTGAAAAATGATAACTTCGTTTTTGACATGTAACATACTTACTCCAAAACCGTTTCAAAAAAATTTTTTTTTATTACATAGATGAATTCTATGCATCTTTCTGAGAAAAATGATGTCTTATAAGTTAGGTTTTGTATAGGCTACAAATAATATATTTTATTAATTTTTAAACAAACGAAGAATTTTTTAAGACAAATTAACATATGCCTTTTGGAGGGTTGACTTAGGTCACGAATGTTTTCTCGATAAACAATGTTTTTGATGTACCCCATCAAGAAGAAATCACAAGGTGTCAGGGTTGGACTCCTTGGATGCCAGCGTATAGGTCGTTGCCGGCCTATCCATCGATGTCCAATCTTTTCATTCAAAGTTTCTGTGATATGTGGTGGATCTTTTCTGTATTCGTGTCTAAATGTACGTTACATTGAAATTACAGACTTGAATTTAGCCAGTAACAAAACACACTTTCCTTTTTTTTTTTTATTAGAGAACATAACACACTCCACACAGAATAATCCATAAAATACAAAACACACTACCACAACAATGCAAGAAATAATTTTGAGGTTACAACGGCTTTTAAACAAATTTTTGGTTTATAGGCTATCAACGATACCAATACAACACCACAAAATTTCTCTACTGTGTTTGTATGAATTAGTGAAACTCCACCATTCTTTTATGATACCGGTAATACTGAAGTTTAAAAAAAAAATGTTTTGACTATTATAAAATAATCTATATAGAATAGATTCTTTAATGCATAAAGCTAAAAGATGTTCTTCTAATGTGGTAAGTCTAAAGGGCTTTAAAAACCTTAATAAGTGTATTCTAGCTTCATAATTACCTCCAATGTTAATCAAATAACATTCTAGTGAAAATTAACTTTTAACAATGTTGGTTTTGTTTTGTTTTTTTCAGAAGATACATTTTAAAGTTTGAGTTACGTACTAGTATAGAAAAGAATGATATATTTCAAATACCAATAAATTTTCTAATATCAATTTATAATTACATTGCTTAAACCATTTTGTTTTACAGAATATACTATGAGAGACAGATGTTTTATTAAACATCTTTATATACAAGAGCACCCCAATATACATCTTACAAAATATATCAGTTATTTTTTTCATTGTTTTATAATATTTATCATTATAATAACTTCTCTGTACTATTTATATACAAGAAACTTCAGTAGGACCGTAATTATACGAGCTATTATGGACCGGGATTAGTTTGTATACCCAATAATTCAGATAATACGGACCTCATTACAATTTGAGGTTAAATGAAATAAAGACTTATGTATTGTACAAATTATGTTTATTTACTGATTATTTTTAATTCCATACAAACATACATTAGTAACAAACATTTAAATTCAAAATTAAGAAAATATAAAAGCAAACTTCTTTAATTTTCAAAGATTATTTACTAAAGTAGTTATTCAAAGTGTTCTGTTACAAGACACTGGCATGTTCATTCCCACCATTTCATGCCAATATCGTAGTAGCAGAATTTAAGTTGAAGTGACCTCTGGTTGCTGCTCAATGTACTTCTAACTCCTCCCCCTTAAGTCAATTTGAATTGTCTATTTTCTTCAGGAACAACACTTTTAGTTTCATTGTCAATGTTGCTAGTCTTATCTTGATTTACTGCCTCCACAATAATTTGTCCTGTGAATTCTAGCTATTCGAATTGGAGTTCTGTGAACTACATTCTTATCCAAGCCCGTTTCTTCTGCAATCATCCTTCTACAATTGTATTTAACTTATACAAGAGTTCTTTCTTAGACCAATTCTGAATAATATTCCCACAAATTTGTTTTCATTCTATCTATACAGATGCAGAAACAAAAAGAGTATAAGATATCACCACAACAAATTCATTATTATTTCATTATTCTTGCAAGTCTACAGGATCCAGATGTCCTGACTGATTAACCCTGAATTCGCCAGATGTTAAAGGTTTTGTAAAAGTTTTGTTTTCTTAAAAAATTAATAAAAAATATTATTTTTATACAAAACCTAACTTATAAGACATCATTTTTCTCAGAAAGGTGCATAGAGTTTATCTATGTAATAATTTTTTTTTGAAGCGGTTTTGGAGTATGTTAGATGTCAAAAAATGAAGTTAACATTTTTCATAAAAACTTGTATCATCCAAAATCAATAGCTTACCAACTTTTTCTAAGATATACAAAAGTTTTATGTAATATTTGTGAATATATTTAGAAAAAATAATAATAATAAATTTGTTACATTTTCAAAATTTAAAAAATTATTTTACGAAAAAAAGGGGTTTTGTTAGGCTTATTTTCAAAAATTCACCAAAATTTTTAATATTTATGGAAAAACAACTTCTATATATCATTATATTCAGAAAGGTTCATAGAATTTAGTAGTGTAATGAAAAAAAAAGTTTGAAAAATAATTTTGGAGTCAGTATGGCAAAGAACAAAAAAAAAAAAACACAAAAATCGAAGGCTAAATTTCACTTCAAAGTCCAATTGAGCATAGAAAATTTTGTTTTACATTTTTTCCAAGTATTACAAACGTTTTCTAGTATAAATGTGAATAACTATTGGTAAAAAAAAAATCAAATTCTAAAATAAAAAAAAATAATAATAATGGTTTCCTGTAAAAGTGGACGATAGAAGTTAGGTTAGGTTTGTTACCTCGACAACCTAAGCCTAACTTGTAACTATCTAAAGCTAGATTTCACTAAAATAATAAACTCTACAAATAATAACACACATATACACTTGTATAATACACTTATACACTTGTATAATCAAATAAAACAATCCATACAAGAAAATTTGCTTTTAGGCCTAGGTTTACAACTTACCTCTTGGTTAGTCCAAATATAAACCATTCAAAAACTAGAACTTCACTCAAAAAATAAACTTTAGAAATAAAAACACATATATTGTAACTTGTATACACAATTTGTATTCACAAACAGAAATATATAATCCCAAAACAAAAGCGCCACACCTTTCTGTGTCAATTTATGTCACAAACTTTAGCTACATTCCGAGTTCAAAACAAAAACCTCAAAGTAACTCTACGATATATCAAGTAATACCAACTTGTAGAATGAAATCTCCTCTACAAGATTCTGTAAAGATCGGTAACAAAATATCGATTATCTTATTTAGTAAACTGCTCCGAATGCCAAGTGAATCTTGTTCCGTTAGGTTTCTACTATGGTCAAGTAGAAATATCTTGCGACCTATGACACATAGAACAATTTGTAAACCACAGATGGAAACAGAAAGATGTGATCTACAAAACAGTATTTTGGTCGACCTGTTTGACAGAAAAATAGATTTGTGATCATATGGGAAAAAATGGCGTCGCTTTTACTAAAAACTACTCAGTTCAAATCTTTGATTTTACGCATAAAAACTATGCGAACTTCAGCAATTTTTGGAATATTATTTATAACGTTTTGTGGTTTTTTTTAATGATTATGCATCTACGGAACATTAGCTTTCCAACGGTATTTTATTTATTGCGATAGGACGATTCTAAGTGGGCGAAATGTTGAATTGCAAAATACGTGTTTTCCGGTTGTTAGAATAAACCATGCTTCACCGAACGACCTCAAAAATGGTCGTCTAGCGTTTAGAGGGTTAAATTCTGTCCTGATAAATATGCATGACCACAAGTTATATTTGACTTGATTTTGCTTATATTACTTAATTTCATGAACATGAGAAATATAACTCATTGTTTTTATAAAATGGACAATTTAAAAATGAGTATTTCTAAGTTCTTATTTATAGCCTCACAGCCCACACTTATAATCTTGGGACTATCTTGAGGGATACTAGCTAGATCTACACCTTTTTTCGTGTGGTTTTGAGTTAGATAACTCATCTTTCTTATCAAGTTTATTTTGATCAACTCTTATTCTCTTCCAACCTTGGCGCTATTAGAGTGCTGAGAGTGTTGAATTTATATATATATAAGATGATAAGGGCTGAGAAGTTTTTTACCTCTAAACAACAAGGACAAAGTTCTTGTATAGTTTTTGAGATTAAAAAAAAAAAGTTTTTTAAAGTACTGTTATATAACCATTGCTTATTGAGGGTATATTACAAATTTCTAATAATTTGTCTAACACCATTTAAAAAAACAAGTTATTTGGATTTTGTAGTACCTTAAACTGCATGAACAGGAAAAAAAAAGGTTATTCAATATAAACCATACCTTTAAGATATTGATGTTTACAAAATTAGTTTTTCTAATAATTATATATTTTAAATACAAATTTTGACATAGGTTTCAAACCATTGCAATCTTGCCTTTTCAGGGTTGACAAAGAAGATGAAATGGGGTGCCTAATCAAGGGCTGTAATTTTCTGCTGAAAAATATAAGTGATGAAGCTTTTGTTTTCCACCGTCATGCTAACCCTGAGTATGAGTTTCAAACTGCAGATCCTAATATTTTCCCTTACCTCCTAGTGAATATTGGTTCTGGAGTTAGCATCATGAAGGTAGGTTTGAGCTATAACTTTGAATAACCGATGCATAAAATGTCTCGAAGAAATGCACCAACATACATTTCTTTTTAAATATACACATTTCAACGTAAAGCACTGTTTTTACATTCTTGTTCCTAATATCAGCTGTTGTGTAATTTATATTACATTTTTAACTTATAATTATTTTTAGAGTTTTGTTATTGTTTAAACGACTATAAAATATGGGATTGATACTTAAGTACTTTGTCGTTTACAGAGGTATTTTTTTTTAAATAGAGGTACCAGAATTCTATTTTAATTTTACTAAAAATATTAGTAATTATTTTTGTAGCTTTAACTTAATAAATTATTTGGAAATCTCGCCCAAAATGTCAAAAACATCCTGTTAGGTTAGGTTATATAAAACTAATATTATATTGCTCCAGCATTATGCAACTATATGTAATTAAAACACACATTTTTCACAATTTATGTTTTTTCCCATACCGACTATTGTTATAAATTAACATTTTTCCTCTTTGTTTTTAATGTTTTTTATATAATTTGACCACTTTTTTGTAAATGAAAACATCAACAATATTTAGTTTCCAAAATACATAAAATATGTACAACTGTGCTACATTTAACAAAAAACACTGTGCTACATTTAACTAAACACATTTAAAAGGATACATAATGAACTTTTAAAAATTATGAAATTGTGCATATGATCAAACTCATTGTAATATCATCTATCATTTAAAACCAACAACCATCAAACATTTTGTATACAGTTTTTAACAGCGCTAAGCTAAAATATGATATTATATATATATATCAGTCTCATGTTTTCTAGGCTTGATAGGCTAGCTGGGAAGCTCAAGTATTAATGACAAAAAAAAGAAAATACATTTCTATAAGCCTACCATATCAAATTACATATTATATTCGTCGTTATTTTAAATATAAAATATAATTAAAATGTTATTTTGAACGTAACATTACCATTTTTTACATGAGCATTACAGCTCCTATTGACCACAACCTGCTATACATGTCTTCGGAGAAGCAAGGCGAAGTTTCACCCACTATTAACTGTGGCGTTGCTATAGCAACAGTAAGTGAGTAAGGTGGGGCTATGACATTTTAATACAAGAGGTCTTCGCTCTTCAGATAGCTAGCTGCATAAAAGTACGTGTCTATTATTAGTTATTAGTTTATGTACATACTATTGGTTGGTGTTTTGTGGAGATCGCGGATGATTGTACATGTGTCACATTGGTATAATTATAAATTATTGTTTATATTTTTTTATTTTATTATTACAATTAATTATTTAACTGTGGTAGTTTATAAATTATATTTTGTTTTTAAAAAACAAAAGTACATGATCAACCGACTGTACTTTATTGCAAAGTTGTTTTAATTAATAGACCTAAAATAAATTATAGCAGTGTAACTTTTATATCATTTTCTAAGTTTCATCTGTTGATTGTTAAAATCTCTCTGATAATTTTAAGGTACCTTATACGTAGGCCTTAAAGTTATCGAATTTATATTAACCAAATATATAAATTTTGAAAATAGGAACATAAAGATGTTAACACGTTAGCTGCCATGTCGGTCCAAAATGTCCGACGGCTATGAACTTTTACAAGAATACTGTCGGCCATACTGGGCCAACACGGGTGCTTAGCAACCTTTCATTATTTTTACTTCTACGCGATAAGTGCTGCTATCTAACTGAAAATGAAAGCACTACTATGGAGAACATCTATCAAACTACTCACAGAACAAATTATGTTAGCATATGTTTCACACAAGGCTGTCCATGACACTGCAAATATTGACTTATTCTGTGTGCATGTTGTCGGCCATAGTGGACCGACGGGCATTTTATTCAATTTTTTTCCCTCAGTTTTTAATAATTTAATACATATTTTGTATGTTTCATGACAACATACATAGAAATAAGTAGATTTGTAATATGGTTTCGTAACCAATTTCACCAACAAAACTGCCAACTTCACTGAAACAAAATTACGTAAAAACAGCGTCGGGCCAATGTGGCCGACAGGTTCATTTACAGTATCATTTTCGTTATAAAAAAACCATGTCGGTCCGATATGACCGACACCGTTATAGGTATTTATTAGTGTGAAAAGCATCATTTTAGGGTGTTAACATGATATTGCAATACAAATAATTTACCTGTGTAGGTAAAACTCGCTTGGCATGTTTTGGCACTTGACCGCGAAAAAGCTCATAATACACCTGGCAGTTAAAGTGTTAAAATGGCTAATTTTTTTGAGTTTGTTCCATTTTTATCATTATAATTAGAATTAGTGATGAGTGATCCTGACTCATGTTTCAACATGAATTTTTTTACTATTCCTTGCTTCGTGTTTACTGTAATAAGTTGCTTCTGCGTCATTTCTTGTTTATTTGTATTGCAACTTTGATTTTCTAAATTTGAGCTTTTACCTCTCATTCACCTGTACTCGTACACTTTGCTATCTCAGGTGATATCAGAGAAATAGGTATTCTCAATAAATGTCTTAGAAACTCATTTCTTGTAATTATTATTTAATTTGATGAAAAAGCAAAATATTTGTATAACCTAAATCTAAATCTGTAATACTAATAAAATTTATTAATAGAAATCATTTTCCATTCTTGAATTTATTATACCATTATAAAAAAGTAGAAAATTAATTGTCTGTTAATAGTACTTTTAAGATATTAAATAAGTATTAATATACACAGCCAAGTGCTATTCTGAGTCTTAATAATTTTCTTTATTAAGTTGCTAAGTCCTCGTCTAAATATTTTAATTCACAAATAACTTTTTCTTATATACTTAGTTTCTTATACTATAACCCTTATTCAAAATTTCCTTATTTTGCTTAACAAATTTCTGTTCATCTCACTTATGTTATCAAATGTTGATTCAAAACTGTACATGTCTAATTTTAACTAAAGACCATAAACGACTCTCTGAGTTCAAGCTCCTACAGGAGACTCTACTCAACTGCTTACCAAGTAACGTGCTCTTCCTCTTATGCTCCAAACAGTTTACACAGAATTGCCCTGTTTATTATCTTAATTCGATATTATCATTCCTCTTTTCTTATGTGAACATTGTATGATCGCTAAACAAACCTCCCTCTTTGTTTCGAGAATAACCTTTCTTAATATAACTAATGCACTAAATTGTTTATAAAATATTGTTAAGATACTCATTCGTTTTGAGTGGATGTTTTCAGTGTACTCACCAAATTTTAAAAAAATATTTAAAAAAATTTTTTTTTCCATTTGTAATCGAACAACTTACAATGTATGCCAACTTGTGATTTAGAAGGTTTATATGGCATACAGACAAACAGAGAATCTAGTTTCAATATAAATATCCTATGTTTAGCTACTGACCCTAAGAATACATTTTTGTTCTTGAAATGCAGCCTTCAAATAAAATTATTAGTGTTTATTTTTACTTTAATTCCTGAATCATAGAATGTATATTTATTAATATGGGTGTATTAGTATCTAATTTTACCAAAATTTGATGAAAACTTTAAGGACTCTCTGAGAAATATGATCATAACATAATGTTTCAATAATTCCCCCATAATTCATAAATTTTTTTTGGTTATATATTGTGTCAATAATAGTTACTTGGTACATATATATATTTATGTGTGTTTTATTTAGGTTGAATCTGAAGACAAATATGAAAGGATTGGTGGCACTGCAACTGGAGGAGGCACTTTCTGGGGTTTAGGAAGTTTACTGACAAAAGCTAAGGTAAGAAATGTAATTAGTTTTTGAAGTAGTAGTATGCAGTTTCTTTGACAAATTTTGTTTAACATAGTAGGCTTAATTAGTTGTTACTTGTTCAGGGTTTGACTAAATAGGCTGATTGAAAACATATATTGATTTTTAATGGTTTTGTATTCTTTTTCATATGAGTTATGCATGTATACTATGACATTACTGAAACTGTGGCTATCTTTTCCTGTTTAATCATATTATTGTTTTTCTTTTTTCTCCAGTAGAGTTTTAATTACATTCACCAACACCTAGAATTAGGATGACAGAATATCTTTACAAAAGTGTTTTGTCTTGTTTCTCATATCTAATACAATACATATCTAAACCTTGTGTGACTCGCTTATCTATACAAATTCTAACCTACGTCTGTTTTTATGGCTTTTATTGTATCTCCTTCGGATACCTTAGATATAGCTAGTATTTTAAATTTTAGGTAAATTTTCTACATTATTTATTATTTACCTCAATTATTTTATCTCTCGACACACTTATAATAATAATAATAATAATAATAAATGCATTTATTAAATCTAAAAAATTAATAATACATTACTGCGCACAAACGAAAATAAAATAAAATAATTATTTTGCTCAATTATAACCAATGCATAATGGCATGACTAAGGCCGTCTGCCAGAGTAGCAAGCTTTACAAATTAATTAACAAAGAAAGAAAAAGGGGAAAAAACAATAGGGATTTACAGTTATATAAAATATACAAATAAATAACACTTTCAACTTATAAGTCTAAATTGACCAATTCACTATATATAGCAAACAAAAGATTAAATAACCCTTGAATAAAACGAAGAAAAAATAACATTTAGACATTCCCACTAATGTCTTTATATATATATATATATATATATATATATATATATATATATATATATACAGTAGAACCTCTCAAACTCGACACAATGTGGACTATAAGGTTGTCGAGTTTGGGGGTTGTCGAGTTTTAGGGAACTTTGGTATTTAATAGTTAGGTTTGCAACAAATACTCAAAATTGCTGCGTATTAGTTTTTCTGTAGTGTTTATACATTTGCAATTATAGGCCAAAAATTTTTTTATTAAATAATTTATTTTTTTCTGATGAATTACTATATAGAGCATCAAATTCTAGTAAGGTTTAGTAAATATTTAATAAATTTTCTGTTTAAAAAAATGATTTATTGTGTTTTTTAACCAAAATTATGAAAAAAATACTATATCATAATAGAAATTTTCTATACCTAAAACAAATTGTATGGAGCTGAAATGAATGGATTAGTACAGCAAAAACAGTAATTTATGGCATGCAAAAATATATAATCTGTAAATTTACCTTTTTCGTTGAATTTGAAAGCATCAGATTTGAGCCAAGGCACTTACTCACTTAACTCGCGACACTAATGTTTTTTGTTTTTTATGCAATATATATATTTACACTTTTACACTTTTATGTTAACTTACACTTTATGTTTTAGTCCATTAAATATTCTAATAAATAATAAGTATAGTTTTAATATTTTAATAATAATAAGATTTTAAATAAATAAGAAAACTTTGTTTGTACACACTGTCATAAATGTCCTTCTCAATTGCAATTGCATGTGTTTTTATATAATTTTGTAGTATGATATACTTCAAAACCGGGAACCACACATAGAGGGGGTTCATCTAGACATGATTTGCAAAAGTAAGTAGTTTGTCTTCTTTTGCAATCCCCCTTACCCTTTTTTTTGCATGCTGATGGCAGAATGCTACACACTGCGCAGTTTGGTTTGTGGCTTTTATCAGTAAACTGACTGATAAAATGGATTTTACCAGATAGTCTATCTGGCATTGGGTTGCTGAATTTTCTTCCACGACGGACTTTTAGTACATGACATTTCCCATTTTTCTAAAAGACCGTTTACAACTTCTTCGCGGTATTTTCTATGTGTGAGAGATTTTACATTTTTTTGCATATTATATGCAATACAACCATTTATTAAAGCTATTTCAATTAAAAAATGCCAAATTGGATGGTACCATTTCATTGACTTGTGTCTATATGGATAGGTAGAGCAGAATTCATCAAATAGGTCCACTCCACCCATGTTTTTGTTGTACAACAGTTGTACATTGGGTTTTATGACATTTCTTCGTCCACTCTTTGACCTCACTGCTACTTGTGACACCTCTGTATTGCCTATGGTAGAAAGCATATTGACCTTCCCTGTATCTTGCCATGCACAAGCAGTCATGTCTCTTTTGTTTGTAATCCAAACAGTAGGCAAATCACCTCGCTTCTTTTTTAGGTTTTTCATTTGCGGAGGGAGATGTTTACGGTTTGCTCGAACTGTTCCACAAGCCCCTAATCCTAAATGTTTTAAGTCATGAAAAAGTCCAACACTAGAATAGAAATTGTCCATATAAACAGTCCTATTTGAAAATTCAAAGCCTTTCAGTAGGTCTTTAACTATTCTTGAACCAAGCCCTTCAACTTGGTTGTCATTTTCTTTACCAGTGTAAATCTTAAATTGAAGCAAAAAACCTGTTTTTTAATCACATAAGGACCACACTTTTATACCCCACTTTGATGAAGGTTTACTGGGTAGATATTGTTTAAATGATAGCCTACCCTTAAACTTTATCAAGCTCTCATCAATCGAAAGAGATTCACCAGCTTCATAATTTTCAGTATAAGTGTCAGATACCAAATTAATTAATGGCCTAATTTTGAATAAAGGGTCATAGCCTAATTGTCCTTTTTTATTTTGTAAAGTGTTGTCATTGAAGTGCAAAAATGATTTAATTAATTGATATTTGTCCCTTGAAAATATTTTTGAAAAAGCTGGAGTTTTAGTTAGCCAAAAACTATCTTGAAAATAGGATTCTTCAGTAGGTTTATGTATAAGACCCATACCTATTTGAGAAGCCACAAAGGCTTTTATATGACTTTCATCAATATCCTGCCAATTATTAAATCTAGATCGTTTAGGTATGTCATAAGTAACATCAAGACACTGCATAGCATATTTATTTGTTTCATCAGCAACATGTTTATAGATGGATTCAGGATAAAATTTTGTAAATGATTCTATTGGTGTAAGTATATTCTCAAACTTAATATAAGGACTGTTCTGATTATTTCTATAAAAAGGTATATTATTTAAATCTATTTCTGGACCTAAAGACACATCAATGTCTTCCCAAATAATGTCATCATTGCCATGTTGGTTAGGAATCACAGAAGTACTAGGCCTACTAAGATCTGGGCAAGTTTCATTATTATCAACTTCTAATTCGCTATCATCTGATACATAATCAATATTTTCATTTGTAAATTCAAACTCTGAATCTGAGTCTTCATTATCGTTATTTAAATACGATTCAATTTCATTATCCCAAAGAAACGAAGACATTTTGAAGGTTATAGCCTACCCTAAACAACGTGCACTTTTAGTCAATTATACTCACAAATACTAATTAAAATATAATATATCTACACTTAAAAATAACTTATTATTTAAATTCACACACTATAATAAACTTATTCACAGGAAAACACAAATAAAATGCCTAAAAACAGAAACTCGTATAATAAACAACGCACATAATCAACTGTCAGCTGTAAACATAGACACGTGATTTGCGTCAGTTCATTTTGTCACCACTAGAGTTCAGAAGCATCCAGACACTAAAACTGTACATTTTTATCCACTAGAGACTATTGTCGATTAACGCATTGAAAGATAAAGTTTTTCTGTTGACGTGGACTAAAGTCGATTTACGCACTCAGCGGTAATAACGTCAAGTCGACTGCAGTCGACTTACGCGGCGAAAGGGTTAAATAACTGTACATTTATTGATTATCAATGATTACACGTTTATTGCAAAAAAGTCCCTGCCTGACAACAAAAATAGTGTGTTCAATCACACATTAAAATGAAATTTATCGATGGGTCAAAGAGATTTAAAAAGTATTAGCCTTGTACAATAGGCTCAGTAAACTAAAAAGACCTATCCTAATATGCTGTAATAAAATTTACAGTAAAAAACAGACAGTCCATTAAATATTTTTAAAGATTAAAACAATTTTATATAAAAACAAACAGCAAAGTTAGCATTGTTTGAAAAAACTTTTGATTGATCTTTGTTTTTCGTTTTCGACTCAACGTCTGACAGCTTCATCTCGAAGTCGCCGAAGAAAAAGAATGTCCATACCAAACACGGTCCAATACAAATGCTATAAATTGAACTGCTGATCGCATATAATTAAGAGTAGGGTCATTTTTCTCACCTGGTTAAGACCTTTATTACAAAACTTGAATCATAGTTCTACGACGCTCCGTTGAATTGTTATGACAAAAGACTTGCCGCTTACTTTAATGGAATTGGTGCTAATGATCGGTAGCATCCGGGTGGTTAGGCGCTTGGGTTCACAACAATATGAATGTTTTGGCAACACATGATTAGGGCTGTCCCGGTCTACCTGGACCCTTTATCTTTAACTTTGGCCTCTACTATACAGTAGGATTAGAAAGTGGCTAGACAAAGGAGCAACCCTCACAGCTGTATAAACAAAAGTGACAAGCCTCAACTTCCCGGCATGTGGCAGGCGCACATGGCGTAAAACAATGCAGTGAATGACCTTGGAAATCCCATGCTTCTGGTCACTGGCCCTGTCGAGTTTAACGGAATGTCGAGTTTGAGGGGTTCTACTGTATATATATATATATATATATATATATATATATATATATATATATAATGATAAAGTTAGGTTAAGGCAAGCACATCCTTCTGATAAGTAAACTAATCAATAATTAAATTCAGCTATTGGTTTGTCCCTAAAAATAGGCCTAATATTTGGCCTAAATATTTCTTAAAATTTTAGGTTTGGCCTAGATTAAGAATAATTACTGTTGATTTTCTGGTGATGTTCAATACTAATATTGAATGTAAAATTGTTATGAGAATTTGACTTGAGTTTCTGTATAAAAATTACCTTGAAAATAAGGAATTAAATAATTTTGGCTAGAATTACTTATGTGTTGTGTGAACCGATAAAGAAAATTTTGACAGCTAATTTATTCAGAGTGTTGGTAGTTAAACGGAACTTTTTAGGTACAATTTCTGTGTTCAAGGCAGTGATGTCATAAAAATATCAATTTCAATAGCTATGACATCAGAGGTTTCATAAAATAATTGACTACCAGAAATTCTTCATCGAGAGATATGGGAACTAGAAGCCCATGAGATCTTGCAACCAATGAGAGCTAAGTGAAAGTGTTCTTTCAGTACTGTTTTTCAATAGTTATTATTAATTATTAGATGTTAGGTTCAAGTGGTCGTATATCGGAGTGGTGGCCAATGAGGGAGAAGTTAGCATACCAGGTGTGATCAAAAAATATAGTGAGTTAATTTTTATAGCAGCAATTGCTTATGGTTCATCCATTTGAAGTAATAAGTTCAATAACCCTGATAGTCATTGTCAAGTTTAAACAAATTGTGACTTGTCAGTCCTCTTTCAGAGTCTGAAGAGTGAGGTCGTGTGTTATCATGACTGTCACTCATCATGGATTTCAAACAACATGTTAACATTAAGTTTGGTTTTAAGTTGCAAAAAAGTGTCAAAGAAGCTCCTAAGTTGATAAAATCAGTGTATGGCGATTATGTCATCAGTTTGAAGCGGAAATGTGTCGGTTGAAGATGAACAACGATCAGGACATCCTTCGACCTTAAAAACAGGCGAAAATAAGTTTCAAAAATGGTTCGTTCAAACAGGTGATTGACTATTCAAGAGCTTCAATTCATTTGACTTCGGGTGACCTTATTACTCAAGGCACTTCAGCTATTAAGGCTTATTGTTTTCCTGGAAGATGATGTGTGCCCCCAAGTCATCATCCTATAGATCCACAAGCTCTAGGAACTTGAGGATCTTTTCTATGAGGTTGTCTTGAGGAATTGTTAGGCCTTTCTCCACATGTTTAAAGATACCTGCCCTCTCCTGCTCAAGACTGATGCAGTCTAGGACTGTTATGGTAGATTTGTTAGACAGAAATATGGATTTGTGAAAATTAGGGAATGAGTGACTTAATTTGTGTTTCACATCTGCACAGTTTTTTCTTTACTCGTTTATGGCGAAATACACAAACTTTACCAATTAATTAAATTTTATTTATAACGTTTTATGGTATTTTTTCATGATTATGCATCTGTGGAATATTAGCTTTCCA
This sequence comes from Aphrophora alni, assembly GCA_963513935.1. Taxonomy (NCBI): domain Eukaryota; kingdom Metazoa; phylum Arthropoda; class Insecta; order Hemiptera; family Aphrophoridae; genus Aphrophora; species Aphrophora alni. The sequence goes on along the minus strand of OY740773.1, from coordinate 63,620,684 downwards.
ACGGTATTTTATTTATTTTGGTATGTTGATAGCGGGAGTGGACGAAATGTTGATAGTGGATTGGAAAAACGACAACTGTCTGTCGCATTGTGAACAAAATGTTCCGAAATGTGGTTTGAGGGTTAATACCCCTTCCCACAGAAACCTATGAATTACCTTCTCCAGTACATTTAGGAGAAACGAGGGCAAGCCTATGGGACGAAAGACTTCGCCTATGGGTTCATTATAACTCACCTTTCCACCTTCTCACATTCTCGTGGAATGTATCCGAGGGCGAGATGGCTCTTTGTAGCCTACAGAGCACAAAGAATATGCTTTCAATGCCTTGCTGTAAGCAAACAGATCTAATACCATCTCCACCTGAAGATTTGTATGGTTCAAATATACCAACTGTCCATTTGATTTTACTAAATGTAATTATATGATTGGCCAATTTTCAATCATTAGTATTTACGTTGGAACAAGTCTGATTGCCCTTAGGTGTATTCTCCCACATATTTTTTCTTATGGTGAACCCCAGAAAGTGAGTGTTTAAGAGGATTTCCAACACTTCCCTAGCTTCTACAAGATACTTATCATTAGTATTCCTAATAGTTCCTATTGGTGAGATAGGATCCTTGGATAATATCCTCTGGAGTCTAGCAGTTTCCTGTACTCCTTCAATGAGTAACTGTATAGAACTTCCTTCATGAGCACCTTTTCGCCTGCCTGCCTTCCTGTTATATTGGGACAACACCCGCATCTCTTGGCAATTTTAAAAAGAGACCTTACCCTCTTTCTAAGAGCTGATAGCTCAAGTGTCTACCATTTTGCTCTGCTAGACCTAACGTTAGTGGGAAATTTCCCTCAAACGAAGTCAGTATAGCTCGTTTAAGATTTTCAGGCAATCTATCAAGATCATTATTGTTAGGGATCTTACCTGGCATGCCCCATATGTGAGTTTCTCCAGACTCCGCTGCAACTCAGCCTGTAGGCTGCTTTCTTACTTCTACCATAATGTACAGGTCAATGGGTGGAAGCCCGACTAGTATTCCCATTGTAGTGGTTGGTGTAGTGGACATGGTCCCTGTTGCGCATAGACATGTCAGCCTCTGTTGTTTGGGCATGTCTCCGCTCGGTCCCAACCCACCACATTACCCCCCATAACTCATCATAAGTCGTATAATAACAGTGTAGATGTATCTCATCATTGCTGATCTTAGTCCCCTAGTTCTGCCTAATGCCCTTAGCGATTTATTGGCTTTTTCTGTAGCATGCCTCAAGTGCTACAATTATTAGATAATGAACAATAAGGTACAGAGATCAGAGTCTTTTACCTTTTTTAATTGTAAAGAAATAATATAAATAATAAGTTAGTGTTTTTTTGTATAAAATAAGTATGAATTATCGTAAGTCATGAGACGAAAAATGAAAGAAGTGAGTATAATTATTAATATCTAAATAAGACTTTGTAGTTACAAGTATCTGTTGTAACGATGGTACACTTTGACCCTTTTTCATAATAAAACTTAAAATTTTGTGAATGATTGGAAGGATAAAATTAGATGAATGATTTTAATAAAATATTGTAAGCGTGTTACATAGTGAATAAAATAAGTTACAGTCTAGGCTACTTGACAAGGTGTACTTAGAGTTCTGTCAAACGTACAGGTAAAACTCTGTTATTATTATTATCTTAGTGACTTCAATGAGTATTATTGAGATTCTTAAAACATTGATATGTATTATAAGTCAAAAATCAGCTGAAATAGAGCGATTTACAAAGAGTTATATAAGCCATAAAAGTATTGGGTGACTGAGTTTACCACTGGAATGGAATTGTAAATTAACATTGGGTAATATAATAAATGAATAAATAATAAATATTTCTTTACTATAATATATTATAAAATAATATATTCTTTCAAGTTTTTTTTTTTTTTTTTTTTTGAAAAACTTCTTAAATTTTGAATAACTTTCTAAATGAAACAGAATTACCTCTTGGCTCTACTCAATTCAAGCTAATTGGTTAATTTGGAATATGGATGGTTATTAAAAAATAAATAAATAAAGACTAAATTCAGTTTCTTACTTTCTAGGTTCAAACATTAATAAATAATAAGATATGATGTTATATTAACATAATAACATTAATTTTATTAGACTTTAACATACAATATTAATTCATAATTTGTTAAGATTTGACTCTCTTTTAGAGTTCATGAAATTTGTAATAAAGTTTGTAATATTATAGGCCTCTAGGCTTAGCTCAATCTAACAGAACACATTGACTCAAAGAATACAATATTAATTAGGCTAGATCTCGGGGTAGGCACTCGGCTGGCATGGTTGTGTTATACAAGCATAACGCATAAATAAATTGAAATGATTAAAATTCTAAAAAAAAAAATTTAATTAAAGTTCACAAGAAATGTTGAATTGATAATTTTGAAGTAATACAGGCCTTTGAATTTGGTAAATGTTTAGAATAGTTAATTAACAGAGCATACCATGCTCTGTACAGTTCACACTGACTCTAATCACTAATTTAGACACAAATATTATAAAGAAAACTTTGGATGTTAATTTGGCTTCTGTACTCTCGTCTCCACAATGTTACTCGTGTATATGATTTCTTTTAAAACATGGCGCCTCGTTGTGTTGCGGAGTGATTTTTTTTTTATTTTCCGTGAGATCGTTTGTTGAAACTGTTGGGGTTCTTCCGCGGCACCATATAGTACCGTTTTTTTTTGCTTCTTTTCTTGGCCATTGGCAATTTGGGGTTGTAATAATCATTTCTTATATTCGTATTTGTTGTTTTGTATCAATTTGTTTATTAATTACACATTATTTAACTAATTTAAGGGTGATTTAGACCGCGTACATACATATCAGCTGATCTATCTTAATACAAGGTTGACTAAATGACTACATCAGTAACTTATTTCTTCTTCCTCAATATTTTACAATGTTTGCAATTAAAACTAACAGATGTTTTTACATACAAATAATTTATAAGTAATGGTATCTTAAAGTAATTTACAGTCTGATCGTTCTATTTAGTACTTCGAAATATGGTTACATATATTTTGGAGAATGGCCGTAGGCCGTTTTCGTGTTTAACATTGCAAACTCACTGTTCCTTATTAGTAGTGATTTGCTTGTAAATAAAGTTTGGGATCTTATGAAATGATTTTAAATAAAGATATGTGATGTTATGGTTGTGTAGTGGTGTGGTTAATTTGTGTCAGCATCTCAATTTCGAATGTTTACAATTTAGAGATAGGCCTATCTTACGTCTGCTTTAGGAATGATTTGTTTTGCAATTGAATGAATATGGGTGGTTTATTAATAATAGGTTGTATATAAATATCTGCTATTAATACTTATGAATGTAGATCGTTGTGTTCTATGCTTAATTATCCAAATCGTATATTTTTCATTTGACTTAGGTTATGTTGTTATTGTTTAATTTAGGCTAACTATCCTAACCTGTTGCATAAGTTATTGATGTGATTTGTGCTGTTATAATGCCCTTCAAACTGGTTTTGATGAGGGTACTGAATCCAAAATCATTTTGTAAAGTACAAATAACATCTTTAATCTAACTATAACTGGTAACAATCAAATAACACAACTAATAACAATGAAATAACTTATAACTAATAACAATCCTTAAATCTAACATGGTTAATACAATTCTAGTTCTATTCTGGGGTAGTATTGTTTTTCAAACCCTCGTTGTGGTTTCTGTTTGCTCATATTTGTTGTTGATAACACTTGTTGGTGATTTTAAGGGTTGGGGACTTATGTAGTTCATAAGATTGTAGTTTATAATGGGGAACACTGGGGTAGTTTGTTGGGTATTTCACTGTTTTTATTCACACTCATTGTTTTCCATGGTAGTCAATTCACTTGGGGGTGTTCCATTTTGTATGCAGTAGTCGTTGGTCTGTACAGATATGTTCTGGCGGTATGGCTTTAATAAAGAGTTAATTTCTCTCTCTACTGCGTCCTGTAGGTTGATTGGGAAAGGGTAACTTTGAGCTCGGTAGTTCTCTGGCTGTTCCACGTTTATTCGGTGTTCGTATACATTACATCTTCCTGGTTTCTCTGAGAAAGTTTCAGAATATTTTATGATTAAGTCGGTCATTTGTGTTCGTTGGATGTTGTTTAATTTGTCGTTTGCCTCAAAAGTCTTGTATATTTCACTTATTTTATCGTCGTTGTACTCATTGTTTGTCTTTAAATTTTTATTTTTAATATTATCATTGTTGTTATCGTCGTAGCATACCATTCTGCACTTTATTCCTTTAATATCTTCACATTCTAACTTAAGTTCTAGTACATCGCCTTTTGCGTTCTTTATACTAATAACATTATTTTCAAAGTTTAATTCCATCTTCATTTGCCTAATCGTGTCTATTCCTAAAATGCAATCTTTGATAAGATACGGTACTATAACACATTGTAAATCAAACTCTAGTCCCTTAATCTCTGCTTTTACCATTATTATTTGTGAAATTCGTTTTGATTTGCTGTTTAAGGCGGTTGTTATAAATGTGTTACTGACGGGTAACTGTTCCACATGACCTAATTTGCTCTTGTTGTTGAGAAACCACGTTTCGGACAAGCAAGTTATGCTGCTGCCTGTATCCAGAAGTGAATTTGTATTCAAACCGTTAAGTTTAATATTTATTTCCGGGCATTTAAAATTCATTAGGGGCTCATTCAATTCGTTGTCATCTTCTCGTAATAAAAACTCCCTGTCGCAGTAGAGGTTACTTATAATTATAGGGTTTCTTTCCAATGGTTGTTGCTCCCTTTCTAATAATGGCCTAATTCCGATTTGTTCCGTTGCTCCTTGCACTGGTGTAGTTGGTGAAGTGCTGATATGTCCATTTTCTTCAGCCTTACCTGTACAGCCATTAGTTATCTTGATCGTAGAATCTAAACCAGTGCGTTGGTGTTTAACGCACTCTGGTTCGTATCACTCCTTGCTTCTTCTCCGGTTCTATCTGAACTCGGCAGTCTCGTCGTTGTGGCAATCATTTGGCATACTCTCGTCTGTTCTTTAGTAGGGTAAGTCATTCCTCTTGCTTCGTTATGCTGTCTTGTGTTTTGTGGTGGGTATGTTGGTCTGTTCTGGGTTTGGTTTTGGTACCTGAAGTCTGTGGCGATAGGTCCAGGTTGACGGTCGAATGTTCGTCTTGTCGTAAATCTGTTACCGTTCTGATTTGTATTTGATTGGGGGCTTCCGTAGTAGGGTGTGTATCTTGAGTTGTGTTGGAAACCGTCCTGATGTCTGTAAGGGTGGTTCCTATAGTCTTGTGCGTTGTTGTAATACGGTGGGTTTCTCTGTGGTGTTCCTCTGTTGGGATGTTGGAATGATGTTGACGGGCGGGGTAGTGTCGTGTTGTGTGTTGACCTTTGTAGTGTAGTGTTCCTGTGTCTTATCTCCGCATTGGCCTCCTCCGTGTCTTCACGTTGCAGAAGTTCTGAGAATTCCTTGATGCTGGTTATGTTTTGCACCCTCTGTGCGTCCTGGATAATTTTGTCGAAGTGTTTCACCAATGTGGTGATTATGTCCTCCTCTGGAGGCTGTGGAATCATCGACTTCATTATTAGAACACGGTCGATGAAATATTCACTGCGGGTTAGTTTCCCTCCTGGTCGATACCGTTCGAACTCTAGTTTTTGTCGAATCCCCTTTTGGACATCCCTGCTCCAGAATTTGGACAAAAACTCTTCGCAAAACTTTTGGAAGTTTGTAATGTCGGGCTTAACCAGCTTCCACCATCTGCTCGCACTGCCTTCTAAGCTGTTCTCGATATCGAACAAGCAATCCTGTCTGTCGATAGGGTTTCCTATGGTCCGATTCGTGAGCCGTTCGTAGTACCTGCTTAGTTGATATAGGTATTCATTAGGGTTTGGTTGCCTCCCGTTGAATTTTGGTAGTGTAGGCATGACTAAGTTGTTGTTTTCGTGTCCGTTGGCTCCGCATGTAACATTTATAGGGGGTAGGACGTTGCTAACGTCGTTTGTTTTGGGTAATTCCGAAATTATATGTTGTACCTCCCTCATAACATTATGGTTATTTATTTCCAATTTTTCGTCGATTGTAGTCTCGTGTTTTTGTAGGGACTCATTTAGAATTTTGGTAGTGATTGTAAGGTCAACTTTATTTTCTAACTCGATAATCTTAGAATTGTTAGCCTGTAACTTTTGTTCTAATTCCGTGAAATTTTCCGAAAATTTATTTTCTACCTGGCTTATTTGTGTAGCAATACATTCTTTAAGCTGCCCTACTTCCATTTGTATTCCTATAAAGTTGGCTTTTATATTAGCCTCGCTCTGCCTAAATTTTTCTTCTAAATTTTGACTGTTTTCCTTTAATTTTTCTTCTAAATTTTGACTGTTTTCCTTTAATTTTTCTTCTAAATTTTGTTTAATTTCTATTTGATTTAATTTTTATTTTTCTTCTAAATTTTGACTGGTTTCTATTTGGTTTAATTTTAATTTTTCTTCTAAATTTATTTGTAAGTTTGCAATAAGGAATGTCATCTGCTCTAACAGGTTAGGGGATGATGTGGTATGTATGTCCATAGCTATCCCGGTTTCAGTGTCGTTAGTGTTTGAGTTGGTCTCGATATCCTGAGGTATAGGGTCGGTTATTGTTATATTGGAAGCAGTTCGTCTTAAAATTGGTAACTGCCCTTCCTTGGCTTTGTCGGTTTGTTGTATTGTCTGCCTAAGGTCATAGTTTGCTTTGGATGTCTCGTCTGGCGAACTCATCTTGATATCATGTATGTACTACTTTTATGGTTAGCCTATTACTTTACTTACTAATTATTCTAACACATATAAACAGGGATTTTAAAACTAGAATGTGATGTTTATGTACTAGTAAATGATTTATAATTATCAAATTTATCTAGGAATAACTTAAATATCTAGGCTACTGTTTGATAAGTTTTTAATGTAATATCCTAATTGTTACCAAGCTGATATGTACATATTGTTTCATAACACAATCATGCCAATCACGTTGTGCGCCATTTATAATAAATAAATAAAAATAAATAAATATTTCTTTACTATAATGTAATATAAAATAATATATTCTTTCAAGTTTTTTTTTTTTTTTTTTTTTGAAAAACTTCTTAAATTTTGAATAACTTTCTAAATGAAACAGAATTACCTCTTGGCTCTACTCAATTCAAGCTAATTGGTTAATTTGGAATATGGATGGTTATTAAAAAATAAATAAATAAAGACTAAATTCAGTTTCTTACTTTCTAGGTTCAAACATTAATAAATAATAAGATATGATGTTATATTAACATAATAACATTAATTTTATTAGACTTTAACATACAATATTAATTCATAATTTGTTAAGATTTGACTCTCTTTTAGAGTTCATGAAATTTGTAATAAAGTTTGTAATATTATAGGCCTCTAGGCTTAGCTCAATCTAACAGAACACATTGACTCAAAGAATACAATATTAATTAGGCTAGATCTCGGGGTAGGCACTCGGCTGGCATGGTTGTGTTATACAAGCATAACGCATAAATAAATTGAAATGATTAAAATTCTAAAAAAAAAATTTAATTAAAGTTCACAAGAAATGTTGAATTGATAATTTTGAAGTAATACAGGCCTTTGAATTTGGTAAATGTTTAGAATAGTTAATTAACAGAGCATACCATGCTCTGTACAGTTCACACTGACTCTAATCACTAATTTAGACACAAATATTATAAAGAAAACTTTGGATGTTAATTTGGCTTCTGTACTCTCGTCTCCACAATGTTACTCGTGTATATGATTTCTTTTAAAACATGGCGCCTCGTGTTGCGGAGTGATTTTTTTTTTATTTTCCGTGAGATCGTTTGTTGAAACTGTTGGGGTTCTTCCGCGGCACCATATAGTACCGTTTTTTTTTGCTTCTTTTCTTGGCCATTGGCAATTTGGGGTTGTAATAATCATTTCTTATATTCGTATTTGTTGTTTTGTATCAATTTGTTTATTAATTACACATTATTTAACTAATTTAAGGGTGATTTAGACCGCGTACATACATATCAGCTGATCTATCTTAATACAAGGTTGACTAAATGACTACATCAGTAACTTATTTCTTCTTCCTCAATATTTTACAATGTTTGCAATTAAAACTAACAGATGTTTTTACATACAAATAATTTATAAGTAATGGTATCTTAGAGTAATTTACAGTCTGATCGTTCTATTTAGTACTTCGAAATATGGTTACATATATTTTGGAGAATGGCCGTAGGCCGTTTTCGTGTTTAACATTGCAAACTCACTGTTCCTTATTAGTAGTGATTTGCTTGTAAATAAAGTTTGGGATCTTATGAAATGATTTTAAATAAAGATATGTGATGTTATGGTTGTGTAGTGGTGTGGTTAATTTGTGTCAGCATCTCAATTTCGAATGTTTACAATTTAGAGATAGGCCTATCTTACGTCTGCTTTAGGAATGATTTGTTTTGCAATTGAATGAATATGGGTGGTTTATTAATAATAGGTTGTATATAAATATCTGCTATTAATACTTATGAATGTAGATCGTTGTGTTCTATGCTTAATTATCCAAATCGTATATTTTTCATTTGACTTAGGTTATGTTGTTATTGTTTAATTTAGGCTAACTATCCTAACCTGTTGCATAAGTTATTGATGTGATTTGTGCTGTTATAGTAATTTATTTCACCTATGAAGTGTAAAAGGGACAAAATATTAATACAGTATACCGATCAATATTTTTACAGTATATTAAATACAAGCACTAGATCAATTTGTATAACAAATGTAAAAAAAACAAGTGAGTTAAAGCAGTTATTTAGTTAGTAAGTATAGCTAATTTTCAATAAACTTGTCTGTTATAATCAATTTTTTTTCCTTACAGGGATTTGACGAACTTATTGAACTAGCTGAACAAGGTGATCATCGCCATGCTGATATGTTGGTACGAGACATTTATGGAGGAGATTATGAGTCATTAGGACTACCTGGTGATTTAATTGCATCATCTTTTGGCAAAGTTTGTCCAAAACGTGGAAATGGTAAAATTGATTTAAAAAATAAAACTATTGTGTTTTTTTAAGATTTTAAATATCTTATTTAAACTTTTGATACCAAATAAATCACAGTATTTTTATACATTAATTTAGTACAGAAAAATATATTGCTTATTAAACTTTGTTTGGTAGACTGTTTAAATTTTTGAGATCAATGACTTTTCAAGAACTAACATGATGGAAAGCAAACACTTTAGTTAAGAAGTTAGAAGTATAAAACAAAAAGGACTTTTTGTTCCCCATTGTTTTACAAACTTAACATAAGTTAAATCATTAAAAATTTAAAAATTGGCAATGAAAAAATACACGATTTCTAATTATTTCTTCTTCAAAATTAAAAATGGTGACAATTAATTTTATATATACCAATTTGCTAAGAAACCTCCTAACAACACACAAACGAAGTAGCCCATAATTAGGAAAAGTAGCCCATAAACAACCCCCAACCAAACACATCATCCACATAGGTTGAAGGTATAGCTGTCCTCTTGGTACTCATTTTTGTGGAAGAGAAAGTATATTACAAAAACCTTTTGCTCTTGTTACAAGGTGACATTTTTGTTGTTTGTGCTTTCATTTGAAATGTAGAAGAGTCACTGCTGTTACCTCTACTTCCTTTTCTTAGATTTCCTAAAGATCTTCTAATCAGTTGGCAGTTGACAATCCTTCACTAAACTTGGTGATTTTTTTTGTTAGGCTTACCATAAGGAAATCCTCCAGTTCACTAACAACATCACCTACACTACTTCTAATACCTGTTACCAGTCTGCGTATTATGATCTCCTGGTTTTCTACAGAGCATGCTACATCAAAAAATAACATTTACTTACATATAGCTTTACAACACTACAACCTGTTTCTGATATTTTAAGATTCTCACTATCAGAAACCACGGTTTCATTTTCTTTTTAGTAGAGACCTTGAAAGACCAAACAGTTTTTTATATGTAAGACAGTCTCAAAGAAATCAGTCTTATTTTATATCATTAAACCCTTGTAAGTTGTAATACTCACACTTTCCGCATAATAATAATAATTAATTATTATGAAAACAATAGGCAACCTGATTATTTGCCAAGATAAAGGGAAGGTTCATTTTACAGGAGGATAAATTTGTCAAGAGGCTCTAACCTTGTTTCTTTTTACCTCTCACAAGTCTACTCACATTAATTGTCCGAGAGAGAAAACTGAGATTTCCTAAGAAATGAATATATTTTTCTAAAATTCACTAGGAATGGTGGGCAAGAATAAGGTTTGATTCTAAATTTGGTAAATTTTTAATTAATATGCAGATATTAGTGGAATTCATATTTTGGAGGGCTGGTTTTGAATTTGATATCAGGTTTTATAAATATAGTCACTCTGCACCGTAAATAACTAATATCCCTAACATTTTGAAAACATTTATTTGATTGATTTTTGTGGAAACTTGTAATATTTTTTCTGCCAATTTTCAGAATCATAATACTGTTTTTATATTCCATTATGTATAGTGAAATTATGTTATGTGAAATTTTGATTTGACAGAAATATTATATTAATTAATGAAGGGTTGACATGATTACTACCTACACCCCCAAATAGGCTTATTTTACCATCTAGATGATAATAAATAGTCTATGTTGATAATTACTATGAATACTCATCTTTGTATAAAAACTTTGATCAGGTATTTAATTAAACATGTTTGTGTGATTGCAGAAGTACAGTGTTCAGAAGCAGATGTCGCTCGTAGTCTTCTCTTCACTATCAGCAATGACATTGGGCAAATTGCTTGCCTCTATGCTATGATGCATCGTCTGAATAAGGTAAATTTAAATGTTATATGACACATTGAAATCATTCATTGTTATTCATTCGTCAATTTAAAAATTTCTAAAAACCGTTTTTAAATATTTTCTTTTGTTAAAATTTGTCCAAATTGAAAAAGTTAATTATATTACCAAATAATCATTCTCTTGATAATGTAAACATGCCCATTTCATAAAATTCATTTTATTTGGAGAATAAAAAAGGAAATAATAATAATAAATCATTACAAAGAACAATAAGTTCATATCATAAATGTTAAAACACAGTATGTAAATACTATCCTTTTGAGTGAGGAGAAGAACCAACAAAGGGTTTTTGTAGAACAATGAAATGGAAATAAAATATATGTGTACATTCTGGTTTAGTTTCTGGGTTTAAATTGTTTTAATCACTGGAGAAAAAAAAAGTTTTTGAGACTATAATGTTGAGTGATATAGATTTGGGATTAATTGTAAGGTTCTGTAAAGGGTTCAGAGAAGACCAGGATAGTGAATTAACAAATATATAAGTACAATTTGAACCATTCAAAAATAAAGGAAAATCTGGAAGGATGTACTGAGCCTACAAAGAAAATGTTTTCTCAAATGTTATGTCAAGAGACGGGGTGGTTAACCTTAACTTCGATGTAAGCAGTTGTACCTGAGTTAGCTATTTACAAGAATAGAATAAATATACTATTAATTTACATTTGTTTATTTTGTTTATTTATTAAAATTGTTAATTTTAATTTATAACATAGATGTAGATATATCAAAAAAAAGTATGCGCCCTTAATAAAAAATAATTACGCCCTTATTTTTCTTAAAGAAAAATATTTAGAAATATATGTATATATATATAACCCAACCCTCCCTCTATTTATTTTTATTAGAAAGAATTACAATTTTAACCCTTTGCGGTCGGATGGCCCGTGAGACCGGCCACACAGTTGTCAAAGATAGCACGGAATAATTTCAACATGAGTTGTCCTCGCCGCTCGCCTGGCCAGTGTCACTGCCCACGTCAGTCTATGCGTCAGCTCGGTATATATCATGGCGGCCATCTCCCACCAACTCGGAATTGTTTTAGCAACAACCTTCAATGTTTACATTGGACATTTAAATTTTAAATAATAGTAAACAAATTACATTGAAACATGTGTTTTATTGTTATAAACGTAAAGATAATAAAATGGATTACAATATACTTTTGGTTGTTTTATTAAAATGACATAATATACTAATTGAATAACAAAATAAATAACAGATTATACTGAGCCTTGTGTAAACAACATTACTTTCTTTTATGTTAATCTTCTTTAAACTTTTTATTGGTGTGATATTTTTCAAAACACTCGCCAATATGGAGTCCCGGATTGTTGGTGCAGGTCTTGCAAAAGAAATTAGTCCTTTTTCTTTGCTTTCCCGGTCTTCTATCACTACAGACAGAACAGTCTTTAGATTTGCCAGTGGGTAGAGGATAAGGCAAATGTAACTTGCAATTCAGTCTTTCTTCTTCTCCAATACTAGATGGTCTCCCTCTTTTCCTTAGATTTCTCACATCCCCGACTAATTCTTTTATCAACATTTTTCTGAAACACCGCTGTCGAATTTTATTATTTTTGTCTTGATTCATATTGTAAAGAAGGAACGAGTTGACTATGCCAGTTTCCATTAGCCAAAAGAATACCTTCCTCCACCACTTAATGGACTTTTTTGTGAATGCATAGGACGAAATGTATTGGTCTGAAATGTCAACGCCACCCATAGCTTGGTTATATTCGCAAACGACGGTAGGTTTCTTCACTTCTTCTACGACGTTCTGTTTCTGTAAGCGCCGAATTGTCTCGGTGGTGTTATCGGCAAACAAAGTACTTAAGACTGCTACATCTTTTTTGTCCTTCCACAGTAACAGTGAAAATTTCTCTTCTTTTCGAAAGGTTTTCATTTCCCCCTTTTTCAGTTTAAGCTTAGGAGTCTGTTTTTTGGCATTCTTCCTTTGTGGTTTTACAATTTTAGGCAGGCCACTTCTATTTAACATTATAGTGCCTGTCAAATGAACCTTCAAATTTAGAAGTTCTTTTGCCAAGTCCATATTGGTGTACCATCGATCAGTGAAGACGTGGAGACCTTCAATATTGTCATATGATTGTTTGAGTTTACCGACCAGATGTAAGACAATTCTACTTGTTACTCCTAAATCTGGCCTATCCATGCGGTCTGTCGTTATTTTTCCAAAATATGGTTCAAGAGCACAGATGTACCCAGTTGAAGACTCAGATAGCACAAACACTTTGATGCCCCACTTAGTAGGCTTATCCTTATTATAAACTTTAAACACAATTCGTCCTTTGAAACCTATTGTGCTCTCGTCAACGCTTACTTTTTGTTGTGGGACATAATGCTCTCGAAATTTTTTGTCCAGATAGGAAGCAACATTTCTTACTTTACCTGAACGAGTTAATGTCCCAGTGATAGGGCCAGAAGGAGGTGGGCATATGTGCAAATTCCAAAAGATTTGCAAGAATCGTTCCTTACTGAACACATCTTTAAAAAAGGGTTGATAGTCTACCCAATCCGTGGAAAAGTAATCACTCATCTCTGCCTTGTCATTCATCCCCATGTTTATTATCACACCAAAAAAAGCTTTTAACTCTGAAAGTTTAACATCTACCCATGACCACCATACTGATTTTTTCTGTAAAGGCATATTTCTCTGAATTTTTTCGGCAGCATACCTGTTTGTTTCTTTAACTATTTCATTTAATAGGCTGTCAGTGAAAAATAGTTGGAAAAACTGTAAAGGGGTTGATGGTTTTTCATTACTTTGTAATAGTTTGTAACCACTATCTTGTGTCCATACAAATTTGCTAAAATTTTCATCACCCTCAGACCATTCTTTCCACTCTTCATCCACCTCTTCTATATTTCTATTTTGTGTCTCGTCAACAACATTATCCTCTTCAATACTTTGTCCCTCTTCTTTAGAAAGGATTTCATCATATTCCTCTTCTAATTGTTCTAGAGCGAAATCTTCAAAGTCATCACAAACATTAGAAAGTATGTCGCTGTCATGATGCGAGTCAACATCACTAGATGCTTCAAAGAGTATCTCTTCATAATTGCCAGTATTTACAAGGTTATCCATGTTAACAGGTTTTTGTAAACTGTTCGATAACTTACACTATAATAAATAAACTAGTCTATATTTACAATATTTACAACAAAACAACATGTGGGCATAACTAGTTTTACCTGGTTACAAACTCTACTTGTTAGCTTCAAGACACCACTATGTTTTGATTCGCCACTATGATTGTTTAAAACTTTACAAATATTTACAAATAAATTTACACAAATCACAAATAAAACCAATGTTAAAATTTAAAATCACGACTTAAAACAAATTGATAAATAAACACTGACAATACAATGTACGGACAACTCATTCGGTACAAACAACGCTAATGGAACTGGCAAAACAGCTGTGTGTGTGTATTTTTTCCAAGGCAGATGGCGGTAAAATGTGATGAAACACATTGGTCATGTAGTTAAATAGTTACTCAGTAGGTTTCAGCACTTCACAGACATATTGGCACATGGTAAATATTTCTAAATACAGAACGTTTTTCTGGCCAGTGACACAGGCCACCCGAGCGTAGAAGGAATTCTATCTTGGGCAGTCTCACGGGCCAGCCGAGCGCTGAGGAAAACTTTAGTAGAATCAATTCCGACTTGTCGCGCAAATGGCTGTGGCCCGTCAGACCGGCCATGCGATCACAGAGGAAAAACTATAAATACCTTATCCGACCGCAAAGGGTTAAAAGAAAACTTATTTCAAATATACATGCAATATTGAAACGTACTCATATACAGAAGCACCGTTTATATCAATCAATATAACATTGGTTAAACCTATGTTCATAATAATATAACTTAAGGTGTATATATATATATATAATTTGTGTAACAAAATATCTTTTGTTGGCCAGCCTTTATATTTAAGAAATTAATTATTTAAAAAAATAATAAGAAGAAAATTGAAACTTATGACATCATTATTCTTATTATTTTTTTAAATTTTTATTTGGAAATAACCCCTTTGGGGTTGTAAGGTCGAAAATGCTAGCTATCCCATCCAATTTTATTTTAAAATAAAGTATAGTGCCTACAGCCTTTTTTTAAATTTTTACAATAAAATTCAGTTCCAGTATCAGTAACAATTAATCAATTCTACATTAAAAAAATAAATAAATATAAAAAAAAATAATAAAAAATTATGGCAATAAATTCACAAGGTTCTTCTTTTTCTGTTATAAATAAGTTTTCCTTACAGCTTAAATCTCAGATGTAATTGAAATGTTATGGCATGTTTGTTCACTTAAAGCAAAGCATGTCTGTGACTTGCCAATCCTACTTGAACCAGTTTAAACACAAATTGTTATAATGAAATGTATTTTTTAAACTGAATGAACAAAAGTTAAGCTGTAACTAGATTTCTTTTTGAAAATGTAAGAAATTAACTATTTCAAATGGTTGCATAAAGGTTAAATAGTAAATAAGTTTAAATAGTTGCAAAGTTAAATAGACTGTTCAAAATGTTAAACACCATTACATAGGCAAAAATGCTAATTTATGACAGAAAGAATATATATATATATATGTGTGTGTGTGTGTGTGTGTGTGTGTGTGTGTGTGTGTTTGTGTTTTAAAGATATATTGAGACAATGAATATATGAAAGCCAACTCAGTTTAGAATACTTAGTTTTGTTTGTTTTACATGGTTTGAAGTGTTCAAGCGGTTTCTGTTGAAAGAAACAAACTTGCGATTTCCTGCCTGTTCATAGCTTGGTTTTTCGAGCTTACCGGTTGGGAATCTGATAAATCTTTAAATTTTTACCTCACGAAACTTCTTTCACAAGTCTAAACTAACACTAAAACTAGACTGGCATTTAAAAGTAGCCTCGTGGCATTACTAACTAATTTTTCAATACGGCACTAATTGCATCCATTTCTGCTGATGTCAAGCGCAAGAAAAAAAGTGACTCAGTGAAAGCAAGGTAAGGGTGGGGAGTTGTAAGATCAGCTGATTATGTTTAGACTATCTGTCGCCAGACTTCAGTACCAATGAATCTAAGCAATTGAATCTAAGGGCGGCATAATTTATTACTTGAAATCTGCTGCATTTCTAATAATGCTACAATACATAAGTATAAAATTCCCAGGTTATCAGTTAAAAACAATATAATCTTCAGTTTCTATTTTTTACTTATTTTTGAAAATTCTAAATATAAAACAGTTAAATATTTACGAGTGTAATTATCCAATATTTTAATATATTAATTTCAGCTAGTCAAACCCCAAAACATTTTTTTTAATTTTGTTGTCAAGGTTAATCTTTATCTCATTAGTTTTAAAAATAAAATAGTTCAATTTATATTAACTATACATTTCTTTCAAGTGCTATAAAAAATATATGTTTAAATTAGTCTATTTAAAAACTTAATTTTTAAATCAGAAATTTAAAAATATATAATTTATTGAACTTAAAAGAGAAATGGCAATTTATTGTATTAACCCTTCGTACGCGATAAGCGGAATATTCTGCTCTTGGCTGTTAGGAAGGTTTTTATTTATTTTAATTCACCAAAACACCGATAGAATGCGTGACAATGTTCCTTGAGTAGTCAGATGACGTGTTGTTGGCTGTATGATGCATCACAGCTGTTGACAAACAAGAGAAGCCTTTGTTTTGTCACGTGTGCGCGCATTAAGTTGCCCTTTGTACGCTGGAAGCGGATATTTTCCCTGGCTGGCAGTGAACACTGAACAGTTGATACTCACTATCAATTTATACTATTTTTATAGTACCGTACATTTTGAATTTAATCATATTTGTTTTTCAGGGGTAACAAACCTATAGAACTAAAAAAATAAATAAAACATTAACAAATAATATTTTTTTAATTTTTCGCCTAACTAAGCGCTAGATTGATTTTTTACTTTTTTCATGGTAGCGTACGAAGGGTTAAAGAAGAAACATTATAAAATATTTTATAATTTATTCAATTAAATAATAAATTGAAATATATAAAAATTGCTTTAACTCATAAATTCTAATTTTAGAAAAATGTTCTATCTGAACAAATCATGTTTTAGATTCATTTATCTGAACAAATCATGTTTTAGATTCATTATCATTTAGCATCTGTATGCAGATCACCTCGGAAACTGCTGAAATGACTTCAATGCATAAAGTTCATCACAAATAAGTTTTAAAATACACAAAAATCTCATATGGATTTTATGGCTTAACATCCTTAATTTATGCCTCTAATACTATAACGATGGGAAATCTTTCTATCAGAGAGAATTTATATAAGTTAACCAGAAATTGAATTTTCTATCAAAGAGATCTCAATATGTTAATATGCTTGAGTTTTGATAGTATCTTTAATCAATTTAAAAAATATAACTTTTTAACATATTTTGTACATTACTTTTACAAAACATAGATATTGCAATAATCTGCTGTACCACATTTTATTTAGTTTGTTAAAACTTTATTAAATATGTTATTTATATGGCAAAAAGTAAAAGAAAAGATTAATAATATGATTCTTTTTAAGATGAAATTCATTGCACAGTGAAAGACTTCACTTTTTAAATATTTAATAATGTAAATATTATTTATTCACAACAAATTTGTAGGTATATTTTGGTGGTTATTTCCTACGCAATCATCCACTTAGTATGCACACAATCTCATTTGCTATCAACTTTTGGTCAAGAGGTGCAGTTCAGTCAAGATTTCTCCGCCACGAAGGTTATCTTGGTGCAATTGGAGCTTTCATGAAGGGCGCAGAAGAGTGTGGTGCGTTGAAGTTCCAGGTATCTCATTGTACCTGATTAAGAATTTCATAACAATAGAACTGTTTTTAAAACTGTTCTGCTTGGTTTCCTAAATCACTATGTAAAATGTAGGATAACAAAATTTTACACATAAGATATTTACTATTATAAATTTAATGTTTGTGTTTCAAGACTTGAATATAACATATTTTTTTAAATTGTAAATATGTAGGTCTATGTAAGTATGTATTTTATATGTCTACTTCTGTATACATGATATTTCCTAACACCTCAACAAATGTCTGATTCTTTTTAAATTTAATTTTAAAAAATCTTGTTTTCTTCATTAACTAGCAAATTGTGTTTGAATGTTTCAGTATAGTATAGCTGATTATTATAAAAACAAAAATCTCATTGACCTTTAATTTTCCAAAGTATTCCTATAGACTATTTTTGTTCCCTACAGCTTTTTGGAAAATATTCAGTTCTCAAAATTTGGTGAAAAAAAATTGTATTATAGAGAGAGAGTATTATTAATTGTTATTTAACGTATTACTTCAAATTACATTATCAATATGGTGACTGTTCAAATAATGAAAAAAACACAATGAAATTTTAAAGTAGATTTTTCTGTTTATTCTTTGTGAAAATAGTAAATAATAAAAATAACAATATTTAAAATATAATAATGTGCCTATACAATGACATGTATACCTGTGCACAGTCTCGAGGAAAGGTTTCTTTTTCTAAAAGCTTTTAAATGGCATGATGAATTTGGCAGAGTTGATGCAGCTTGAAGACTTTAGAGTGACAATCCAAACAAGTTTCCGGGATTTGTTCGCAGAGGATGTCTTCAATTATGAGTAGTATGGAGCCATTTTTCACCATTTACTGAGGATATTTCTTACTGGTTCTTCAGGGAGTCTTATTTAGTGTCTTCAGTATGACAGCCTTCGAGAATGAAATGATGTGATTGAGTGGAGTGTTGTATTGTGATAGGGTTTAGCAATTTTGTCACTTGGGTTTATTTGTTTATTGTTGGGTATTCTATTCCATTCTGTTTGGTATGAACTATACATCCCCATAGGTAGGTCTCATCGGCCCTTTCTACCCACCTGAGAACAATATCCTAATTAAATACTACCACTTCCCAAGCCTACCTGTCATTTTAACAATCCTCAGTAGATTCAAACTAAAGAAGAAATTCAAACGGTTTTGTGGTAGGAAATAAAGAGTGTTTGACACTGTATGATTCAAAAGTTAAACATAATTCCTCTAAAAACATAGTATTTACAGTCGATCCATGTGAAAATAAATATATTTTTTTAAAGTTCCACTGTAAATTTACTGAATTGGACAGTTTTTATTAGTTCTTAGATGATGATTTTTGCAACTGATACCTACTGAAACTAATATCTTTACAGATTATTGTTCATCTCTAAGTAAATATGAATAAATTGAAAGTGGTTGATATTTCAACAGAGTGTACAGCTGGCGAACTTGAAGTGTTTTCACTTTGTATGATGAAGTCCAAAATTAGAAAACCAAAAATACAGCCTACCTGGAAAGTAATCTCTATATAATTTTTCCAAGTACAGTAGAACCCCTCTAATCCGTCACCTTCGGGGCTGGGAGCATGGTCGGAACGCAAAAAAGGTCGGATTATCCGAAAAAGTCAATATTTATTACATATTATATAAACAGATTTTTTTAAAGTGAAGTAAGTGATATATAAACTTTTAAAAGTCTATATAATAAAGTCTATATATAAACTTTGCAAGTACAGTACAGTAGAACTTCTGTTAACCGGCCTATATCATAGTGTACTGGTTGGATGAGAGTTTCCGAAAATAAATTGTAATTGAAACACCAAAGCGGCGGCGAGTCAAACGACTTTGTCGATAGCGGTATCCCATTGTCGGCGGCGTAAAAACTCCGCGGCACCAAAGCAGCGGCGAGTCAAACGACTTTGTCGATAGCGGTATCCCATTGTCGGCGGCATAAAAACACCGCGGCATTGGCACCCGTCGGTATAGCAGACATACAAAGGCAAAATTGTTTGATGGTCCGCTTTTTTTCCACGAATCAATTTAGTATACATTATGGAAAATATAACATTTCTTTTCAGTTTTCTTCTTGTCTTTGACTGGTTATGATCTACGTACAGTATATACAGTAAATAAAAATGAGCGAGTTACGAAAACGGGAATACGGAAGCGTGTGTTGGTTTCGTTTCAGACGCGGTTAAATGTGTCAAAAGACTTGACAGAGGGGAATCTGTAAAAAAGCTTTGCAGTGTTTAATTTTTCACGAGAGATGACACAGCACTGAAGCGGGAAAGCGATAACAAACCGGAAAGAATGGCGCCAGACGGGCCGTGAGTCATTGACAAGTCGGCGAGTCGGCACATTATCACGAGCTCGAGCACGGTCGGATTAACCGGAGTAACGGACCACCCGAGGGCGGATTAGAGGGGTTCTACTGTAATTATAAGATTAATTCAGTTTTCTGGGGATTAAAATTCTGAGCTAGGGTATAAATAATTAACCTCCTTGTAAGTATTAAAGGAAATTGCAATAAATGAAAGTCTGATGAAATTTAGTGTATCATACAATTAATTATCTTAGAGGTTGTCCTCAGTCCATAATGTAGTTATGCCGGACACATCTCTGTTATGCCGGACACTGTCGGCTTCATCAGGCTTACACTAACACATACACACGTTACACAATACAACATTAACTAATATAAAATCAGAGTATAACTCTTCGTACATAAATAATAAAACTGTTTGTGGCCACATTACTAAGGTATTATTTGTCCAACTGCAGGTATGGTACTAGATGTAGACTGACCTCTAGATAGATTTCTAAGGTAATTACAGTAATTGTATGATATACTAAACAGTCCAAGGCAACACATTATAGTTTATAAATGAAATTTAGTGGTTGTCTTTGCTATGTTGATTATGTTGAGAGAACAAACGAGATCTGTGTGATATAAACTATGCATATGAAGATTCAGTTTATTTTCTGTGGTTTATGGTAGTTTCTTTGAAATGTACACTAGTCAAGATAACCTTCTTGCAGGCTAAAATGGTGAAACTATAATGCTCAGGCTCTCGCAGCCATACCTTTATAAGGGATACATACGATAATACACCGTGACAAATGGTACTCTTCTTCTTTTCTTTTGTACTAGAAATTGTTTGGTCTTTGAAGACACATGCAGTTGGTACAGTCAAGAGTCAGTAGTAATGGAAACCTGTGCTCTCTTATAAAAAATTGAAATAAAGAAGCTCTATATATTTACAGGAAAGTGGTCAGGACCTATAAGGTTTGAACAAATAAGGAAAATTTTCCGATTTAAAAGAAGAAATAAAGTTTTTCTTCTTGTTTGTGTTACGAAGCAAACCAAAATGGATTTTTGGCTTAAATAATGATATATTGTCAAGGGCTACAAATTTTAAAAAAAATTACTTTATATATGAAACACTTATATTTAATTTATGTAACATTAAAAAAATAAAAGCTTGAAGTTTTTGGAATGGTAAACAAATCTGGCAGAACAGTTGCTTGGTAGTACTTAACTTTGACAAAAGCTTCACATGGGTGGGCTATTTCAACAGCTGAAAACCCATGAGGTCCATTTGTCACAGCAAATCTCTCTACTCACGAAAAACAATATCTTTCCAAGCCACCCAAGGTGTTCACTAAGAACTAATGAGGAAAGAAGTTCTGTGTCCGTGCAAACATATTGGTACATTTATATTTAGAAGATTGTTTTGAAAGGTACCACACTAAAATGAGCTATAAGCGACTCAAAATGCTTTATACAAGTATATGTAAACAGACTTCTAAAATACTATTTAATAATTATAAGGTAGGTGGAATTTATTTTCCTTGGAATTTATATGTTTAGGCTCAACCACGTAGGCTATATTAAATAGAGTTAATATGACAAAATATGTTCTTTCATTTTTATAGCATATTTAGACTTAACCAGGAATATAAAATAGGGTTGATAGAACAAAATAGGTTCATCCACTTTGATAGCAATTTAGACTTAATCGTGTATAAAAAAGGTTGATAGAATAAAATAGGTTCTTCCACTTTTATCTGTTTCATGTTTAGTTGCCAAAATGTGGCAAAAACATATTGAGTTGAATATTGTCTAAAATAAACACAGCAGCTTTTTCATTATAGCCAGTAAAGTCACATTTGATTTACACAGTCAGTGTATTTCTTGACTATCAATAAACATGAAACAGAGTACAGGATGTCAAATGTAGCACATGTCTAGTTTGTTATATTAAGAATCGAAATGTAAAAGTAATAAGTGTCTAGTAAAAACAATAATAAAATTCAAATTTTAATGTTGATAGATGAAGAGAAATATTCATGGTTGGAGAACTACGCTGGGAGTTCAGGCTTACGGACAAAAACGTCCGTGTGTTTAGACAATGGTGTACCTGTGGATCAGTTGGAACTGGATCGATGGGAATCACCTTTAACTTTCTGCCCTCTTTTGGCAGATCCTGCTAACTATATCCCTGATACTGTAGATTTAAATTGTGATGAAGAGGCCAGGTGAGTTCTATCGTTCCTATTCTTAGCTTGACCAATTTTTGTTTTCCTAAAATCCTGTCATAATTTTAATAAAATTTTTAAAGTTTCCCAGAAACCTCGTTTTTTTTCTTCATTGAAGTTGCAAGGCTACAGATATTATTTCTTGCTATGGTCTAAAATGGATTGAATTTAAGTGAAGACATCAAAATACCTCGAAAAATAAGTATGGTACGAAAAAATGTCTAGTTGAAAAGTAAATATTTTCGAGGGACCATTCACTCATGCTAAAATTACATTTCATGACACCCATTTTTTTTATTGCACATTCAGATTCTGTGCAAAAAAATAAGTGAGTTTTTTATTCAAAACATTGTTTTCAATTCATGACAGATAAAAATTTTGCAGTTCTTGCACGAATTCAACTTGAAATCTAAATATAAAATTAGCATGTTAAATTTTTTGAAAAACCTGTTTTAAGGGTTACAATGACAACAATGACTTGGACGTAATCATTTTTGTTTTCAATTAATTTAGGTATTTACCACACACGACGATCAAGAGAATGAAAAATTTTGCAATAATTTGAATAAAAAACCTTGTAAAATTTTTCCATTTGTCTTTTAATTTCTTCTTTTTTTTGTAAATCGTCGTGAAATGAAAATGAACACCAAATGTATTGATGTATTTGTATTTAGTTAACTCAGTTTTGACTTTATGGCAAACACTTACTGCATGTATCAAATTAACACATTGAACCCTATGCTCGAATATATGTCGGGGTACCGCAAATGCCGTTGTAAACGAAGCCCGAGTATATATCTAGATTTGGAAAATTCCTTACCTTATCTAACGACTTAAGCCTATCGACGAGGTCATCTTTGTAGTGTGACCAGAAAAGCTTTTGCAAGTTTCTAAAGGACTCTGTTAGGATTTAGGGTTAATTTAGGATTTAAAGTTAAATTAGAATGTAATAGATAAATATTCTAAGTTCAATCGATAGACACCAGAGTATAAATAATCATTATGACAGAATGCAAAAAGTTAGGTAATTGCTTGACTTGCAACCAACTAACGCATCATAAATGACCATGAGTATATAAACCAAGGTTGGTAGAAAATCGAGGTTAGATGGAGCTAAGAGGTATCGATACTCGGTTGTCATTGGTTGGAGTCAGCATGAGATTGCTGGGAGGTCAGTTGGTAACAGGAGAGACTAGACCAGTAGAAGACTCTGCGGGAATGTGACCAAGGTGCTGTCATGGGATAAGATCGCTAATCGCCTATGATCTCAGAATGGACCTAGGCTGATTGTTCTCTAGTCTCGCTAGATGTAGGTATTTTTTAAATGTTTAACTCCATAAAAATCCTACGAGAAGCTAGGGAAAATGTTGATTAACCTGGACAGAGCCCTGTATGCCCATGTAAGGCTAATTACTCTGAGAGGGCGCCTAGTATTTCAGAGAGCTTTACCTATTAAAGACACATAACCTGTGCCATTCATCTCAGCACGGGTAGCCCACACCTTGAGATTAGGTATTTTTAATCAGGGTTTACTCCCCTAGATTCGACGGATTTAATCTGGACTAATAGTTCAGTGCAGAGACATCTTTACTGGGATGCATCTTATTCATGCATCCTGAGCACGAATATACCGTAGCCCTGAGTTTGGGGGAGTGACCAGACTTAACTGTGTGATCACCTTCCCAACCTCTCGACCCCAAAGAAAAATTAAGAAATTTTATGATTTTACCCTTATTTGCTAGAATTATTTACATGCTGTTTTATAATTTGTTTCCAGAGACTATTGGCTGAATTGTTTTGAATCGTCTGTTGATAAGTATATAATACGAGCAGTACAAAGTCAGCCTTGCAGTAACACAGCTTCAGCGAGGGCTCAACAGTTCAAAGAGATGTATGTCTCTAGGCTACATCAGCTTCGTAATCAGCCGTTGTAAGTTTAAAATTTTGGATGTATCAGTTGGTAGAGTACAGAACAGGAGGATCCAAGTTCAAACATTGTCATGTCATTTTTTTAAACAGCATTTCATTTTATTGTCATTAAGTACATTAAACTAGGGTAACCGTTGCTTGAAATCTAGCAATATTTTTATATATTATTATTATATTATTTATATATATTATAACATCTAACCCTTTCAATGCCAATGTTCTGTTTTACCGGACATTTTAAAACATTCAAGAAGTGCCAACATCCAACTGGACAGGATGTTTGAAAGTGTGCAAGAAATGCCAACCTCCAATTGTGCCGGATAATAAGGAAAAAATCAATAAAAATTTTAAAAAACTATTATTTAGTTTATAATTTATGTCAATCTGCTAAGAATGAATAGTTTTTTTCGTTTCACACATGATATAGTATAAAAAATCATTGCACAGATCAATACTAAGAGTATTAATTCAATCGAGTTAGCTGTGCATTGTCAAATCAGCTGTTTGACATTAATAATAATTATTATTATTCCTTTTGTCTTAGTTTTGTTACATGTTTTTGTTTTGTTTAGTTTCATATTCTGTACGTAGGTAATATGTCTGATTGTGTTGTGTAAATATATAATGGATCGATCAAGATCATCCATGAGGAAAAAATCTACATTTATGTGTGTGAAGTGCAAAAAGGGTATAGATAGTAAATGTGTTACAGAACACCAAGGCTAAAATAATAATTCTTTTACTAATTTCTTATTTTTGTTTGATGTGCTGAATACTTTAAAGATATAAGATTTTTCGTAAGTTTGTTACTACTTATTTTCCGAAAAACAAAAATGTTTTATTTCAGAAAAAAGTAGTGTAACTTTTTTATTTAGCAAGATATTAGCCCAAAATTTTGAATAAAAGTATAGAACAAATGTGTCTTCAAGTGATGTGTAAGATTTCAAGTGATTTATTTTTTCTCTATCTATTTTCTAGATGCAAACTTGAAATTTTATTAAAATTTTTGTTAAGTTATGCAATTTCATTTTTTATAAATGTTTTGGTATATTATAAACGTTTTTAGAGTAGGCTAGTAGATCTATTTGAAGGAAAAAACACAAATATCATTATGATAGCTTATCAAATAACAAAAATACAGCTTTTTATAAAATTATGAAAAACGGGTCGGCACTTTTGGATACACTATGAGAAAAATGCCTGGCACTGAAAGGGTTAAATAACTGATTATTTTCAATTTAAACACTGATGTAAATTGATTTGAAGCGTTCATTCATTGGTCAATTATAAATGGTATAACTTCGGCTGGCATCCATAGAGTTTGTTTATACGCATCAATGTTCATTTCGTTAAGTGCATGTTTAATTCTCATGTAGTTGTGGTGATACACACCTTCGGTATAAGTTTCTGTTCTGTCTAATTGGAGGCATTGTTAGTATTAAAAATGCAGTGAGAAACAGTTCAATAAACTTAAAAAACTTCGTGGAAAACACAATTGTAAAATCTATTAATAAACTTTTAAAAACCTCATTTTAAAAACGAACTAGTAAATACCATATTTTGTCAAAAACTAATTACCACGCTTTGTTTAGCTTGTTTTAA
This sequence comes from Aphrophora alni, assembly GCA_963513935.1. Lineage (NCBI taxonomy): Eukaryota > Metazoa > Arthropoda > Insecta > Hemiptera > Aphrophoridae > Aphrophora > Aphrophora alni. The sequence continues at coordinate 63,594,834 of OY740773.1, read as the reverse complement.
ATTATTTTTGTTTATGTCAATAATTTTCATAACTACTGATATATTTGTTTGGTGTAGTTTAAAACATTTTGTTTTTGTTTTTTTAAACCAGATGTTCATAAATTCCTCAATAAAAATTGCATGGGTTACTTGTAAAAACTCATCACTTCTACTTTCCCTCCCTTATGTTTCATCTTTTGGTCGGAAACAACTTCAGGCTGAGCCCTGTCCAACGACATCTCAAACATCAAAATCGGTAGGAAGAATTTTACAAAACCCTTAGTCTATTAAATAAGTACATAGATTTGGTACATAGACATAGACAGGCAAATTATATCAATACATTATTTTTACTGAAACATATCATCCCTAACATATACACATACTTACATTTCTAACACACATTTCCAACATACGAGTTCAATAGAAAGTTAATAAGCCACAACACAACTAAATCACAATAATAAAAACTAACAAATGCAGTACCCACTATGGCACATAAAAATTAAAGTAGTTATATTTAAATTAAAAATTAATATCACATTCTTTAAGATGTTAGATCATTCTAAATTTTTCTATTGTATAAAAGGGGTTTTCAACAACCCAAGCATGAAATTTACTTAAGCAGTTATAATCAAGAGCAGAATCCATTCTATGCCTATGTGATGCCCCCTGCTGTTTTGCAGCTGAAAATCTCTTGAGATGGATCCAGGAATTCCTAGCTGGCAGGTTGAGTTATCATGTCGACCAAAATCTATCAGGATAGACTGGCGCGATCATGATTTTAGACGCAACGTCAAGAACAACGCAAGTTTTCCTTTTTTATTTAGACAATTATTACCTGTACATTTATAATAAAAATTAATCGGAAATACAAGTTCTTAAATTTAATCTCTTAAGAAGAAACCTACGATCCCTCATTTAAAAAAAAAAACATGATCAATTTGGAATCAGAAAGGCGATCATTGCAATCGGAACCTTCCAACTTGTAGCGCCACACCAAGAAGACTGATGCTCAGCTTGCTCTCGCATCTCTCTTCCTTTCTGACCACCACGTGATTCGTGCTCCAAAACTGCAAGTGAAGCTTTTTTAGGAATCTATTCAAATATTGCTAATTTATTAAATTAAGTTATTCTTTTTTCTATTATTTTGGTTTCTGTTTGAACCCTACTATGCTACACCTAATTTTATTATGTACTCTTAGTCCTTTAGAAAGATGGCAGCTTAAATAATTATTAAACTTGTAGTATTTATAATCTATTCCCTTATTATTTTGAGTATTATAAGAGTGAATATCTTGTTTCCTTGGTAAGTTAGGTAGGTTATTAACAACCTCATACATATATAAATTGACAACAGTAAGAATATCCAAACACACAAACAGTGACTTCTTCTATGAGTCTTGATCGTACTTCTAATTGCCTTCTTTTGTAAAATGTTTACATTCTGTTATTATTACCCCACAGTACCAGTCTGTAATTTATTACACACTGAAAAAAAGCAAAGTAAACATTCTTCAAATACCCTACACTAATAGAATCTGTGAGCCTCCTTGATAGAAAATTACTTTAGACATTTTACTAGTTATATAATCAATATATGGGCTCCAAGTAAGGTGTTTATCAAAAAGTTGTTTAAAAATTTAACATTTTCTGACTCTGCCTTTTTATCATTATTTTTTTAACTAAAAATTTAAGAGCCTTGGATTTAGTATTATTCAATAGAAGTCCATTAGCTCATTGAAGTCCAGTCAGACATACTGATATTGTAATGTCAACTAAACATGACAATTTTTTGATGTCATTGTCAACGTGTAATACTTGGCTTGGTAATACAGTTATCGTGGTCCATGGCTGTAAGAATGTTTTAAAATAATTATGAACTTGCTATTAACTTTTGTCCAAAAGTTCTTGAAAGTATATTAATAAACAAAAACTGTTCAAAATTTAGAACAGAAATAAATGTTTTATAATAAGAAAGCATTTATACCCATTTTGTTAATAGCTAAATTTTGATTCATAACAGATTTTGAATAAATTAAGTTTTCTTATGATTTTTGGGAGTTGAACACGAATGTATTAGAATTTTTTGTCTATGTTAGGATTAATTGACATACACAAATAACTAAGGCCGAAGTCGGAGATTAATGTACAAACAGAATTTAAGTTTTAACTACAGTCAAACCCCTCCATAATACTTTTTTAGGGACCAACAAAAAAGTCTTATAACCAGGAAAGTATTAATAGAGAACATGGTAACATTTATTAGTACCAATAAAATTGTTCATCTGTTAAATATTATTTGTTTTACTATGATTTTTTTAGTTTTAATGCTTTTAATTATTAATAATCACTTAAAAACAAAAGTTTGGAAAAATAAGTAATTTGTAATTTATGAGTGCAGTTTTTTTTTCATCCTCCAATAGGGTATAAAAATAGTAAAATAAATGTATTACCAAAAGTTACATACATCTTTGGTTACTTTTCAACATAATCACTATATAGATTGAGCCATTTGTCAACCGGTGGACAAGTTTTTCAATACCCTCTTCATAAAACATTGTCACTAGCGACTTGAGATTGGTCTGAACGGTATTTTGAAGCTTGTCATCGGTTCGGAAGCTCTTCCCTCCTTCAGTTCAGGAAACCAGTGGAAGTCGCTTGGCACTATGTCGGGACTATATGCTGGATGGTCAAAAATGTCCCATTGAAACCTTTGAAGAAGTTGTTTCATTATACGAGCAGTGTGAGCACGAGCGTTGTTATGGAGCACAACTCCAAAAGTGAGACTTCTTCTTCTTTTGTTTTGAATGACTCTCTGCAACCGTTGCAAACTTTCACAGTAACCTGCTGCATTTATCGTGGTCCTGGTTGTAAGAATTCAACAAGCAGTACACCTTTTTGGTCCCAAAACACTGTGGCCATGATATTCCTGTTGTTAAGGTTTTTTAAATTTTTTGAGTTTCTTTGGTGAGCTTGAATGCATCCATTGTTTTGGCTGTTCTTTCTTTTCTGGGGTATCATATAGAACCCATGTCTCATCACTGGTCATGATTTTTTTTTCAAAAATTCTTCACCAAAAGCATCATAACAATCAAGGAACAATAACGCTGATGCCATTCAGCAAGTTTCGTAGTCATCCGACAACATCTTTGGAACCCATCGAGCAAAAAGGTTTTTTTTAACCTAGGTGTTCCGTTATGAACGTGTAGAGGGCTGATGTTGAAATGTTAGGACCTCCGATTATCTCAAACCACTTGATCAACGAGGTTTTCTTTTGTGACAGACTTGCATCTTTGGCCCCCTTAATCATGAACACCACCTAGTCCATCTTTAAATTTCCTACACCACTCACGCACTCATAAAGTTTCACTGTATACTTGGGTCATTCTTTAGTGAGTTTCTGCTGCGCTAAGCCTTTATGCTTACATGAGCTGAATACTACTTTACAACTCGCACTTGACAGGAGAATCGACAATAGTAGCCAAGTTTATGTATCTCCAGATAATGGCGTCCTATGTTCGGCAGTGGCTGAGGTTGTGGTAGTGGGAGTGTACAGTCGTCTCCTGTGCAACGTTGCCTCCTACAGCTCGACTGGCTATTTCACAGCACGATCAGAATTTTTAAAAAACTCGTATAATAGTATACACCTTAATATCATATAGGCATATGGTGAATGTGTCAAATACTTTCGGAAATCCCCTAGCCTATGTTTTTTTAATAGAGACAATGATAAATAAAATATGAATGGGGTTGGTGTGAAAAGTGATTATCACTTGTAAGTCTTAAGTCAATGACAGATTTTCTAATTAACTTAGAGTTTTGAAGCTAAGGGTACGTATGATATTTTATAGTATGGTAGTTGTTCCATAGAATTATTAGAATTTAGACCAATTTGTTGAAGGGTTTTGTGTAAATATAGAGGAAGGCCTGAAAATGATTATCAGACATTATTTTAAAAATTGATAGTCGTAATCTGAATACTCTAAATTCAGGAGAGCTGTATGTGTTCCCTGAAAATGATTAGATTTTAATCACAATTGTTGTAGTTAAAATAAGTCTTGCTTTTAAAATTGAATTAAAATTAACATTTTAAAACTATGTTACTGTATATTTTTTTAATTTGCATAGCTGCAAATTACTTATGTTTCAGTGCTTATGGCAATTTGACTGTGAGAAGTCTGCTGGACACAATAGAACATTGTCTTAAAGAATTTGATTTCCCTGATCCTTACCTTGCTGTAAGTATTGACCCTTCTTTTGAATTGGATTTATGTTATTTAAAATGTATGCCTAGTCAGGCCTAGTTCTAGATTTGCTTTGGAACTTTTAGTTTCAAGAAACCATTTATTTATTATAATATGTATATACATAATAATAATTTGAATTTGCCCCTAAATTTTTTTAGGTTTAATTTTATTTTAGTAATAGATATGTAAGGTTAGATTTAGTTTATAAGCAAGACCCTCCGATGATGATAACCATGTTATCGAAATGTACATCAGGGCATTAAGTGGATATAATTAATAAAGAACAATCAATCAGATAATTGTGTTTTATTAAGTTCCAGTGATTGTGGTTAGGGGCAAATTCAAATTATTATTGTGAATTTCACCACAGTGCTCAACAAGATTGTATCTATGTATATACATAATATATAAATGTATATACAACTTATAATAAATGTGTCGATGTTTGTAGAGTGTATTTATTAGTGATATTTCATATTTTTGGTTTTTTTTCACAGCCCTAACCTCAACGTCTAGGCTATTGTGAAGGTAGATTTTTATCATAAATGACCCATGTCTAATGAAAATTTTAAAAATAGATTTTTTTTTTTAGCAACTTTTATCCACAAATATATTACAAATCTGTAGTAATATTTTAAAAAAAAATTTAATATGGTTTATGTACTGATTTTTGTGAAATTTTACTCTACGTTACTCTTTGATTTTTTGGTATTGACCAAAAAACTCCAAATGTGATACATCTAACATTTTTTTTTACTACACACCTACATTCTATGCACCTTTCTGGACATAATGATATATAGTACTCTTGTATAAAATATATATTTACTATATTTGGTAAAATATTGAAAGAAAAAATATCTTTTGACATTATTTGATAAAATATTTTTTTAAATTTTTAAAATGTATTTATTTTTTTTCCTAAATATATTCAAAAATAATACACAAAAATTGTGTATATCTTAGAAAAAGGTAGTAAGCTATTGATTTTGGGTGATACAGGTTTTTCTGAAAAAAAGTTAATATCATTTTTGACATCTAACATACTTACTCCAAAACCGTTTCAAAAATTTTTTTTTATTACATAGATGAATTCTATGCATCTTTCTGAGAAAAATGATATCTTATAAATTAGGTTTTGTATACAAATGATATATTTTATTAATTTTTAAACGAAGAATTTTTAAGACAAATTAACATGCGCCAGGAGGAGGGTTAACGTCAAACCAGACATGAGTCTTGATAACTGACAAATATATTCACTTCATTCATCCGACTCGTTTGGGAAATGAACAATTATAAGACCCGGTTTGCACATGTCAACCATTGAGAATGATAGAGAGATCCAGGATCTATCCCACCCAAATATGGAGCACAGTCTCATGTCTGGATGCCCTGACAGTGTCAAGAAGGTAATCTTCCCTGAGTTCAGTTTTTGTTGTGTTGATTTCCTCGGTTTCAATTGTTTTTAAATGTACTATAGGTAATTCCTCACAGCCAGGCGGTTGTTTACAGACTTCTCCATCAGTTGATGCTGGTCCTATCATCTCTCCATTCATCTGCTCAAACAATGTCCGTAAGGCAGCTCAATTGAAATGAAGTAAGCAAATGAACCACTGGAATGGGCGCTGAATTTTGACCTCAATATTACGAATTGCACCATTTTACCAGCCTGTGTTTTTTGCTGTGCCATCGCAACCAATCGTTTCCAGATAATTAATGTCAAAATCATTATTGTTTAGATAGTTTATTATCCACTTGGCTATATCACTACCACTTCAAATTTACAGTGTAACATGACTGAGATATTGTCCATTAGGTTCACGAATCACGCTTATGTGTTCCTCTTTCCTTACTCTGCATTACATTTCTGCTCTTATTTTTTCTTGAACAATACTATTATTTTTCTACCATCAAAGTATATTCCCTTTGTTACTGGAAGCCGATGCAATTCTTGTACAGTACTACAGTCTCTCGTGTCTTCTGTTTTTTCTTCTTATCTTCTTTTTGTCAATTATTAGCGACAAATCTGTTTCAGAGATCATTCTAAACACTTGAAGTGATAGCAACTGTGGATGTGTCGGGAATACCAAATATGTTGTTTACTAAGGCAGTAGATGTCAAATTCAACCTCATTTGAGATGTAGAAGAAACTGCAGTCAAATCTATTTCACTGCTTTCCTTCGATGATTTCTGAGTAGCTTCCGTATCACATATATCACAGTTGGACACAACAGTTTCTTGCATCAATTGTAGTTTTCTTTTGTCTCTTATCTTAAGTTTCTCTATTTCTTTCCTATCCAAAATGGTGATCCAGATTGTTAGTTGATCGTAAATAAACTTTCTCTCAATGGGTTGGATTTTTTTGGTCTTTTTCACACTTACATTCTACAATTGCCGTGAATAAAGAAACCAAACCCTTTTGGGAGAAATGTGTTATGAATTTTGTTAAGAGAGGAATGATGAAAATAATTTTAAAACTCTTACAACGTATACCTGTATAAACTCTGTTCTTTAAAAAACTATTAAATCATATGTCCCTAATACAAAAACTATTAACTAAATATAAGAACTTAAAAACTTTTTTTTAACCAGTGTTTACATAACCTAAAAAAGAAATATTTTGTATATGAAGTTTTTTTATTTTGTAAAAAAACTTGTTATTTTAGTCTGTTTTTTAATTTATTTTTTTGAGTTCTTTATGTACTTCAATGAGCTAATGAAATTTGAAGCTATCGTCTAAAGTTGACCGTTCTACAGATGGATCGATTTCTGAAACTTTTGTAGCGAGCTGCTGGACTAAAATAAAAAGTTCATTCACTGATTTTAAATTTAAATCAGATGTAACCTCTTCTTCATTTTCTTCCTAATGACTGGAATAAGCTTCCGTTATCATCTCCTCTAGATCTTTTTCTGTGTAAGTGTTTCGTTTTCAAATTACAGGAGCTGTTGAATGTCTGAAGTTTCAATTTCATTAAAACTTTCGCCTTCAATTTCATCAGTAGCAGGAGCGATGTCTTTTAATACAGCATCTTGCCATAGTTTCTGCCAGCAAGAATTGCGTCATTTCCTATTGAATACGCATATTTTCGAAGCCCTTCTGATACCTGAACGATAGTACCTCTATCCTTAGTCTAAACCGAAACCCAGCTCTGACAATTGGTGACCCCGATGTGATGCAAGACAGTACGTTGTTGCAAGAACCATCAACGGGAACAACGGCAGATCCACTTGCAGCCGTTAACTTTCCAGCACGCATACCTTGTTTCTTTCCAACACTATGGTTCATTCAAGTGGAAACCATATTCACAACCAACAGGATCTATGCAGAGGACAGAAAACTCCAACTCGTCATCAACCAGCTGCCCTGCATGGTCTTAATGAAAGTGGCAAGACAACATGTAGAGCAACCTTATACTACACTGAAGGAGAGGTTGACCACTACTGTCAGCGAAAGTTAAGAACGTTGCATCCTACGCTTGTCGGAAGAGACACAGTTACAAGACTTAAGACCATCTCAACTCTTACGCGAGATGCAAACCCTAGTGGGCAACACTATGACCAACGAAGTCCTGAAAACAATCTTACTCAGGGCCCTTACAGTTCACACGAAATGGATTTTAGCACAACCTACTAGTAGACCTGACTAGGAAGCACTTGATCAACCAAACTACAAGTCTCGAAATCAAAGGAAGAGTTAGCAGCGCAGGTCCGCCACACCTTTCGGCTGTACCCCACGGCAACAGGTAAAACATCTCCTGTGAGAATATCCCAATATAGTTAGGTCAACTCCAATAAGGACAGCAACGTCAACCAACATCATGCACTATATAGAAACTAAAGGACCACTAGTATACGCTACTGAATTTACATATATAATATATACTTAATTCTAACAATGTCCAGATGCATTGTCTATAACAAGTAGAGCTTTAAAGGGAAGGACTTTGTTTTCAAATAAAGATTGACTTTTATAAAAAAATTAAACCACTCAATGAGAAAAGCTGCTGTTACCCACGCCTTTTTATTTGTATTCATAAGAGAATAATGAATAATTTAAAATTAATCCTAATATAAATTAAAATTTTTTAAATTCTTAAAATTTGCTTTTCCTTTTAAACCGATTTCTATATTAAAAATGGAGATTCATTTAGCAGTTTTACATGGCAATTTCATTTAGCTCGTTTACATAAAAAAATCTGATAGAAGACAATACGATATTGGTTCAACTATTAAATTAATTCATAATTTCACTGCATATATTTTTTAAAAACATAAGTTAATTTAAAAACAAAACAAGTTAATCGAGGATATTGAAAATGTTGGTCCTATAAGTACTGATTTAATTAATGAAATTACAAATAACGAAAAATTTTATTTTTATTTTAATCACTGTCAGTGCATTGAAGAACGAGAATAATTGTACAAATTATATTTTTGATATTACAAATATTTATAGAAATATCTATAATTCAAAATTTATTTTTGAGTATTTCAAAAAAAATCAAGGATAGGATCCTATTATATTCAATAATATTAATGTTAAACATATTAGAGTTAAATTAAATGGAATATATTATCCAGGTTAATTAAAAAATTTCAGATGTAAAATATAGGCTATTGTATCAAATCTATCAAGGTTATAAAAGGTTTATTTTAAAAATTGTGAAATGTATTATAATTCTCAAAATTTTATAAAGTAGACCAATTTGGGTGAATGATACTTCTAAGCATCCAGTTAATATTTCTAGTTCTAAAAGTAAAATATTAAAAAAAGGATTTTGATAAACAAATCACGGATAAAAATGTTGTTTGTTATGTTGTTGTTTTGCGTGAAAAATTACTAGAATGTAATGTTTGTTAAATTGTATAATTCATGTTTTAAATTATATTTAATCTATATAAAATTTAATCTTTTTTAACTGTCCTTGTACTCTCAATATATATCTACTCACTGTAAGTAATACTTAAAAAAGAACAATTGTGTAACATTAATAATTTTTACCCAAGAAAATAATAAAGTTGGAAGTTCCGCAAAAGGTTGTTAAAAACTGTTTTTTGCTTGATTTTATTTTTTTCAAAGTTAATAACAACAGATAAAAAAATATTATTTACATTTCATATTAGAGAATGAAATGAAGAGTCCTCCACCCCTATTGTATTACTAATTTAAAAAATCAGTGTGACTTCCACTGCACTGTAAAGTCAGTTTATAATAATCTGGTTACAGTATGCATGACACTTCCTCTTCATGGTCTGCATCTCCACTACAAACCCTACAGTTCCTCTCTCCAAGCACAAAGTCCTAAAATGACCTATAGGCGTTAATACATAGATATTGGTAATGTGCTTTTGATTTTTCACCATATGAAGATTTTGACCTATGAACGCTTTATGTTTGTGTGTAGAGGTCTTATTGTATATTTATTATAAACCAACAAACATAGTATGTGATATCATATTATATTTTCAACCCTTGGAAATCATGTTTTATTTACTTTTAAAAATTTGCTATGATGTTGAGTTACACATGCAACTCCTAGTAATCAAATAATTCAGCTGTTCAAATGTAATGCATAGATATTTTTTAATGTTAGTCATTAAATAAATTTACTATGTTATCCTCTACATTAATTACATTTTGGTTACTAGCAAAAACAAACAGAGAATGAGTGTGCACTCATGTTACTGGGGGAGCGTTTGGATGAGCTAGATAATATGGAGACAACAGAGCGAAATAAAGAACTGGTTACTGCTCTCCTAGCAGGGAACATGTTTGACTGGGGAGCAAAGGAAGTAGTTGAGCTCATGGAGACAGGAAATTTTGGTTTTAAACAAGCACGGGCAAAGATTCCAGGTAGATATATTTAGAAAATATATAAAATATTTTTAATATAACAGGAGACAATTGTACCGTCAGTAAAGGAATAAAAACATTTGAAAGCATTTATTTCTTAAAGTCCACAAACTCATAGTGAGTAAATGAACTTAATCGTTGAAATGTTGTTTGTTGAAATAAAGCTGTTATTTAAAACAAGTATGTTTCTTTCATTCAATTGTCAAGTACTGCAATAAGTACAAAACTCCTCATTTGATCGATTTCTGGTCAAAAATTTGAATGCAATCTGTGCTTAAAAGTTGCCTAAGCATTCATTTAGAACAATACTTCAAAAAGATCTTTGATATTAAAACAAATTATGGTATAGATATAATTTTTATTTGTGTTTGAATAGTATACATTTTAAATAGTTATCATTATAATGTTAAAAATAATAATAATTACATAATTGCTCAGTCCATATTTGTTATATTAATAATTTGGACCTGCAAGCAGTTAGCTGTTGAAAGATTTTATTAAAATTAATTTGATACATGGTCAACCACTCATTTTATCAAGAGAATAAATATAATTATGTAAGTACAAGGATGTTTCTTTGGACCCAAAATACTTTCCTAATTAATGACTAAGTATTACTTGGCAACCTTAGTAAATGATATTATGAGTTTTTTATTTTTTCAAATATAAATGATAAATTGTGGGTACTAGCAGTGGCAGCATACTATGGGCATCGGGCAATTGGAATCACTTGATATCGGACACCTATTTCGAGGAATAAGAAATAAACAGAGAAACTGTTTAAATAATAAATAAAAGAATTCTTGATTATTTATTGTGAATATTTAAATTTGAAGATATTTCAAATTTCATCTAAATACTATTGAAACAGTGTATATAATTTTGTCTAAATTTGGTTTACGGCCATACTTTGTAAATAATAAGAGATATTTTTTTATAATTTAATAATTGAGGCTCCCTACAGAGAAGAGAAAAACATAAAATTCCAGTATTGTCAAAACTGTTTTCATCAAATTGTTGTTTTAAAAATAGCATCTAAGGTTTCGAACTTTAGTAATTATTGATCTAAAATAAAAAACGAGTCATTATAGATTACATATATCTTTATTTACTATATAAATAAATGTTTCTCATATTGAGAATAAAATAACTATTGGTAAGTAATTAAATTTTAGATTTTTTAACTAAAATGAATCTAAAAATGTAGTTTTTATATTTTTATTTTAACCCAGTTTTATAAAAAATAGTATACATCCATATTAATTAACACTGCAAAAGCCACTAATGAGCTTATCTGCAGTTTATACATTCAACACCCTCTTACAAATATAAATTATTTAAACAACAAGAAATCAATTCATTAGCAGCAAATATATATATATATATATATATATATATATATATATATATAATTATAAAAATGTAATTGATATAGTGTCGAAAATTTTAGTTTATTTAGAAAGTTGTATGTATTGTTAATTGAAGTCAAAATAGGATCTGCATGTTACAGAAAGACCGTGGTTGGTCGATTGCCTTAATGCTTGGATATTAAGATTAGAAGAGCCACCACATCGCTGTGCTGCTATCTTCATTGACAACAGTGGAGTTGACTTTGTATTAGGTGTTTTACCGTTTACTAGAGAACTGTTGAGGAGAGGAACCAAGGTGTGTTATATGCAGATTTACTGGTGAATTGCTCACTATTTTAAAAACCACACATAATTAAAGGAATAATTTAAGAAATCTTGATTCAAATAAAACACACAAATTCTTAACTGGCAGCTAGACCAATAAATTGTAGAATATAACTAAAGAATTTGTGTGTGTGTGTTATTTGTATAACATAGAATTCTATCAAGTACTATCGGCCATCAGTATAAATAAATCATCACAATAAATCTTGATTTGATATATAAAATTGTATATACCTTTTTTTTATTGTAATTACTTTATCCATTGATTTTCAATAATCTACAACTACAGGGACATTTTAAATCAACAATTATTTTGCAATCCTCCTTCTCCTATCAATTGTTCATGTTATAAATTATAATAATATTATCATTATTGTTGATTTTAACAATGTTATTAATAATTCATAACTGAATTTTTTTAATTTTTAACAAGATATAAATGTCTATCTCAAGGTGGTGTACAACAGCCTGCAGTAGAATAACAGAGTGTTTATTGTAACAAGAAAGAAATTCTTTTTGATTGTAAGTAACGAAAGTAAAAAAAGTAACGAATATTATTAGTTGAGTAACAAATTCGAGCAAACATCATTTTGGTGCCATTTAAGTCGCTAAAATTGCCAAACTAGTTGTTGGTGAAAAAACAGATTTTCAACCTAGTCAGGATTTGGATTCATATTTGGTGTAGGCTAGGAAGAATTGATATTCTAAAATAATATATTGATAATAGTTATATTTGCAATATGTATGTGATCTATATGTCGATGCAGATTATTACTAGGAAGAAATAACGATGTATATATTAAATTATGAATGTACAAAAATCATTTAAACAAAGATAATAATCTGACAAATAATTAGGTATTCTTCTTCAAGTACCTTTAATAGGAATTGGCTAATTTCTCCCTGGTTTAAGATAATATTGCAACAATTGGTTGTCATTATTTTGGCTAAGTTGCTAATGATTCACTTTTAATATCCAGTCTTTTTTCTGTTCCCACATAGATTGTGTTATGTGATGTTTGACTTAGCCATCATACTCGTATTGTGTTTAATAAATGACAAATATGTGTATTTAACTTTGTTTTTGTTTTTTAGTGTTAGTGTAATATTTAAAAGTGCCTGATATAATGTAGTTTAATTATTTATTATTCGATTATTTTTCATTCATCTGATGTTTAAACGTGAAAAACCTCAAGATCATCATAGTCTTATAAGAAAAAAACATAAAATAAAGACCAGCTAGGTACCTTCGGGATTGGCACACGTGTACTTGCTATAGTGAGCACCTGTGGGCATTTATCGTTAGATACAAAAAACATAAAATAAAGACCAGTTAGGTACCTTCGGGATTGGCACACATGTACTTGCTATAGTGAGCACCTGTGGGCATTTATCGTTAGATACAAAAAACATAAAATAAAGACCAGCTAGGTACCTTCGGGATTGGCACACATGTACTTGCTATAGTGAGCACCTGTGGGCATTTATCGTTAGATACAAAAAACATAAAATAAAGACCAGCTAGGTACCTTCGGGATTGGCACACATGTACTTGCTATAGTGAGCACCTGTGGGCATTTATCGTTAGATACAAAAAAACATAAAATAAAGACCAGCTAGGTACCTTCGGGATTGGCACACATGTACTTGCTATAGTGAGCACCTGTGGGCATTTATCGTTAGATACAAAAAACATAAAATAAAGACCAGCTAGGTACCTTCGGGATTGGCACACATGTACTTGCTATAGTGAGCACCTGTGGGCATTTATCGTTAGATACAAAAAACATAAAATAAAGACCAGCTAGGTACCTTCGGGATTGGCACACATGTACTTGCTATAGTGAGCACCTGTGGGCATTTATCGTTAGATACAAAAAACATAAAATAAAGACCAGCTAGGTACCTTCGGGATTGGCACACATGTACTTGCTATAGTGAGCACCTGTGGGCATTTATCGTTAGATACAAAAAACATAAAATAAAGACCAGCTAGGTACCTTCGGGATTGGCACACATGTACTTGCTATAGTGAGCACCTGTGGGCATTTATCGTTAGATACAAAAAACATAAAATAAAGACCAGCTAGGTACCTTCGGGATTGGCACACATGTACTTGCTATAGTGAGCACCTGTGGGCATTTATCGTTAGATACAAAAAACATAAAATAAAGACCAGCTAGGTACCTTCGGGATTGGCACACATGTACTTGCTATAGTGAGCACCTGTGGGCATTTATCGTTAGATACAAAAAACATAAAATAAAGACCAGCTAGGTACCTTCGGGATTGGCACACATGTACTTGCTATAGTGAGCACCTGTGGGCATTTATCGTTAGATACAAAAAACATAAAATAAAGACCAGCTAGGTACCTTCGGGATTGGCACACATGTACTTGCTATAGTGAGCACCTGTGGGCATTTATCGTTAGATACAAAAAACATAAAATAAAGACCAGCTAGGTACCTTCGGGATTGGCACACATGTACTTGCTATAGTGAGCACCTGTGGGCATTTATCGTTAGATACAAAAAACATAAAATAAAGACCAGCTAGGTACCTTCGGGATTGGCACACATGTACTTGCTATAGTGAGCACCTGTGGGCATTTATCGTTAGATACAAAAAACATAAAATAAAGACCAGCTAGGTACCTTCGGGATTGGCACACATGTACTTGCTATAGTGAGCACCTGTGGGCATTTATCGTTAGATACAAAAAACATAAAATAAAGACCAGCTAGGTACCTTCGGGATTGGCACACATGTACTTGCTATAGTGAGCACCTGTGGGCATTTATCGTTAGATACAAAAAACATAAAATAAAGACCAGCTAGGTACCTTCGGGATTGGCACACATGTACTTGCTATAGTGAGCACCTGTGGGCATTTATCGTTAGATACAAAAAACATAAAATAAAGACCAGCTAGGTACCTTCGGGATTGGCACACATGTACTTGCTATAGTGAGCACCTGTGGGCATTTATCGTTAGATACAAAAAACATAAAATAAAGACCAGCTAGGTACCTTCGGGATTGGCACACATGTACTTGCTATAGTGAGCACCTGTGGGCATTTATCGTTAGATACAAAAAACATAAAATAAAGACCAGCTAGGTACCTTCGGGATTGGCACACATGTACTTACTATAGTGAGCACCTGTGGGCATTTATCGTTAGATACAAAAAACATAAAATAAAGACCAGCTAGGTACCTTCGGGATTGGCACACATGTACTTGCTATAGTGAGCACCTGTGGGCATTTATCGTTAGATACAAAAAACATAAAATAAAGACCAGCTAGGTACCTTCAGGATTGGCACACATGTACTTGCTATAGTGAGCACCTGTGGGCATTTATCGTTAGATACAAAAAACATAAAATAAAGACCAGCTAGGTACCTTCGGGATTGGCACACATGTACTTACTATAGTGAGCACCTGTGGGCATTTATCCTTAGATACAAAAAACATAAAATAAAGACCAGCTAGGTACCTTCGGGATTGGCACACATGTACTTGCTATAGTGAGCACCTGTGGGCATTTATCGTTAGATACAAAAAACATAAAATAAAGACCAGCTAGGTACCTTCAGGATTGGCACACATGTACTTGCTATAGTGAGCACCTGTGGGCATTTATCGTTAGATACAAAAAACATAAAATAAAGACCAGCTAGGTACCTTCGGGATTGGCACACATGTACTTGCTATAGTGAGCACCTGTGGGCATTTATCCTTAGATACAAAAAACATAAAATAAAGACCAGCTAGGTACCTTCGGGATTGGCACACATGTACTTGCTATAGTGAGCACCTGTGGGCATTTATCGTTAGATACAAAAAACATAAAATAAAGACCAGCTAGGTACCTTCGGGATTGGCACACATGTACTTGCTATAGTGAGCACCTGTGGGCATTTATCGTTAGATACAAAAAACATAAAATAAAGACCAGCTAGGTACCTTCGGGATTGGCACACATGTACTTACTATAGTGAGCACCTGTGGGCATTTATCGTTAGATACAAAAAACATAAAATAAAGACCAGCTAGGTACCTTCGGGATTGGCACACATGTACTTGCTATAGTGAGCACCTGTGGGCATTTATCGTTAGATACAAAAAACATAAAATAAAGACCAGCTAGGTACCTTCAGGATTGGCACACATGTACTTGCTATAGTGAGCACCTGTGGGCATTTATCGTTAGATACAAAAAACATAAAATAAAGACCAGCTAGGTACCTTCGGGATTGGCACACATGTACTTGCTATAGTGAGCACCTGTGGGCATTTATCGTTAGATACAAAAAACATAAAATAAAGACCAGCTAGGTACCTTCAGGATTGGCACACATGTACTTGCTATAGTGAGCACCTGTGGGCATTTATCGTTAGATACAAAAAACATAAAATAAAGACCAGCTAGGTACCTTCGGGATTGGCACACATGTACTTGCTATAGTGAGCACCTGTGGGCATTTATCGTTAGATACAAAAAACATAAAATAAAGACCAGCTAGGTACCTTCGGGATTGGCACACATGTACTTGCTATAGTGAGCACCTGTGGGCATTTATCGTTAGATACAAAAAACATAAAATAAAGACCAGCTAGGTACCTTCGGGATTGGCACACATGTACTTGCTATAGTGAGCACCTGTGGGCATTTATCCTTAGATACAAAAAACATAAAATAAAGACCAGCTAGGTACCTTCGGGATTGGCACACATGTACTTGCTATAGTGAGCACCTGTGGGCATTTATCGTTAGATACAAAAAACATAAAATAAAGACCAGCTAGGTACCTTCGGGATTGGCACACATGTACTTGCTATAGTGAGCACCTGTGGGCATTTATCGTTAGATACAAAAAACATAAAATAAAGACCAGCTAGGTACCTTCGGGATTGGCACACATGTACTTGCTATAGTGAGCACCTATGGGCATTTATCCTTAGATACAAAAAACATAAAATAAAGACCAGCTAGGTACCTTCGGGATTGGCACACATGTACTTGCTATAGTGAGCACCTGTGGGCATTTATCGTTAGATACAAAAAACATAAAATAAAGACCAGCTAGGTACCTTCGGGATTGGCACACATGTACTTGCTATAGTGAGCACCTGTGGGCATTTATCCTTAGATACAAAAAACATAAAATAAAGACCAGCTAGGTACCTTCGGGATTGGCACACATGTACTTGCTATAGTGAGCACCTGTGGGCATTTATCGTTAGATACAAAAAACATAAAATAAAGACCAGCTAGGTACCTTCGGGATTGGCACACATGTACTTGCTATAGTGAGCACCTGTGGGCATTTATCCTTAGATACAAAAAACATAAAATAAAGACCAGCTAGGTACCTTCGGGATTGGCACACATGTACTTGCTATAGTGAGCACCTGTGGGCATTTATCGTTAGATACAAAAAACATAAAATAAAGACCAGCTAGGTACCTTCGGGATTGGCACACATGTACTTGCTATAGTGAGCACCTGTGGGCATTTATCGTTAGATACAAAAAACATAAAATAAAGACCAGCTAGGTACCTTCGGGATTGGCACACATGTACTTGCTATAGTGAGCACCTGTGGGCATTTATCGTTAGATACAAAAAACATAAAATAAAGACCAGCTAGGTACCTTCGGGATTGGCACACATGTACTTGCTATAGTGAGCACCTGTGGGCATTTATCGTTAGATACAAAAAACATAAAATAAAGACCAGCTAGGTACCTTCGGGATTGGCACACATGTACTTGCTATAGTGAGCACCTGTGGGCATTTATCGTTAGATACAAAAAACATAAAATAAAGACCAGCTAGGTACCTTCAGGATTGGCACACATGTACTTGCTATAGTGAGCACCTGTGGGCATTTATCGTTAGATACAAAAAACATAAAATAAAGACCAGCTAGGTACCTTCGGGATTGGCACACATGTACTTGCTATAGTGAGCACCTGTGGGCATTTATCGTTAGATACAAAAAACATAAAATAAAGACCAGCTAGGTACCTTCGGGATTGGCACACATGTACTTGCTATAGTGAGCACCTGTGGGCATTTATCGTTAGATACAAAAAACATAAAATAAAGACCAACTAGGTACCTTCGGGATTGGCACACATGTACTTGCTATAGTGAGCACCTGTGGGCATTTATCGTTAGATACAAAAAACATAAAATAAAGACCAGCTAGGTACCTTCGGGATTGGCACACATGTACTTGCTATAGTGAGCACCTGTGGGCATTTATCGTTAGATACAAAAAACATAAAATAAAGACCAGCTAGGTACCTTCAGGATTGGCACACATGTACTTGCTATAGTGAGCACCTGTGGGCATTTATCGTTAGATACAAAAAACATAAAATAAAGACCAGCTAGGTACCTTCGGGATTGGCACACATGTACTTGCTATAGTGAGCACCTGTGGGCATTTATCGTTAGATACAAAAAACATAAAATAAAGACCAGCTAGGTACCTTCGGGATTGGCACACATGTACTTGCTATAGTGAGCACCTGTGGGCATTTATCGTTAGATACAAAAAACATAAAATAAAGACCAGCTAGGTACCTTCGGGATTGGCACACATGTACTTGCTATAGTGAGCACCTGTGGGCATTTATCGTTAGATACAAAAAACATAAAATAAAGACCAGCTAGGTACCTTCGGGATTGGCACACATGTACTTGCTATAGTGAGCACCTGTGGGCATTTATCGTTAGATACAAAAAACATCTTCAATTTTTAAACCATTAGTTACTGGAAATAAAATATGGTTAACTTTGTTAAAAGATATTCCTAGGCTTAATGTTTCAGTGCAAAGTGTAGATGATGCTATCGTTGAAATGAGTCCAAAAACTAGTTTACGTTATTTTTTATGCTAAAGACCATTGGTACTTGGTGGAAATGATTAAAAATACAATTATTTTAGTACAAAACACTTTTTAATTTGAACCTTGCCAACCATGTTTTTGTTAGTTACAGCAGTGTCAAGGCAGCTTAACAGACATGACAGCTTCAGTCTGTTAAGCTGCATTGACAATGATGAAACTAGAATAACTTGAAACAATGGTCAGCAAAATTCAAATAAAAAAGGGATTTGTACTCAAATATTTGTGTTTTTTTTTTTTTTATTTTTTTTTTTAGAATACTAGTTTACCTGTTTCAAGAGGTAATTTAATGTCTGATGGGCCCATGAACAGTATTTCATCATACAAGATAACGGACGACATAATTTCGGCATAATACACTAGAGCAGAAAGATTTTCGACATTAAAATGTTTTCCTACATTTCTTCTAAGAGCCAATGGAATGGTACAGAGCATGTTTCTTTGATGTTTCATGATAGTATCGTTGCAAAAATATAAAATTACACAAAAAATAAAAGACATTTATTATGTACACACAATATATATATATATATATATATATTGTGTGTATATATATATATATATATATATATATAATACTATATACATATATAAAGTTGAAGCACTCCCGTGCTTCTTTTAGTAGTTAATTTAGGATAATTTGTGTCGAGTTAGGTTAATTTATTTTAGTTTAGTCGTAGCGAAGAACTTATACAGTTAGCCAATGTTCTGAATAAATTTCTGATATACCATTTTATCAAGTTAATGTATATCTTTTTTATAAGATAGTAGAAGATAAGCCTAAGACTATTTTAAAATCTTTTTAACACATTGTTGATGGCTTTAAAAATAATTTTATAATAACGTGGCTTGTATATTAGCTTATTCACAGTTGGGTTAAATAAGGCTATGGGGATAGTGTAGAAGTGGAATTGAGATAACTAAAAAGTAACTCATTTTTATTTTGTAACTTCAGTAGACACCCTGTTTAAGTATGCTCCAACATTGATGCATAACATCACTAACATAGAACTTCTCAGAAAAGCGGAAATGAAAAAAATTGTGGTGACCATGAGGGGTTGCTAATGAAGGTGGGTTCACCACATGCTGAAAAGGGGGAATAACTATATTAGTTAAGGAGGGTCAGGAATCAAAAATGGAATCCTATGTAAAGGTGTAATGAGGAAGACCAATTATTAATACGTGGAGGTTATCTGTCAAGGCAGAGGCAAGACTAAACTCATTGGAAATACATGGACAACTATAAAAATAGATGAAAAATACAATTCGCTTGAAACATGTATTGAGTTCTGGTACAGAATGAAGAGGATAAGTAAAGTAAAAAAATTGGTTCATGATGAAGTTAACATATTTGAACTACGTAATTCTATTGAAAAACTTAATATTAACTTGTTATTTATTAGTTTATTCTACACCTATAACTTTAGTTTATTTGTGGATACTGATATATCTAACCTCTAACCTATTTTTTAAGCTGCTAAAACCTTTATTACTTTAAAACTCATATATGTTTTAACCATATGTCTTGAATTTATATATATATATATATATATATATATATATATATATAAATTCCTTTAGTGTGGATATTCTATTTTATTTTTATATGTGAATTGAAAATGGACACAAAATGGGAGTTAACCTACCAAGAATGCTGAATTATCATGAAATGCCAATCTTTATATGGAAATACTTTTAAATAATTTTGCAAGAAAAAAATTGTGTTTGTGGTTTTCTTTCATGAAAATGGAGTTCTACCAAGTACCGTCGGTCAATAGTATAAATCGTATTAAACTTTTTCATAAATAAAAAATAACGAGTTCTATAATCATATTATTTTAATCATTAAAAAATACAATAAACAATTATAATGAATTTAAATTTTGTAAAAATAGTATATATGTTTATATATATGTTTTTATCTTACAGTATATCACCTACAGTATATTATAGCAGAATTAATTTGTCGATGAGAGAGTTTTGAACTTTTGGTTATACGAATATGAAAATTTGAAACAATATCTTTACAATAGTATTTACAAAATTACAATAAGACGATTTCTAGTGTGCAAAATGTTGAATTGAAAAACTGATGTTTATTACTCAGGTGAATACAAGAGTGTTTTGAAAATACCATGTTTATGCCTCACTTGAGTCGAAGAGCGTTTTAAAGGTTAAAGCATTAATAAAAAAGTGACTGATTAGTGGTGAACAGCATTATCAAAAGAATAGTTTTTGATTGACTTAAAAAGTTAAAACCATAAGTCATGAATTTGGTAAGCTCAGTGAGGGGAGGAGGAGGAATATTTTAAATTATTTAATTTGTCCAACCCTCTAACTTTTTTTTTTTTTTCATTAAAACAATGGTTTGTAAGAACCAACCCTCTTCAACTTAATATGAGAATAATAGTTTTGTAGAATCTAGTTAAATGTTATATTTATAGTGATTCATGTAAATTTAAATTACTCCTAATTATATTTTAACAATATACTAACTTTGGCTTCTACTCTTAGGTGATTCTTTGTGCAAACTCGGCTCCAGCATTAAACGATGTGACACACTCTGAGCTCTTAGTGATATTACGTCAAGCTTCTTCCATATGTGATGTAATTGGTGGAGCTGTTGGAGAGGGTCGTTTGGTTGCTATGGAAACAGCTCAAGCTGGACCTTGTTTGGATTTGAGGTTATTTCACATTTGAAAGTATTAAGCTAGTCCACACCTCCTCCTCCTCCACCAGTCTCTAGTCTACTCCCTTGACTTCCAGCAGTTCAACCTTCATGGCATTCCCATAGGTTTTCTCCTTTCTCTAGTATTCTTCTATTCATTCTGATTTCATCCATGCTTATTACATGCCTAAACCATTGCAAACATTTTGTTTGTCTCTTTCACTGATTTTTCTAGTTTTCATTTCTATTATCATGTCTTTAAAGTGTGCTTTTCTTTAAAGCATAATATTCAAACATTATCCAAATACATCTATATATGTACTTAGAGGTACAATTGAATTTTATGACCAACTCTAATATGTCAATCGTGCCAAGCAATAGATATTCTGAAACTCTCTACAAATATTTTAAGGCATAATTCAAATCTAAATATCATATTGAAATCGTCCAAAAATCCCCAGTTGCTCACGCAAGGGCCATTTTGTTTTTTTCGGAATTTTTGTTTGTTCAAAAACCATTAAATGGAAAATTTTGAAATTTTGCATACAGATTTATAACAATTAGAAAAACCTAAAAAAAAAAAAAAAAAAAATCAATATTTTCTGTAATCCAAAACTAAAATGCCAGCCATTTAAAGTACATTCTTTGTACAGGAATAACTTTAAAATGGCTAATTTTATCAAAATTTTACATTAATAAATAACTCTTTTTAGTTATTTTTATAATAAACCTAACGATACCTCATTTTTGAAGATTAATCGAGATATGCTACTTTTTATGATGCACGGCTGTTGTTAGCAGATTGCAGATCTGTTGATTTACGCGGCTAATATCCTCCATAACAATGCAACAATCACCTAACTCTTACCATGGCTTTAACAGTAAATAAAAATTTGTTTTCTCTTAAAAAATAAGAATAATAGGAAATATCTTTATTGGTTCTCGTCTTAAAGCTTACTATTAATTCATTGCATTAAACCAATGACAATACAAGAGTTTTTTTATTTAAAACATGGTTTTTAATTAAAAACAAAATGCAATCTGAAATATATTTCATAAAGAATAAATAAGTGTGAGAATGAAACCCTTGCAATGACAGTTTAAAGAAGTTGCTCAAAATACGGTTACAAGCTGTAAAATGATTTGTCATTGACTGCCAAATATTTGCATTCTCTTCTTCAATAATGGTCCCAGCTTCTATGATTCTACCCACTAATTCCATATCATTTTCCTTCCCTATGATCATCGCATTGCGTGACTAGCGACCATTGATTCTAACTCTGCTTAAGTTGATTTCATTCAGTGGCAGTCTGCAGTTAATTACTGCACTCATAATAATGACAACAAGACATTATTTTTTAAATCATTACCTGATTATTGTGTAGTAAATTATCCTTATCTTTCACGTTATTTGTTGTTAGTAAGTTCATTATTTGTTTTGTACATCTGTGACAAAAGATTTTCCAGAGGTACACTTAATTTCCCTGCCCCTATTTTTTTACCCAGAAATTTTAGTGTAACTTCACAAATTTTGTGTGTAACTTTTTGTATTTTACCCCAAGCAAAAAGTAGGCGGAAAACAAATAAAATTATATGTGAAAAGATTAATTGTACAATAGTGAAAAGTTGATTTGAATTGTTCTTGTACTTATGTTACTATCCAACAAATCTACAACTTACATTTTGTAATTCTAGAAAACAAAATCATAATCAAAGCTTCAGTGGTTCAATGTTTATAGTCTAAGCATCCCTCCTGCAAAATTTAATTTTGGCTCACTTTTCCCTATCGCCCAACATAATACAATTGTGATCTTAAACTTATGATTACACTTATAATTTAAATAATAAATATTATTACACTTATATGTGTGTAATTATTAAATAAATTCAAAAAATTAATTTATAATTTTGTATAAGAAAAATATTAAATTAGTAATTTTTATTTTATAATCATAAATTGCCTGTAAAAGAGCATAATTAAAAATGCCTGTTTTACATTTCAAATTGGTGAGCATGAATGGCGTTTTTTAATTTTTTTATATGCAAATGTTTTTATGACACATTCAAAATTTAAAATGGCAATTATATTTTATCTTTCATAAGACATTATACTTAGAAAAGAGTATTGTTATTATATAAACAAAAAATTAATTAATAAACCATATTGTTATATTATTATATGCGGTATGCGCCAAAATAAACAGTACTGAAACTGAATCAGCTGTAGCTGCCTTCTCGATCAGCTGTGTCAACTTTTGATTGTTGCCACATCTTCATGATTATTATTTCTTTCTTATTTGTGGTTAGTTTTTGCTGAAATGGTGCTAACTACTGCAGAGAAAGCTTTTATTGTAGAGCATTATTTTTGCTCATATGGAATTGGACGTGCGGGTGGGCCAAGTTTATCATGCACTGCATTACGTTTTTAGGAACATTTTCACAAAAACTGCCTAGTAATGCTGTGTTTATTAGTGTTGTTCAAAAATTTCGAAGAACAGGTAATGTTTTAACTCAGCGGAAGGGGTATTCAGGTCGCCCAACTACCTGTACAAATGAAAACCACAGAAGAGTGTTGCAGCAAGTGTTATGGTCACCGAAAAGAAGCCTAAACCAAACATCTTTGAAACTGAATATAAGCAATACGTCGTTGAGAAGAATGTTTTAAAACAATGGTGATTTTCCCCTACAAGATACAAACTGGGCAACTTTTGAACTGTATAAACAAAACAGTCAGAGTTCAGTACTGTGCTTCAATGTTAGCAATGTGCTATGGAGAACCTGAGTTTCTGAGTGATGTAAGGTTTTCAGATGAATGTCATGTGCACCTTTAGGTTTCATAAACAAGCAGACAACACATTTTCTTGGGTTTGAACGTCCTGACTGTTGTAGAGAGGCCACAACATATTAAGCGTATAACCATTTGGTGTGCTGTGTCAGGGAGAGGCATAATTGGTCCATACTTTGATGAAGACAATTATAGAAATCCTCTTATCGTAAATCAGGACCGATATAGGGTCATTTATGATCAAATAACACGCAATCTTTCTTTTGTAAAATTCTATAATTTATTTGGTCTAGCCGACCATGGTTTCGCAAGTTACGGCATTGACGAGGCTCTTACAAGACTGTTGTAAGAAAAATGGAATTCTATCAAGTACCGTCGGTCATCAGTGTAAACAATAATTTATGATCGTTTTATAGGAGACCTCAGGAGATTTTATCGTGCCCGAAACCTGTCTTTTTGTTCACAATGGTTCCAGCAAGATGGCGCAACCAGCCACATTGCCTTAACCAACATTGCTTTCCTTCAAGAAACTTTTGGCAACCGCCTCATCTCCCTTGGAACAAACTTTCCTTACCCAGCCCACTCCCCCGATCTTACACCACCTGACACCCACCAGCTACCATCATACAACTCCAGGAAAAAATAACCATGTGTATAAGGAATATGAAACAACCCCTCTTCACCAAAATAAACCTTCAAAAACAGTACTAGTGTTGCGTAAAACTGAACAGAGGTCATATTGAACATGTTATTACCCGAGTCTAACCGATTTTGCTTCCTTGTACTTGTATATGTTGGTAAAACTATGTAAATAAAATCTTACAATTTCAGTACTGTTTATTTTGGTGCATACTGTAGTTTACTTTCATTTTTACAACTTACATTTTGTATATTCTAGAAAACAAAATCATAATGAAAGCTACAGGGGCATAATGCTAAAGAACCCCCCTGCACACTTTAATTTTGGAAACCTCACTCCACCAATTGCCCATCATAATACAATTATGATCTTATAGACTGAGACATGAATGTAATTATTAAATAATTACAATACAATCATTTCTAATTTTGTATAAGATATAGGGAGGGGGAAATGTTATTTAGTAATTTTTGTATTTTATAATCATTTAAAATTTATATTAAGAATGTAAAATGTACAGTATTTCAGTCTTTCATAATATAATCAATTTAACTAAAAATGATCAGTTTGTTTTACATTTCAAATAAGTGAGCATGAATGACATTTTTTTTTATGCAAATGTTTTTATATCACATTCGAAATTTAAAATGCCAAGTCTATTTAATATTTCTTAAGACATTATACTTAGAAAAGGCTATTGTTATTACACAAATGAAAATAAAATAAATAAATAATATAATTAATTATAAAAATAATAATAATTGTATAGTTTATCTTCAAGATATATTCTGTACCAATAAACAATTTGTGGCTAAAACAAAATTTAATTAAGGGTTGTACTTCTCTAAACGAAATAATTTGTCATTATTTTTATTTTAAAATATCATTTCTATCCTGGGGTGGTAGTCCCCCCCCCCCATGTGGTAGTTAATTAAAATCAATTAAAATATCTATATTATGTTCATGCTCTTCAAACTTTGTACATAATAATAATAGTAAAACAAAATTTCACCTAATTAAGCCCAAATCCACAAAACAAATGTACATTATATTGACACTTGAACTTTACAGATTTTAAAGTATTTCACTAAATATTTTCTTTTGGTGATGTATTTGTGCTCTTCAAATTTTAATTTGGTATATTCCGAAATAACAATCCTAATACAATATTTCACAAAATCTTTATACTATCCTGTTTTCTATACTTTTTTCTCTGTAAGAATTACAATATTGGTGAAAATAATTAGGGTGAACAATATTTTATGTCTTTTGTGTGTTTCATTTCGTAAAACTTTGTATTTCCATGATTGAAACCCTAAACTAATATTTTACACAAATTTTATAGTTTTAAAATTTTCTATTAATTGGATTTATTATACAGGACTTGTCATCACAGTTTGACATGGAATTAGGGTGTTTTCATTCTTTAAGACAGCCAGACAAAGATTATAGTAGTTATAACAAAACAGCCTTTGTCAACTCTTTCTCAATAAAATATCATACCAGTATAATTGAATTAGTTTTTGAACTAATCAGTTTTTGATTAAAAGGAACATAAGAACCCATTGAAATTCTCAATGATTGTGTAAAAAATTCAATATTTAAGTGACATTTTCTAGATTTTGTTTTGAATTGATGAAATTACCTAACTCTCCAATCTATGGAACGAATGAAGGCGGCAGAATAAAGAAAATGTTTTAAATTTACTTTTATAATTAATTTAATGTATTTAAAATCTACAATACCACAACAAATTTGAAAAACATTTTATTATTTTTTACAGCCGTTTGAATGGAGAATTAGCCAACGCATTGTCAACAGTTGATCTCTTAGTTTTAGAAGGCATGGGTCGAGCAGTTCATACCAACTTAGATGCGAAATTCAACTGTGAAAGCCTCAAGTTAGCTGTGATAAAAAATCGTTGGTTAGCAAACAGACTGGGAGGTCAAATGTTTAGCGTTTTATGTAAATATGAAAATCCTTTGACAGGTCATGCTTAGTTTTAAGTGTATGACATTCCTCTAGAGTATATGGTTGCAAAAATAATAATAACAAGTTATGTTTAGTAAATAATGAGAATATATAGTTATTTGTCACAATAAATTGTTGCACTTTCTGTTTTGCCAGCGGAGGGAAAACTATATTAAAAACGGTTGTCTGATTATTACTGATTTTAACAATTTCAACAATTATTTCCGTACAGTATTATTGTGATTAAGAGGGATATTTGCTATCTTTTGTGTATAAAATTTTAGCACAATGTTTTGAAACTATGCAACAATTTTGTTATTTCAAAGGAGCATTAAGTCGGGTGTTTGTGTATGTGAGAGAGTGCAGACAAGAAAGGTTAGAAACAGACTGTCAACAGTTCAATGCTTCTAGCTTAATACTAACACAGATAATATACTAAACTATGTGTGAATAATAGGTAGTGAGAAAACTAATTGACATTAAACATGTTTGTTGTATTTCCATATTATACATCTTCTTATTGCCACAAAATACTTGCAATTTACTCAAATTTGAATATCTCACACATATAAATAAAGTAAAATTTTGAATTAATACATTTTGAATGTTGAATAAGAGAAAGAGCTGCTAGCTCCGAGTTGAAAAAAGTAGTTTTTGAAATGATGTCTGGCATCTGTCCCTAACTTTTCCAATTTTTGGGAGGTTTTTATTTTAATTGGTGATAATCATAGTCTTTCTAAAATATATAAGACTACCCACATTTACATTACCATAAGCTATACGCTGAGATTTTTATAAAGTGTAAGACTAAATAATTTACTGTTTATGAGTATTGTATTCTTTGGATCTAAAATCAAGAAAAAAACTACTAACATTGTTATCAAGTGATATTTACTTATGGGCTGATGTTTTCTGACTCCATGTACACTCCGAGACAAGATTAAGGATTTTCATAACACTGATTATTAACTTTAAATTATTAGAAACATTATTTTAATAATTCTCTCCTTTTGAAAGTACAAAGAAAAAACCTTTATTGTAAATATACAAGTGTGTATTCATTATGTTTTCATTGAGCGGTTAGTCCATTAATTACTAAATGATTACACATAACAGACAATTATTTATATTTATTTTTATTTTATTTTTTTAGTTATTGTTATTCTCATTCTATGTGAGTTATTTATTATTTACAAAATAACTAAATCGAATTGAATTAAATCTGAATTACAGCAGAAAATGTGTTAAAAATTGGCTACAAAATTGATGATCAAAGATTTACATAATATAAAAACAGAAGAAAACTAATTAAAAATGGCATTATATAGATGTTTGTTCACCAGTTTGAAAATTTTCAACTATTTTTGATTTTGAAAAAAAAAATTACATCAGTTCCCAAAAAATGATTTCTTTCCCTCCAGTTATAATAATATCCAGAAATATTTTAATTTGTAGCTTAAACCGAACAATTGAGTTTTGTTTGGTTTGAAAGATAAAATACATTTTTATGTTCAACTAATGAATAAAAATATATTTTTCTTGACTCCACAGCAAAAGATTTTAAATACTTATAAATATTTAAAATACTTATTTCATTGTAATAAGGATTTATACTACTGGTTGTTTCAAAATTTTTAAACTGTATATTTTGAATAGACATAATCTTGGTATAGTGTGAATCAAAACCAAACTATGCATTGTGCTAATAACAGTTTAGAAAACTATTTTATGATTACTAAGCTTTCTAATACTGTTTACAAAAAGGAAATCATTGTACAGTTTCATTCAACTTGGTATAAAAAATAATTGTTTATATGTTCATTTTTTATCAAATTTATAATACTCAGTTTAAATAAATCAGATAAAAACCAATTATTTCATTAAAAACTTATTTTATTTAAAAGTGGTTTCATGTTTCAAAAACATTAATAATATTCTGTGTGGATAAAAATTCCAAAAGAGTTTTTGCGTTTTTTTCTAATATTTAAAGATTATAGGGAATATTTAAGAAACTAAATTAATATCAACTCATTTCTAGGTTAAAATGTCAACATTTTTAAGTAGAGTGAATAGCGGTCACTTGTGTATTCAAACTACATTCCTCTGATGTTAGTTATCATTTCAGGAATTCTCATCATTTGCTAAACTAATATAAGTATGTTTCTTGAAATTTTTCATTTTCTAGTTTATAGGGTATTACTATACAAAATGTGTCCAGAAAAGGTGTCCTTACTATTTAAATCTTATTTTTTGTGCTTTCTATTATACATTGAATATAAATAAAATAGAGCTACTAATATAGTTAATACATATATTCTGTGACCTATCAACAAATTAGTGGCCTTTTAAATAAAATTGTTTAATGTATTTATGCTGTGTGAAACTGAGCATAACTACTTAGTTGTTGAAAAGTTGTCTTAGTTTGTTGGTGAGGTGACTTGTTGAAGTTGATTTACTGTTTTCTTCAGTCATTTTTGTTTTTCCTCATGTCAAGGTCAATAAAAAATACTGGTAGAATTTTACAAGTTGCCATAATCTATTTACAATTGATTTAAACTGCAAAATAATGTTTTATATAATCCTGATATTTTGTTTTATTTAAATTTATGTACTTCAATGGCTAAATACTAATTACGTTATGTTTTAAAGATCATTTAAAATTAAATATTTATTTTTTTACTGTTCTTTCCAATTTGTTCATCAATTCCATAACCTTGATCCTCTGTACAAGCCTCTATAAGTAGTATATTCTTCAGTATGTGGGGTCTTGTCTCTTCTACTCCAGAGTAAACTTATCTTTTCCTTTTTTGTTAATATGCTGTGTGCCTGCTTGTACTTATCCTCAAGTAAAGTTCCTTGCAAGGTAACAGATGCTATAACTTTCCAAACCGTCAGGACAAATCACTACACCACTAACTCTGCTGGTTAAAATAATTACTCTGCTGGTATGTGTATTTATTAATTATTTAGCTATGAACACTGTAAAATTACATGCAACTTTGATTGGAAAACTTTTTTCTCCTTGGGGGACATATTTGCTGAAGATCTAATTGACCTACGGCACTTCAACTATTATGCTCTCCTTTTTTGTTTACCTTACACCTACCCCAGTGCCTCTAACAAGCTCCAGCGTTTTGTGCAGGTTGTTCTTGTCAAATTTATATCTTTGTTGGGGTGTAAAGATTCTCCTTCTTTTGGGCTCCAAGACCTCACAATCAAACAAAATGTGTAGGCTACTGCGGTCTCAGGTATGTGACCACAAAGACGACAGTTAAATGAAACTTGTAGTTGTCCCACCTTATTTAAGTGACTCCGGATATGGCCATGTCCTGTAATCATGGCAACAATCTGTCTCAGAGACTTCCTGTCATACTGAACCAGAATCTTTGTTAGCGCAGGATTTGGTCTCGAGAGAAGATGCTTATCAAATCTCTGGCCAAGAAAATGTCTCCATCGTTCAATGTGCTCTTCTTTGGCCCAAAATGGAAAACTCCCCATGGTTTTAATTCCGTACCACTTTAATTCCGTACTTAGTACATACAAATTAGTTGTTTCCAAGAACCACATTTCCAGCAAATTGTGTAACCTTGACTTTTCTTTCTGATCTCAGTACTCACTAAATAATCACATTTTGTATGTATTTTTATTTAAAAAACTGGTCTGACACCAGATTTAATCAATATATAATCTATGAAACTGATACATGAAACTAATTCTGTTATCGTAGAACTAAAAAATATACATAAGAAAATGTATAATTTATTACTTTAAAATAGAATAACAGAATAATATATCTGATAAACCTGATCGTATAATGGAATTAAAGTTTCTATATATTCAGATATTTTTTGTCTAGTTATAATAGTTTTCTATTTCAATAGATTTTTCAAAACAACTACTTTGGATTATTCATATTTTTCTAATTTTTTTACAAAGATAATTTATTTCCCCATCAATTATATATGCATTCATATCACAAAATTATTATTTGAAAAATGTATATTTGTCTATAACTATGATCCTGTGAAATCACATATTTCTAAACAGACTGCAAAATAATTATAGACCCCAGCTGTACTTTTTTTTTCACTTTCCTGCTTTATCCATAGGTTTAATGCTATTTTTAACCATTGTTATAAAACTATACAAAAAACATAATATCAAAAATACATTATTGTGAACTTGATTTACAACATTGTCACTTACTGCAAATTAAACCTCTACATTAGTTATTCTTTTTCTTTTTAACAATTTTTTTTAAATACTGAAAATTCGATTTAAAGTATTATCAATTTTAAGTACTATGGATATCACATGTTGGAAATAGGTAAGGCTTCAGTCATAGTCTTTGTTGAAACACATTCCTTATTCCATTGGAATTTACAGCCATTTAAACAGTGGGATCCCTGTATGTAACAGTTTAATGGTTTAGTAATCCTTAATAGAAAAATGTATAAACTATCTTATCACAAACAATCATTGCAAGTTATTTTTTTCTTCTAATTTGGTTTGGAGCATCTAATTATGGATTAATTAAGAGTATCTAATTATGGAAGAGTATCTAATTTTATAGATGGGTTTTATAATTTAGTGTGCTGATGTGTCATATCGACTTATATTGATTTGAAATAGAAGATCAAATAATTTTTAATATCTGGTTAGATTATAATCTTTATAAATAAATATTGAGTTTGATAATATTAGATAGAAAAAGACCCGAAGTGTTCAATAGATCTTTGTGTTCGAGTTTTTTTCTATCTGATTATTGTTGGGCAAAATAATAACAATTATATTAAATTTGGGGAAATATTCATTTTTCTAGTTACTTCTTAATTTATATATAAATGTGTAATGTAGTTCACATAAGTTTATTCCAAGGTTTGTTAAAAATGAATCTGACCTGAATTTTTAATAAGAATAAAATAAAGCATGGGAAGTGATCTCCAGTAGAAAGGTGGAGGATACTTTCATGCACAATGTACATTTCTTCCACTCAAAGAATGTCAGATGCTGATACAGCCTGGGAATACTCAGCAACTACTTACTTCATGGGACAGGATTTGAAGACAGAGAGAACTTGCCAGATAATACACATTTCATTCCCAGTTTCATGGCCAAAAACAACACTCTGGATGATATGTCAAGCCCCCAGGTGCTCACTTAGTTATTACAGGCTTGGCAATACTGAGGAAACCTAGCTGGATCTACACCTTTTTTCATGTAGTTTTGGGTTCGATCCCCCTTTTCATCTTTTGTTGGATTGTTGACCAACTCTTGTTCTTTTCCAACCCTGATGCTATTAGAGCATTTGTGGGCTAGTGGCCTTTATTTTATACTCTTGTCTTCATTTTTTAATAAAGTAATAGATTACCAAGAGGTTTTTTTTCCTTTAAACAACAAAGACAAAAAAGCCAACTATTCTTCTGATTTAGCGTTTAGTGAGTTTAATCTTTTCTCTAAGGTGAAAATGTTACTGAAATGAACCCGATTTTGCAGAAAATGTAAATCGGATAGAGGCTGAGTACATTCCCTCACTTAGTGACTGCTAGCAACTGATGCTCTCTTCACATTGACCATATAGGTACCATCACTTCCCCCTGTATGTCACCTCCCAAGTATAATTTGTTTCTGTGGGAAAAATTCTAGTATGTTACTTTTTTGACAAACCTTATAATACCTAACTTTATGGTTAAACAAGTAACTTAATTAATAATTAATATTTTGGTGAAATTGGTAGTTGTATCAAAATTTTTTTTTTAACTATTTACTATTATGAATTGCTTGTAGTGATTTAAAAGTGTTATTTATGGAGGAAAAATAATTGATCTATTTTGGTTATTAACTTTTATGTAGGATTATATATATATATATATTTTTTTTTTTTTTTTTGAGGAAGTCGTTTCTAAATGTATTATGTTTATGCAAAAGTGTAGAAGTTACAAACTGTGTATGTATTAAACTAGATAGTTACTACAATATTTACCTACCTCTGGAAACTATTTTTTGCTTTTGAATTCAGGATTTTTACAGATTTTAATTATTATTTTTAAACAATACAACTAAGATTTAAGTTGTGTTCATTTTAACCTTCTATTTTTTTCCAATTTCTTTATATTATTATACAATCAAATTAATTAATATTATTTATTATGGCTATATATTTTGTATTAATAGACATAAATAAAAGTATATTTGTTGTTATATTTTATTGTAATTGTTATCTTTATTATGTGACCTGAATTTTGTATTTGAACATTTATCGTACTGGGATTAAATTTTGTTTAAATTCCTAAAGTTGGATTCTTAACAATGTCTATTAATTTGTATTCTAGATCGTCTACTACAGTATTTTTGGAATTCTGTAATTTATTGTAACACGGAAGCACTTTGAAATCTGCTACAAACTTTTCGAATTTAATATTGTATTGATTTGTTGATAATTTTCTGAAATTAAACAAAAGAAGAATTATCAAGTTGTTCAACTTTCCCTTGTTATTTTGCAATATTATTTTTGAAACGCCCTAACTTAACATCTCTCTAACATCTTATTTGGTTTTCTAGAAGAGTGCAATTAACACCTTGACTCTGCAGGGAAGGTGCAGACTTGCTACACAGATTAAGAGGGAATTGGCATCCTTTGCAATTCCCAATAAAACATACATAGCAATTGAAACACTATCATCCGTAAAGTCATTTATATACAGTTCACCTACATTACATAATTACCTACTGCGGCGAAGGTCTCTGCTACCAACTGCGGCGAACGTCAGCCCTCGTTATTCAATTGGTCCAGACGTTCGAACCGCTTAAGGTTCCGGAAGGAGGGTTTGGAAATACCCACGTGCTTGGGCTTACCCAGTAAATATATTGGATCGTTAATTAAAGCTTAGTCTCAAACCCAACTAATCACTATGTTCACAGCCAGCTTATGATGAGATATAATTTAATAACTAAACTAACTTATTAATTATTATAATTGAATAACTTATCGGTTAGGGACAGGCGTGATGGGAGAATTATGTTAACCCTTTTAGGTCATAATAATTCTGCTCAATTTAGTCGGATGACCTACGAATGACTGCGTAACACTCGGGGGGTCGATCAGACCCCGCAATTTGCAGTTTCGAGTTCAGGAACCGGCCACCTAGCTGTGCTTGACAAGCAAGTGGACATTAGAGTTAATGTGGGTTAGAACAAATAACTGATGCGGTCAGACTGAGTTGATAATTTTTCAGAAGTAATGGGTGGCTAGTCAGTAGTAACTTGGGGGTGAGAAACCAGAACCCACCTCTATGTTTAAAGGAACGCTGCAGACAAAACTTCGGTCCCCCTTAAATTTAAAATTCTCTAGTTCGAGTTTCCTGGGCTACTGGCTATGCTGGGCATGCCCATTTATCGACTGTGTGATTCTCTTTCCTTGAAGTGCCAGACAAAACACTATATGGATATTTCAAATAAAACTGCCAAATTGGGAAATTTTGCGAGTTCAAAGAGTCTGTAGACAATTGTGAAGCAATAAAGACTGACAAGGTGGCTTCTCAATCATTTGAGCTGCCAATTTCCAATATTTTAGCACTAAGAGGAGGAAAACAACCTATCAAGGTTTCTTCCTTTTTAATTAACAAAGCCTTTACTGGCAGAGGTAGATTTGCAAACTACAGAACGATACTCTCTTAGCAGAGACGAACAACCAAAAACAAAGCTTGTCTCTAATCCAGATGACTTCATTCTTTGATCAAGTCAGAGTATCGGTGGAACCCTAATAATAAATTCATAAAAACCAAATTATGCGAGCAATCCTGAACTGAGAATCCCAACATCTTTGTTGGTGATAACTTTTGGCACACCCACTATACCAGACCATATTTACGTCAGCTACCAAAGGCTAGTAGTTAAACCTTATGTTCCTAACCCACAACATTGTTTTAATTGGTCAAAGTTTTGGACACAAGTTCTAAGTGTGCAAAACCGGAGGTATGTTTCCAATATGGTGTGAAAGGATACAACAGTGAAGGGTGCAAGAATGAGACCAAATTTCCAAATTGTGGCAGCGATCATCCTGAAGATTCCCTCTGTTGTTCAAACACAAAGAGGAAATACTTATTTTGTTGATTATCCAAAGACCCGAACACTGTACACAATGTATGAACCTGAAGTACCAGAAAAAATGTTTACTTGATGCAGCTTCAAATAAAATGACATCGTGTTCCAACTGTGATGAATTTACTAAAACAGTTAAATTACTAACAGAGTATGTGGCTCAATTATTAACTATTTTTGCAGAATGTGAACCTTGTAAGAACGGTTCTTCCAAGAACAAATTAACTCCTTTAAAGAACCATGGACTTCTGTCCTAATTTCAAGATCGAAGTCACAAATCAACACAACTGTATCAAAGAAAAAGACTTCGTCTCCTACAGTTAAAAGTTTAAAAACAAAATATTTTTTGTCCTCGTATTACAAAGTCGGGAATAAAGTCATTGGCTTCTAAATCGAAGTAAATAAAATGAATGAAGAGGTGTCTAACAAACCCTTTCCAAAATCTTCTCAGAGTTTTTCAAAGTCATCAACACTTGACGGTTCGGTTGTTGACTATGTTATGGAGCTAGACTGTGAGAACTCTAAAATTAAAACCACAACTAATACTGAAAGCAGTTCAAGACAGGTAGGTGGAAAGGTCCAAATACATTTGAATTGTTATAGGATCCATTATTAATTTTGTTTTTATTATTACTTGTTCATACTTATCGGCAGAAGTTTAAACTTAAATAGTGTAATTCAATAGAACAGTATAGGCGTGAAAAGTTTTATTGAAGATCTCAAGGTTCTTGTATGTGATAACACCCCCTTTACTTGTTTGCCTGGAAGTAACTTATCTCAATCAATCCCATTCAAATGAATAGTTTGAGGGGGGTTTCAGTTTTTTAAAACTCCTTTGTCACTGCAGACAGAGCTAAGAGTGTAGTGGCAATACTAGCCCACAATTCCATCTGTGAACCTTAGGACTTAACACTTTGAAGCCTAACTCTCTAACGCGCTGCTTTCCTACTGTGGCTGGGGGTTTTGGACATGTTTTTAAAAAATTGTGGTATTTGTTATATTTATCATATATGACTTATTATATATCGTTTTAAACCTAAAGAAATTACCTTTTTAAATATATATACATGTAAATAGATATTTTACTCACATTCAACACTCCTTAGTCTTGAAAAAGGGTAAAATACACACACAAACAAAAATAGCTACACAGCACTTCACTAAATATAATTGGCCTTTGTATGATACAGTCTGAAACATTCAGGTACACAAAGGGGTACTGAACATTCTGGGTTCACCATAACTCAAAAAGTATTTAGTATTCAAGAAAAACAACAACATAACGAATCTTGATTACTCAGTCACCAACTTTGAACTAAACAAACGTCTGCTACGTTCCTCGTAGACATGTTACGTTGCCTAGCATCAGCTTTATAATATTTATATTTAGTCCATATCAAAAGCACAGACTATTCGAAAATCAAAGACATGCAAAGATAAATAACCAATTAGCTAAGCAAAAGTGCCGAAACCCGACATTGCGATAGTATAGAATTATTTAGTGCAGCCCGATGTATACTCGGGCTTCGGCGGCGAGCGCTGTCGCACTGCCCGACCTATACTCGGGCTTAGTGTTAATTGCAAGCAATAACAATCACTACACCATATAATTTCTACTTGCCACCTGAAGTGGAACTAATTGACCTTATCACACAGTTGCTTGCTCTATTTCTCTTGGTGGGAGATTTTAATGCTCACCACTATATATTTGGGGATCAAACACCTGCAGCCCTAGAGGGAACCGCGTTGACAGGATTAGATCCAATTTGGATTTGATTCAGCTCAATGATGGGTCACCAACTCATCTGGCGGCTTCTACAGTTGGTTGGACAACTGTTGGCTTGTCATTTTGTAGCCATAGTCTTGATACTAAATTTGTGTGGTCCGTTCTTTCCGACACAGTAGTGATCACACTCCTGTGAAGCTTACATTTTCTGACTTCTTGCACTGTAAAATCGTCTTCCCAGATGGATTTTGAGCAAAGCAAAATGGGAAAGTTTCACTAATGAATTTGTATCACCAAGTTACAATAAAAAAGGCGGTAGAGTCTTTTAGAGCAGCGGATAACAATGTTCCGAAAGTGTCGATGAGACCACTTCCAGTTCCATGATGGAACGATGAATGGAGTGACACTATGTTTATGTCAAAAATCTTTAAGGAAGTTTTACTGATGATATAAATTTAAAAATCTCAAAAGAAATAAAATTCTACGAGCCAAAGCACAATGATTGTTTAGACAGAGTAGGATGGAATCTGGCGCCCAGTACAGTGGCACAATATCAAGAACCACACCCAAATCAATGGTGTGGAAAAAGTTCCGTTATGATTGTGGTCCTCCTCCTTCTGCTCCCTTATTGGGACTTAAGCAGGGGGTGGAGTGTTGTCTACATATAATTATGACATTGGTAATGTTTTGGGCTCATCATTTGCTAACTTTTCATCTCCTGCTGATTACAGTGACACCTTTTGTTCCTATAAAAAGTTTCAGGAAGCAATTCCTTTCACTGTAGGTCCATCAAATGAATATCCATTAAACACCCAATTTTTCTTGCAGGAATTAGAATCTGCTATGTTGTCAGGACAGGATTTCACTCCAGGCCCTGACAATATAGTTTATTTTATGGTTAAACACCACCCAGCTTCGGGGAATTTAGCTCTCCTTAAAATATACGATCATCGAGGTGCATTGCTTTCCGATGCTTGGTTGGAGGCTAAAGTAATTTCACTCCTAAAATCAGATAAAAAAGATTCTGCAATTAGGTCTGTATATAGATGGAATTGGATATACTTATGGTCTAAAACGGAAGGTTCCTATGAGACATTCAATCAGTGTTAGCACATTCTCATAACATAAAGTAATGTTGATAACTTTTTCTCTTAAGTAGCCCCTAGATGATCAATAATATGCTCAATATTGATGGAAATATGGATAGTTTAGAAGTGTATTGAAGTGCTATATCACTATTGACAGGTATTGATAGAAAATTATACTTTTTGTCAATATTGAAGGACACTTTTGAATTTTTAAAGGGCCCCATACACAGTCAATATTATTGTACAATATATTGTGCAATGTTATTGAAGTAGCGACCATATACAGTTCAATAAATTTGCGCAATCCACGGTTGAGTAGTCGTGAATGTTGGTTTGAGTGACAAGGCAGTATGTTTTAAAACCCTTTAAGTTATCATGTGTGATTTGGATGCTGCAGCGTGTGTGGTAGTTGCATTGCTAACGAAGCCAAAGAAGAGGAAGAAGCCGATATGGATGAAGGAGTGGTTGAAAAAAAGGAATGAATTTACTCATGAAAGACTGCTGAATGAGCTTCGAACAAGTGAGCCAAATGACTTTAAGAACTTTGTCAGATTAGACACAGAATAGTTTGATGAGTTATTACGATTGGTTGAGCCTCTTATTAAAAAAGTCGATACTACTATGAGAGATGCTATTTCCGTGAGTCAATAACTTTACGCTATCTTGCTACAGGAAACTCTTTTGAATACCTCAAATTCACAAGTGCTATTTCTCCGCAAGTGATTGGCAGAATTTTGGTTGAAACCTGTAATGCTATAATACATTGAAGGATTAAATACAGGTAAAGATAAATAAATATTTTTTGTTTAAACGGAACTTTTATTTACTTAAGTTAAATCAGTTTTTGTTAACATTTTGCTTGAAATAAAAACCAATCATATTTGTTTATAAAAAAACTATCTACTAAAAGTAAAACTTTTTTATTTGCTGGCAATAATTGTCAAAGTTATACTGAGGGTTAGAAGTTGGCAAGGTAGGTTTAGCACTGTGAGTTGACCTAGGTGACTGTGGTCTGAGAAATATTGCATTGTGGAATGGTGAGGGACCTGCTGTACTGGTTGTAAATGGTGATTATTTGCAGTTGTTTGTTGATCATAGGGTATGGGACTAGCAACTGAACCAGCGAACAGAGTAGATGTACGGCTCATAGGTACATTTATTTATACAGAATCTCTGCTCAAGGTACCCATCTGTCTCTCAAACAAAATATCATTTATGGCCTTTTTAGCAAACATCTGCTGCTGAGAGTCCATTTTCTTCAGTTCCACTGCTCAAGCCAAAGCTATTTTCTCATAATCATCTGGGGGTGTCTCTAGCCCTTTACAGGCTTTTGACAATAACTCTTTGTTTGCATTAAACTTAGACTTTTTTGGAAGGTCCAGTTTTTGAAGCTGCAGCTTTAAACTGAGAAAGAAGAGAAAAACTGTACTATGACTGAAAATAGAAAAAAATTGTTAGCAATTAATTTACTTTCTTTGCAGCACTCATAAGTCAACATTTTTTTTATTTGTAGAAATCTCCAGACCTAAAGAGAAATTACATTGTCTTTCAATTGGGGTTTTTTCACAGATACCGAAATCAGAAAAGGATTGGAAATTAACAGCACAAGAGTTCAATAAACGGTGGAATTTTCTAAACTGCGTCGGTGCTGTCGATGGAAAGCACATAGCGATTCGTAAACCACCTGGGTCTGGATCGCAGTACAATTATAAACTTTTTTTTAGTGTCGTGTTGCTTGCAGTAGTTCACCATGGTTGATGTAGGGATAAACGGACAGGTATCTGACGGAGGGGTCTTGGAAAACACTGATTTTGGAAAGGCTTTGTCTAATAAAAAACTGAACTTACTACAACCTGTCATTTTGCCAAGCAGTGACAAAAAATTACCATTTGTTTTCGTTGGAGACGAAGCCTTTGCACTAAGCGGAAATTTCATGAAACCATTCAGCCAAACCGGCTTGACTCCAGATGAAACAGTATTCAACTATTGACTATCCCGTGCTAGGCGTATAGTTGAAAACGGGTTCGGGATTTTGGCCAGTTGATTTGGAGTTTGGTAAATATTGAAAAGGTAAGCACAATCGTATTAGCGTGTTGCTATTTACATAACTTCCTAAGACGAAAAACTGAAATTAGTTACATTTGTAGAGGCAATGATGATCAGAGATCCTAGAATCGGGTCAAATTGTCGACGGGTCCTGGAGGGACATTGTTCAACCAGTGCCATACAAGTATCCATGGCCGGACTACATCGAACTTTGCCAAATCCGTACTAGATGCCTATTGTGACTACCTCATTTAATGAAGGTGAGGTTTCTTGGCAATATAACTTCATATAAAACACATATTTACACAGTGGTTTCATATCTAATAGGCTTAAAATGAAGGATATTATAGCGAGTAATTGTAACCAATGGACAAAGTAGCCATTATTAAAGAGTTTGTAATTGTATATTTGCATAATACAGTTTGGAAATTTTTTAAAAAATTACTTACAAGAGATGTGTTTATTTCATTTTCTTCTTTCTCTTCATCTACTAACATGGTATTAACAACTCTGTAGGCTCTTCTAAATCACTCAAGAATTTCATTTCTTCAAAATACCATAATGTAGGCTCAACAACTTTATCAGTACTAGCACCACTTCTTTCAGAGTTTTTTATTCGTCTCAACTCTTTTCGAAAATAAGTTTGAAGAGAATTAATTTTCTTTACCAATGCCTTCCTGTCAGAATTTGGATATCATTCATTGTACTTCTGCAATAGTTGTCGTACTGCTCGTTCTTCTTTATTCTGTTGCTGTAGTCCTTGGACCTATGGTCTCAAAAAGCCGGTAACAAACGGTACACTTCTATTACCCCCAATAAAAACTTCCTTTCATCAACATTCGCCATGTTTATTAACATTTATACTTCATACAGTACAGTAAAACGTTACTCATTATAACTTCACACAGTATAGTAAAAGTTACACAATATAAAGAAGCAACCCAATTTAAAACAACACTAGCATGAGCAGATGGGCAGAGAACTGGCAGACTGACAGCATATTGTGCAGTACTACCCATACACGATACAATATTTTGAAAATTGTGCAATATATTTCTAAACTTTTTGAATTCACTCAATATATTGTGCAATCTGTTTTTCGCTTTCAGTCTAAAGAGCCCATACACATTCAATATTATTGTAAAAATATAGTTTGTCAAAGACATAGATCTCTCCTGAGTCCAACAAGAGGGGGGCACAAAAGATCTAATTAGGTCGCAGTGCAGGAAGCGCTTTTAAAACACTCTCCGCAGTCTTAATAATAATAATAATTGTAAAAATATTGCACAATAATATTGACCGTGTATGGGGCCCTTAAGAGGTTTATTGTCAATGTTTCCTTCAATATCAGTTCATTTTGAGACCACAAAATGAGAACATGGCTGACTCACCGAACTCCCTTTCTTGTGATCAGGGTTCCGTTTGTGATCGGGATTTCACAACACTGCTTAGAGTAGCATATCGTCATAATCCGGAATTGTGGCGTGTAAAGTTAAAAAATTATTTAACAAAAACAAAAAAGGAATTGCTATGCAAAAAATTGTAGATGCATTGAAACAATGTAAACCAGACTTTACAAATAAAAAAAAAGAAATATTGCTTTACGCACCAACTTCCACAAGGAAATATCGAAAGTATGAAACTGTCAGATGTAGCGACGGAAGACATCACAGAAACAAACGTTTGGTATTACAATGATCTGATGTTCATTAAATATCAGTTGGAGAAAGCAGAAACTCAAAGTTCAGAGATGAGTAATTCTGTTCACATTAACTTTTATTGATCTCTTTTAATCATCTTTATTTCATTTCCTTTATTTTTCATTGTGGGAGACAATAAAATTGCATACAAGTCATAATTTATACATACATTACAAGACACTTAACAATTATACATATATATATATATATATATATATATATATATATATATATATATATATATATATAAACACATT
Source organism: Aphrophora alni (assembly GCA_963513935.1). Taxonomy (NCBI): domain Eukaryota; kingdom Metazoa; phylum Arthropoda; class Insecta; order Hemiptera; family Aphrophoridae; genus Aphrophora; species Aphrophora alni. The sequence goes on along the minus strand of OY740773.1, from coordinate 63,553,146 downwards.
TTAAATCTTCACAATAATAAGTTATAATCATTACAATCAAAACAATGAACAATTTGTACCAAGATAGAGGCAGTATAACAAACAATTTATTATAATATAAACAAATAAAAACTTGAACACTACAATATTCAAGTTTATACATTTCCATCCATGGCCTTTGATAAAATATATTTCTTTGGAAGCATCAATAAAAGCCACTACATTGCTGTCCCTATCGAGAATTGTGTCATTCTACCTGCCAATAATATCTGAGAAACTCCCCCACCGAATAAAAGAATTCAGAAAGTAATAACTCTCTCATACTGTTTTTAAATGCTATTTGTTTTAATTTTTGGAGGAATTTGTAATAAAGATAACACCAGCCCGATTTGGCAATTTATTATGCTTCTCAAGTTTGTGTAGCCTCTTTTTGAGATCTTTTTTCCTAGTGTTATAGTTATGCAATTGTTTTTTGACATTGGGCATATATTTGTGCTAGGTCAAGATATAGAAAGGTTATTAAAAGCCAATTTGCAGGATTATTTTAGCCCAAGCCAGTTATAAGTCTCACTGCTCTTTTTTTGTAGTGTAAATACTTGTCTTACATTTTGGATTGTTGAATTACCCCTAACAGAAATTCCATAATTTAAGTATGAAAACATCATCCCATAGTAGGCCATAGGCAGGGTAGAAACAGTGTCAAATGTTTTCACTGTCCTCAAGAAATATATATTTGATAGTATTTTTCTTCATATGATGTGAATATGTTCGGACCAGTTTAATTGATTATCCAAGGAATTTTGCTGATTATAGTTCTTCAATGACTTTCTCGCCCATGTAACAATTGGACCACTGCTGTTATTTATTATTTTTTTGGTTTAGGTTAAAATGCAGTGGTTTGGTCTTATCTGCATTTATGTGCAAGTTATTTTCAGCAAAATATTGACATGCAGTTTGTTTCAATAAGAGATTGTATTTACAAATTTTGTGTATAATCTGCTTTTATTGTAAGTGTAGTGTAATCTACAAATTGAACCAAGCCAGTTACTATACATGATGATACATCATTTATATATATTAGAAATAATAATGGTCCTAGAACAATAGCGGATATTACAATGGACAAAGAGATACTGACATACGCAAATAATCCACGAGACAATTACCATTCACAACAATATATATGATGGATATGTAAAAACAAGCCATATTTCAAAAAATTATATATACAGAATTTCAAAAAAACCATAGGGCCAAGAATACAAGTAAAGTATTCCAGAGAGCAACAAGAACCTCGGAAACAAAAGATATTTTCCACAAATACGAACAATGAAAAGAAAGCAAAAATTCAATGGAGGGGCATGCAACATTATGAACAATGAAAACATAAATTTCATTAAGGAGCAAATATACAGTCTAATTGACAAAACGATGACACATGCAAAAATGTGAGGCAATCTGAACAAGACGTCAATGTCAACAGCCTTGAATGGTATTCATTACTAAGCAAAACAGACAATATAAATAAAATCAAATCTACACTAGAACACAACATAAGTTGCCAAAACTAAAATCACAAAAGTAAACAAATACTCCTAAACACAAACTTTTTTAAAAAATAAATAATTTTTTTACAAAATTTAACAGTGAAAACAATATAAATTTAACATTAGCTAATACAATTCCAATGACGGTTATAGGAAGAGCCACCGAATTGTTGCAAATATAGTGTGTCGTACACACAAACTGTATATTAATTTAGTCAAAGACTTAACCTGCGATATCTTAATCTTATTAGGAAATGATCTTTTAACAAAAAACAACGCAATCATTAAGTGATGTGACGTCATATCGGGTGATATTGTTAAATAAACGCTACTGGCTGAAAACCGGTACCTTTTCCCGCCAAGCCCAACCTGGCGTTTCCCATCTGCAGTTTTCTGACAGCAGTCTAAAACTCATCTTCCTAGTATACAACGCAGTCGTAGCTAAAATGCATTATGATGTGTTTTATTTCATTTGAACCCACCTTCAGTTATATAATAGAGCAAATATATTACAAATAGCATGAATCATATTCTTTGCCAGTTCTTTTATAGTTCTTTCACAACAGTACTCTACTCTCTGTATATTGTTTTCGAACTTAGAATGAATTATTATTAATATAATAATTCATAATACTGTAATAGTAATTTCTAAAAATAATATAATTACAATAATAATAATAAATTCTTAATACCGTACATACTTTTTTTTAAATTGTTTATTATTCCAAAGTATATATTAAGATGAATGCAATTCAATGTCTAACTACTATATATAATTATTGTAATAAATATTCAATTATTATTCTAAGATTGTGTAATTTATAATATCAAAGTTGTGGAGTGTTGTAGTATAACATGTTGTAGTATGATTAAGAAAGTTATATGCACTTACAAAACTAATTTATGGTGTCATAATTTGGTTTGGTATCTTTTATCCTTTAATAATATTTGTTATTACTGTAATAAATATCAAGCAAATCTGTCCTGAATTTGTTATGTTTGTTGTTTGATAAGTGCAGCAATTATTATTTTACACTCTGAGGTATTTTGTCATATACTGATACCTAGTGACAGGGTTTCCTTCTCTAATTGTATTATGATTGATTTACAATAATTGTGCAATTTTTTTGATATATTTGTGCGTTACATTATTTGATTTTTTTGCATTTAACCATGTATAATGTCTTACTTATCTCTTTAGTAATTAAACTTTGACTCTGACATATAAGACTTCACCATGTCCTTAGGACCGATCTATTGCTAGACGCGTGTAAAAATCTATCTGGCAAGTAGTAAGAAATAAAAATACTTGAAAATAAAGTTAATTTACAAAGAGATACCTTTGTCTAAAATTGGATGTTCAGTATTTTTTATATAAGGCCGGTATTACACTGTAATAGTTCTATGTCATCTATTATCATATATATGATGATAGAGGTATGATGAAAAAATATTATGTAAAATATTACTAAAATGTTTTGCCATTTACTCTGTCATATTAATTTGATTACATTGTTGTGTCAAAATGGATGAACAACAGTTTTTTTTTTGCTTTTGGTGCTTGTTTAAGTTCTATAATAACTATTTGTTTATTGTTACGTAAAAAACAGCTAAATCAAAGAAATAAAAGAAAAAGATTGTGGGTTAGACCGTGGGTAGACAGACGTGAGCAGTTGGGAATACAAAGCCATCTATTGAAAGAACTAAAAAGTGAAGATCCAAAACATTACGAAAACTATTTAAGAATGGATGATAAGACTTTTTGTTTTGTGGCATCAAAAGTGCATAAATTGATTTAGCTGTTACCGTCGACTGAAACTTATTAGACGCCATTTTGATTGGAAATATTATAATATGTTCTCTCTAGAAGAACATATGATCATAGTTCAAATATTATAATAGTTGGTCCATTACACTGTAATATTTTTCATCACAAATATTTTGATAATAGATATATGACATAGAACTATTATAGTGTAATGGCCTAAAGCAGGAAGAAAAATAAATCAATAAATAAAAAAGATTGCTATGAGCAACAAACAAAATTTTCCTTGAAAATATTATTTGCTATGCGTCACTCTTTTTCTCTTTTAGTTTGTTCTCTATGGACACGTTTACGGAAGTTGTGTAGCTATATCCGGCTACAATACACTAAGTGACTAAGACTAACTAAACACTAAACTATAAGGATCATAGGATCTCATTTTAGGGTGTAGGTTGTAGGTGTAGATGCCGGATATCGTAGATAATCTATAAAATGGAAATGGTTCGTTTTTGTTCTCTCTAGTGGAAGGTATTTTGAGATGTAAGTATATAGTAGATAATGTAATAGATATTAGATGAATTATTTTGTTTATACAATACAGAAAATATTTGTTATTTACGTTCGAGTAGGATTGTCTTGATTAGTGACGCCACTTGCTTTTGCAACCAAATAACCAATTATTGATTGTTTTTGTGTTCATTAGGTTGTTTTTAGTGGAATTTTCAATTGACTACTTGTAGTCGGTAAAGATTTAGTAAGTCGATATAAAAATTAGTTAAATTCGTTAGTACAAACTGGTAATTGTTCACAAAGAAAGTCACTGATTTTTTTAACATGTTCTACATACAATATTTGTTAATAATGAATAAGTTTTCAATGGAGCTATTTTTTTCAGGAAAAAAAACCATAATTTAAACTTTTGTAGGTTAAGATCCATTAAGTGAGTTGCTAGTTAAAATATGTATGTAAGTGAATTTTTACCTTACAAGATTATATATAGCCCCCTTACTAACCTACCATAAATTTGTAAAAAGAAGAAGACATTATTTCCCAAGCAGTCTGCCATCTAAGTACTAACCACGCTCGATGTTGCTTGACTTCAGTGACATATAAATGCATTGAATTCTGTAGTATTGAAATTGTGATTTATTCTAATTTCAATAAAGTTCACTAATAACAGATAAAGTCTAGTCATCACTGAAGAAATTACAGGTTATGAGCTAGGCCTACTAGATGTTAAACAACTGGGTAATTGTTTTTTTGTGGCTCCTAATTCGGGCTTTCTTTTTATCATCTAAATACTTTACTACTAAGAATAAGTAATGTTTTCTTTCGTAGGTCACCTTTTTTAACTGAAAAATTACAATAGGTTAGATATAATGGCAAATGTTTAGTCCACATTTACATCTTGTATGTTACTAAAGATATTTCAATCTTTATATTTCTGAATGTGGATGTGGAATCCTCAATATTAATAATCTAATTTCAATTTATTAACTTCAATAAACCTACTAAAGGTTTGTCCTGGTGGTTTTACGATATATGTTATCGTTTGACCTGGCCATACCTGTCGTGTTATATAATTATATCATAAAGCAAGCGTAAACCTGCAGGAGACACGTCCGATCATTATAGCCTATGTGCGAAATCTCAGCATGTAGGCCTATTTTTGACAACTAAAGTGATTTCAATTTGTCTGGTAAGAAATATTTACGGTGAACACTTGCAGCTGAGTTATAATAAAAATAAACATTTACAACCCAACTAACCCAACCAAAAGTCCGTTATCATAAATATTTATAATAAAAATAGTATTGAAAGTTAATTAGTAAATAAAAACAATAGTAATAACAAAATCAATATTCAACAATGTTTGTGTATCACAAATGTTTGTATGAAAGTTTATCGCAATTGAAAGGTTTTTTCTTCACTTTTGGGGCCATGCTTTGAAATACTTATTATTTTCACTGCTTGAGGATTTCCTTGAACAACATCAGTTCGTATATTTCCCTCCAAAATAAATTTTAATTATATGGTCGTCATCAAGAATATTTAAAAACATTTGTATTGGGTTTTTAGAATCAATATGTACTTGACCTTGACCAATAAAATCATGAATTGTAGGGAGATTATGCCTACTATTATTTTCTATTGATTCTGTAAATATTGGGAAATCCTATGAATAATGTCAAAAACTAGCATTAGGCTTATTAAAAACTTGCGCTTTAATAGGGCACTAAATAAAGCTATCAAATATTCCTGTTTTTTAATCACATTAGTAAAAAGTAAATAGTAGGCTACAGTTGTACTTTGTAAATTATGCTTTGAAGTATTTTTTTGGAGTCTTGAAATCATGATGCTTCATTGTGTTTTCATATCGTTTTTGGAATACGTAGTGTCCGTGGAAGCCCAGGTTCATCAACTTGAGAGGATTTTTATTTTAAACAGAATTGCCAAAACTTTTCAAATCCCCGCCGCCTTTCTTATAATAAGGCTACATAAATTAAGCCCTTAAATAGTCCTTCCAAATCAGTTACACTTAAATTTGGACATTGAATTGAAATTTTCGATTTACTTCTTCTACTGCATTCTTTACACGACAATAAGGGTTTAAAAAGAAATTTCTTAAACTGAAATTTTTACTCAAGATAGTCTGCACAATAAAAATAAATAACCTAGGCTAACAATAACAAATTAATTATATAACCTGCTTCAGGCCTGTCTTTAGATTATTATTATTTTTAACACCTGAAGATTTTCGATATTTTTTTCTATAGTAGTGACATTAGAAAAATTAGTCGCTAAAAACGGCAAACCTAAACTATTGACTTGTTTGTCATTAATCTGATATTTTTTAATATTGCTAAATAATTTTTCAAGTTTCAAAATCCATTAATATTGAAGAAACAAAGTCTTAAGACATATGGAGTTTAGGCTTTTTTTGGGTTATGACGAATGTGTACAATGACAATGTCAGTCAAGTTTGTGACTACATTACCAGTCTATGTTTATGTTATACGCTATATGTTACATTAGTATAAATCATGGTGTGTAAATTGGGGGACAAAGGTCTGGGAAGTTAACTATATATAGCTTATAATTACTAGTAATTATGCATTGAAGCTGCCTTAAAATTTAATTAAGAAAACTGTTGAAATTGTTTTCTAGGCCTACTTCCTTTATTTTGACAAAATGAGATCATATTAGGTGTTGCCAGACATTTTTGAAGTACCAAAATATGCTAGTTTAGTAAAAAATAAGAAATATACAAGTACGAAATACAACTCAGGTTATGAATGCATAAGTTAATATTTATGACTACATTAGTGAATGTATAATCACCTATATATTTGTCACATGTGTATTATAGCATTTTATAATATATATAATCACATTGTAAGAACTAAAAACCAATAATATGTTTTGATACTAACTTGAATAACGTAGTCATAGCCAGAGCTGGATTTTCATTCGTAATAAACTAACCAAACCTGGATTTCGTACTTTTTTATTTATTTCTTAGTAAAATAATTTATTTGACTACTTCAAAAATAAATAATATTGGTGACACCTAATATGATCTCATTTTCCAAAATAAGGCAGGTAGTAAACAATATCAACGATTTTCTTAATTCAATTTTAAGCAAGCTTCAATGCATAATTACCTTCCCAGACCTTTGTAAAGATAGACTCGTAATGCAGTCACAAACTTGACTCGCGTTGTCATTTATACATTCTTCATAACCCAAATAAAGACTTCCTTGTGTCAATAATAATAGACTACTAATGGATGTTTAGATTTGAAAATATCGGATTTTAAGATCTCGAAAGGAAATCGGATCTCGATCCACTGGTGTGTAAACACGCCTCGGATCTCGGATGATATGTTAAACACACACACTGCCACGATCTAACCCCGCTTTGGTACAGCCTCTTACCACGTTCTACCCTACGTTGACTTACCGCAAATCTTAACATCGTTTTGTAAACGCCGCTCTTCGGGAGTTCGTCTCTGTTCAATCGCGCACAAGACCAAGTTGCTCACTTTTACACCTTTCTTAATCAAAGATATTGCAAAGCTTGGCTTTTGCAAGTATGAGTCTGTTCTCAATAACATACAATTTTTACGAAAATTCCCTGAATTTTATTCCTATCGTTCACTGAATTTACTATTTACTTTTACCCTCTCTCTCTCTCTCTCTCTCTCTCTCTCTCTCTCTCTCTCTCTCTCTCTGGGGAAGTGCCTTTTGGAAGAAATCGGCTCCTGAATTCTGATAATAATTCTTAATTATTTATATTCCTTATATTTTACCAGAGCACATTTATTTATGTAATTTTTAATCTTTAGTTATTTAAAGAAGCAATGTTAAAAAACCATAATGGTTTTTTGGTAAGCCAGAATAAGGCCTTTGGTATTAGTAGGGTAGGCAAATGAGTTATATAAGATGTCACTGGTAAACATTAGTGTTGGTAGTTTACCACAATTTCTGGTTATTGAGTTGACGTCTCTCGTTGTTGTGTTCCTGATTTGTATTTTATAATCATTGGTAGTTATTAGGTGAGATTAATGGTTATATATTATAATATGTCATCCGTAAACATTAGTAAATGGTAAACATCATACAGCATGAGGATAATGAGTTGATGTCTATTATATTTGTTGCCTGTACTCCAGACTTTTATTTTAAGGCCTCTGGTATTAGTAGGGAGGGCAAATGAGTTATATAAGATGTCACTGGTAACTTTTAGTGTTGGTATTTTACCACAATTTCTGGTTACTGAGATGACGTCTCTCATTTGCTGTGTTCCTGATTTGTATTTTATGGCCTTTAGTATTAGTAGGGTAGGCAAATGAATTATATAAGATGTCACTGTAAACATTAGTGTTGGTAATGTTACCACATTATCAGGTTACTGAGTTGACGTCTCTCATTTGCTGTGCTCCTGATTTCTTTCATAAGGACTTTGGTATTAGTAGGGTAGGCAAATGAGTTATAAGATGTCACTGGTAAACATTAGTGTTGGTAGTTTACCACAATTTCTGGTTATTGAGTTAAAGTCTCTCATTTGCTTTGATCCTGATTTGTATTTGCCTTTGGTATTACTAGGATAGGCAAATAAGCTATATAAGATGTCACTGGTAAACATTAGTGTTGGTAGTTTACCACATTATCAGGTTACTGAGTTGACGTCTCATTTGCTGTGCTCCTGATTTCTTTCATAAGGCCTTTGGTATTAGTAGGGTAGGCAAATGAGTTATATAAGATGTCACTGGTAAACATTAGTGTCGGTAGTGTTACCACATTATCTTGTTACTGAGTTGACGTCTCTCATTTTGCTATGCTCCTGATTTGTATCATAAGGCCTTTGGTATTAGTAGGGTGGCAAATGAGGTATATAAGATGTCACTGGTAAACATGTGTGTTGGTAGTTTACCACAATATTTGTTTACTGAGTTGACGTCTCTCATTTGCTGTGCTCCTGATTTGTATCATAAGGCCTTTGGTATTAGTAGGGTAGGCAAATGAGCTATATAAAATGTCACTGGTAAACATTAGTGTCGGTAGTGTTACCACATTATCTTGTTACTGAGTTAACGTCTCTCATTTTGCTGTGCTCCTGATTTGTATCATAAGGACTTTGGTATTAGTAGGGTAGGCAAATGAGTTATATAAGATGTCACTGGTAAACATTAGTGTTGGTAGTTTACCACAATTTCTGGTTATTGAGTTGACGTCTCTCATTTGCTATGTTCCTGATTTGTATTTGTCTTTGGTATTAGTAGGGTAGGCAAATGAGCAATATAAGATGTCACTGGTAAACATTAGTGTTGGTAGTTTACCACATTATCCGGTTACTGAGTTGACGTCTCTCATTTGCTGTGCTCCTGATTTCTTTCATAAGGCCTTTGGTATTAGTAGGGTAGGCAAATGAGTTATATAAGATGTCACTGGTAAACATTAGTGTCGGTAGTGTTACCACATTATCTTGTTACTGAGTTGACGTCTCTCATTTTGCTATGCTCCTGATTTGTATCATAAGGCCTTTGGTATTAGTAGGGTAGGCAAATGAGTTATATAAGATGTCACTGGTAAACATTAGTGTCGGTAGTGTTACCACATTATCTTGTTACTGAGTTGACGTCTCTCATTTGCTGTGCTCCTGATTTCTTTCATAAGGCCTTTGGTATTAGTAGGGTAGGCAAATGAGTTATATAAGATGTCACTGGTAAACATTAGTGTTGGTAGTTTACCACAATTTCTGGTTATTGAGTTGACGTCTCTCATTTTGCTGTGCTCCTGATTTGTATCATAAGGACTTTGGTATTAGTAGGGTATGCAAATGAGATATTAGATGTCACTGGTAAACATTAGTGTTGGTAGTTTACCACAATATCTGGTTATTGAGTTTACATCTCATTTGCTGTGCTCCTGATTTGTATTTGCCTTTGGTATTAGAAGGATAGGCAAATGAGCTATATAAAATGTCACTTTTAAACATTAGTACTGGTAGTGTTACCACATTATCCGGTTACTGAGTTGACGTCTCATTTGCTGTGCTCCTGATTTGTATCATAAGGACTTTGGTATTAGTAGGGTATGCAAATGAGATATTAGATGTCACTGGTAAACATTAGTGTTGGTAGTTTACCACAATATCTGGTTATTGAGTTTACATCTCATTTGCTGTGCTCCTGATTTGTATTTGCCTTTGGTATTAGAAGGATAGGCAAATGAGCTATATAAAATGTCACTATTAAACATTAGTACTGGTAGTGTTACCACATTATCCGGTTACTGAGTTGACGTCTCATTTGCTGTGCTCCTGATTTGTATCATAAGGCCTTTGGTATTAGTATGGTAGGCAAATGAGTTATAAGATGTCACTGGTAAACATTAGTGTTGGTAGTTTACCACAATTTCTGGTTATTGAGTTAACGTCTCATTTGCTTTGATCCTGATTTGTATTTGCCTTTGGTATTACTAGGATAGGCAAATAAGCTATATAAGATGTCACTGGTAAACATTAGTGTTGGTAGTTTACCACATTATCAGGTTACTGAGTTGATGTCTCTCATTTGCTGTGCTCCTGATTTCTTTCATAAGGCCTTTGGTATTAGTAGGGTAGGCAAATGAGTTATATAAGATGTCACTGGTAAACATTAGTGTCGGTAGTGTTACCACATTATCTTGTTACTGAGTTGACGTCTCTCATTTTGCTGTGTTCCTGATTTGTATCATAAGGACATTGGTATTAGTAGGGTAAGCAAATGAGATATTAGATGTCACTGGTAAACATTAGTGTTGGTAGTTTACCACAATTTCTGGTTATTGAGTTTACATCTCATTTACTGTGCTCCTGATTTGTATTTGCCTTTGGTATTAGAAGGATAGGCAAATGAGCTATATAAAATGTCACTTTTAAACATTAGTACAGGTAGTGTTACCACATTATCCGGTTACTGAGTTGACGTCTCATTTGCTGTGCTCCTGATTTGTATCATAAGGCCTTTGGTATTATTAGTATGGTAGGCAAATGAGTTATATAAGATATCACTGGTAAACATTAGTGTTTGTAGTTTACCACAATTTCTGGTTATTGAGTTAACGTCTCTCATTTGCTTTGATCCTGATTTGTATTTGCCTTTGGTATTACTAGGGTAGGCAAATAAGCTATATAAGATGTCACTGGTAAACATTAGTGTTGGTAGTGTTACCACATTATCCGGTTACTGAGTTGACGTCTCATTTGCTGTGCTCCTGATTTGTATCATAAGACCTTTGGTATTAGTAGGGTAGGCAAATGAGTTATATAAGATGTCACTGGTAAACATTAGTGTCGGTAGTGTTACCACATTATCTTGTTACTGAGTTGACGTCTCTCATTTGCTGTGCTCCTGATTTCTTTCATAAGGCCTTTGGTATTAGTAGGGTAGGCAAATGAGTTATATAAGATGTCACTGGTAAACATTAGTGTCGGTAGTGTTACCACATTATCTTGTTACTGAGTTGACGTCTCTCATTTTGCTATGCTCCTGATTTGTATCATAAGGCCTTTGGTATTAGTAGGGTGGCAAATGAGCTATATAAGATGTCACTGGTAAACATGTGTGTTGGTAGTTTACCACAATATTTGTTTACTGAGTTGACGTCTCATTTGCTGTGCTCCTGATTTGTATCATAAGGCCTTTGGTATTAGTAGGGTAGGCAAATGAGCTATATAAAATGTCACTGGTAAACATTAGTGTCGGTAGTGTTACCACATTATCTTGTTACTGAGTTAACGTCTCTCATTTTGCTGTGCTCCTGATTTGTATCATAAGGACTTTGGTATTAGTAGGGTAGGCAAATGAGTTATATAAGATGTCACTGGTAAACATTAGTGTTGGTAGTTTACCACAATTTCTGGTTATTGAGTTGACGTCTCTCATTTGCTATGTTCCTGATTTGTATTTGTCTTTGGTATTAGTAGGGTAGGCAAATGAGCAATATAAGATGTCACTGGTAAACATTAGTGTTGGTAGTTTACCACATTATCCGGTTACTGAGTTGACGTCTCTCATTTGCTGTGCTCCTGATTTCTTTCATAAGGCCTTTGGTATTAGTAGGGTAGGCAAATGAGTTATATAAGATGTCACTGGTAAACATTAGTGTCGGTAGTGTTACCACATTATCTTGTTACTGAGTTGACGTCTCTCATTTGCTGTGCTCCTGATTTGTATCATAAGTACTTGGGTATTAGTAGGGTAAGCAAATGAGCTATATAAGATGTCACTGGTAAACATTAGTGTCGGTAGTGTTACCACATTATCTTGTTACTGAGTTGACGTCTCTCATTTTGCTGTGCTCCTGATTTGTATCATAAGGACTTTGGTATTAGTAGGGTATGCAAATGAGATATTAGATGTCACTGGTAAACATTAGTGTTGGTAGTTTACCACAATATCTGGTTATTGAGTTTACATCTCATTTGCTGTGCTCCTGATTTGTATTTGCCTTTGGTATTAGAAGGATAGGCAAATGAGCTATATAAAATGTCACTTTTAAACATTAGTACTGGTAGTGTTACCACATTATCCGGTTACTGAGTTGACGTCTCATTTGCTGTGCTCCTGATTTGTATCATAAGGCCTTTGGTATTAGTATGGTAGGCAAATGAGTTATAAGATGTCACTGGTAAACATTAGTGTTGGTATTTTACCACAATTTCTGGTTATTGAGTTAATGTCTCTCATTTGCTTTGATTCTGATTTGTATTTGCCTTTGGTATTACTAGGGTAGGCAAATAAGCTATATAAGATGTCACTGGTAAACATTAGTGTTGGTAGTTTACCACATTATCAGGTTACTGAGTTGACGTCTCTCATTTGCTGTGCTCCTGATTTATTTCATAAGGCCTTTGGTATTAGTAGGGTAGACAAATGAGTTATATAAGATGTCACTGGTAAACATTAGTGTCGGTAGTGTTACCACATTATCTTGTTACTGAGTTGACGTCTCTCATTTTGCTGTGCTCCTGATTTGTATCATAAGGACTTTGGTATTAGTAGGGTAGGCAAATGAGATATTAGATGTCACTGGTAAACATTAGTGTTGGTAGTTTACCACAATTTCTGGTTATTGAGTTTACATCTCATTTGCTGTGCTCCTGATTTGTATTTGCCTTTGGTATTAGAAGGATAGGCAAATGAACTATATAAGATGTCACTGGTAAACATTAGTGTTGGTAGTATTACCACATTATCCGGTTACTGAGTTGACGTCTCTCATTTGCTGTGCTTCAGATTTGTATCATAAGGCCTTTGGTATTACTAGGGTAGGCAAATGAGCTATATAAGATGTCACTGGTAAACATTAGTGTTGGTAGTGTTACCACATTATTTGGTTACTGAGTTGATGTCTCTCATTTGCTGTGCTCCTGATTTGTATCATAAGACCTTTGGTATTAGTAGGGTAGGCAAATGAGTTATATAAGATGTCACTGGTAAACATAAGTGTTGGTAGTTTACCACAATTTCTGGTCATTATGTTGACGTCTCTCATTTGTTGTGCTCCAGATTTGTATTTTAAAATCTTTGGTAGTTATTAGGTGAGATTAATGGTTATCTAATATGTCATCCGTAAACATTAGTAAATGGTAAACATCGTTCAGCATGAGGATACTAAGTTGATGTCTATTATATTTGTTGCCTGTACTCCAGACTTTTATTTTAGGGCCTCTGGTGTTAACAGGGAGGGTAAATGAGTTATATAAGATGTCAGTGGTAAACTTTAGTGTTGGTAGTGTTACCACATTATCTGGATACTGAGTTGACGTCTCATTGGTTGTGCTCCTGATTTGTAACAAAAGGCATTTGGTATTAGTAGGGTAGGCAAATGAGTTATATAAGATGTCACTGGTAAACATTATTGTTGGAAGTTTACCACAATCTGGTTTTTGAGTTGACGTCTCATTTGCTGTGCTCCTGATTTGTATATCATGGCCCTCTGGTGAGACAAATGGTTATATTTTATATCATTAGTAAATTGTAAACATTATACATATGAGGATACTGAGTTAATGTCTAGTATATGTTGCCTGTACTCCAGACATTTATTCTAAGGCCTTTGGTTATAGTAGGATAGGCAATTGAATTATATAAAATGTCAATGGTAAACATTAGTGTTGGTAGTTTACCACAATTTCTGGTTGCTGAGTTGACGTTTCTCATTTGCTGTGCTCCTGATTTTCATTTTATAATCTTTCGTAGTTATTAGGTAAGAATAATGGTTATATAATATGTCATCTGTAACATTAGTAAATGGTAAACATTATACAACATGAGGATACTGAGTTGATGTCTATTATATTTGTTGCCTGTACTCCAGACTTTTATTCTAAGGCGCTTGGTATTAATAGGTTAGGAAAATGAGTTGTTAAAACATCACTGGTAAACATTGGTGATGGTAGTATTGTCACATGTGGTTACTGAGTTGACGTCTCATTTGCTGTGCTCCTGATTTGTATTTGCCTTTGGTATTAGTAGGGTAGGCAAATGAACTATATAAGTGATGTCACTGGTAAACATTAGTGTTGGTAGTGTTACCACATTTTCCAGTTACTGAGGTGACATCTCTCATTTGCTGTGCTCCTGATTTGTAATATAAGGCCTTTGGTATTAGTAGGGTAGGCAAATGAGCTATATAAGATGTCACGGGTAAACATTAGTGTTTAAATGTAACAACATTATCTTGTTACTGAGTTGATGTTTCTCATTTGCTGTGATCCTGATTTGTATCATAAAGACTTTGGTATTAGTAGGGTAGGCAAATGAGTTATATAAGAGGTCACTGATAAACATTAGTGTTGGTATAGTTTTGAACAATTTCTGGTTATTGGGTTGACGTCTCATTTGCTGTGCTCCTGATTTGTATTTGCCTTTGGTATTAGTAGGGTAGGCAAATGAGCTGTATAAGATGTCACTGGTAAACATTAGTGTTGGTAGTGTTACCACATTATCCGGTTACTGAGTTGACGTCTCTCATTTGCTGTGCTCCTGATTTGTATCATAAGGCCTTTGGTATAAGTAGGGTAGGCAAATGAGCTATATAAGATGTCACTGGTAAACATTAGTGTTGGACGTGCTACCACATTATTTGTGTACTGAGTTGATGTGTCCAGTTTGCTGTGCTCCTGATTTGTATCATAAGGCCTTTGGTATTAGGGTAGGCAAATGAGTTATATAAGATGTCACTGGTAAACATAAGAGTTGGTAGTTTACCACAATTACTGGTTTTTGAGTTGACGTCTCATTTGTTGTGCTCCTGATTTGTATTTTAAAATCTTTGGTAGTTATTAGGTGAGATTAATGGTTATATAATATGTCATCTGTAAACATTAGTAAATGGTAAACATCATACAGCATGAGGATACTGAGTTGATGTCTATTATATTTGTTGCCTTTACTCCAGACTTCTATTATAAGGCCTCTGGTATTAGCAGGGTGGGTAAATTAGTTATATAAGATATCACTGGTAAACATTAGTGTTGGTAGTTTACCACATTCTGGTTATTGAGTTGACGTCTCATTTGCTGTGCTCCTGATTTGTATTTCATTGCCCTTTGGTGAGCCAAATGGTTATATTTTATATCACCAGTAAACATTAGTAAATTGTAAACATTATACATATGAGGATACAAAGTTGATGTCTAGTATATGTTTCCTGTACTCCAGACTGTTATTTTAAGGCCTTTGGTTATAGTAGGGTAGGCAATTGAGTTATATAAGATGTCACTGGTAAACATTAGTGTTGGTAGTTTACCACAATTTCTGGTTACTGAGTTGACGTCTCTCATTTGCTGTGCTCCTGATTTGTATTTTATAATCTTTGGTAGTTATTAGGTAAGAATAATGGTTATATAATATGTCATCTGTAACATTAGTAAATGGTAAACTTTATACAACATGAGGATACTGAGTTGATGTCTATTATATTTGTTGCCTGTACTCCAGGCCTTTATTTTAAGGCCGCTGGTATTAGTAGGGTAGGCAAATGAGTTGTTAAAACATCACTGGTAAATATTGGTGGTGGTAGTGTTGTCACATCTGGTTACTGAGTTGACATCTCATTTGCTGTGCTTCAGATTTGTATTTGCCTTTGGTATTAGTAGGGTAGGCAAATGAACTATATAATATGTCATTGGTAAACATTAGTGTTGGTAGTGTTACCACATTTGTTTACCGAGTTGACGTCTCATTTGCTTTGTTCCTGATTTGTATCATAAGGCCTTTGGTATTAGTAGGGTAGGCAAATGAGCTATATAAGATGTCAGTACCAACATTAGTGTTGGTAGCATTTTATAATCTTTGCTAGTTATTAGGTAAGAATAATGGTTAAATAATATGTCATTTGTAAACTTAGTAAATGGTAAACATTATATAACATGAGGATACTGAGTTGATGTCTATTATATTTGTTACCGGTACTCTAGGATTTCATTTTAATGCCTCTGGTATAAGTAGGGTGCCTGAATGAGCTATATAAGATGTCACTGGTAAACATTAGTGTTGGTAGTGTTACCACAATATTTTCCTTTGGTATTAGTAGTATAGGCAAATGAGTTATATAAGATGTCACTGGTAAACATTAGTGTTGATAGTTTATCACAATATCTGGTTATTGAGTTGATGTCTCTCATTTGCTGTGCTCCTGATTTGTATTTTAAGGCCTTTAGTATTAGTAGGGTAGGCAAATAAGTTATATAAGAAGTCACTCGTAAACATGAGTGTTACCACATAATATCTGGTTATGGAGTTGACGTCTCTCATTTGCTGTGCTCCTAATTTGTATTTAATGGCCTTTGGTATTAGTAGGGTAGGCAAATGAGTTATATAAGATGTCACTGGTAAACATTAGTGTTGGTAGTTTACCACAATTTCTGGTTATTGAGTTGACGTTTCACATTTGCTGTGCTCCTGATTTGTATTTTATGGCCTTTGGTATCATTTGCTGTGCTCCTGATTTGTATTTTATTGTCTTTGGTAGGTATTAGGTGAGACAAATGGTTATATTTTATATCATCAGTAAACATTGTAAATAACAAACATTATACCACATGAGGATACTGAGTTGATGTCCAGTATATGCTGCCTGTTCTCCAGTCTTTTATTGTAAGGCCTTTGGTAATAGTATGGTATTCAAATGATTAATATAAGATGTCACTGCTAAACATTAGTGTTTGTAGTGTTACCACATTATCTGGTTACTGAGTTGACGTCTCTCATTTGCTGTGCTCCAGATTTGTATTAGCAGGGTAGGCAAATGAGTTATATAAGATGTCATTGGTAAACATTAGTGTTGGTAGTTTACCATATTATCTGGTTATTTGACGTCGGGTCAGGGATGAGTTGGAATAGATGATGGTGGTTGGGGACGTCGGCTGTCTAGCCGGGGACGAGTTTATGGACCGGGGAATTGTGAAGGGCTTCTTAGATCCTGAGGTAGTAGGGAGCTCGGGGGTCAAATTACGGTAGATATGGTACTGGGTATGAGTAAGGTCTTGGTTGTGGCGTAAGTGGGGTTGGAGGTCGCCACAACGGGCAAGGTGCAGGAACTTGGTCCTGAAAAGAGGCGTGGAATTGCGGCAGTGGAGTAGTAGGATCTTGGCCCTGAAAACGGCTGTTTATATTTGGCGATGCTTTGTTGAAAGTCTGCCGTAACTCCAGGCTAATTCGCCGCTGCGAGTTATTTCGCCTCCCCGGCATTTAGCACAGGGGCCGCCGGGTAGCCACTACCCTATTAAATTTCCCTTACAGGAGGCGGTGTGGTAGTAGCTTGCCGGGTTTTCTCTATTTGGCTGTTACCCTGTCGGGAGGCAAGTTTGACAAGTCTAGGTTGTTGGTGTTGTACAGAGAACACACTTTTAAGCTTAGAAGTCTCTTTGTTGTCCTTTGAGACACCTTTCCTGCTGGTAGTGTCATGTGTCTAGATGCTAGTAGGCAGACTGATCAGAGAAGGCTGATCAGTGTACTTGAGGTTAACAGGTTGAGTGCTGACTGGTGACTTTAAAAGACTGATGTGTGTCGACTGATCAGTGAGAGTAGACTGATGATTTTTGGAAAGAAAACAACAGCTTTTATGTGTTTTCTGGAATTTCTTTTATTTAGGGAGAAAAAAATGTTTTAAACAGATCCCTCTCCAGAGAGATATTGTGGGAATCACCCCGAAAGGCATACCCATTAAAACAACCTCTCCCCCCTCCCCCACGGACGTGCACTGGGGAGAGCGAATAGCAGCATCTAGGGAACTCTCTAATGGCTGCAGCTGCAAACTGGGTACTTCATTAAACAGAAAAGTCGTTAGAGGCACAAACATATACAAATATATATTTACATATATACATATTAATAATAATAACTTATATATTATATTAATATATAACATAATAATATACATATTATTATATGTTACATAATGTAAATCAAGCTGCAACAAAAGAAAACTGTTAGCGACATACATAAATACAAGCAAGTACACAATTGAGCCAACATGGATTGCCGAACTATAAGTTATTATTGATAGCACACACATAAATATGGTAACATAACATTAAGGATCATATTTCTATGGCTGATCCTCCAGGAATATGGTAGGCCTCGGCCTACCGTCTTCTATGATGCCGAGTCTCTTACAGATGTCTGAGATTCCTTGGAATCTTGAATATTGGGCACTCTGAAACAGTTTAAAAGCGCATCATTTAGCAAAAGCATTCTAGGGTAGGGATGCCAGCTGACCCTAGAATGGTGGCATTGCTCACAAACCAAGGTTGGCGAGTGATTCTGCGCAGGGCTATTGTCTGAAGTCTCTCTAATTTCTTCTTGCCATATTTGCTGGCCAGCGCCCACCTAGCTGTGGACATGTACATCAGTACGGACCGCACTGTTAAGAGGCGGCAGGAGTCAGTTTGAAAATCGTCTTTTGGCGTTGCCTTCAATGTCGTGGTCCACCACCCGCACTAAGCATTTGTCATACCGACCGCCAGTGACTCACGTCAACCTTAGCCCCCTCCAACTTTCACATTTCACACCCCATCCACTCCATTGTTCACTGCCGACATAGTACCAAGCGGTCTTCACAGTACCAAGCGCTCGGCGAGTTATTGCAATGACTACTAAAACCTATACAGAGTGTTCCAAAACTCAATTGTCCCTATTTGTGGATACAAATGAGGATACAATCTAGGTTATTGACAAAAAAATATATGTAGGGTTAATAATTAAGTAAATTGTCAAGCAGTACAAATATCGCTTTATTTGATTTGCGCATAAAGTATATGTATTTTTTAAGTAAATTTGTGTATTCAACAGTAATTTTTGAAACAAAATACAGTATTTCAAAACCGACACACCAAAATTAACTTATATAGAACACAATAACAATTGTACTTTTCTCTTATGAAAAGTCTTATATACAACAGAACTTAGAACGATACAACCAATAGAATATCCAGTGTTCTTGACGATGTGTCACACATTCACAACCCTTCACTTATGACTACAAATTATTCATTTAGTTTTCGTATCCATGTGTAACATACATGAAGGTATACTTTTGTAAACATAATTCTTCCAACAATACTAATTCGATTAGGAAAATAAGGTTTTAATATTGTTTTTTTATTGAACCAACCAAACGGAAGTTTAGTTTCCTTTCCCTGAATTAAAAAAAAAAATTACCTTTGAGTTTAATTTATTTAAAGCTATCAGAAATATTTAAAAACTGTTGCCAACTGTTTAAATTAAACATAAGATATACAAATTATTTGAAAGATATACAAATTTATTTAGTAAAGGGGTTTTCAAATTTGATATATAGCTGTTAGCATTTAATATGGAACACAATTTCATATAATTAAGCCTTATTCTAATTGATTCAACTTGGAACAGCCAACGTAAAAACACACAATACACATACATATACAAGTATATGTCATAATATTTAATAATATCGTTTTTCGTAATACAAAGATACAAAAGTAAAATAAGTATTAGGAACATATATTTTTATTATACAAGTCTGTTTTGTTATTACAGTAAATGGGACACATAATTCACAAACAAACTATTTACGGAATATACCACAATTCGAAAACACGAAATTCAACAAACAAGATTTTCATCCATAAAGGACTGCGATTTAGATTGATTACGTTATATTTAATCTGGTAATAGCTATTTCTATTCATTCTAAACCTTTAAATAATGTAGGATCAAAGTTTATAATATGGAACTGATGATATTATTTATTCAAAGAAAAATTATATTTGATAAATAAGGTGACAAGTTATTAAATGAAGTATTATACAGGCATACGTTAAAAAAAAATTATATTACACACTTTAAGTAAAAGTTAGAAATATTACAAAACGCCCAAAAATGAATCTACAACAATTATTTAACTAAACACAATCATATAAAAGTTTATGCTACAATCAGCATAATATACAACAATATAAATTTTCATAATACAAGCGTATATATAACAAAACTCTGTATTACGAACAAAATATATGTATACATATATGTTTTTTACCAATAGACACCCCCAATAGATAAAACTGCCGTAATTGGAATCAACGTTCTTAATTAAAATGGAACTTACAAAAACATTATTTACGGAGTATACCAGAATTCAAGAGCACGAATTTTAGCACACAAGATTGTTAAAAAGGATTGTGATAATCACCATTTTATATAAATTCAAAACCTTTATGCTAAATAATATAGAATCACGGTTTTAAATATGGAACTAATGAAATTATTTACACAGAGAAAGATCATATTCGATCAAAAAAAGCTGAAATTCAAACAATTAAATATTATAGCATAGACCAAAAAAATACATTAAAAAACATGTTATACTTTACATTAGAAACACGTCAAAAGGCACAAAAATTAACCAATAAAGATTATTTACCTAAGCTTTTTTTTCTTTCTTCTAACCTCTCCTGTTCTTCGATGATATATTTCGGGTTTCTGATGGGCATGGAACGGATATGACGTTTATCGACTAGCTCCGGAAGTAGACAGTCCATGTAAAAACGTTCAAGTTTCGCTTTCATGTTTACCTTCCAAAATTCGTCATCTCTTTCAATCCTTTCCACTTTCAGTCCTTTGGGGGTCCACAAAGCAAACTGGCAGTAACTTCTTTTGGTTACATGAAGTTGTCCCTGTACTTGAAAAAGAAGTTATGATTTTTGTTAACAGAACCGATCGTGCCATTTTTTTCTTTAGTCCAGAAAGTGACTTTTCTAGCCAAGATTGCCTCTTCTGGAGTCATGTTTTTTGCAGATGATGGACACTTTATCTCTGCAATACCATCATCCCCAATCAGGCCGTCTGGAGTCGCTCCCAAGAAAAACTGAGTTTCGTCAACAAAGAGGCCACAAGGCTTCAACAGGCTTCAATGCTTTCCCCAATTATGTTGGCTAGCTCTTGTCGAGCTACGTCTTCATGTTTCCTGCCCCAAACCATTGCCTGACAGTCAAACGCCGTGTATAGCATCTGCTCGATCGTTGACTCGCAGCCTGTTGATGGCTTCAGTTTGCAGATTCGGCCGAAATTTGATGCTGTAAGCATATTTCTTCTTATTTCCAGCCATTCTCCGCAGTCACTCTGGCTGACTGTAGCTCTTTCAATTGATCTGATCTCTTCTGGTGTTTTCTTCAAAGTTACTAAAAATTCTGACGTTTCCTTTTTCATTGCATCTTCTTCCAAATCCGGTCGTTGTGCAGCAAGCCCGTAGTTTTCGTCTTGTGTAGTCGTTTGAAACAGTGACCTGTCCAACGCCTATCGCCTATGGACGGAAACTACAAGTAACAAGTAAGAAGTAAGAATGAAACAATCCACTTACCACTCCAGATAACGACGAGTAGTATGACCTCTTACACCAACACCCGTCAGCGACGACAGTGATGAGCGGTGTACCGTTCTTGTCCACCTCGCCCAACTCGACCGCGTGGCGTGCCTCTTCCTCTGCTGCTTTTTTCATTTCCTTCGCGGCAGTATCAATCAGCCCCTGGCGGACCTTATCTTCATACTTTATGAACGTTTTGTTGCTCATCGGTGGAACATTTAGGGTGGAGAGGAATTCCTCTAGCTGGCTGTGGCTCCCACCAGTGGTGATAGTTCCGCTTACAGCGCTAGTATTTATGTCCATTTCACAGTTTTTTTCCACTTCGGACCAGACTGACTCTTCGACATTACAAAAATTACACTTAAAGACAAAACAACTTTTCAGCCCTACTCGTTTCTCTCTTTTCAACACCATATTACTGATTGTGCAACCAACAGGTCCATGGTTTCCCAGATTTTGAAGTTGGTTAGAAAAATCAGTCATATTTACAATCCGTCGACCACTCAACTTTACATCATTTTGCGTTTTCACTTCTGGGTCGTTTGGAGGTTCGTTTCCGCTAGGATGTGGAACTTCCCTGTAATTGAAATATATAACAGAGAATTAGTTCAAATTTAAACCTTGTATTATCTTTAAATTTTTTTATTTTTCGGTCAGGCAAATTTCATCAGCGAGAAAATTGTTCGTAAAGAGTTTAAATTACTTAATCTGTTTAGGTAGATATATATTTTATTAGCGGTTTATGTTGTATGTTGTGTAAACAATAATAACGCTCGGCGCGCGGTCACACTTCACACCGGAAAATAATTTATATTGTAAGTTATACACCCCAGTTTATAATAATAAATACAACTGTTGTAATCACCTGTTTACGTCGACAGTCCATCTTCCGCAAAACACGGTATAAATAAGTGCGTCCAAAATATGGGATGGGCCGCCTTTGTGATACTTGATTCTTGCCGGCCGGGCTATTGTTTCAAATGTGTGACTGCGCGCCGAGCATTACAAAAATTCTTCTTTCACATTCCATAGCTAAACCACTAATAAAAAAATAGATATAACTAAATTTATTAACTATAATTTTAACTCTTTACGAAAAACTTTCTCGCTGACGAATTTTACCTGACTAACAAATTAGAAAGATCCTCTCTTACTATATTTTTCATTACACATTTTTAAAAGGCTTTTTTAAAACACTGTTTACATTCGGTATATTTATGAATTGAGATATAAATTGAACCCATTGTTTTCAATGTTGTTTACTGTGATGTAAAATACATATAGGCTTCACGGCTGGGTTCACTTCAATGTCAAGTTATTTGAACGAGAGCGACTAAATTTAGTTCGGCAGATTTTATGATTCTGCAGTAGGCCTATACCTACAAGCCTCGGATCATTTTTCAAAACCACAGGTTTATAACACTAGATTCTACAACTCAAACAGATGTTTCCGTTAATTGAAAAAAAAAAAAAGTGTGGTTGTTTTTGTTGTTTTGTTTTGTAGGAACGTTAATTGTTAGGGTTCGACTGTTTAGTCATGTGCTCCGGGCAACAGCAAGTCTACAAGAATCAATTTTTCCTACAAGTGCTTTAAAACCGTTAAAATAAAGTAATATTTGGCATTGAAACGCAATTTTAAAAACATTTCAAGTAAAAATGTAACATTAAAATATTTAGTCCAAAACAACATAAGAGGGTGAAATCGGTTTTGCAACAATTTCAGCAGGCGTGTGAGCCGCGATTATTTTAAATCAATTCGATTATCTTGACACGAATATGGTTTATATAAATTAAATGAATGTTAAGAACAGTAAATATCTACTTACTTTCTTCTTTTATTGAAGGCTGCCAAACACGCAGTAATTCTTCTTTTCTTCCTCCTGCTGGGAAACCTTTTCAAATGTCCCATGTCACTTACAAAAATATCTAAACTAGGGCACTAGGCCAAATCAAATCGTCTCCTAAACTTATAACTTGTCGCATAACACAACGCTGAATGCTAGTTGTTTACCGGGCCGTCTGCAGTCTTTGCATCTGCCTTGTCAAACCGACGGTGGTGGAACCTAGGGGATGAACGCTGAACTACAGCGACCTGCGTCCGCTGTCTACACGACTGCCAATTGTAACTGGATTTTAAAATTATTAAATAAATAACTTCAAATAGGTTTTTTTGGAATAGCAATCGTTCGAACCGATGTAACAATTTCAAGGTTTAAGGAGATATATTTTTAAAGTATTTTTTACAATTGTGTATACAATGGGAATTGAATTCGTTTGGTTAAAAATTACGAAACTCTATTGGAGAAATAGATTTCGTATTTGCAAAAAATTAATTATAAAAAATATATTTTTCTTAACCTAATGTATATTGATTTGTGCGTAAAGTGGTAGTAAATAATATGACCGAAACAGTTAAACATTCAGTTAATCAGTTCTCATTATTTTTCACATGTATTGTTCCCACCCCATTGTAAAGCGCGGAGTAGACCAGTGAGCGACCGGCTTGACTCCTGCCGCCTCTTAACAGAAAGATTGTTACTTTAGTACGAGTCGTTAGCGGGCTGCTGCTCGCTAGCATTGGTGAGAGGCATCCTTGAATCCTCTTTCCTTCGGAGACCTTGTTCAGCACGTGTCGCCTGAAGTTGAGCTTGCTATCCAATGTGATGCCAAGGTACTTGAACGTGGGCTTCCAGGGGATAGACACTCCGTCAATTTTTAACTCATGAGCCCATGTCTGCGTCTCTTTCTGAACAGATAGAATTGGATTTCTCCGCATTTATCTTAATTCTCCACTTTTCAAGCCATGGAGACAGCGCGTTTAGCTGCTTCTGCATAGTTCTTGCCGCGAATACAAGGGTTTACACTACTACAGTGTAGAAATGCATCATCTGCATAGAGCGATAGTAATTCACCTTGAACAGTTGGGAAATCATTAGTATAAATAAGATACAATACCGGTCCCAGGACACTGCCTTGGGGAACACCGGCAAGTATCGGCCGCAGCGATGATATTTCACCGTCTACAAAGGTCCTAAAAGATCTGCCCGTGAGGTAAGAGTGGATCAGGTGTACAGCAGCCTCCGGTACAGGAGAATCACTCAACTTGTAGAGGAGGCCCTCATGCCATACCCTGTCAAACGCCTTACTGATGTCTAGTAGCACTGCAACAGAAGACAAGTACTTATTATGGTTATCAACAAAATGATTGATAACTCTCGTCAGCTATCCTGAAGTATATATTCTGTATCCTCCCAGAAGTAGTCGGGGCGAAGGTCGCTTCTTCGTCCGAAGAACATCGGCCTCACGTTACGGTAGCCAATTGATGTCGGCTTACTCTGTCGGTGGATGACGAGGTTGAAAAGAAGGTTGTTGTGGATGGCGGCTGTCTAGCCGGGGACGGATTTTTGCTACGCGGAATGGTGAAGGACTTGAAGCTAAAAACTAGAACCTGAAGTAGTAGGGTGCTCGAGGGTCATAGTATGGGAGGTAGGGGATGAGGTAGGAATACGGAAGAGGTATTGAGGAAAGGGGTGGGGTGTAGGTGATCGCCACATCGGGCACGGTGCAGGGACTTGGCCCTGAAAAGGTCCGTTCTTCTTTACGAAGGATTGTGGGCCATGGATTTCCGCATCTCACGGCTAATTTTCCTCTGCAGTCGCCGTACCGCCCGACACTGCTGGTTATTGCGCCTCCCCGGCATATAGCACAGAGGTCCTCCGGGTAACCGCTACCCTACTAAATTTCCCTTTCGGAAGGCGGTGAGGGTAGTAGCTTGCCGGGTTTCCCCTATTTAGCTATTTTCCGACGGGAGGAGAGTAGATGATGTTTAGGAAGTCGGAATAAGAGCTCAGTTTTAAGATATTATATGTGTCTAGTTGTCTAGAAGTGCGGGGAAAGTGTTCTCAGTGTTTGGTGTGACCAAACGCCGAGAAGTGTTGGTTTAATGAGTTGGGTGAATCAGTTCCAATGTAAACAGGCGATGTCAACAGGTTATCTTTGGTTAGATTCTCAATTTGACAGTTCCATTTTATAGTTTACATCATAAGCTTCCCTACAAGACTTGTTGGAAAATCTTACCTGCAAAGTTAAGTAATATAAAAAAAAATCATTTCTTACCTTAACTTTTACTTCTGGCAGGTGGAAAACAATAAATACATTTTCTAAGCAGTCTAAGCCAACTAGACAACAGGTGCTCTCTGGAAAGCTGGGAAATAAAGAATGGGTGAAGGTGTTGCCAACCTAGCAACAAGATATTTACCTCACAAATACATAATCAAGGTGGCTCAAGTATCCCCTATGATCAAGTATCCCCACTCTCCCCTATATATATATATATTTTACGAAAAAACGTAATTTGATTTTTTTTTCTCACAAATTCACCAAAAATAGTAATATATATTTTATAGACTACTTCTATATATCATTATATTCAAAAAGGTGCATAGAATTTAGCTGTGTAGCGAAAAAAAATGTTAGATGTAAAAAATGTAGAGTTACTATGTAAAATAGCCAGTAATCGGAAAGTAACGCAGGCATGAATTTCACAGAAATGGTAATGTACACTATACAAAAATATTTTTTTGAATTTTTTCAACTATTACTACAGATTTGTAATATATTTGTGGATAAAAGTTGCTAAAAAGAAAAATCAATTTATAAAATTTTCATTAGGCATGGTTCATTTTTACGTTAAAAGTGAATATTTGCTAACTATTTTCAAAGATTCACCAAAAATATTACCCATGTTCGCACAAAGATACATAGATTTTATGTTTGTAATGTAAAAAATTTTAGATGGAAACATTTTGGAGTTATTATGTAAGGAATCAACAAATTTACCCTATTACCGAGGATCATTTCCACAGAAATAAGTATATAAACCATATAAAAAATATTTTTAGAATTTTTTCAAAATATACAAAAGTTTTGCAATATAGTTGTGAATAAATGTTGGTAAAAGTCTAAATCAATTTATACAATTTTTATAAGGAAATATCTTTGTTTGTATAAAAAGTGTAAAGAGAAGGTTAGGTCATTTTCAAAGATTCTTCATACAACCTGTAAATGATAGATTCGTACATACAACATGTAAATGATAATATAAAACCAAACATATGAATAATATAATGTAATAAGGTGAAATAAAATAAATTTTGTGTACTTACGTTTAAAATAGCATTCAGGATAATATATGCCCTTTCCCACGGAACCACCGGTGTTTGTGTTTCTGTTCGTGTTGTAGGAGCATTTGCAATGTGTGATGGTCCAGCAAGACCAGTATCAATTTGTGTATGTGTACGTGGCCGTACCACATTATCTGGCTTAAAAAAGCTGAGAAAGTCTTCTTCGTCAGCAGACCCTACCACACCAGTAACTTGGGGGACAACATCATCCTCAAAAGACATCTCATGAGATGTGTCTTCGGAACTTTCATCGGATTCACTGCCTACTGGATAGTCATCCCCAGCAGACAGAACGTCTTCAAAAAACACCGTCCCCGGACTCCCACACTACGATCCTAGGTCCCCGTACTACCTACACTTCTAAACCCGGTAACCCCCGACCTTATCATTCCCCGCACAGAAAATCTTTCCCCGGCTAGACAACCACCCACACTTATTACTCTACCCACAGGGCGAGCCGACGTCAAGGTTATCATGCTGATAACATTGATGTACAAAACAGGTTCGGTGGTACCAAAAGCAAACCTTTTGTAATTCATCAATACAACAGGTTTATGGGTGGTGTTGATAACAAAGACAAAAGCATTTACCACGTTACTTGTTCTAGGCCCTGTAAAAAATACTGGCGTAAGATAGTGTACAACTTTATCGACATGGCCATTTTTAACGCTTGGATTTTGTACAAGGCGCAGAATCCAAACGTTAAAATGACCCGGCATAGATTCATGGTCGATTTAGTTCAAAGTCTATGTTACGCAGAGGATTTAGACGCTTCTCCTGTTCCTGTGCTCTCTGATATGCAATTACGCCACGTTGGACCATCCACATCAACAGAGACTAGATCGGCAACTTTACCCCAACACATACTAACACAAATGCTAAATAAAGGCAGAAAAGTTTGTATAGTCTGTAGTGAGGGTAACGTTAGCCGTGCAAGGTCTCGGTTCTGGTGTCTGGACTCAACCACTACTGGAGGTCTGGACGAGGAAGGACTAATTATGCAAGCCTTCCCAACCAGTAATGTTAGTTTGTGTTGTTCCGGATGCAGTGGTACAGGATATTTAGATGCCATTCAAAACGTAAGAACACAAAATTTATTTTATTTTACATTTTTACATTATATTATTCGTATATTTGGTTTTATATTATCATTTACATGTTGTATGTATGAATTTATCATTTACATGTTGTATGTAATAATCTTTGAAAATGACCTAACCTGTACCACCTTAGAGATTCTCGACTTTATATATAAACATATATATTTCCTTATAAAAAAATGCATAAATTGATTTAGACTTTTACCAACAATTATTCTCAACTATATTGCAAAACTTATGTACATTTTGAAAAAATTCTAAAAAACTTTTTTTTTATGCTTTATATACCTAATTCTGTGGATTTTTGCCTCTGTTAGAGGGTAAATTTGTTGATTCCGTGCCAAATAACTCTAAAATGTTTCCATATCAATTTTTTGCATTACACACATATAAAATCTATGTATATTTGTGAGAACATAGGTAATAAAAACTTTTGTTTAGAATAAAAATTATAGTTTTGGTTACTGTTTGAAAATAGTAAGAAAATATTCACTTTTTACGTAAAAATGTACCACGTCTAATGAAAATTTTCAAAAAATTGTTTTTTCTTTTTAGCAACTTTTATCCACAAATATATTACAAATCTTTAGTAATACAGTAGAACCCCTCTAATCCGCCCTCGGGTGGTCCGTTACTCCGGTTAATCCGACCGTGCTCGAGCTCGCGATATTGTGCCGACTCGCCGACTTGTCGATGACTCACGGCCCGTCTGGCGCCATTCTTTCCGGTTTGTTATCCCTTTCCCGCTTCAGTGCTGTGTCATCTCTCGTGAAAAATTAAACACTACAAAGCTTTTTTACAGATTCCCCTCTGTCAAGTCTTTTGACACATTTAACCGCGTCTGAAACGAAACCAACACATGCTTCCGTATTCTTGTTTTTGTAACTCGCTCATTTTTATTTACTGTATATACTGTACGTAGATCATAACCAGTCAAAGACAAGAAAAAAACTGAAAAGAAATGTTATATTTTCCATAATGTATACTAAATTGATTCGTGGAAAAAAAGCGGCCCATCAAACGTTTTTTCCTTTGTATGTCTGCTATACCGATGGGTGCCAATGCCGCGGTGTTTTTATGCCGCGACAATGGGATACCGCTATCGACAAAGTCGTTTGACTTGCCGCTGCTTTGGTGCCGCGGAGTTTTTACGCCGCCGACAATGGGATACCGCTATCGACAAAGTCGTTTGACTCACCGCCGCTTTGGTGTTTCAATTACAATTTATTTTCGGAAATAATATTTGCTGAGAGAAATGATATCTTATAAGTTTTGTATACAAATAATATTTTTTATTAATTTTTTAAGAAAACCAAACTTTTACAAAACCTTTAACATTCACCGGTTACAGGGTTAATGTTTGTAGAGTGTATTTATTAGAGTGATATTTCATATTATTGGATTTTTTCCAGGCCTAGGCTAGCCTAACCTCCACGTATATTGTGATGTTAGATTTTATAAAATTATTTTAGGTTGTATAATACAAGTTGTAATAAATGTGTTATTGTTCGTAGAGTGTGTTTTCGGAGTGATTTATCATATTATCGGTATTTTATTCTAGGCCTATCAAGTGTTGTACTTTTTTAAAAATATAAATAATGGCATCCACTAATGTTTACCAGTGACATCTTATATAACTCATTTGCCTACCCTACTGATACCAAAGGCCTTATGATACAAATCAGGAGCACAGCAAATTAGAGACGTCAACTCAGTAACCGGATAATGCGGTAATACTACCAACACTAATGTTTACCAGTGACATCTTATATAGTTCATTTGCCTACCCTACTTATACCAAAGGCCTTATGATACAAATCAGGAGCACAGCAAATGAGAGACGTCAACTCAATAACCGGATAATGTGGTAACACTACCAACACTAATGTTTACCAGTGACATCTTATATAGCTCATTTGCCTACCCTACTAATACCAAAGGCAAATACAAATCAGGAGCACAGCAAATGAGACGTCAACTCAGTAACCACATGTGACAACACTACCACCACCAATGTTTACCAGTGATGTTTTAACAACTCATTTGCCTACCCTATTAATACCAAGTGCCATAGAATAAAAGTCTGGAGTACAGGCAACAAATATAACAGACATCAACTCAGTATCCTCATGTTGTATAATGTTTACCATTTACTAATGTTACAGATGACATATTATATAACCATTATTCTTACCTAATAACTACCAAAGATTATAAAATACAAATCAGGAGCACAGCAAATGAGAAACATCAACTCAGCAACCAAAAATTGTGGTAAACTACCAACACTAAAGTTTACCACTGACATCTTATATAACTCATTTACCCTCCCTGTTAATACTACCAGAGGCCTTAAAATAAAAGTCTGGAGTACAGGCAACAAATATAATAGACATCAACTCAGTATCCTCATGCTGTATGATGTTTACCATTTACTAATGTTTACGGATGACATATTATATAACCATTAATCTCACCTAATAACTACCAAAGATTTTAAAATACAAATCAGGAGCACAACAAGTTAGGTCTTTTTTTTTTAACTCATTAACTAGTTCTACGGAAGAAAACCAGTTGTCAGCTTTCACGTTCCTCCGATATCCCTCAATTGGTTTTATAAGCCTCAATACAGACTGTGTTCATTTCCCGAGTTTTTGTTTAGTTGCACTCAAACCTTGACCATAACAGTTCTTTCCGTAATATATATAAGCGTAGTACAGATACTGTGTACGAGCATCTGTTATTGCCATAACTTTGATACAGTACTTCGCCGGCTCTTTCGGCATATACATACGGAAGCTACAACGTCCACGGAATGCTAAAAGCATTTCGTCAACACACACACACACACACATTCTCCCAATGTATAACAAGCTTGGCTGTTTTCAATAAAGCAGAGCAGTAATTTTGAAATTGCAGCAGCTGGGTCCTCTTTAGATCTTTCAAGTCGATCTTTTGGATCATCAAATCTCAAAGCATTTAATAAAAAGAGATCTCTTTCCTTGTTTAGGGTACATCGAAACACTTCCCGACCTGTCCCATCTGAAGCATAAAGGGACAGAACAGACTCATTACCAGCTTGGACACTGACGAATATATTAGTAGTCCAAGCAAGGCTTTAAGCTCAATCATTTCTAGATCTTTTATAAATGATAAATTCTTATTCTTGTATTTTTCTCTCAGTGAACTGATTTTAATATTTGTAAATTGTATTATGTCCTGAAGCATGTTTCCTGTAAAAAGAAGTTCAAAAATTTCCAATGGGCATGGGTTTTCTCCATTTTTTTTGCTCTACTTTTCAGTGTGGGAACTCTAAGTATTATGTTATGTGTTCTAGTTCTCACATTTTGTGGAGGCTGATCTTTTCTCCACTTAAATGGTGGCTTCGTCTTTGTCCGTTTTCCATAAAAGAATTGCTTATCCTCTTCACACCGTCAACCACACTTTCAATTGTTTCATCCAAATGTCTGACAAACTCTTCAACTCTTGCCTCATCAACTTGTTGTGAAACTACTGTTGTTGTATATCCTTCTTCATTATCGCTTACATCCAGCTCACTATCAGTATCATGAACACTCTCTGACTCAAAATTTGGGTCTTTATCTGTATCATCACTATCAAAATCTGTCCAATCTTCGTCACTTAGTAATTCTGATAGCATACTTTCTATCGTTTCTTCATAGACTTTATCATGCATATTTATGCTACTTATAACTCGTCTTGACGGTTTTGTTATTGAAGAAGTTCCAGAAGTTGATGCTTTTCCAATAAAACTTGCATCTTCAGCATCCATTAAAGTTTGCGTGTTATTAGGTGAGGTAGCCATTTTTAATCACACACAAAAGAAGAAAAAATCACAAAAGGACAAAAAGTTACGTGTAAACTATCAGGCGTCTGACAGATGCTTCGTAAAATAAAAAGTTACTTTTACACTATAGAGCGTATAAGGGACGTCTCCATGTTAACAGAAAAACAACTTATATACTATAGTAGCGTCTAGTAGACGTTCTGTACTTATTACGCACAAAATATTAATCCGAAACTCGCACGTCCTTGACATAGCACTGATCAGCTCCAGACTGAAAGGTACAGGGCAGGACCGGTTTCTAGGGGAAGGTATATGGGAGGGGAATTGAGGGAGAATTTTTGTTGTCGTCTCTCAGACACTTGATAGTAATTAAAGGTTAACAGAATATTTTATAAGACTTGCCGAACCTCAGGAGACAGATGAATTTCTTGTCACGTCTGTTACAGCCAATTAAAATTTAATAATACCTAGATTATTCAATCACGCCACATGAAATTTGGCATAGAGTTAAATAACCTTCATTCCTTTAGGCTCAGCAAAGAAAATATTTGCTAGTGAATATTTTTTACCATTTTTTTCTACTGTAAAGTCATCTAATTGTCACGTCCGTTACAAAAGAATGGCTGTGAGGTAAATGCCACATCCCCTCAAAACGAACTGCATCAGAAACATTTCCAACTCGATTTCTTTTCTTGGGCGGTTCTGGTGTTAGTAGTCAAGAAGGTCTTCCACTCTTTTTTGGCTTTTTGTTTGCCAGTAAAAGTCCATTGGCAATATCTGCTTTGAATACAACTAACTACATAGGCTTTACATTATTCAAATTGCAGTCTCTTTTGTAAAGGAGCCACGCATTGACGCAGCACATATCAATAATATGATGCACTATCCTCAAATAAAATCTTTTTACTTTGAAAGTAACTCTATATAACTCAACAAGCATATTATGTAGATCCACTCCACCCATTGCCAAGTTGTATTCCTTTACAGTGTTCGGTCTTGTCACCTCAATGTTTTTCTTGTCTGCAGTGACCACCGTTTCACTTTATCATGCGGATCAACACCAGCGTATGATGATGCTAAGAGAACTACTTTGTTGTCTTGCCATTTTACAGCTATTATACCATTAGTATCTGTGCGATAATTGGTTGCACCACGTCCTTTATTTTCCATTTTCTTGTCATCTTCAAAAATACTGCCAGGTAGGCGGTTTACTCGTACAGTACCGACACAAAGAATACTGTCTGCTTTTAGTAATGAAATAAGTGTATATGAAGTGAACCAGTTATCTATAAACACCTTATAGTTCTTGTGTTTTGGGATAACACTGTTTGACGTTTCACAATATCGCCACTGATACCTAAACCTTCACCAAAATCTTCCACGGGTCCCTTCCCTGTATAGATTTCAAAATCATGCACTATATCCGACACTGATGCAATTGCAAACATCTTTATACCCCACTTGTGGGGTTTATTTTTAATGTATTGTTTCATTTGAGTTCGACCTTTGAACGGTATTATAATTTCATCGACTGCAGTGAACTCTTCTACTTCAGCTTTTTTCATGTTAGTTTTTACTGAATCAATAAATTTCCAAACCTTCAACAACTTATCATAGTTAGCATGATCTCTAGGAACGCAGTTGTTATTGTCGTTGATGTGAAAACTGTTTCGCAATTTATCAAATCGGTTTCTTGTCATAGTGTCAGCAATCGGTGCGTGCTAGTGGAATTTCCCCAGTACATTCTATAAGAAAGCATACTAACAATTCCTGTCATCAAATGCATACCAATGAATTGCTCCATTTCACATGGTGTCATATGTACACTTTTTCCTTCCTTTTGAACAGTATACAAATTTGTCTAGTCAGCAAAATTTTGAAATACACTGTCGTCAACAATATTTTCAAAATATTCACATGGGGTTGATTAGGAATTATAGTGTTCGAATCAGATGTTACAGACTGTATCTTTACGAGAAAAATCTCTTTTTCTCCAAGTAGGTTTTTGGATAGGCCTATTCTTGTTTCTTGACCGACTTGTAAGTGATGGGACTGTGGTGTCACAAGATGTGGGCATAGTGTATTATCTGGAGTAGGTGGATTTATTTCTGTGCCTTCATCAATACTGTGTTCGTTTTCTACTGCTGGTCTAATGGATAACTCCTCAAGTTCAGAAGAACGTATAATTGCAACTGATTATCAAAACATTGTGATTATATACCAATGTGGTGCTCTATGATCTCTTCCGTTGAATGTGTTAGTAAATTCCGAATTACTATATCTTCACATTCTTCATCCTCTTCCTCCAGTTCTATGACATCAACATCAGAGAGGTCTCCTTCTAGTAAAAGAAAAATATCCTCTGCATCATTTACAATATTGTCTGCCATCTGAAATTATAAAAAAGTATAAGTATATTGTTATCACAATGTGATTTTGTAACAGCAACTGTAAAAAAAAACATGGAAAATTAATAGCACCTTCCATATATACACATGTAGCCTAATATTCACTTTCCTTTCCTTTTAGTCTATACAATTACATAACATTCATTTATACACCATACAATAATAACAATTTATCTACTGTGAATAAATTACTTGCTCATACTTTCCCACATTTGCAATTTTATAGGCCTATGTCTTTTGAACTTACAGTAAAAAAAATTGAACTGTATAATATTATAATTAGGCAAACAATATTTTTTCTAAATCAAGATTTCCCCCCCCCAAATTTATAAATTACCTATTACACTTGTGAATGAATATGGGATAGTATGAAAATAACATAGGTAGTCTGTACCGTAATGAAAAACAATATTAGTTTATTTCTGCAATAATTTATGTACAGTAATTTATTTAATATTTAAAACATGGGTTAACCTAAAAAATTTGTGTAAGGTAATGTACAAGAGCAGTTTCAATCATAATATTACTACAATATGTCAGAAAATAATTTTTGGTGCAATATTTATAATGTAATAGGGAATCAAAAATGTGTAGCATTGGTGCCCATTGATGCCATTTGGTATCAACTTTTGTTTCCTTGGTAACTAGGCAACTAATTAGTATACAAATGTAACTTATAGTTTATTTGATTCTTTGAAGTATCTATAATAATTATAAATATATTTGATTTTATGTAAAAAAAATTAGCTTACCTGTAAAATAATTTAGAATTCAGTAAATCAAACACGAAGTAGATAAGTGAGAAGTCCAATAATTAGGGTTTTATTTTAGCCAGCTGAGAATGTCTGACTAGGAAACAGTGCTGCCAACATGGAAAGGCATCTATCCTGGATATGTATTCTAAGAATCCCTTGATTGAATATATCTTGTGTTCCATACACAGACTTCAGCTACGGGACATCGGTTTATGATTTTGCTAGATACCTGGGCATTGTGGAATTTCGGAAAACATAAAAGCTGACGAAGCGGCAAAGGAAGCTACAAGTCAGATACCAATACACAGTGTGTTATGGTATCTGACTTTCTATCGACAGTTAAAATTATTTATGTTAAGAAATGGGAAGAAGAGTGGACAAATACAGAGTCCAATAAGCTGAGGGAAGTTAAAGATACTGTTCGTCCGTGGAATTCATCGATACGTGCCAGTCATTGAGAGGAAGTGGTGGTTGCTTGTGTTCGTAACGGCCATTCCATGATCAGTCTTGGATTTCTGATGGAACAGGGAATCCGCCACAATGCCCATTTTGTCAAGGTATGTTGTCAATTAAACACATCCTCATTGACTGTATTGCTTTGAGAGGTGTGCATAAAACATTTGTCCTTCCCAATTCCATTCAGGCGATGTTAGGATAATGCTCAGATCCTCGGTAGGGTATTATTGTCCTTTTTGCGTCGTCTGAAAATGATTGATAAAATCTAGTCAATTATTGCAGAGTCATTCACCAACTCTGTAAGATTATATTTAGTTTTTTTCATTTTTAAAATTTAATCATCGTAATTCGTTACAGGGCCCTTTTACAGCCGTGTAATATTTGATTTTATTGTTGTTAATTGTATTTTACAAATTTCATAATTGTTAACTCGTGCCAGGGCCATTCTACAGACTTGTAACAACATGTTCAGTTGTGGTTTAGTTTTTGTTTGTTAATTTGTATTTGACCTGCTATTGTTTTTAAAAATTCTTTGTTTTTGTTTTTCTTTTGTTACATTTGTTTGTATAAAGGAGGAGCATCTTCATGCTAAATTTTGTTAAGGGTATTAATGACCAGAATGGTGTTTCGCCTTAGACCCCCCCCCCCCTAATGTACTTTGCACCTAATATCCAGTTTTTGGATATGGAACTAATCGACCTGATCAGACAGTTGCCTGCCCCATTTTTTTCGTGGGCGATTTTAATGCTTACCACTATGCTTAGGGATCGAAACACCTGCAATCCTAGAGGGAACCGCACTGGCAGGATTCGATCCAATTTGCATGTGATTCTACTCAATGATGAGTCTCCATTTCATCTTCGGCTTCTACTGGTGGTTGGACACAGTCGACTTGTCATTCTGTAGCCCTAGTTTTGCCATTAAATTTGAGTGGTCCTCTTTATCTGACACTTACAATAGTGATTACGCTCCTTACATTTCTGATTTCTCACACTCTAATGATCGTCTTCCCAGATGGATTTTGTGCAAAACGAAATGGGAAATTTTCTATTAATGAATTTGTATCACCTATTTATAATAATAACATTCATATTAATGAAGAGGTACACTTTACGGAAGCACTCCTTACAACAGCGGACAGCAACGTTCTGAAAACGTCGATGAGACCTCTACATCCACCAGTTCCGTGGTGGATCGACGAATATAGTGACACTCTCTGTTTATGCCGTAATGCCCTAAGGAAGTTTAATCGCAGACCTACTTGTGAAAATCTTGATAGGTATAAAATTCCATGAGCGAAAGCACGTGTACTGTTTAGGCAGAATAAGACGGAATTATGGGCCCAGTACATTGGCACCATATCAAAAACCACACCCACGTCAACAGTGTGGAAGAAGTTACGTTCTGTATGTGGTCCTCCTCCCTTTGCTCCCATATTGGGATTTAAGCGGGGGAATGAAGAAAATTAAGTACAGATAATTATTTAATTCCTAATGTTTTAAGGTTCGTTTTCCTAGCTCCGCATTTTGTGCGGAGCGCACTGCGCACTGCGGACCTCTCTCCGCAAATCCCAATGCGCTGCGCGGTAGTGTTTTCCTAGCTCAGCAATGCGCTGTGTCTATTTCAAGTTTTCATTTGTTGTTTGCTGACAAGTGAGTGAACATGGGCTCTCGTCCTCTGAGCAAGAAAAAAATAGCGTTATTGATGTTATTAGAAGAGGAAGAAGAGATCGAAGATGAAATTTACTTCATTGTTGGTCGTCTTTATAAAGTGCGGAAATCTGTCAGTTCCATGTACACATCTAGAGAGCAAGAAGGAGTGTTTAAACTTTTAATCCACAGACATTTGCTCGACGACGAAGTGAAGTTCAAATCTTACTTCAGAGTTACTAGGTGTCAGTTTGAATACTTGCTTAGTTTGGTAGAAAATGATCTTGCAAGCGAGTCCTGCAACAGGATTACAATACCGATATCAGCGGCGGAGAGAAGCTGGCGCTTACATTGAGGTAAGTTTGTAGAATTTATTTATTGGAAAATTTAAACAAGCTAATTTATTAGGCCTACGTCTAATCAAGTTATACGTCTATAGTTAATATAGCGAATCATTCTAGAAAATATTTCTTTATTTAATAAAAATCGATAGTAAAATTTTTTAAATATAAAATGGATAAAAAATGTAGTTTCTTTGGACAAAGTTACTGAACTTAACTTAGAACTACTGTACACACTCAATTAGTTCTTTTTGAATTTTGTGGCAAAGAAAGAAATCAACAGTACAGACTCAATATTAATTTATTTTAGAACATTTTTTAAATATGACAATGGTGTACATATTTTTCACATTAAAATTGATGTACATTAAAAAAGGTTGATTGGAGAAGGTAGTCGTTTGATAGAGCTGGTGATGGAGCAGGTGATGGGCCAGTCGTTGGCACGGAGCCGTAAGATGATGAAGACGTAGTCTGACTAGAGAAGTCATCCACGTAGTTGAAAGTGCCTAATGTTTCCATGTTTTTGCATCTTTTATCACGAACTTCCATTTGGTTAATGATATTGAAAACTTGCATTTTTGTTTCAACTTGGTTGTCGTCACTGAACTTTTTCACAGTGGCCGCCATTGCTTTGAAGAACAAGTCTATTTCATTATCTTCATCTTGAGAAAGAAGCTGATCAATGCGTTTTCTGTTTTCAGCCCTTTGTTCTTCCCTCGAATTCAATAGTTTCATGAAATCCTTATCCTTTCGTGCTTTCTTGTTCTGTTTGTTTTTCTCAGTATCAGTAGTAGTTTCTTCATTTCCATTTTTTTTATCAATTCGATTCACGGAAGGCTGAACGAGATCTAGTTCATCAGGTGTTGCATCTAAGTCGACATTTTCATTATCCACTGGAATATTGGTTTCTTCAATATCGACGTTTGAAAACGTACTTCTTTCATCCTCCACTCTGTCCAAAAAGTTTAGTCTGTTCCAGTAACTCGCCTTTCTTTTGGTTGCTCCTGACCCTGTCCCAACCTTGGCATCTTGCTTCTTCTGACGCTGACGGTGATCCTTGATGCTCCTCCAACGTGTTTTGCATTCATTGGCTGAAAACAATAAAACGTTCTGTATTCAAAAGATTTTTATATTCTCTATATATACTCAACTCATGATTAACCGTAATCGGATTAACTCATTCACACCCTCGCTTTTAGTATCGTATTTTATTCAAATACCCTAGTTTATCGCGGTTAAATCGAGAGTTGAGTGTACATAAACATATTGTAAAAAATCAAATATTTACATATTTTCGTATACAGTGGAACTTGGTTATAACGTCATCAAAGGGACCGGAAGTTTTTTAACGTTATATCCGAGTGACGTTATAAAAAAGCTGCCTTAAATCTGAGTGAAAGGACAAAGTAAAAACGCAAATGTTCTGCTATATGCAGTACAACACTGTTTATTGAAATCTACTCGTACATTGGAATATAATAAAAAAAACATTAATAAAAAAATGATACGTTTTCACAATTAAATATTTTATAATAAAAATCTTACTTTACTGTCGAAAAAAATCTGTGATCTTCTTTTGAACGGTCCTTTCAGAAAAATAAATTCTCTCCGTTGTGCAACAAACGTCTTGAAGCCCACTGAGTGTTGAAGCAGTCGTTTCCCTGAGGCTAAAGAACCAGGAGAGAGTCTCAGCAGCCTTCATTGCTTCTTGAACAGACGGACAAACGAAGTCTTCTGCGCTCTGGTCATCATCTTCATCAGGACTATCTTCGGCATCCTTCTTCTGAACATCTGCGACGATCTCTGCATCACTCAACATTTGGAATGTTTCTACTTGATCATCCACTGAAGCGTATGAATCAATATCATTTCCAAAGTTGCTCTGGTCAACATTAAACTGTGCAATCCACGTTAAAAGAGGCAGTTCATCATCTTCGTCATAATTTTCAAGTGAAGCTGTAGATCCCAATTGAGCTTTGCGGAAGCACTTCGAAATGGTTATTGGCGTTACATTATTCCAGGACTTGTCTAGGAACCTAATGGCGTCCAATAATGAGATGTTCACGGGCTGTGCGGTGTCCATGCTAAGAATAATTTTTTTTAACAAGAATTTCCGGTAGTGACACTTTAGACTTCTTATGACACCTTGGTCCTTGGGCTGAAGAATACTTGTACAGTTGGCAGGGAAAAAAACAAGATTTATGTTGGTTAAATTTAATTTCGGATGTGCTGCACAATTGTCAACTAGAAGAAGAATTTTTCTGTTTTTTAAAGATAACTGTTGATCCCACTTCCTTAACTCTTCTTCAAATATGGCAGAAGTCATCCACGCTTTTTTGTTAGCAGTGTAATTCACCGGTAGTTTTTTTACGTTTTTAAAACATCTAGGGCGCAAACTCTTTCCGATCACTAAAAGCTTTCTTTTTTCAGTTCCTGTCATGTTTGCACAAACGAAGGCCGTTATTCTCTGCTTGGAAAGTTTTCCACCAACACACTTTTCGTTTTTAAATTGTAATGTCTTGTTAACTTGAAGAAAATTCCGGTTTCATCTCCGTTGAAAATGTCTTCGTCTTTGTAACCTTCACTTAGAGTTGGCCACGTCTTCTGCATCCATTCACTCGTAACGTTCTGATCAACACTTTTTGCTTCGCCACAAATCTTCGCAAAGGAGATTGAATGTCTCGCTTTGAAACGATCAAGCCAGCCGTTTGAACATGTAAAATTAGAACCGAATATTTGTCCAAACTCAGTCGCTTTTTCTTTAAGAATTGGTCCACTAATAGGAATGTTGGCGCTGCGGCATTGCTTAAACCATTTAAGCAACGCCTCATCCACATCACTATGTTGGCACTTTCTTATTTTTTTTACGTTTTCTCCGTCTTCCTTAAACGCGGTTAAATTTTGTCTTTATTCTTTAAAATTGAACCTACTGTAGAATTTACCAGACCAAACTCACGACACACATCAGCAATTTTTCTTCCACTTTCCACCGCTCTGATCAACCGCACTTTTTCCTTGATAGGAAGCACCTTCCGTTTGACACCACAACTTGACATTGCACAAACAAAACACAACTAACGGCGTATAAAACAACTGTCAACACACGCGATGCTCACACGGAGGTAGGTAGTGATGTGACTGATGATTTACCGTAACTAATGAAACAAACAATACAGTACAGTGTGCCTGTGTCACCACAGTCATTGACCTTGTAGAATGTAGGGGTGGGAAGGGATAAGACCCAGGTATGCGGGACAGCCCCCGCCCCCTCGAGACACCAATTACACAAAAGAGTTTTATCCCGTCACCAGCTCAACGTCCGGCTTGTGAACTGTTTTTGCTTTTGTTGTTTCTACACATTGTTTCTATGAATTTTGGGACATAATACAAGCACACTACCACTTTTGCAACCTAAGAATCGCAAAATGTTTGACGCTATAGCCGAGTGCCGCGATATTTGTTGACGATATAAACGGGTTTTCGTATAACATAAAATGTTCAATTTTGGCCGGTCTGTATAAAATGTGACGTTAAACCCGAGTTGACGTTACAGCCGATGCTGTTATAACCAAGTTCCACTGTATACAAATTATATGTAGACCTATGTATATGTTATCGGAATTTCGGTGTTTATTTTTCAGGCGTTTAATACTTATTATTACATTATTTGTATTATTTGTTCCAGGTTTCTTGCTACAGGGGAATCCTACCGATCGCTTGCATTTTCGTACAGAATCTCCAGCGCTTACATTTCTACGTTTGTGCCTAAGGTTCTCAAGGCTTTGAAAAACAGATTGTTGCCGCTGAATATGCCGCCACCGGAAGAAATCGACTGGGAACAAAAAGAAAGTGAATTTTGGAAATGTTGGGACTTTCCGAATGTGGTTGCCGCATTAGACGGAAAACACGTCAGAATTGTAGCACCAAACAATACTGGCAGTTTGTTTTTTAATTACAAAAAAT
Source organism: Aphrophora alni (assembly GCA_963513935.1). NCBI lineage: Eukaryota > Metazoa > Arthropoda > Insecta > Hemiptera > Aphrophoridae > Aphrophora > Aphrophora alni. The sequence goes on along the minus strand of OY740773.1, from coordinate 63,511,797 downwards.
ATTTTTCTATTGTCTTATTAGCATTAGTAGATGCTAACTGTAAGTTTTTGATTGTTGACATAGGGTCTTATGGAAAGGAAGGTGATGCCGGTATCTTTAAAAAATGTGATTTAGGACGAATGATTGAAAATGGAACAATTATTTTCCCTCCACCAAAGTATTTAACGAATTCCAACATATTACTGCCTTACGTTGTTGTGGGAGATGAAGCATTCAGACTTGACAAACACATGATGAAACCGTACTGTAAAAAACAGGCAATGGCAGAAAAACGCAAACGACACTTCAACTACCATTTGTGTAAAGTCAGGAGGGTGACTGAAAATGCATTCGGTATATTGTGTTCTGTGTTTAGGATTTTCTTTACACCAATCAATGTAAAACCTGAAACAGTGGACTTAGTGATTGTAGTGTGTTGTTGTTTGCATAACTTCTTAAGAGATGCTTTCATGGAAAGAAATCCAAATCATGGAGAAATTCTAGACTCAGTTCACGATTTTCCTGTAGAGAACATGATTCCTTTGGCAGGTTGTGGGGGGTTTGCTAAAGCAGAAGGTTTCAAAGTTAGAGAGCGATTATCCGAATACTTTGATGGCAAATATGCAAAAAGGAAACAATGATACAACACTGAGAATTCCAAACACCTGTAAATTACTGTATCTTCGTTGTTTATATAATTATGTTTTATTTATAAATAACCTATTTAAAATATAATAGTCAAATTTTGTTTACACCTATACCAATTTCAAGTAAAAACAATCTCCAACTTTTTTTAATACTGTGGTCAATAATTGCTGAATTATTTGTATTACTTGTTTATATGTTTCATGACTGTAGTCGTTCGAATCAAAACCTGTAAATTTATTTTCAACTTTCAAAGACATATGTCTATAGGCCTATCTGAAAAGAAATACAATTAATTTAACTAATTATAAATAGATTCCAATTAGCCTATTACACAACAATCATTGCATAAACTTAGCTTAGGCTATCATAATCTAGCCCCCATTGGCTACTTTTGGTTTATTTACATAAAAAAATATACGTACCAGTTTTATTGACCAACTGACCAATCTCCTGCCACACCAAGTCCTTCTTGAGACTTGGTTTTTAAACTGCTAATCGGCCATATTCCACAATATTGGATGACCACCGACTAGCTTGATAAGCTGTTCATCCTCACTGGCCGTAATCTTAGCCATTGTATCACTATACACAAGAGAAAACTGCCGAAATACTCGTCTGTTGCGTAGCGTGGTCCGCACTTGACTGCTCTCAAAGGAGTCGTCCAGTTGCGCAGAGCGTACTGCGCACCGCGGAGGGGTGTAGGAAAACGATGCCGTCTGATTCCGTGTTGTTAAGTAGACTCCGCACTGCGGACTGCGCATTGCACAGTGCGCTCCGCACAAAATGCGGAGCTAGAAAAACCCAGCTTTAGGCTCATCATTTGCTATCTTTTCATCAACTGCTTCTTACACCGGTGCCTTACATTTATATAAAATTTCTCTAGAAGCAATGCCATACACTGTAGTCTGTCGGAATAATCTTCAGAAATTGTGAAAAATGTTATTTACCAGTAGAAAGACTAACAGCGGTGAGGGTCATGGTCAACAGGACTCGTGGTTGTTGAGTGTGTTAAACCAGTAACAGCAATTGGTTGAGTTTTTGAAGTGTACGACCTTCACATTCCTACGGAGTCTGCTCTGAAATTGTTTAAAGGAAAGTGACGTCTTGGTGCAGCTTGTTTATGAATCGTTGTAATTTTCCTCGAACTCGGTGGGTCTTTGGCCCGCATCTTCTTGCTGGGCTTCTCGTACCTCATCGAAAAGTGTGCTATGTTGTACTTGGAAGACGGCAGGTTCGTCGTAGATCTGGTGTTCCTAATTTACAGCAGGGAGAAGCAATCATTCTTGACTTGTGGCATCGTCCAGATTAGCGATGTCCTCTGGACCTTGGTGAGAAGATCTTCCTCCTTATTATCCACCTTCGTACTAAGCAACTAACGAACCTGAGCTATACAGGGGTGGTACATTAAAACACCGACTGCGCCTATACACTCACATACAACACTCAGTGCTATTTTATTTTCCCCCTTAACGATTTATAATAATCTATATTATAAAACCCTCCTTTATTTTAACCTTGATAAGAAGATCTTCCTCCTCATTATCTACCTTCGTACTTAGCAACAAACGAACCTGAGCTATACATGGGTGGTACATTACAACATCTACTCCGACTATACTCACATACAACACTCAGTGCTATTTTATTTTCCCCAATAACGAGGTATAATAATCTATATTATAAAACTTACCTCTATTTTAACCATGGTGAGAAGATCTTCCTCCTCATTATCTCCCTTCATACAAAGCAACTAACGAACCTGAGCTATACAGGGGTGGTACATTAAAACATCGACTCCGACTATACACTCACATACAACACTCAGTGCTATTTTATTTTTCCCTATAACGAGGTATAATAATCTATATTATAAAACTTACCTTTATTTTAACCTTGGTAAGAAGATCTTCCTCCTCATTATCTACCTTCGTACTAAGCAACAAACGAACCTGAGCTATACATGGGTGGTACATTAAAACATCGACTCCGACTATACACTCACATACAACATTCACCGCTATTTTATTTTCCCCATTAACGAGGTATAATAATCTATATTATAAAACTTACCTCTATTTTAACCTTGGTGAGAAGATCTTCCTCCTCATTATCTCCCTTCATACGAAGCAACTAACGAACCTGAGCTATACAGGGGTGGTACATTAAAACATCGACTCTGACTATACACTCACAAACAACACTCAGTGCTATTTTATTTTTCCCTATAACGAGGTATAATAATCAATATTATAAAACTTACCTTTATTTTAACCTTGGTAAGAACATCTTCCTCCTCATTATCTACCTTCGTACTAAGCAACAAACGAACCTGAGCTATACAGGGGTGGTACATTAAAACATCGACTCCGACTATACACTCACATACAACACCCAGTGCTATTTTATTTTCCCCATTAACGAGGTATAATAATCTATATTTTAAAACTTACCTTTATTTTAACATTGGTGAGAAAATCTTCCTCCTTATTATCTACCTTCGTACTAAGCAACAAACGAACCTGAGCTATACATGGGTGGTACATTAAAACATCTACTCCGACTATACACTCACATACAACACTCAGTGCTATTTTATTTTCCCCTTTAACCAGGTATAATAATCTATATTATAAAACTTACCTCTATTTTAACCTTGGTGAGAAGATCTTCCTCCTTATTATCTTCCCTCGTACTAAGGAACAAACGAACTGAGCTATACATGGGTGGTAAATTAAAACATCTACTCCGACTATACACTCACATACAACACTCAGTGCTATTTTATTTTCCCCTTTAACCAGGTATAATAATCTATATTATAAAACTTACCTCTATTTTAACCTTGGTGAGAAGATCTTCCTCCTTATTATCTTCCCTCGTACTAAGGAACAAACGAACCTGAGCTATACAGGGGTGGTAAATTAAAACATCTTCTCTGACTATACACTCACATACAACTCTCAGTGCTAGTGTGCCTCTGATGAGAGAGACTGAGGAGTTTTTTATTAAGAAAATGTCAGGTTTTATACGTTTCCTGAAGCTCGAACAATGGAGAAGCCATTGTTCAACTTTCATTGTAGCCCTGTCCAATCACAGCACGGCTATGATTGGGGCGCACAGTTAGAAGTTTTGTGTTCGGCAAGAGACCGTTCGCGCCCCCTCGCGATTTGAGTCTGGACCAATCAGCGAGCGGGCCTTTACTGTTCGACAGTAAGGGAGATGTAGGTGTTTGGCTGGCCCAGGGTTCCGGCACAGAGGTCCGGGAGAAGTGCGGGGAAGTGTTCTCAGCGTTTGGTGTGACCAACCACCGAGAAGTGTGGGTTAGATGTGTCGGGTGAATTAGTTCCAATGCAAAGGGGCGATGGCAACCTATTGTTTACGTTGTTTTTAATTTCTATTATATTATCTTTTACCAAAATATTAACCTCATTATTAATTTCGTCTTTAAATTCTGTTTTGTCTTTTCCAAATTTATTAATTAATATTTTTAATTTATTACATATTTTTTCAAAAGTTGATTTATTTTGTTCCCTCATTTGTTTAATATTATTATCGGATTTTTCAAATTTTTCATTTATTCCTTTCATTTCTCTATTTATTTGTTTAAAATGATTGTCAAATGATTTATTCATTTGTGTAAGATTATTATTAAATTTGTTAAGTCCTTCATTTATATCTTTAAAATGATTTTCCGATTTTTCAAATATTCATTCATTATTTTACTCATTTTTGTAATAATATTATTATATTTATCTAGATTTGCATTTATATGTTTAAAACCATTAGTTATTAATGTCATTAAAACATCAAGAGTTACTGACTTTACCTCTTCATTAGGCGACCTAACCTGTTCTAACCCTTTAATTCAACTTCTTTCCTACGCCTATATTAGACACATTTTCCATTTTGAAAAAGCTTGATTCATTGAATGTTTCATTTTCTAAATCCATTTTCAGTCTAATTATCTTCAATTATTCCTCAATTATGAATACATAAAATATCCCCAATTCTAGTTACTATTGAATTATAAAACGACAGAGTACAACCAGCCACCATGTACATTTACCGTCCAGGTTTTTTGAGATCAGAGCCAATTCGTTCGGGCGCCATTTTTCTAAGTTGCTTTATGAATTGTTTGATAGTTAGGTTTGTAAAATATTAATAATCAAATATTTAAAGAGAATATCAAGTTTGACCTTCTAACGTTAGGCGTCCATTTTGTGTTTGGACGCCATCTTGCAATACTTAAAGATGTGAGCTTCGACTTAATTCAACTAATTCTGTATGTATGTTAGGCTATTTCTAATATAATTTCTTAATTTTGTGTCGTACTTATTTAAGAAAAAACAGGGTTCAGGCTCTAATCTGTACTTACCAGGTCGGCTACATGTGAAACGTGGATGGAGGGATGTACTCAATGAAAATGTATTTAGACATGTTTGTTGTTAAAAGAAATCTTTCTTTTAATGACATCATACTTTAAACGATTTTACAAAAGGCATATTTTCCTTGTCAATTTCTACTTATAAACTAATACAAATACATTACCAATTCTAACCTAGGCATTTTTATATATAAGAGCTTTAGCAAACAAACAGTCCGATTGTAAAATGTTTATAGTTTTGATACTTATTAATTAGTGCAACACATTACCTTTTTGTTATTCACATGGTACTTTTAAATCTATTTTCAATATTCAAAACTTCTCTTATTACAAACACAACTTCACTTTACAACTTATGTTCCTTTTTGAAACGCTCCATTTAGATCTGAACTAACAACGTTCAGTCTCTGCTTCCTACTCTCAAGGAACGCTACGGTAGATAATGAGGAGGAATATCATCTCACCAATGTAAAAATAGAGGTAAGTTTTATAATATAGATTATTATACCCCGTTAAAGTGGAAAATAAAATAGCACTGAGTGTTGTATGTGAATGTATAGTCGGAGTCGATGTTTTAATGTACCACCCCTGTATAGCTCAGGTTCGTTTGTTGCTTAGTACGAAGGTAGATAATGAGGAGGAAGATCTTCTTACCAAGGTTAATATAAAGGTAAGTTTTATGATATAGATTATTATACCTCGTTAAAGGGGATAATAAAATAGCACTGAGTGTTGTATGTGAGTGTATAGTCGGAGTCGATGTTTTAATGTACCACCCCTGTATAGCTCAGGTTCGTTTGTTGCTTAGTACGAAGGTAGATAATGAGGAGGAAGATCTTCTTACCAAGGTTAAAATAAAGGTAAGTTTTATAATATAGATTATTATACCTCGTTAAAGGGGATAATAAAATAGCACTGAGTGTTGTATGTGAGTGTATAGTCGGAGTCGATGTTTTAATGTACCACCCCTGTATAGCTCAGGTTCGTTTGTTGCTTAGTACGAAGGTAGATAATGAGGAGGAAGATGTTCTTACCAAGGTTAAAATAAAGGTAAGTTTTATAATATTGATTATTATACCTCGTTATAGGGAAAAATAAAATAGCACTGAGTGTTGTTTGTGAGTGTATAGTCAGAGTCGATGTTTTAATGTACCACCCCTGTATAGCTCAGGTTCGTTTGTTGCTTAGTACGAAGGTAGATAATGAGGAGGAAGATGTTCTTACCAAGGTTAAAATAAAGGTAAGTTTTATAATATTGATTATTATACCTCGTTATAGGGAAAAATAAAATAGCACTGAGTGTTGTTTGTGAGTGTATAGTCAGAGTCGATGTTTTAATGTACCACCCCTGTATAGCTCAGGTTCGTTAGTTGCTTCGTATGAAGGGAGATAATGAGGAGGAAGATCTTCTCACCAAGGTTAAAATAGAGGTAAGTTTTATAATATAGATTATTATACCTCGTTAATGGGGAAAATAAAATAGCGGTGAATGTTGTATGTGAGTGTATAGTCGGAGTCGATGTTTTAATGTACCACCCCTGTATAGCTCAGGTTCGTTTGTTGCTTAGTACGAAGGTAGATAATGAGGAGGAAGATGTTCTTACCAAGGTTAAAATAAAGGTAAGTTTTATAATATTGATTATTATACCTCGTTATAGGGAAAAATAAAATAGCACTGAGTGTTGTTTGTGAGTGTATAGTCAGAGTCGATGTTTTAATGTACCACCCCTGTATAGCTCAGGTTCGTTAGTTGCTTCGTATGAAGGGAGATAATGAGGAGGAAGATCTTCTCACCAAGGTTAAAATAGAGGTAAGTTTTATAATATAGATTATTATACCTCGTTAATGGGGAAAATAAAATAGCGGTGAATGTTGTATGTGAGTGTATAGTCGGAGTAGATGTTTTAATTTACCACCACTGTATAGACCGGGTTCGTTTGTTGCTTAGTAAGAAGGTAGATAATGAGGAGGAAGATCTTCTCACCATGGTTAAAATAGAGGTAAGTTTTATAATATAGATTATTATACCTCGTTATTGGGGAAATAAAATAGAACTGAGTGTTGTATGTGAGAGTATAGTCGGAGTCGATGTTTTAATGTACCACCTATGTATAGCTCATGTTCTTTTGTTGATTAGTACGAAGGTAGATAATGAGGAGGAAGATCTTCTCTCCAAGGTTAAAATAGAGGTAAGTTTTATAATATAGATTATTATACCTCGTTAATGGGGAAAATAAAATAGCACTGAGTGTTGTATGTGAGTATAGTCGGAGTAGATGTTGTAATGTACCACCCATGTATAGCTCAGGTTCGTTTGTTGCTAAGTACGAAGGTAGATAATGAGGAGGAAGATCTTCTTATCAAGGTTAAAATAAAGGAGGGTTTTATAATATAGATTAATATACCTCGTTAAAGGGGAAAATAAAATAGCACTGAGTGTTGTATGTGAGTGTATAGTCGCAGTCGGTGTTTTAATGTACCACCCCTGTAAACCTTAGGTTCGTTAGTTGCTTAGTACGAAGGTGGATAATAAGGAGGAAGATCTTCTCACCAAGGTCCAGAGGACATCGCTAATCTGGACGATGCCGCAAGTCAAGAATGATTGCTTCTCTCTGCTGTAAATTAGGAACACCAGATCTACGACGAACCTGCCAACTTCCAAGTACAATATAGCACACTTTTCGATGAGGTACGAGAAGCCCAGCAAGAAGATGCGGGCCGATGACCCACCGAGTTCGAGGAAAATTACAACGATTCCAAAACAAGCTGCACCAAGACGTCACTTTCCTTTAAACAATTTCAGAGCAGACTCCGTAGGAATGTGAAGGTCGTACACTTCAAAAACTCAACCAATTGCTGTTACTGGTTTCCCACACTCAACAACCACGAGTCCTGTTGACCATGACCCTCACCGCTGTTAGTCTTTCTACTGGTAAATAACATTTTTCACAATTTCTGAAGATTATTCCGACAGACTACAGTGTATGGCATTGCTTCTAGAGAAATTTTATATAAATGAAAGGCACCGGTGTAAGAAGCAGTTGATGAAAAGATAGCAAATGATGAGCCTAAAACATTAAATCTACATCCGTTTGCTCAACAATAATCAGTCAGGTTTGTCATTAGGAAAACGATGATAAGATATATGTCTTTCACTTGTCTAGTGTGATTTTTACATCCAAATACTAAACAACATGGCATTTTTACATTACAATACAGCAATTTTAATCCATTAGACCATTTCCTAGAATCCACTGTTTACATACTTTACAAAAACTAACATAAATTCGTTATCTGAATAATGCCTTGCCGTAAAAACTTCCATCACGATTAAAATGAACTGGCTCAAAAATCAACGAACGAAAAAATGTTGATTTATGTTAATTTAAATTCCTTGATTTTATATCAATAGAAAAAGATATTACCGTCAGTGGGCAGCGGGGGTAACTGAGGAGCGGGGTCAAACGGTCTGGGGGAGGAATTTACTGTCCGCACAGAGATTATGGATAGGCTACTCGAGTTTACGGTATCACACCTCCGAAACAGCCAGTTAGATTTTAACAAGATGCCTATCAAATGAACGAAAATATTGTCAAATTTCATATTACGGAGTTCCAAATCTTTACATTACTTTTTATAATTTATATAACGAAAAAATTGGAAAATATCGGTGTTATTTTACAATGTTTGAGTAAATCTAAAATTTAGACGATTATTACAAAATATCTAGTAAACATAACAGCGTCAAATTTTTATGGCGTATATAACGGTTATTTACAAACACTTTTGTAAAGTTTCATAATTTTAACATTGTTATTTGTTATGTTCTTGTAAATATTGTAAATCTTTGTTAACTTTGTTATCTTGCGCTTTAAATTCCCATTCAAAGCAATGTTTTAACTATCCATAAAATGACTATATCATATACTGTAATATAATATTGGTGAAGAACTTGTAATAAACTTTCTTTGGTTTTTTTTAACAAATATCTAAATATAACTAAGTAAGAGATAAATAATTATATTAAATTATTATTATTACTTCATATTTAGAATGAAATATAGAAATATGATACAAATATTAACATAGGCTAATTTTATTAAAAAAATTATAAACACAAAAAAAACACAAATTGTTAATAAGTTATGAATAAATAATATCCCTTGGCTACTAGTTTGGCCTTAAGTTTATCAACACTTATCACTCAAGTTCCTGAATGTACAATTATTCACTGTAGTTCATACATTTATAAGTTCAACATATTAAAGATAGGCATATTTATTTTTTTATTATTTAGTCTGATTTATATTTAAGAATGTTTATATATTTATTTAATTTGTTGATCTCGGGGTAAAAGTTATTTGCATGACAATCAATCAATATAAAATTCATTAATTGTTGAAATAATAGGCCTAATAATATTTAAAGAAGTTAAATATAGTTTATAACTTTAATTCTGCCTTTGGATCAAGTATAATAGTTTTTAGGGATAAAGAGGTAAATGAAATTAATATGTATACAATTTTTGTTAATGGCTGTTTGAAAATTTCTTAAAGTTTCAATAATTGTTTGGATCTCACCCAGTTATGCAAATATTCTTTTTAACAAAATTTCTTGATGTTATAACAAAAAAAAAAATCAGTTACTATCACTCCCGCACAACACATATATGTAAATACTGATTTACTTTATAATAGGCCAAATTATATTTTGGTATTTGAACAGAATAATCAGCCTGAGCTCCTGAAAGTTTCCTCTCCCTAATCGCGGTCCACTGCCTTCTTCTTTCTTCAACAATTAAATTATTTTCCATAAATTAAAATTTTTACCATCTGTAAACTCTCACAGCCTTACATATCTTTCATAACACTTGAAGGTAGTTGTTTGTTAATGTAAAATTTGGAAAGTGGATTATTTATTTAATAATGATATAATTTTGGATATGATAGAGATATTAATTAAAATGTTATTATTTACCTAAACACACTACAAATAACTTCTCTGCATTTAAATAATTAGTTTAAATACAAGTTACATATTATATACTACATACATGCATATTAACTTATTAGAGATTATTTAATTCCTGCTGCCAGCTGATTGCAAATACTGTTATCTGTATCATGAAATGCTATAAACTTCATGCTGGTTTTTTTTTAGGATTGCTAAATTGCACAAAGCAAACGGGACAAGTGGAGATGGGCAATCATCAATTGCAGACAATCCATGTCCTCCACCTGCAATTGCTACGTACGTATAAGACAAGACAAATCATATTTATATGTACTTTTAAACTATGAAAGTAAACTTTTAAACCCATGTCAAAAATGAACCAATAAGATATATGCTAAAAATAACACTAATCACTAAATCACTAAGTAAGTATAAGTTCCTAATACAAATAAGAATGATACTGGTAATTGTATGACGTTGCAATCTTCCTTGCCGGTGAGCGATGCTAGTGAAACCTGTTGTGGCGTCATGAACCACCACAGCCGCCGTTCCACATACTCTGTAAACTCTAATTGCAGAGGTATTTTTAAACGGCAAAATAAAATACTTTTAGTGAATATAACTGAAATATTAGATGGCAATTTTAACGTCACAATACTTAAGTTGATGTATGTTTAAGTTTAAAACAGAGTTATTTTAAGGTCGAATTTTTACAACAGAATTAGTTTTGCTAGAAAAACATTGAAGTCTTATGGAGAAATAGGCGTTGAATTTCTTAAAATAAAAATAGAAAACAAAACTTTTCGTAAACAAATTTATATAGGCTGATACATATGCTAGTAACAAATTATTTGGCCGTTACGATTTTTTACTGAATGTGCTGGTTCCCGGTGAGGAAAACATAAACTATACCCGCCCCATGTTAAACTGGGGATCAGAGCCGTGAGCGGTTGGGTTGACTCCGGCCGCCTCTTAAACAAAGATTCTCCTGTGTGTTAGAGTGAAGCACACACGGTTGTGTGCAAATACTCACATGACTCAGTGTTGAACATTGAATGTATATTTGGACAATGAAACGATAAAATCGGTATTCAAGTGTCAAATGTGAATATCTTGAACTATAAACTGTTAAATTAATGTAACGACTTGTGGTGCATGATTTCAATGTAGTGCACGTGTTTTCTGCAATAATGTAGAGATGGCATTATGTATAGTGAAGTATAGTTTCTGAGAAGTATTGAACAATTTAAATTGAAAGAGAGACTAATTTCCAGATTTGGTTAAAAATAACTTGATGAACTCAGTAAAGCAGAAAGAGGGACGGTTCGTCTAATATCATTGCAATAGAGGAATTTTTCCACGCGGCAAGCTTTTGGCGGCTTGGACAACATAAAAATCCAAATCATCGACTCAAAGTGTTTACAACGATATTATAACGTGATTGGTATACACGTTCAAGAAACATTTATTTTTGAATTATATATGTATTTGTTATAACCTGTGTTATATAACCAGTTATAGTTTGATTGGTGTAGCTCGTGTATCACTGAAGAGGACGACCTTGTCGTTGAAACGCGTCTGATACTTAGGCGTAATTTTTGTGAGAATTGTGTTCTGTGTGTTCGTTATACTGTATAATTTTTCTCTTAAGTCAAGCTCAACATTTAATATAGTGGAAATCTCACAAAGAGAAAGGAATTCTCAACATCCTTCCCTATACAATTATCTCAATTTGTTGACAATAAAAAAACTTGCTTTATGAAATACCTTTCCTTCATCTATTAAAAACTCAGTAACTGAGTAAGTATAAAAGCGCTTCAATATATCAATTCATTTTTAAAATTTAACACTAATACATAAATGAATTTTGCAAAATGAGCGTTTTCCGTGAAATTGAATTCTATATAACTACGTAAAAATCCTCTCATGCCAAATACCGTTTATTTAAAGTGGTATTTGCCTAACTACAGTTTGGAACAAATCAAACTACTCAGATATAATATAATCTCGTGTCCATCCTTGGATTCTAATACACCAACTTGGTGTCGCTCTTAATCAAAGACGAATTAAACAACTGAGTTACCAGAACACTTTGGAATAGATACTACAGCTCCAAAAAGTGAATTGCTTTTATATATTCTGTATGTGGTATATATATTGTTGTTTTTTGATATTAAGAATTTTGAAATAGCTTTCATAAAAAAAAACTCAAAATACTATTTCCTTCTACAATTTATTACATATATATTGTGGTCAAAATTTGCTAAATGTAGCCTTTTAGCTAGTTAGGATCGTCATTTATCCCAACTTGTCATTTAGAGACCAAATACCGTCCATGGAACTGTTACAAAAATAATTTTTACAAACTTTTTTTAATTTGCTCTCACGTTTGTCTGTCTGTCATCAAATCTGGGAAGCTCTATTTAAGAATGTGTAGTATACATATGCTCAGAGCTGTTGAGAACAAGAGTGGTGTAAGTCACTAAAACACCCTTTTGAGATATTGAATGGTAAAGTTAAAATCCTATTAAAAAATTCTGACAAAGATATTTTGTAAACCGCTTTTACCGTTTATCTTATAAAGTATTACTCTTTTAAATACTATACAATTCATAGTGAAACACATAACCGTTCAAAAGAAATTAATTAAACTTTTGACTTACACCATTTATGCACCAAACATTTTTCAGCACTACATTTTTTCTCTGACTTACACCACTTTTACTGCTTAATGTTTTAATACTATTTCATTGAAATGAGGAAACACTATGTTTTAAACTGTTTTATTTACATACTAATAAATTTAATAGTAATATAAAAGGAAAAAATATTGTTTCTCATTAATAAAAAGAAATCAAAGAAGATTTTAAGACATTATCAAAAATTATACACAAATTATTATTATTATACATAAATTTTATTCAACGTTATCAATATTTTCCTCAATGTGTTCCAACGGCCCAATATCCGCCACTTCTTCTGAAGTTTTCAATGCTGTAAAGAATTGGTGGTGAACTGGAGGTATAAATGGAAGGAGATCATGCAAGTCCTTTTTTTTAGCCTCAGTTATCGGTCTTGGGACATTGAATAGCCTTCTTTGTCTGATATTCACCAATGATTGTTGGTTCTGTTTCATAGGCGGTAGAATGAGTTTTTCAAACTCCATGTCTCTGTCAAGAGTTGTTTTGTAAAACATAGTGTGGGGAGTCTCATTAGTAAACCTGATCCACTGAATCTTAAGCCAGTTTACTGGCATACCGGTTAAATTTTTCTTTTTTCTTATCACTGCTTTCTCCAGTTGTTGAGTTGATTTGAATTCTTCCTGTTCCATTACATGGACAACAAATCTGTTCTTTGTCCGAGCCGTTCGAATGGTTTCATACCAATCAGATGGTACATAATGAACCCTGTTTTTAGCAGACTTCTCAATGTTGCCGAAATCAGGGTCATTTTTCAAGTATGAGTGCCCAGAGACAAGAAATTTATGATCAATTACTGATATTTCATTTGTAGGGTCCATTACAATTTTCATTAAAGTTAATGCCAATTTTATGTTACGATTTTGGCCTGTACAGCTGTCACTGAACATTACAATGTGCTTTCTTCCAACTGCCTCATTTGCAAAATGTACTGAGAGACAGGAAGCTACCTCTTGCGATCCCCTCGAAGCTGTAGTTTCATCCCAGACATACATGTTTGCTTTATTGGTCTGTAAATTGTGCACGCCTAAATTGTAACAATAAAGGTTCCTTTTGTAATACGCGACTGATGTTGTAAGGTTAGGAAATGCTAAAGCCTTCTGTAAATCAAAAGAAATAACATGATAACCATCCTCTGGTTTTAATTCGCCATCATCTTTCATCGCCTGCCTTGCCTTTTCTGCTTTGCGTAAATGTAATTCATGCTGGGTTTTGAGATCATCTTTTTCTTTACCTTCGCTAACTTCAATTTTCAGTTTCAGTCTGTCACAGAGTTGACAGGTATCTTTTAAAGGAGCGTGGAAATGTAAGTTTTCCTCATAGAAGATACCCCGGTAAATATTTTCACTTACAGGATGGGTATTATTTTCTTCACAGCAAATTTTATACAAATTGTACATTTTTCTTACATTTAGTCCACTATCTAAATACCTTCGATTTGGGTTATTCTGCCTAGTGTAATGACTCGTGTATGCTGGAAAACTATGGATATGATTTTTTACTTCAGTGATTTTTATCTCACTAGTTTTGTTTACACTTGCAGATTTTCCTCTCAAGTCCTCTCCAACTAGACCGTGTTGTTCTTTTTTAAGAGCACGAGTCATTCTACCATCTGATAGTTGAAACGTTGCAAGAAAATATTGCTTACAAACATTTAAACTTTCGTTATTAATAGTTAGGAAGTACTTATTGGTACAACCCTTTTCCCCTCTACTTCCATCACGTTTTCTTCTTTGCTTGACAGCAGCTCTTTTCACTAAACCACAAATGTAGCTATTCTGTTTAGAATAATTTTCAAGTTTCCAAAATGACTTGAAGCACATTTCCCTCTGTTCCTCTAATATTTTTTCATGACATTTCTTGTTACATGAGCATTGCGTATTTACAAATTGTTTTCCATAGCCTGAGTTGCGTTTATGTTTTTTCAAGTTTCTCTTCCAACCTGCTTCATTTCGTTTTCTTCTTTTTAGTAAATTGTTTTCAGTTATGTTATTGTTTTGAGTTTCATTTCCATCACCATCTAAAATAAAGAAATTGCCTCACATTAGTACTGACATCTCTAAGAATTGCGGGCAAAAGTGGTGCAAGTCAGTTGTAGGCTTACCGGTAGCCTACTAGACAGGAATATCAAATTGTAGGCTCTAAATTTATAAATACCTCAATACAATGCTGGATAAAATATCAGTCAATTTAGTTAAACACAATTTTAAATACATAGAATGTGCTGCATCTATACTCTTGTAAAATAAAATTTTAGGTTATGTCTTACATGTGAGCTAAAAATATAATTCAATGTAAATTTACCTGACTGTGTTGAAGATGAATCACTAGGATTATAATCCTTATCCACATCTGGATCATCAGGAAGTGTAGAATCACTATCACCATGCATTGTATTAACTTTTTAACCACACACTCTCTTTGTTTACAAAACACCTCAAGAGAATGACTTACACCATTTATGCTCCCACTGCTATAGTCAAATGAATTGTTGATATTATAAAGTGCTGCCATCTGTAGGAAAACTAGTCAAGCTAGACATACACCATTAATGCACAAAACAGAATGAAGGTAGATGTTGTCTTATGTGCTCTTAACTCAATGTGAGAAAAAAATGACTTACACCACTCTTGTTCTCAACAGCTCAGTTGTCACTTAAGGCACTGTTAAGATACAAATTAGTACTAATCACCAAACTTCTACAATTATAACTGCAATTCTGGACTCTGGCAGTCAAACTACATTATTATCCTATGATTGTGCTAAGATTTTAGACTGAAAAATACAGGCACCAATCTACTTGTAAATTAGATTGGTGAAACACCTACCCAAGTAAAGGGTCTAACAAAATGCAACATTCACTTTACCTAATGGTGAATTATTTTTGTCTAATCATAGTATAATTGTAATGGACAAAATCGCTTCAGGACTTTCTACGTTTCATAAACCTGGAGCTCTTCTAAATAAAATAAAATATTTGAAACTCGCTGATCATTAATTTAACTTGCTGCAAAAAATAGACTTAGGCTACTAATCGTTGCAGACCTTTATGGTCAGTCAAACAATAACTGGCACAAAAATAGATTTAGGTTCTGGACTGCCTAATGCCATAGAAACAGTTTTTGGCTATATTCTTATTTGTCCTATAGATGTAAATGTTAATTCGTTTGTTCCGAAAACACTCTCACTTCTCACTGTTAATGAACTAAATCTTAACCAAAGCCTACACAAATTTTGGATATTAGAAGACCCTTCCATGTCGAAGAAACTTTCACATAAAGACATCCAATGTGAAGACTATTACAAGATTACTATTTCACGACAACAAGATGGACGTTACATCACTAGGCTACCTTTTATGACTAATCCTTCCAATTTGGGTAATTCCAAATTTATGCGTCGTCTGAGTAATTTTGATAAAATATAGTCTATTACTGCAGAGTCATTCTTCAACTGTGTAATAGTATGTTTATTTTTTCTTTTAAACTGTAGTCTTCGTAATTCCTTGCAGGGCCTAAGACAGCAACAATTTCCTAAGACAGTAGGATCCATGTTGAACGGAAGTCTACTCCATTTCGTGGTTCCTCCCGCTTCGTGGTTTTCAGTATCTTCATAAAATTTTCCACATTCTTGATCTTCGAACGACGACTAAATAGACTGGATTGTCTCCTCTTCTACCGCCCAGAAGCTTTGTAAACTGTTATTTAGATCTATGCCGGTGATGTTAAGGAGAGAAAGGGTTGTTGCAGCCAAAGAGTTAGGCTGAACATCAACAGTTCCGAGTAAAATAAATCCAAACAGTGTTTATTGCAGTAGGACAATTAGGTCCTAAATCTATTAACCCTTTCTAAGCCAAGCTAAGAAAAAATGATAAATTTTTATTTTTAATTTTTTAATTTTTATTACTATTATTTTTTTTTTAATTTTGGGTTGATATATTTCATACATAAATTTAAGTGGTACAAATCAGTAAATTTAAGTGGTTCCTTATCAGACTTCATATTAAAAGCAGTCCTTTCCGATTCATCCGAATAGTTCCACAGGCCAACGTTTGATTTGCTTGTAACTTTTCTAGTAATGGCAACGAAGTAAAGAAATTGTCGAAAAATACTTTCCGGTTTATAACCTTAAAAATGTTGTGTTAATTTGAGAACAACACGCTCTCCAAAACCAAAATTTGTTTTTAAGTTCTTCATTTTTACCTTGGTAGACATCAAACTGCATTGTATAACCACGTTTGTCGCAAACACACCAAAGTTTATACCCACGTTTTAATGGATTATACTGTAGGGTACTACGCCCCTTGATTTTTATGACAGATTCATCGACACTAACCTCTCTTGTACCTCTATATAGACTTGCAAATGGTTTATTAATGTATTCAATTACCGGCCACAGTTTATAAAGTTTATCACTACAATTATTTGGTATACCTAAATTGTCATAGATATGTAATGATGAAAGAATAAATTTAATTCTAGTTCTCGACATGCAATCTGAAACAACAGAAGTGTCAAAATCCCTTGCCTTCCTAATAATTATCAATTGAAGTCAAACGATGGTATCCCATTAAAAAAATTAATTCCTAGAAAAGCTTGTAATTTTTCTTTTTTCAGTTTGTAATGCATACAAATTTGTCTGATAAATTATTTGGACCCTTTAATAAATTATTTGGTTTCTTTTTAAAATATTTTGGAAAACTAAGTCAAAATTATTTGAAGTACCACTAGTTTCATTTTCACAATCACTCTCATCTAATTCAGAGCACTGATCAATATCTGGTATATCTTCAAACAAAATGTCTATAATATTATTTTCAATCTAATAATTTCACGTTATTACTCATGTTTTTTACTATATTTGCAAATAGTTATTATTAAATTCATAAAACAGTACATAACAAAATCATCACAACTTAGAATCACATGAAAATTGTAGGTTATACTGATTATATGTTTCACATATTGTTCGGTAGGCCTACACAGCTGATGGTACAAATTCGTACCAGATGATTAATTAGTTGTAATTAATAACTAATAAATGGTAACAATAAAAAAACAATTTTTAAGATAATCTTATTATTATCTTTTCAGATGAGTTTTATATATATAATTATCATAAACTCTGTAATGGAAATTCCTGACAACACATTGAAGAAGTGCTGCAATCTACACCAAAAACATGAAACTACTCTTCCAAGCAACTTGTATCCATTATTCATAGTAATAATTTCTAGTGATGGCTTTAGCTAATGTTTCTTTGAATTAGATGGAGCTGCAACAGTTGCCTGTTGCATTAGTTGAATTAAACTAATGCGATGCAGCAGTTAGAAGCAGATACTCGTTTATAGATTAGACGGATCTGCATCAGTACAATACTGACTGCAACAGTTTTGTGAGCTGAATTACATTACGCAACATCCTTAAGCAATGTGATTTTGCAAATCATAATTTTACTAGAATGCAAATTACATTTAATCTAGCTGTTATGCTATTAATAAATTAAGTAATTGATATATTCAATATCATAAAAAATAATAAATTATTATGATTTTAGTAAATATGAAAGCAAGGTTTTACTACAATACTATAAATTTTAAAATAATTTAATGAACTTTTTAAAGTACAGGTTATTACTAAAATTTAAAAATAAAATTTTTTAACTAAAAATTTTATATTTGGGTTTAAATTGAAATAATTTAATTACAAGTGTTTTGAATTTAATATTGTTTAAAAAAAAAATAAAATAAATAAATAAAATAAATAAATAAATAAATAAAAAATAGTAATAATAATAAAATAAAGAGAGATAGCCAAATGCTATTTATTGTTGGGCGCCATGGCAATGCAATAATTACCAAATTGATATATGCATTTAAATTTAATCTAGATACAGTATCTCTATAGAAATCTTTCAAAAGTGTACTTAAATGGATATCTTAAGAAAAAGAGTAGTTCTTTTTTTACGCTGAAATTATACATATTTTATTAATAAACATTTATATTACACATACACAAATTTTTTAAGATAGATATAATGAATATCTTATATTAGCTCATCATCATTGATTTTACTTGTTTAAATATTATTAATTATTCAAAAAGATCAGAAATATTCATTTATTAAAGTTACTTTACCAGTTGCAACTGAAGAAAAAAAATGAAATTAGTAAGAAAGTGAAAATTAACTTCCTATTGTTATTAAAAAATTTATATCACTTTACTTGATCATCAAATGCCTTCATTTAGACATCCTTTATCATTCCAAAATTCAATTCTTATTTATTTTTTGAAATTTCTTAAGAATAAAATCCTATATCTAACATTTACCAAAAAACAATTTATATTAAATACATGTATACATATTAAAATAAAAGGTTTTTGTATACCAATCATGTTATAAAGTTGACGTCGTGTCCGGGTAGAGCTTGAGTAAATTGTTGTGGTGGGAGACATCAGCTGTTTTGCCGGGGACGGGTTTTTATTGCGAGGAATGGTGGCGAGCTTTCAGAAGCTGAAATAGTAAGGAGCTCTTGGGTCGAAGTACGGGAGATCGGGGATGGAATAAGTGTATGGGCGAGGTTGTGGTGAAAGGGGAGTAGGGGATCGCCACGCCGGGCGAAGTGTAGAGGTTTGGCCCTTTAGAAGAGCCGTATGAGTGTGGCTGTGGAGCTTTATTCTCTTGGCCCTGCAAACGGCCTTTATCGGGTGTCGAAGCCTTCTGGAGACTATGCCGCAGCTCACGACTAATGCGCCGTTGGACTCGTCTCACGTCGTTGTTGGTTCTGTCGCCTCCCCAGCATTTAGCCAGGGGTCCGCCGGATAGCCACTACCCTACTATATTTCCCTATCGGGAGGTGGTGAGGTACTAGCTCGCCTGGTTTCCCCTATTTGGCTATTTCCCTGTCGGGAGGCGAGTTTGATGAATCAAGGTGTGAGTTTGAATGAAAACACAAGTTTTCAGGCCAAAAGTCCTTTGTGTCCTTGAGGCACCTTTACTGCTGGTAGTGCGTGTTGAGTAGCTAGTGGATTGTCTGGTTGGTCTCCAAGGTTGAATGTTGTTTGGTGACTAAACAGTGTCGACCGTTCAGTGAGAGCAGACTGAGTGATTTTGTTAAGAAAACGTCAGGTTTTATACGTTTTCGGAGCGTCGAACCGTGGAGAAGCCATTGTTCGACTTTCACTGTAACGCTATCCAATCACAGGCCGGCTACAGGCGTGGGTGGCGTAGCGTGCTGTGATTGGGTCGCACAGTTAGAATTTTTGTTTTTGGCAAGAGACCGTCCGCGGCCCCTCTCGAGTTGAGTCTGGACCAATCACGAGCTGCCCTTTACTGTTCGACAGTAAGTTAGATGTAGATGTTTGGTTGGCCCAGGGTTTCCGGCACAGAGGTCCGGGAGAAGTGCGGGAAAGTGTTCTCAACTTTTGGTGTGACCAAACGCTGAGAAGTGTTGGTTTGAGTGAGTCGGGTAAATTAGTTCCAATGTAAAGGGCGATGGCAAAGTCACTGTCAACACTTAGCGTCGATGAATTGCAATCCTTGTCGAAACCGCCAAAACCGGGTCTCGTGAAAGAAACTGCGCCATTTTGCAATAGTATCTGACGAATTATGCCTCTTTCTTCTTGACTGTGGTCATCAAGTTGCTAATAGCCAAATTTGTAAATTAGTCTCTCTTCAACATTAAACTGTTCGATACTTTTCACAAAGTTCTACTCTATTATATATAATGCCAACTTAGCTTTATTATAAAAAGCACGTGCACCATTTTAAGATCATACCTTAAAAGTTTTTTATTAAGTTCTATTTTAGGTGATCTCTAGTACACTAAATACACTGAATTAGTTCATTATCAGTATCTGAAATAATTAGTTCATCTTAAAACCACATAACTCATGTTCTTACCGGCAATTCATTGTTCTATAAAAATCACTCACATAAATACGTCTACAATCGTCGAGCTATATTAAGACTCTATTAACTATTAAATCATTGTTTATATGCTTATTGACTATTGAGAATATCTTTTAACGTGAGTTAAAAGACATTTTATACGATTTTTATTGTTCTATTAAAAATTCTCGCACACAACATCACACGTCTACCCAGTTGAATAGGTCTTCTTTAACTGACGCTCCAACAAACTTTTAGATGGCTCATACCCACGTTTTCAATTACATGAATTTATTTCCGCCTGGCAACCGACACTTCACACCATATATACACGAAAATCTACTTAATTATTAACTCTACATTTATTCGATACACATTTACATTCAAACATTATTCTCTGCATACTCTTGACATCTATTTGTTCTTAAATAATTTACTAGACTTTATTTTGACTCGCAGTGTTTCTTTTCCTATACTTTCAGACCAATCGCAATCCTCGTTTTATAATTACTCAACCAATCATGTGCAAGCTTTTAAAACTATGTATTTTCTTGGTTCTAATTTCAAAATTCAAAAATGTACCTATTACAAAATGAATGTTAATTTCTTAAAGGGTAACATAGTATATATTTGTAAAATAAATAAAGTATATAAACAATTTAATAATATTAAATTTTGTAAAAAAGGGAACTTATTTGGTTTTCGAAAACTTAACTAATATGATACAAACTTTGAATTATAGTTCATTAACACTAGCTCTCTAACTTTACTTGGTTTCAATCTGGTTCTACGATCATTAATTATAAGCTCAGACTTAGAAAAAATCAGTTCATATGGGACTGATTTCGCCATCATTGGAAAATATTTCTTCACTAAGTTTCCCAAGTTCGGATATAAAGTGGTGACATATAGTGGTGATATATAGAAAAAGCAAATATTTAAATTGTCACACTTTGTTTTTAAAAGCAAATTGAGGTGTTTTTTATTTATGTAAATAGTTTATGAACGATTACTAGCTTATTTATTAGTGTAAATATATGTAATTTAAACTGGTTTCATAAACTTAAAAAAAAGTTTTATAAAACTAACCAAATGTGTATAAACTCATTTTTATTACTTGTTAACTTCAATTATCGCTCTGAAAGTTTGGTTTCTTTTCAGTTCTTTCTCCTCAATACTATCAAACAATCCCCAGACAGACAGTTCATCTGTTTTTTCGTTTGTCTCTTCTGTTCTTTTTGCTTTGTGGGTGGTGAGTCTTCGTCATTATTTTATGTTTCATTTTTAGTTACAAGTTCTTCAAGGTGTTTTTTCAAAGTATTTTTAGCAGAATCTGATGTGAAAGTATACAGTTTAAACCGTGGATCTAGGAAAGTGCATATCCCTGCGGTTTTACTGAACTCTATATTTTTTAGTCTTGTGGACACTTCATCACTGAGCACTGATACAACTTGAATATCACTATTATTATAAGGTTTATTCTTAAGTTTAAACATTCATTAAGCAATCCCTAAGTAAGAACAATTATTTGGCTACCTGTAACAAACCCTTCATCACTCATTTTTCTTGTTACAGCCTCAACAGGTTGTAATACTTGTACCAATTTAGTGCATATTTTCCACTCTTCAGAATTTAAATTAAATTAACTTTTTTTCACTTAATGCTAAGGACGTTTTAACTGGATCTTGTAACTTACTGAGTCTTTCAAGCATGTAATAACACGAATTCCATCGAGTGCATACATCAATGTGGATCAATGTTTTCGGTTTATTGTCACCCGAATCTTTTTGATATTTTATGAGTTTTGCTGTTGCAAGATTGCTCCTCCTAAAAAATGTTACTATATATCTTGCTTTTTTTAATAGACTTGGTTCCAGATGTTCAAGAGCATCGGTAACAACCAAATTGATGGTATGTACATAGCATCCAAATTGTTTCCATTTTAATTATTTTATTGCTCCCACATTATTTGCAGCATTATCGGTAACTACAAGTAACACTTTGTTGGACACGTCAAAGCTATCAGCTATCTCTTTTATTGTTGACGCTAGTTTGACACTAGTATGTGATCCCTCAAATAAAACACAGTCTAACAGAACACATTCAATTTCAAAATCACTGCTGATATAATGCGCTGTTAGTGATAAATAGCTTTCGTTATCTACTGATGACCAACAATCAGTAGTAAGACAAACTTTTGTAACAATTTGAAACTTTTCTTTGATTAAAGTCCTATATTCCTCAAAAGCTGCTGGTAAAAGGTTATTAGATATAACTTTCCTACTCGGAATTTCGTAAGAAGGATTTAATGCATAGACAAATTGCCTAAATCCACTGTTACTGACAATTGAAAATGGTGCAAAATCCTCGGTGATTAATTTCAATAACAGTTTGTCGAGTTTCTTTTCTTTTTTTTTACGTTAATCTTTTTAAATCAAATAGATGAAATATATGCTTGAATGTTTTACTTTAATTATTTTTATATGTGGCGATGCCTTTTGGTATCACTATGCAGCCTAGTGTCTTAGGCTGGTGTCAATTGGCATCACTATGCTTGACTTATGGATGGTTAATATTTCATGGAAACCACAATGTTATTTAATATAAACTATATAACATGATGCTAAACTTATGTTGGGAAATGGAAAAATTAATAAGACTGACGCTTTTTATACATAACTTTTATATAAGTAAAATAAAACCACACACACCACTCATTACAATATGTACCTATCATGTAATCATGTTTTTATTTTTACAGTCGCTGCCCTTGAAACTTTGGGAAACAATTTCTAGTTTTGTTAAGGCACAGTGGTACCTTACATATGGTACACATCCATCTTGTCTGTACAGTCTTGATTTTTGTACTACATGCTGTACAGCGCCTTTTAGTTGTTCATACAGGCTGGTGGCTTGAATCAGAAAGTCGTACTTCCAATGGGACTTTTGGTTTGCTTCGGTTTGTCTCGCAATCTTTTGATGTGTTTGCTCACCAGGCCATGAACAATTTTGACGTCGGCTTACTCTGTCGGTGGTAGGTGTCTGTGCGAAGAAGGAGGTTGTGGATGTCGACTGTCTAGCCGGGGATGGATTTTTGGTTCGAGGAATGGTGAAAGACAAGTTAAAATTTAGAAACTGAAATAATAGGGTGCTCTAGGGTCATAGTATGGGAGGTTGGGGATGGGGTAAGAATATGGAAGAGGTATTGAGGAAATCGGAGTCGGTCTTCGCCACGTCGGGCACGGTGCAGGAGCTTGGCCCTGAAAAGGTCCGTGAAGTTGCGGGGACGGAGCTTGGCCCTTAAAGGTCTGTTCTTCAGTGACAAAGAATTGTGGGCCGTAGATTTCCGCAACTCACGGCTAATTTTTCTTTGCAGTCACCGTACCGCCCGACGCTGCTGGTTGTTGCGCCTCCCCGGCATATAGCACAGGGGACCGCCGGGTAACCACTACCCTACTAAATTTCCCTTACGGGATACGGTGAAGGTAGTAGCTCGCCGGGTTTCCCCTATTTAGCTATTTCCCTGACGGGAGGCGAGTTGATGGTTGTTCTAAGGTTAAGTTGGAAATGAGAAGTGTAGTTTAAGATGAAAAAAAAAGATTTTAGTTGTTTGCTCTGGATAAATACTGACGGCTGGTATAGTGAAAGTGATGAAATTGTCTAAATAGTTTAACTCAGACTCCTCGGGAGGGTCTGAGTGTACACAATGAGAATAATCGTGTTCTAATAAGAACACGATGTGATCTGATGGTGATGTCATTTTTTGAGAAAACTACAGGTTTTATAGTCTTCTGGAGCGTCGAACAATAGAGAAGCCATTGTTCAATTTTCACTATATCGCTATCCAATCACCGGCTGGCTAGAGGCAGGGGTGGTGTAGCGTGCTGTGATTGGGTCGCATAGTCTGAAGTTTTGAGTTAGGGGAAAGTCTGACTCGCGGATTTTTGCAAGTTGAGCCTGGACCAATCAGCGAGCTGCCCTTACTGTTGACAGTAAGGGGAGATGTAGGTGTTTGGTTGGCCCAGGGTTCCGGCACTGAGGTCCGGGAGAATGCGGGGAAGTGTTGGTTTAGTGAGTCGGGTGAATCAGTTCCAATGTAAAGAGGCGATGGCAATTTTTCTACGGAATGTTTTCAGGTCATGGAGTGGCACAGGGAGGCAATCGTGTAGTGTAGTATGTATGCATTTACTACAGCGGCGTCGACAAAGTAAAAAAAAATTCTTTACTACTACTTTTTACTTTTTTGGTCAATTTCATAAACCGCTTTCCTTTGATCGAATTTATCGACGCAATTCATGTTGTTGTTGTAGTCAGATATGGCAACTGGACATTCTACGTTTAGCCTTTCTTCATTTTTTTTGTTTTCGCTTCATGACAACAGTCTCCCTTAGATCGTGAAAATTGCTCAACAAATGTACCGGCTTATCAAACCATTTAATGGCTGCAACTCCTGTTGTAGTTGTTTTCCAATCAATGTCACCCCTCTTTATATATTTGTTCTCTTTAAAATTTGGGAGGTACTTTCTGTGTATGTTTATTGTACCACAAGCATTTATTTTTGTCATATTTTAGATCTTCCAATAGAAAATACCAAACAAAATAATTGTCAATATATAGGCTATGATTCCCTCCTTTCAAGCCATCTGTTATTTTCTTTACCATATGTTCACCTAGATTAGTCTCTCTTTCTTGACCCGATTTTCCAGTATAGACTTCAAAGCGTAGACAGTACCCTGATTTATCTGCTAACATCCACACCTTGTAATCTCTTTTCACCAGCTTCTTCGGTAAGTATTGCTTTAAGGAAGACCTTCCTTTGAACTTTATCATACTTTCGTCTATTGCTACAACTGGACCTGGATTAAAACTCTTTTCAAAATTTAAGGTCATGCTGTCGAAAAGGGCGAAGCTTGTAGAGTTTGTCATAACGATTACTGTTTTTGTCTGGAATGAGAGTATTGTTATTCAGATGAATATTTCCAAGGAGCCAACTAAATCGATTTACAGGCATGAGCTTGCTTATGTATGGATCATTTAGATCTGGATCACTTGACCAGTAATCCCTGTAGCTGTGGGAAGCTTTTTTATCCCCATAAGGATATTAATTCCCAAGAAAGTTTTGATTTCTTCATTAGTGGTAGGTGTAAACCTTTTATCAGATTGTTGAGCATCATATTTGTTTGAAAAGTAATATTATCTATTACGCTTGTATCAAAGTACTGCCTAAAGAGATCCACTGGTTCTTTAGATTTTAAGTCTTAAACACACTGTGAAGGCCCACTTGCAATAACCATCACTCCGGTTGCAGATGGTATATGGGTTGTCCCATACACAGGCTCCTGGCGAACTCTTTTACCACTAACGTCATTGGCAAGGTTGAGAGAATGTGGTGATGTATTTATAAGCTGCTGACAAGGGGTTCAAGTACTTGAAGTTGGTGTGATTTTTTCTCCGCTTAGACAACCTTGAAGTAAATTGAAAATCTCTGATAGATGTAGGTGCGTTATGACCACTTTGAACAGGAATAGGTGTTGACAGGGAGTGATTGGAGCTTGGTGAAAAGGCGTTAGTAGAGAGTGGAGGATCGTCGTGGTTTCCAGGGTCTTCTAGGGTTGAACTGGATGGAATGATTATTACAATCGGATCCATTGGGCTGACATTACTAAATATATTATCACATTCTTCTTGATTTATCACACCAGGCGAATCAACATCATCAATCATAAAACTAATACTATTGCTAGGTATTAGTTTTATAGTGAACTCAAACTTTATAAGTTCCAACGAGTGGTTGAATGACGGTGCAGAGTTTATGTTAATTAGACTTTCATACAATCTGTGTAAATAATAATTGAGTAACAGTAAAGTTCATTAACTTGAATTGATGCAATGTCCAATTGTCCAACAGGGTAATTCAGGAAGTGATGTAGACAGACGTAGCACTACACTTAACACAGCTAGCTGGTTATCATAATTATTCTATTGTTTATATTTGTCACTCCTAAATCTACACAGATTGCACTTATAAAATAGGTTAATAATTAAAAAGCGTGGCATAGCCAAATGGTAATAAATACCGCATTGCGTAATGAAAACTATGCACTTGCATATAAAATTAAAGCGAATTGAGAGGAATTAGCGTTTGCGTGATACACAGATGAGGTGTTCTTTACAACTAACTTTCTACCCTCAAGAAGATGGGATGCGTCTTCAATCACTTGATATAGTCCGATCATTCTGGACCAATGGGAGGCTATGATGATGTCATTTAGCCTTGAACATTTCTGGAATTGTGGGTAAAAACACCCCTCGTGTGACTGACATGGACTCTTCTGGATCGTATGATCGGCTAATTATTGTGGTCTGATATTGTTAGACGGAGACAGAAAATCGTAAATGTAGAGAAACCAGTTTTTTCGAAAAGGGCATATAAAAATACTGAACATAGCGGGCGCCCTTGAAACAGTGGTTTCAAAATAAAGGGTTAAAGGAACGAATGGGTAAGAAATAGAATAAAGAGATATTAGAAGTGGTGCCCGTAAGGTATGGAAATAGGAAAGAAAGGATTAGAAACAATTAAGGGTAGAAAGTTTAAATATTGGAGTTTAATGATCGATAGGTAGCTTAACCCTTAAACCGGCACGGCGACCTAAAGGTATGGAAATAGGAAAGAAAGGATTAGAAACAATTAAGGGTAGAAAGTTTAAATATAACCCTTAAACCGGCACGGCGACCTACAGTAGGTCGCCCACGTGCTCCCAAGTGATTTCACCAACTCTTAATCACGTATTTTGCCATTCAAGGTTACGCCTACTTAAAATTGTCCCATCACAATAAATAAAATGCCGTTGGAAAGCTAATGTTCCGTAGATGCATATCATGCAAAAAAATACCACAAAACGTTATAAATAATATTCCAAAAATTGGTGAAGTTCACGTATTTTTGTAGTGTAAAATCGTAAATTTCAACTCTGCGCTTTTTCGTATAACGCGGCTCCATTTTTCCTGATATGATTACAACTCTATTTTTCTGTCATTTAAGTCAACTAAAACACTGTTATATAGATCACATGTTTCTCTTTCTAACCGTAGATTACAAATTATTCTGCGTCTAACAGATCCTGAGATATTACTACTTGAACATAGAACAAACCTGACGACACGAATTTTATGTGGCATTCGATTCGCTTTACGAAAAGACGAAATTCATTTCTCTATGTTTTTAAAATTATTTTACTTTATAGTATGTTGTAGGGGAAATTCCATTCTATAAGTTGGTAGCACTTGATATAGGCAATACTTACTTAGAAGGCTTTTGTTATGATGCCCAAACGAAGCAAATGTGGGATGTAAAAACTTTAATATTGGGCTTGGCGCATATTGTTTTTCGGTGAGATATTTGTTATTTTGAAGGTTTGTGTATACAAATTGTATATAAATTGTGTATACAAGTTACAATATATGTGTTTTTATATCTAAAGTTTATGTTTTTGAGTGATAGTTTAGTTTTTGAACGGTTCATATTTGGGATAACCTAGGCCAATATTGTAAGTCTAGCCTATATGCACATTTTCTTATATTTAGTGTTTTATATGATTATAAAAGTGAATATGTGTGTTATTCTTTGTAAAGTATATATTGTCTTAGTAAAATCTAATGATTTTGTCTTTGGCCTATCTTCAGATTGTTACTAGTGAGGCTAAATTGTGGAGGTTACAAACCTAACCTCAACCGTCAGAGTATCACTTTTTAGTCAAAATCGTTGTTTTTATTTAGAAAATGTAACATATTATTATTTTTTCCCCTAAATATATTCACAAATATATTAGAAATCTCAAGTAATGGTTGAAAAAAATATATTAGTATGTTTTTGATCACCATTTCTGTGAAATTTCTGCTTCGTTACTCTTCGATTTTTTGGTATTTGACCAAAAAACTCCAAATTTGATATATCTAACATTTTTTTTTTCCACTACACACCTACATTCTATGCACCTTTCTGGACATAATGATATATAGAAGTTCTGTATAAAATATATTTTACTATTTTTAATGTTTTTTGGAAAAAATAAAGAAAAAATTCAGTTTTTTCGTAAATTTTTTTTTAAATTTTAAAAATGTAATAATTTTTTCCCCCTAAATATATTCACAAATAATACATAAAAATTGTGTATATCTTAGAAATAGGTAGTAAGCTATTGATTTTGGAATATACAGGTTTTTCCTGAAAAATGGTAACCTCGTTTTTGACATGTAACATACTCCAAAACCGTTTCAAATTTTTTTTTAAAATTACATAGATGAATTCTATGCATCTTTCTGAGAAAAATGATGTCTTATATGTTAGGTTTTGTATACAAATAATATATTTTATTAATTTTTAAACAAACGAAGAATTTTTAAGAAAATTAACATGACCGGCTGTAGGGTTAAAAACTTTGACAGAAGGTCGAGTTAAAGTACTAGTCCTGTGCGTATAGTCACTACTCTCACGTTGTCATCTGTGCCAGGATGTGTATTCACAATTCGACCCATATGCCAAGCTAATGGGCTTGTTTGGTGATCGTGTATTAAAACTAAATCCCCAACCTTTAAATTTTCGGATGGTTATGTCCATTTTGCGCGTTATTGTAAAGTATGAAGATACTCGAGGCCCCAACGTTTCCAGAATTGTTGTGTGAATAATTGAACTTACTGCCAATATTTTATGCGATTGTATGGTGTTTCAGTTAAGTTTTGTTCTGGCAAGGTCACCAGAGCTTGTCCAGTTAAAAAATGTCCTGGAGTGAGAGCGTTTAAATCAGATGGATCACTGGAAAGTGGTATAAGTGGTCTCGAGTTTACATTTGCTTCAACACGGGTGGCGAATGTTATGAAATCCATTAAAGGTAGTTTGTGTTCACCTATAATGCGAGTTAAATGATGTTTAACGCTTCGTACAGCACTTTCCCATAATCCTCTCTGATGAGGTGCGGTGGGAGGTAAAAAGTGAAAATTAATTTTTTGATCGGCAGTGAACGTTGCAATTTTAGTTTTGAAATTAGTTAGGTTAGAGAATTGTGTACTAATTTTGTTTAATTTAGCGACGGCGCCCCTAAAGTTAGTGCCACAATCACAATACATGTCGGAACATATACCTCGTCTAGATATAAATCTGTACAATGTATCAATGAATGTGTCAGTGCTTAGATCCATAGCAATCTCTAAGTGAATTGCCTTAGTAGTGAAACATACAAAAATACATAAGTATTTACTATAACCTTTACTATTTTTGCTGATCGTAGAGTGTGAATTTTGACGTAAAATGGGCCAGCAAAATCAACACCTGTCTTTTGAAAGGGTTTGTATCAATTGCGTAGCATAGTGTATCAATTTTGCGACTAAATGTGCTCCACACAACTCTAAGCGTGGAAGAGATATTCTTTTTAACGGAGTGACTTTTGATTTAGCGATTAAGAGGTGCGGGCTTATTAACAATACGTAGATAAACTGCAGCAGCATTGTTCCAGATGTCATTTTCTGAGGTGTCTGGAACAACGATTATAGGAAAGTCGTTGTGACAAGGTTGTCGACAACGACTTTCCTATAATCACTGCTCCAATCTCCCGAAGCGTAGAAGACTCTGTGTTCGTACCTGGTTGGTAGATTCCGATTCTCATTCCGGTTGTTGATGTAGTCGTCGGTTGGTTTCTTCGTGTCTGTGAAGGTCAACGCGCTCCATGTACTACATCTGAGCCACTCTTCTTTCTGAACGTCTCCAGGCAGCATCACTTTGTATTGGCATAGACCAAATACTTCTGATACTCCTGATGCCACCGCTGATTCCTGTACCATTGATTGCATGGATACATAGGTGTTGGCGGCCATGGTGTCGGTTGTCAACTCATGTATTATAGGCTTGGCTAAAATAGTCTGAGCGACCAATCCAGTGGTTGGCATTTGTAATATGTCCAGGTTGAAAAGTTTGAACGTCTCTGTGTTTGCGAGGTATTCCGATACGGCGTTCAGTATCTTGTAGTTTATGCCAGTAAATGCTATTGACGTAAAACTACTTCCCTCTTCAATGCCTAGATTTTGTAGCATTGATGTCGCCTCTGTTCGGTACATGTTGAAGCATGCATATCCCTGAAGGTTCCGGTTGGCCGTTGTTTCTTTAGGTGCAAACACTGATACATAAGTGCGGGCTTTCGTCGGATTTTCAGAGCTTGCTCGCTCTACTAAGCACACTATTGCTGGTCCGAGAATTGGTAGTTCTTCATAGTAGTTATGGTTAGAATCGCTCACGACGTCCAGACTCCCGTGATAACCGCTAGTGTTTTACTTGATAACTCCCAAAATACGTGTTTTAGAGTTGGTGAACTAAGCCATGCATGAAAAATCGACCAGCTAAAAGGGTCTGGCATCTGTTGGTGGGTTAAAGAACTAATTCATAGCAATTGCGTGTTCATTGGACGGCACCGCTCCAAGTAGAAAAATAAAATACTAGGTGATGCCATTAGATACCACTATGCTGCAAAGAGTGAGTTAACAGTTTACCATAAATATCTGCGTCCAAAAGTAAATCCATTTTTTTGTGGTTTTTTTAAGTCACAATCAGCGGGTTGAAGATTACTATTTCATTGGCTAGGTTTAATAGACAAGTTACCTAGGTAGAGCGGAAGTGATTTTGTCTATAACTATCGCACTATGGTTCTTTAAGATGAAATCGCCCTTGGTTGATTGTATACTCTATTTCTTAATATCCTATACATGAGTAGAATTATCACATACACCACTTCCCCATTCAGATAGGTTGGTTTAATATGTAAGCCTAGTGATATAGCAGTGTCAGATGATATAAGACTAGATTGACTTCTGAATCAAACACGGCAGTAACAATTTTACGCAAGTTATTTTTATTCCAAATGTATAATTTAGCTGTACCCAGTGTGACAACAAATCTAAAAGGGTATTACTAAGAGCAATTGCACTTCCTGCCTGAAGATTCTGACTGGAAGAATGGCCGCCGAGCTAGATAAAGTTATCCCGGTACTTCCGCTTGACGTCGGGTCAGGGTAGACTTGACGTCGGGTCAGGGTAGAGCTGGTGTAAATTAAGGTGGTTAGAGACGTCGGCTGTCTAACCGGGGACGAATTCTTGGTGCGGGGAATAGTGATGGGTTTGTAGAATCTGAAATAATAGGGAGCTCTAGGGTCAAAGTATGGAAGATTTGGTATGGGGTATGAATACAGTTGAGGTTGTGGGGTAAGTCGAGTAGGAGGTTCCCACGACGGGCAAAGGTGCAGGTGCTTAGTCCTTAGCCGTATGAGTGCGGCTGGGGAGTAATGGCTTGGCCCTGAAAACGGCCTTTTACAGGTGTCTATGCCTTTCTGAAACTCTGCCGCAACTCACGGGTAATTTTCCGCTGCACCCGACGTATGGCCCGTCGTTGTTGGTTATTTCGCCTCCCCGGCATTTAGCCAGGGGTCCGCCGGGAAGCCACTACCCTATTGAGTTTCCCTTACGGGAGGCGGTGAGGTAGTAGCTTGCCGGGTTTCCCCTATTTGGGTGTTTCCCTGTCGGGAGGCGAGTTTGACGAGTCTAGGTATGTTGAAAAGAGAACACAAGTTTTTAGGCTTATGGTCGGTCCTTTGAAGTCCTTGAGACACCTTTCCTGCTGGTAATGCATGTGATCAAGTGTTGTTGTTAGGCAGACGAATCATATACGGCTAGTCGGTTGACTTTATGGTTTCCCAGGTTGTGAGTTGTCTCGTGACTGATCAGAGGCGTATTGGTGTCGACTGATCAGTGACAAGACAAGGCGAGTTGGCGAGGACTAGGTCCTCTATAAATGACAGCTTCTGTAAAAACATTTGCTGCAAATGAATATAAAAACACATAATAATGAATTTAGTTTGACTGGTAAGGTTTGAAGTTATGATAGTTTTTAAATTTTTTAAATTTGGAAAAAAAGGGGAAACGAAGATAGGGCTTCATTTCTCATACTGTCTTTAAATTTATTGAAATTTTAATCTTTGTATTTGTTTAGAATGATATGGCTTGGATTTATTTGGTCTGAATATGATTTTTAGTTATGTTGACGTAGAGTCCGGTGAGAGCTCGAGTGAATGATGTAGGTGATGTAGGTAGGGGAGGTAGGCTGTTTAGCCGGGCAAGGTTGCTTCGGACGAGGAATGGTGGTAAGGTGTTTTTAGAACGAGATGTAGTAAGCGGATCGGGGATCGTAGTAGGGGAGATTCGGGACGGAAAAGTTATAGGGGCGAGGAGACGGGGTAAGGCTAATAAGTCGCCACACAGGTGTAGTGTTGCTGGCCTGGCCCTTAAAAAGGCCTTTATCTTGGGCGACGGTCTTCTTGTGTTGGTGACGCAGTTCCCTGCTTATCCGGCGCTGAACTCTCCGTACAGCTCTCTGCTGCTCGTTACGTCGCCTCCCCGACATCAAGCCAGGGGTCCGCCGGGTAACCACTACCCTACTATCTTTCCCCATCGGGAGGCGGTATAGTGGTTGCTCGCCGGGTTTCCCCTACTTGGCTGTTTCCCTGTCGGGAGGCGAGTTTGGAAGTGAGGTGAGGTAATGATGCGCAGTACAACAGGTTAGACAGTTGAATAGTTCTTTGGTCTCTTCGGTCACCTTCTGCTGGTAGTGAATGTGTTCGAGTTATGTTTGATCTGGTGCCAGGACAGACCACTGTCCAGGGAGAGCAGTATGTGGCTATCTCTGTAGAGAGAAGAGCTGTGTTCGTGTCTCTCGGATGAGAGACAGAGGATGAAGTGTCTTTTGGTTAGGAAAACGTCTGGTTTTATACGTTTTCCTGCAGTCGAACAATGGAGAAGCCATTGTGCGACTTTCACTATTCTGCGATCCAATCACAGGCCGGCTAGAGGCGTGGGTGGCTTAGCGTGCTGTGATTGGGTCGGCGCGAGTTGAGTCTGGACCAATCACGAGCTGCCCTTTACTGTTCGACAGTAAGGGAGATGTAGGTGTTTGTTTGGCCCAGGGTTTCCGGCACAGAGGTCCGTGAGAAGTTCGGGGAAGTGTTCTCAGTGTTTGGTGTGACCAAACGCTGAGAAATGTTGGATTGAGTGAGTCGGGTAAATTAGTTCCAATGTAAAGGGCGATGGCAAGTCCCCCCTCACTTGTGGAACTGATTTACCCTAGAGAGTTGTTCCGTTGTTGTGAGAGTTTAGATGGGTGTGTGTGTAGTATACCAGCAGAGAAAGGTTACCCAAAGAAAACATCAAAAAATGGTTTTTATTTTTTTCTTTTCTTATACTAACAATACAGTTATCTTGTGTAATACAGTATAGAAAGAAATAAAACATGGTAAGTTAATTTTTGTACATGGCACTGAATCTACCTTCAAGATAGGGAACAGAAAAAACAAAGGTTACATACAGCAAAGATTTTTAAAAAAACTAACAATTTGACTCTAACATAATTATATTGTATCCACCTTCAAGGTAAGGACCAATGAAAAACGGAAAAATTATTTGGGAATCTTACACACTAACAAAAATAGAAAAAGAACACAATACAATTTAATATTTAGATAATTACACAACTGTCCCTACTTTCAAAGTAGGGATTGAATAGTTTATACACTTGGGCAATATAGTCTTTTGGCCCTCAGGCAGTGTTCATGGGAGGAGTAACATACATATATGAAATTTATTATTTTTTTGCCACAGAAAACACAAGATATTGCTACAATGAAATAGTTAGCACATAATATTTAATGCAAGAAAAGTGGTGAGACCAGGAGATAATTACAACAATAATCACAAGACATGAAACAAACAGAAATAATTACAAGACATGACATACAATTGACAATACAGAAATAATGACAAGAAATGACAGAAAAAAATATATTGTTTTTGGGCCCTTAGGCATAGTTTATATGGGGGGGGGGGAGATATATAAAAAGTGTGATCACAAAGTCTAAATTTTTGGGAGGGCAAAACAAAAATCACTACACTCACTTTGGTCTGGGTGGTTTTCCGGGGCGGGCTTGGGTGCTGGTTTCCTTCGGCAGGTCCGACAACGTGTGAGGCTCCGCTTGGTTGATGACTGGCTCTCTGGCTTCCTGTAGGTCCTCCTTTACATTAGGGGGCAGTAGGCGTTCGAGTGGCCAGCTTCTTCCGGGGTCGTTTCCTCTCGTGGTTGCCGGGACAGGGCGTCGGGTAGCTCGTTGGTGCGGCCGGGGCAGTGCTCTATAGTGAAGGAATATTCCTGCAGAAGTAGCGCCCATCTGGTGAGTTTTGATCTATGGTCTTGCATCTGATGTAACCATGTCAGGCTTTTATTGTCCGTCCGGAGCACGAAGGTCCTATCTTCGAGGTAGGGTCTGTATCGTTTGATAGCCCACACAACAGCGAGACACTCCTGCTCGTTGCTGTGGTAGCGTTGCTCCATCGGGGTAAACTTGGCACTGGCGTAGCTGATGATGCGGCGCTCTTTCTGCGGTGTCTCTTGGTAGAGCACTGCGCCCATTCCTATTTTGCTAGCGTCTGTCTGCAAGATGAAGGGTAGGTTGTCGGCAGGGCGGTGGAGAAGCAGGGGTTTCCTCAGGACTTCTTTTGTTTGAGCGAAGGCAGTGTCGGCGGCTGGTGTCCATTTGAAGGGCTTCTTGGAGGCGATAGTGTCTGTTATGGGTGCAATGGTCTCCGCGAAGTTTGGCACGTAGTCTCGGAGCCAGTTGCAGATGCCCACAAACTGTCGGGCCTCCTTCCGCGTCTTCGGTGTGGCTGCCTCTTGTATAGCTGAGATGTGGTGGTCCTGAGGTTGGTTCCCGTGGCTGGTGATGGTGTGACCGAGGTAGTCCAAGTTCGCCTTCCCGAAGCTGCATTTCTCCAAGTGACAGGTAAGTCCTTGGCGCTCCAGTTCTTCAAGCACACGGTCAACGTGGTGGCGGTGGCTGTCCCAGTCCTTGGAGAATACGATTATGTCGTCCAGGTAGGCGATGCAGGCGTCTCGGTCACAGTGTGGTAATACCTTCTCCGTCATGAGGCGTTGGAACGTGCTGGGGGCGTTTTTCAGCCCGAAGGGCATGACGGAGAACTGGTAGTGGCGTCCCTCCGGGGTGGTGAAGGCGGTGTATGGTTTGGAGCTCGTGTCCATGGGGATCTGCCAATAGCCGCTCTTGAGGTCCAGCGTAGTGAAGATCTTTGCGCTACCGATGTCCTTTAGGGCCTGGTGGATGACAGGGAGGTTCTGCGGGGCGTCGATCGTCCGCTCGTTCAGTCGCCGGTAGTCGACGCAGAATCGAGGCTGGCCATCTTTCTTCCTGACGATCACGATCGGGGAGCTATAAGGCGATGTGGACGGCTCGATGATCCCTGCGGCGAGCATCTCTTGGATCTGATCGGAGATCACCTGTCGTTTCTGCGGGGAACATCGGTAGGGCATCTGGCGGATCGGCGTGTTGTCTTTCAGCTGGATCTCGTGGCGGAGGCTGTTGGTTCTCCCCAGGAGTCCGTTGGTGTGGAAGGCGGAGGCGTGGTGTTGCAGCATGGCGAAGAACTGGTCTCGTTGAGGCTTGGGCAGTCCGTGGTCGATTTGTCCTACTTCGATGGCGGGCGTTGTCCTCTCTTGGGGCGTGGAGGTGGTCCATTGTAGGTTGTGTCGAAGGTCAAGGTCCCTGCGTGGAAGTCGCAGACGGCGCGTTGATCCTTCAGCCATGGATATCCGAGGAGGGCAGGTTCCTGTAGCTGATCAGCGACCAAGAAGTTGACTGGCGTTGGTTGTCCCTGAACGCTGATGTCCATGGAGACCTCTCCTCGGATTTTTAGATGGGCGTCTCGGTCAGCGAGTTGGGCGGTGGCTGGAGCTGCTTGCAGGCGGGTGTCGGGGCTCAGTTGATCAGTCCTCAGTAAGTTGCGGCTGGCTGCGGAGTCCACGAGGGCGAGGATGGTTCTCGAGCCTATCTGGAGGTGGATCCGAGGCAGTTGATTCCCTGGGGCAGTGTTGCAGGTGGCGCCATCTCTTAGTGCTGTGCAGGTTTCGGCGCGCTCTCTGTCCCTCTCCAGTTTTCCGCCGTTTCGGTCTGTCTTTTCTTGAGTACCGGGCACTCCTGGTGAAAGTGATAGTCCGGGCAGTACCGGCACTTAGGGTCTCTTGCTGGTGGTGCTGGTGGTCTGGCTGCAGCTGGCTGGGCGGTACTTTTCTTCCCGAGCTGGTCTGGTGGTGGTGGTCCGGTTTTCTTCAGCGAGGTCCCTCTCAACGGTCCATCAGCTCCTGTGTTGTCGCTAGGTTGCTCCCCCTTAGCCTAGACCTTAGGCCGGGAAGGAGTAGCTCCAAGAACGTCTGAAGTCTTGTCATCTCTGAGGATTGTGGTTGAAGGCGTCGCATCAGTCGCGTCTTGCGGAGGAGGAAGGAGTCCACTGGCTCGCCGGTGTTCTGCTTTCGACCGTAGAGCTCTGCCTGAAGCTCGGCTACGACGGCCGGGGAGTTGAAGCGGGCCCGAAGTCGTTCTGCGAATTCCTCCCAGCTGAGTCCGAGGTCGCTGTAAAGGCGATGCCACTTCTCGGCGACTCCTCTGAGTTGTGCTGCTGTCGTCTTGGCCCATTGCGTCCTTGGTGTTTTTCTTTGAGTCAGGATTTCTTCCACCTGTCTGAGGAAGTCTTCCGGGTCCTCGGCTCCATCTCCTGTGAAGTCCGGTAGAGGTGTGGCTGTTGCATTCTGTGCTAACATCTGTAAATATGTATAAAACAAATCTGGTGTAGTGGGGGGTAATGGGGCTGAAGTTGTTGATTGAGATATAGAGGGCGGATTTGTGGAAGGAAGGATGGTATCGGCGCAGGGTTGGCAGGTGAATGTTGCTGAAGGTATCTCGACCTCCGGCCATCCGATGCAGCTGTGGTGTTGGTACTGTTGACATCGGCAGCTGGCAGCGTAGAGATCGCTCTGGCTGCGGCAGTCCTCTTTAGCGCATGTCCTCCCCTGCGACCTGAGTGTTGGTGCCATCTCTGTAGGTGTTGATGTCTGGTCTTGGGCGCCACTGGGTTTTGCACTCCCAGAAGTGGATGATGCTGGTGCTGGTGTTGGTGTTGTGTCGTGGGTGGTTTTCTCTGG
Organism: Aphrophora alni; assembly: GCA_963513935.1. Lineage (NCBI taxonomy): Eukaryota > Metazoa > Arthropoda > Insecta > Hemiptera > Aphrophoridae > Aphrophora > Aphrophora alni. The sequence goes on along the minus strand of OY740773.1, from coordinate 63,474,170 downwards.
CTGGAGAACCTCGGTCTGATCGTCGATCGAGTTGCCCCTCGTTGTGGCCGCCAATTGACGTCGGCTAAGCTGGTGAGCAGAGTAGTAACTGGAGAGGGTGGTAGGCGGCTGTCTAGCCGGGGTGAGGTTTTTGGATCGGGGAATGATGGTAGCGGGTTGTTTTAGGGTTTTAGAAGCAAATGTAGTAAGGAGATCGGGGGTCAAAATGCGGGAGTCCGGGGACGCTGTAGGAGTAAGGACGAGGTAAGTCAAGTAAGGGGACAAGAGGTCGCCACGACAGGCAAGGAGCAGGTGTTTGGCCCTTGAAAGGGCCTTGGAGTGTTGAGGTAGGTTGGCCTTGTTGGCCCCGAAAACGACCGTTTTCAGTCTTGGTCGTTTTGGCGCTGGTTGTTGTGTTCCTCAACGCTCTGCTGGCCCTTCGTTGGAGACGGCGTACAGCCCGTCGCTCCTGGTTGCTCCGTCTCCCTGACATGTAGCACAGGGGTCCGCCGGGTCACTACTACCCTATTGAATTTCCCTGTCGGGAGGCGGTAAGGTAGTAGCTCGCCGGGTTTCCCCTATTTTGCTTTTTCCCTGACGGGAGGCGAGTGGGTGATGGTAGAAAATGAAAGAAAAACGCTCAGATTTCTCGTATCCACTTGGATGTTCTCCAGGCTTCCTCTTTCTGCTGGCAGTGTTCAGAAGTGTCGTAGAGAGAAGAGCTGTGTGTGACGTCTCTGCGGAGAGAGAGAGTCGGCTGAAGTGTGTTCTGGTCTAGTCTCCTGGGAGAGCTAGAAGAAGAGTGTGTTGGTCTGGACGTCTCTAAGGAGAGAGTCAGATGAAGAGTGTGTTTTGGGTTAGGAAAACGTCTGGTTTTATACGTTTTCCTACAGTCGAACAATGGAGAAGCCATTGTGCGACTTTCACTATTCTGCGATCCAATCACAGGCCGGCTAGAGGCGTGGGTGGCTTAGCGTGCTGTGATTGGGTCGGAGAATCTGAAGTTTAAGTGTTCGGCGAGAGACCGTCCGCTGTCTCTCGCGAGTTGAGTTTGGACCAATCACGAGCTGCCCTTTACTGTTCGACAGTAAGGGAGATGTAGGTGTTTGGTTGGCCCAGAGTTTCCGGCACAGAGGTCCGGGAGAAGTTCGGGGAAGTGTTCTCAGTGTTTGGTGTGACCAAACGCTGAGAAATGTTGGATTGAGTGAGTCGGGTAAATTAGTTCCAATGTAAAGGGCGATGGCAACCGTATAGTCTCTAAATTCTTAAATCTTCTTCATTTTATTCATATTCAACCACATCCTCTTCTGCTGTTTGAAGATTTACCTGGAAGTCATCCTCTCTATCTAATACATTTTTTGTAATATTCCAAATCCAGAAGTTGTCTCCATTCGTCACCAAAGTGTTTTTCAGAAGCCTATCCACGTTCTCCAATTTTCTTTTCTTTACTGCAAATACATTTGGTAATATATTTGGTTTTCCGCTTTCTTGACTTTTCTTCATTAACTTGAACAACAATATAATTGTTATATTCCATTATTTGAAACTACTACCATTAATACATTAATTACCTTGTAAGTAATCACACAACACCACAATATTACAGGTTACTCAGTTTCACCAAAACAATCTGTTTTATTTTTGTATTTACTTCAACAAAACACTGCTGCCAACCGCTTTTTTATGACAATTCATCGTTTTAGAAAACAATAATCTCGTACTATGATAACTTGCAAGGATGAGGTTTGTTTTGAAACTATCATAGTTGATGAGAAGCCATTTTACATTGGATGAAGATCAGTTTGGAACAAATTATTGCAACTGGATGAGGTTTCATTTGGAACAAAATAGGAGGTGGATGAAGTAGGTTTTTGAACATCAACTAATTTACAAAGTCATTTTAATATTGGATAAAGATTTTTCTGGAACATAAAAGTAGTGGAGGCAGGTGCAGGTCAGCCAACTGTACAAGAATATACCAATAACTCATTTTTCGATTTTTGTGGATGAGGAACCGTTAGGAATCCAGCGCCTAAGTTCCTTGGACAGATGTTGCTTGGCCTGCATAAGTACATTACTACCATTGTGTGGTGTACCATCTTGTTTGCTAAATAGTATGTTTCCGACAATATTTACCTTATTCCTATTATTTATCAATATATCAATTGCTTCCTGAACCATGTCGGGAACAATCACTGGTACTTTTATGTCGTTTTTCGTAGCACTCACTGTGAAAACTACAAGCTTGTTGGTTTCATACGACGGCATATTTCTTTTGTCTCTAGTGTTGCGTAAGCAACCTCACTAGGTCTTCGGCAATTAAATACAAAATAATGGTCTTGCATAGGTCGTTGTAATTGCCGAGAGATACTTGTTTTTTAAAGTTTTTTTGTTGCATGTTCCATCTTTTTTGACATTTGATTAAAAAAATGTAACAATATCTTCAGCAAGAGGCACTTTGTCCTCCTTTTTTATTTTTGTTTTAGGCTTTTATCAGCAGGACAGTTTAGCTCCAAAGCCCAGTCATTGTTCATGAGGCTCATGAACTTTTCATGATTTTCTCGAATAGCTTGATAATCTTCTGTAGGTATATTACTGTTTTTTATGTCCTCCGGCCATTCCACTTGGGGACACACTTTTAATGCTAAACGTCTGTCCTTAATATTCCAGACCTAATAATAGTACATTTTTAATCAATTAAAAACATTATTAAATATTTGTATAGTTCCTGAATACAAATGTAGTCAAATTTGCGACCGGACAAATACTAAGCGCGTAATCACGGAAAAAGCATTTGAAAGGCGAAAACAAAGTTTTTCAGTAACGTTTTAGATACGTCTACGAATGAGCATTAAAAATCTTGTTTGCCCTTTAAGTATAAAAGTTATTGTTTAAATTTTAAGTGACATTTTTAAATGTACATTATAAGTATAAAAGTATATATAAAGAATAAAATTAATCCAGGTGATGGAAAAACGTGAGGATTAATTGTAACTAAATACTCATTCGTAAGATACTTAGTGTAGATCACGAGATGGGTTAATGTTGGATGTCATTGTTTCATTAAACTGAACAGCTTTTCTAATAGACTCTGTTTTACCTTTATATAGCATGACACTACAGTGATCGCTAATTGTATTCATTTCATGATCTGGACTGACACTGTAATTTGGAACTCGGTTACCTTGGGACTAAGAGCTTTATTTAACTGTTTCATATATATATATATATTTCAACGGTAAAAACTCGTAATTCCTGGAACTACATGATTTGCAATTAATTTTGCAAAATTCGATTTTTCTAGGCTAGCAGCGGTTTGAAACGTTGAGGGTCACAAGACAGGTAATGCCAACCAGCGTTATCTATCTTCAAGGTGACCCTGTACCTATATCTTGTACAAGGTTCTACAACGGAAATTCGTTGTATGGGGTTATATTTTGGTCAAAAAAGAAAAATATCAAAAAATAATCCCAATGCAAGGTTTGGATGTTTTGTAGAACTTTTTACTGATTATAGCCGGTCGGTAGGATTGAACTATGAAATGGTCCAAGGTTAACTCTTGCCGGCTTGTTCTAACAGTAAATTCCTAGGTCGGCAGATTTTGAATTGAAAAATCATTTTTTATGAATTTTGAAAATGTGAAATAATGTATAAGGATATGTAGTTGTAATACAAGTTGTATGCAATACATATCTAGTACTGTTATTTCATATTAACTAACAGACGTTACGGCATGTTTAAATGAAGAATTTAAAAATTTTCAAAATTAATAAAAAATAAAAAACCTTGTTATTTCTGGAAATAAAATGTAATTTTAAGAAATAAATATTCTTGTTAAAATTTGGAAAAAATTGATATTTAAAAAGTTGGCAGAAAAGCATAAATATAAAAGTTAATAAAAGTAAATAAAAATGAATTTTGAGAAAAGAATTATATAGAGTCAATTAAATAAATAAAGTTATATCATAATTAATAATTAAAAATTTAAATTTGATTAAAACAAAAGAGTTATAGTTTTCACGCTATAGTATGAAAACGAAAAAAGATGAGAAGTGGAAATTTTGCAAAAATGATTAAAAACCTAATATCTAAGAGTTGTGTAAATTTCAGGAAAATCAGTCAATAAATAAACCCCAAACCCAAAGGTGTGAAAAAACGCGCTGGATTACATCACTACGGGAAGTCGCAGAGTTATGTTATCACGGCTAGTGCGTTGAAATCACGGAATAAACAAAGTGACAAAGTTTGAAAACAAAAACTTTAAAGGTGTGAGAATTAAAAACTGTAAATTACGCAAATTCTTACGTAAGCGATTAAAGGCGAATGAATAGTCCGACAAATGTCATTCGAAGTGCGGGAAATTGCCGCGGTCGAGAGCTACAAGACACCGGTTACTTAAAAACGAAAAAACTGTTAGGAAAAGTGTTATAGACAATTAAAAGAAAACAATGAAGATTTTTACATCGGCCAGTTACAAGTTGCAGAGTTTAAATGTTCAAGGATAAGTGACGTAGTCGTAGGCGGAGCCAGAATACAACTTACAGCAAAAATAGATTAAAGGATTAATAGAGCAAAGTAATTAAAAAAGGACAATTAAAACACGGTAAACGTAATAAATAAAGTAATAATAAATAACTGAATCACCTACACCAAAAATAATCAAGAAAATTGCATTGAAAGACACTATAAATGGAACTATCGTATCAGTCCAGTGAGGGAGAAAAATTGGTATCGATATACGATAGTTTTTGGCTATAAAAAGAGCCGCACAAATCTCATTGAGGTCTCTCATAAAAAATTCGTCGAACAAGTGCTAGGGGTGACTATGCCCGATGATCAACTCAAAATTGTAAAGTCTCTCTGAAAAAATAGTTTGAACAGGTGCTAGGGGTGACTATGCCCGATGGTCAACTCAAAATTGTAAGTGCTCTCGAATAAAAATTGTTGAACAAGTGCCAGGGGTGGCTATGCCAGTTTGCCGACTCAAAATTCTCAGTAAAGAAGTTTAAGTGTTACTATGCCAAAGTATTAAAAAGTGTCGTCGAGAGTGATAGGAGGTGATAGATTCGAACCAACCAGCCAGCCTTCTAAACTCCATGGAAAAGAAATGAGACATCTGTAATCGCTAAATACAACCAACCAGACACCAGAGGACCATCAGCATCCCAGGACTCAGGATCTTCAACACGGCGGTCAAGGTCTGAGAAAATCCAAATTTCCTTTTTAAAGGGCAAAATTGGCCCGATTTTAGAGTATCACTGATTTTCCTGAGATAAATTTTTTTTTTATATAATTAAATAAATGTGTTAAAATAAATAATGTTAAACTCATGTGTGGATAAAAATCTTTATCGATAAATAAATTTGATAAATTAAATAATTTGAATTCAGATATAAATAGAAATCTTTATATAGATCAATTTTAATAAAGTTATGAGTGATTGCCTTCTGCTCGAAAAAAGAAATATTTTAGTTGCTATCAGTTAATTTTCATTACAGAAATTGTTTTGAGTTTTATTGGTTGACTTGTGTCAAGATTATTATTTCCAGTTGTTTTTGTTTCAAGTAATTAAAAGAATTATTTTTTTTATATTCTCTAAAACTGTGTTTTATTTAGGATTGTCACACAATTATATGTTATATTTTCAGGTTTGTTATAATAAAAAAGGGTAAAATATATTGTATCAAAGAGGTATTCCTAAGGACACGCACCTACAAGATTAAAATTAGAAAATAAAGTAAATTCGTGTTCTCCCTGAGAAATAGGGTAATCTTAAATACAGTTACTGGAAGTCATAAATAAAAAGGGGGGTACCGGTAATTTGGGGCAACTCAAATTATCGAAGAAGTTATTCAATCCAGGCCAGAAAGATAGTAAGCCAAAAACTTCCAGTGGATTGAATAATTTATTCTTTTGTCACGCGAGAACGAATCCTGTAGGCTAAAAATCTCAGGATTCGAGACTATTACGTATTAATAAAGATAGGGGGCGTAATTAGTCTGACTCTAAAAAAGGTAGAGTTTTTTCGTTGTAGTTCCTGTACCGTGCACATTCTGGAAAATTAACTTAAACTTTTTCAATCCGATTTCCTAGGGGATAACAGAAACCGGGAATATTATGTATTTAAGTTTTGTTCAGGAAAACATATTGCACTAAACACGCAAGTGTGGGCTGTAATATTCCAAATTCAAAATATAAATTAGTTCTTACATAAGCAAAGATCAAATTTCAAAGGGAAAAATTCAAATTTGCTCGAAATGAAAAAAAGAAAAAGGTTTTATGGTCTTACAAAGAAAGGCCTATAATAAATGTCAAATAAGGTATATGCAAAAATTGCCTATTTAAAAAGTTAGTTAAAATATTATAGTTAAGATTTTAATAAAGTATAGAAAAAATAAAGTTTTGGAAAATCCAAGTAAAAGAAGTTATAAAGAGTGAAAAGTTTTATTATAAAATATAATAAAATTTGGAAAAATAATTGAAATGAAAGGGTGATAAAATTCACACTTTTAAAATAATTTAGAACGTTAAATTCACAATTTTCATGGTAATATAGAGTAGGTTATTATCTTATTAGAAATGTAAGAAAAACTCAGTATGATTAATAAATTTAGGAAAATTGAATAGCTAAAAGAAAAGCGAAAAACCATAGAAATCCCTAACGCAACAAACCAGGAAAAAACCAAACAAAATTCAAGAAATTTCGGCCAGTGTGTTAACTTTAACAGGACTAGAAAGTGTCAAATGGAAAATCCGAAAAAACTAAAATCCACAGATTTTTTCAGGGAAACGAGACGTGAAAAGTGAACGCAAAGGAGTAGGACAACCATTCAAAATCGACAGGATAGAAGAAAACGTGTACATCCAGGAAAGTCGACTCGCGGGAAAATCAGGCAACACCGCGAGAAGTTACAGCGAAGAACAAAGAAGACAAAAGAAGAAATTAGCGAGCTTAGATAGGAAGTAGAAGGGATGGGCGGACGAATCTAAGATCAGCCGACTACGCTACCAACTGCAGATACGAGATACCACGGTGAAAATAATTGAACTAATTAAAAGAATAAAAATTTTCAAAAAATCTAAATTAAAAAGTAAACAACAAGGTAAAGTAACTAAAGTCGGAAAATCCCGGAAAGATGAGATTTCTAACGAAGAAAATTCATAGTGCCTAGCAAGTAAGGTTGGCAATGAATTTAGTTTCAAACAGGGGTATATACCCACCGCTTCAAGGGAGCGAGGTCTTCATCAAAATATCGACGGGTAGTCTTTACGCTGCTCAGCTCCAGTATTAATTTTAAACAGTAAAATATTCTAACACCGAAATGGGACTTAGAAAAGTTTAGTAAAAATGTCAACATATTTTATTTTAAAGTAGCAGAGCAACTTCATTCTGGATTTCTGGATTTCAACTGGCGATCTTCAATAACATGAGCTTCTAAACAACAAGGAAAGGAACGAACCAACCCGGGAAATTCACAAATCATCTTTAATCATCATTAGAAGACAACTTTAATTGCAGCATCCGACATATGTAAATCAACAGACAGCATTTGAACTCATCAACACCACATCTCAGACATCTCTCCAGAGAGTAAAATTAGCCATCTACCTACTACAACTGATGACATCATCAAAACAGTAGCGACAGCAAAGTCAAGTGTTAAAAAGGTCGGTAAAAAGCGTACATGAATCGCTAACTGCAGAAAGGCAACTAGTCCAAACTTTGAAATTTTTCAGGAGACACAAAAAACTTCATAAACCTAGTTTTGTAACATTTATGATGTTGCACCAAATTTTATGTTCAACATACAGTCATACTTGCTTGTAATACATATATATTTATTTATTTTTTAATAACTAAGGGAAAAGGGTGGGGATTTTTTTAAAGTTGTGGACATGTTCCCTTTTTGCAGTAAACTGAGTTTCATAATTAGTTTCAAGGCTCAAATAACTAGATTTTTTAAATATTAAATTAATTTTTACTTACCACATCTATTTATCCATGTATTTTGCTAATATAAGTAATATTGGAAATTTGAAGGGTTTGTCTACTAATTGTATTAGACTACTTGCTCTTATTCATTATTTTCTGTTGTGGGCCACGCCGTGATGGCTATCCAAAACTCCATCTTGTCCTAAGGGACATAAATCATAGTTTTTTGAGGTCTTCCATCAAGTTCTTGTCAATGGGCAATACCGAAGTATATGCTTATCTTGAAGGCAATTCAAAAGGATTAACACTGTTTCTTAGAGTGAAAGTATCCACTGTCAAGCCAGCAATATTCATATTACACATTACTTTCCGAGGATTTTCAGCTAAAAATGCCATTTCTCGATATTTTGAAACACCAAATGTTCTTTAGAGGTGTCTAGGAATTTTTTTACCAAAAGAACTGTCGCAGAAACAAGTTCTTTTATAGTACTTGGGCCACCAGTCTTTGTAATTCATCTAGTCATCAACGTGTATCTTTACGATTAAAAACTTGTTAGGGTTTTTTGATGAATTCTTTATCAGTTCAACAACCTCATCTACTGTGTAATATCTTTCCTCCTTCCTAAGTTATCTCCTAATTATTCCAAAATCCCTATCATTGGGCATAAAAGAATGCCCTCTAACAGGAAAAATAATATGGACTTCATTAAACCTTTTAGTTTTTCACAGCCCCATCATCATTCTAACCAGAGAGTTATTTTTGTTTTGGCCTGAACAGTTGTCCCCAAACAGGTATAAGGAAGTTACATCTTTGCCAATTTTATTTTGGATGTACCAATTCAACATTGGACACACTTCATTCGATCCCTTTCCTCCCTCACCCTCGTGGTACACAAAAACCGTCATTTCCCTTGTAGCAAGGTTGTGCACACCAAAAACATTAACCGTAAGCTGCCTCCAGTAGTATGTATTCTGGACAGGAATGCAAGGTAAAAAATATGTTGGCCATATAATCAATACTGATTGCTATTTTTTTAGGGTCCTCCTTACATTTTGTCTCCTGAAGGGAGGTGTAAAACTTTTTAGCTCTACGCTTGTGCACAAGAAGTTCAGCAACAGCTGCTCGCTTGCCATTGTCATTAAGAAAGGGACTTTTAATTTTTAAATTCAACTCCTTGCATGCCACACAGGCATCCTTTACAGGTTGGCCAAAACCGAGGGAGTAATTTTCTTTAAAATATTCCCAAAAAAATTTGTACGAAAGCCTCTTTGCGCTTCCCAGGGTTGTGATAAGGAAATCACGTTCTTTTTCCATGAACATATCATACATTATTCTTACATTTAGATTAGCAGCAAGATACTTTCTGTCTTTACCAGTATAATGGTCAGTTTTAGTGGGAAAGCTTTCGACATGGTCTCTCAAGCGAGTGAGTACGGAACCTGGTATCGCATTACCAGAAACATTTTTTCCTCTGTTGTCAGTAGAAGTTTCGTTCAGTTGTAATAGATGAGAAAGACGATAACATTGCTTAGAAGTATATCCATAAGCTTTCTTAAATTTGTAAACTTGTTTACAAACGTTTGTACGTACCCCGTCATGTAGTGTGCCTTTTTAATGAAACGGGGTGAGTTGGCGAAAGAAAGCGCAACGGTAACCGGAGTGAGAAAATCAATGATCCGGAAAGGGCCTGACCATCGAGGCATCAATTTAGCGGCCCGCTTGTCTATAGCTGAGCTCAGAGGGTGCGTTCTCTTTGAATAACTGGTATCCAAAGACTGTTGCCATACCGTAGGAGCCTGATGTCTCTGATGCCAGTGACTCAGCTCTGATGTTGCCTCTGACTGTTCGCGTGAGAGGTTCGATGTCTATCGGTCTGGAGATGATGGTTTGGGCTGTTGAGCCTGCTTCGGACCACGTTGGAAAGGACACGTTTGTCACTTTGAATGTGGTTGTGGTTGCAACTATAGCGGATATCGATGCTAGTAGCTGGTGGTTGACTCCTGTGTTAGCAGGGTAGGATGGGAAGTTGACTTCCGTGATACCTGCTGTGTCGAAGAGCGATAACGTTTCAGCTCTTGGTCTTCTGATGTTACCGAATCCTAGTAAATTTTGATTTGCGATAAAATTTACAGGAACGATAGGTGGCTGCCATTGCGGCAGTGGATTGACTGGATTCAGGGTGGCTTGAATCATGGACGCTGCCACTCCAATGGTGGGTATTTCCTCATAGAGGTTGTGGGTGTTAACGTCAATGACTCCGTAGTTACCGATCATTCCTTCAACTACTTCAGTTGGTAGGGAGGAAAACTGGTGTAAAGGTGTTGGCTAGTTTTCGTCGTGATGCTACCTAGTCCTGATAGATATAGTCGAATGGGCTCAGGTATGTTGTAGCTGGTTATTTCTAGAGAGTCTAGAACTGATCTTTCAGCATCTGTGAGTGGAGCGCTGTTCTTGCTTTGGAGTGTTATCATCCTAAACCACGCTAAACACGTGGTGTAGTATGTGAACGCTTCTGGTGTCCACTGCTTGGTCAGATTAGGTTGATCTACCTGCATCTGAGCGAATGTCGTTTTTGTCAAATCCGGGAGCGCTGCCAAGCTGGGAGCCTGTGTGACACGTAGATTCACCTCACGCACAGAGATGTCAGTTGCGAAGACAGAATCTGCCATCGGGGACGTCTCATGGAGTTGCGTGCGATCGGTTATATTCCGGTGTGCCTGCGTCGGCGAGGGGAGCTTGGATGGTGGTCACGCTTTAGATTGCTGAGCGGGGAGGGGTGCTCGCTGTCTAGGTACATGTTTTGCATTATGATTTCGCTGATTTTCCTTCCTGCCCGATAAACGCCTCGGGCTGGAGCTTCTTCAACTTGATCTTCTTGCTGCATGTTTGGTTGTCTTGATTGGTATATTGCAAAGAACTTAAAATCGAAATTTTAATGGTCATTATTTGACAATATAAGTTGTTGGTTTCCGAACTTCGGACCTACTAAATTTAATTTGGGATTAATACTTTAATTTAATTTAAGTTGTTAATACTAATAGTATATGAATATCTTGATTTCTGTTTGAAACAAAGACTTACAACAAGAGTTAGAAATTTTCTAAATACAAAAACTCTGGTTCAGAAAAACTTTTTTTTGCTAGTTTTTTTTGATAGGATCAAACATTTAATATTTTGACTGCTTAAGATTTAATATGACTGCTCAATACTCAAAGTTTGACTGCTTAAAGTTTACATTTAGCTTCTGTAAAGTATCTTTTAAAGAAAGGAAATGCTTTTATAAGTTATTAAGTTTCAGCAAAAATTTTGAATACTAAAAGAAAATACTAAACACATATTTCAATAATCAAAGCTTAAAAATATGAACAAAATCCATTATATTGAAAAATCTGACGTACCTGGTTGATATTGCAAGTTTAACCGGTCATGTATGTATGTTAGAAGTAAAAAGAAACTCGCTGACACATTATCTCTACACCTCTAAAACACTGACATTCTTAAAATAACACTTATGGCATCGTACCGATTTTATTTGGAACAATTTATCAAATTATTATGACGAGAATGGTAGAGCCTTTTGTAAATGAGAGCCGATTAGATTTGGCACGACTACATGTCCTAAGGTTGAAGTGAAGTGAATAACGGTATTCTAGACTGGACTTTATCCGATGATAGAAGAGGAGAGAGATATGTCGGGCGATAGTTTGTCGTGCCTGCCGCTGTGCCGCGCTACCTATCAGATACAGGTAGATAGACGAGGCGGGGGTAAGAGGTTGATAAATTTGTGCAGATTTATTTTATTTATTTGTTATGATTACTGAATAACGCTACAGCTCCCCCCTGAAAGACGGAGTTAGGGTGAAAGAAAAAGTGGGCCAGAAGGGCCTCCCACAAAATTTTGAAAAAGGGGAGAGAGAGTGTGTCAAAATAAAAGAATTTTCTCTCAGACAGGTGTTTTAGACCTCAGAGTACCTTAAGACTAACATGCTTTGCGAGTGCCACACTATATTGTACACCACGAATTATATGTAGTTCGACAGAACCGGTCAGTATACCTCCACCAAGATAAGCAACAAAAAACAAAAACACCAAACTTAACTATCTAATAAAGAAATGGACTCACTATGTCCTCGTCTAAAGACGATATTGTGACGAAGAAACAGAAGAGTTCATGACGCTCTCTGTATTCTCGTCGCATCGATTACACCCCGGGAGTCCTTGATGTCATGATATGTCTAGATAGGGAAACATGTCAGGTACATGTAGCGGCCATTGCCGTCAAGTGGAACCTCATAGCTGATCAGACTATGGGTTGTATGTGTCAAGTCCGTGAAACAGTGAGATATATCACTGAACAAAGAAAGAAGTCAAAATCTCTTCGCCTGCCAACATCCATATAGATTATGGCACGGAGGGGCGCTAAGGAGAGCTCAACCCACCAATACCCAAACATACAGATGTGCATTTGGCTTAGAGCAAATACGGCTTGGTTCCGTATTTTGTTATGTTCTGCAGTGCACGGAAAGAAGACTACCAGTTAACGATTTGTGCGGGACAAGAAAGATCAGAAGAAACGTAAAGGAGAAGGTTATAGAAATTTTCTTAAATTTAATTTATATGATGTGGTTTGAGTTGCTCGACGTGTGCCTTTTTAATGAAACGGGGTGAGTTGGCGAAAGAAAGCGCAACGGTAACCGGAGTGAGAAAATCAATGATCCGGAAAGGGCCTGACCATCGAGGCATCAATTTAGCGGCCCGCTTGTCTATAGCTGAGCTCAGAGGGTGCGTTCTCTTTGAATAACTGGTATCCAAAGACTGTTGCCATACCGTAGGAGCCTGATGTCTCTGATGCCAGTGACTCAGCTCTGATGTTGCCTCTGACTGTTCGCGTGAGAGGTTCGATGTCTATCGGTCTGGAGATGATGGATTGGGCTGTTGAGCCTGCTTCGGACCACGTTGGAAAGGACACGTTTGTCACTTTGAATGTGGTTGTGGTTGCAACTATAGCGGATATCGATGCTAGTAGCTGCTGGTTGATGCCTGTGTTAGCAGGGTAGGATGGGAAGTCGACTTCCGTGATACCTGCTGTGTCGAAGAGCGATAACGTTTCAGCTCTTGGTCTTCTGATGGTACCGAATCCTAGTAAATTTTGATTTGCGATAAAATTTACAGGAACGATAGGTGGCTGCCATTGCGGCAGTGGATTGACTGGATTCAGGGTGGCTTGAATCATGGACGCTGCCACTCCAATGGTGGGTATTTCCTCAATGACTCCGTAGTTACCGATCATTCCTTCAACTACTTCAGTTGGTAGGGGAGGAAAACTGGTGTAAAGGTGTTGGCCTGTTTTCGTCGTGATGCTACCTAGTCCTGATAGATATAGTCGAATGGGCTCAGGTATGTTGTAGCTGGTTATTTCTAGAGAGTCTAGAACTGATCTTTCAGCATCTGTGAGTGGAGCGCTGTTCTTGCTTTGGAGTGTTATCATCCTAAACCACGCTAAACACGTGGTGTAGTATGTGAACGCTTCTGGTGTCCACTGCTTGGTCAGATTGGGTTGATCTACCTCCATCTGAGCGAATGTCGTTCTTGTCAAATCCGGGAGCGCTGCCAAGCTGGGAGCCTGTGTGACACGTAGATTCACCTCACGCACAGAGATGTCAGTTGCGAAGACAGAATCTGCCATCGGGGACGTCTCATGGAGTTGCGTGCGATCGGTTATATTCCGGTGTGCCTGCGTCGGCGGGGGGAGCTTGGATGGTGGTCGCGCTTTAGACTGCTGAGCGGGGAGGGGTGCTCGCTGTCTAGGTACATGTTTTGCATTCTGATTTCGCTGATTTTCCTTCCTGCTGCGATAAACGCCTCGGGCTGAAGCTTCTTCAACTTGATCTTCTTGCTGCATGTTTGGTTGTCTTGATTGGTATATTGCAAAGAACTTAAAATCGAAATTTTAATGGTCGTTATTTGACAATATAAGTTGTTGATTTCCGAACTTCGGACCTACAAAATTTAATTTGGGATTAATACTTTAATTTAATTTAAGTTGTTAATACTAATAGTCGTAAAACGGGGTGAATAGAAACAATTTTAAACTTTGGCTTAAAATTTTGCATATTTGTAGTTGTTCTAGGTACACAATTTTTTGCCCAAATACAGGTCTCTGTTAGACCTATTTGTTTATGGTATTTACATTTTTTAATCTTATTCCATTTTAAAGGAAAAAAATTAAAACATGGTGTTTCTATTCACCCCGCAGATGGGGGTGAATAGAAACAGTACTTCAAATTTTTGTTTATTTCTATTGTAACGACTTGAGGGTGAATGGAAACTGTCAAATATAGTTTTCTTAATTGGTAAATGGATAAATACAAATTTATTTCTCAACTTAAGGATTTATTTGAGTACGTAAACTAAAGTAGTTACATAAACTGTACCGTACGGTAAGTAAACAAATTTAAATAGGTAGACAATTAACGTCTTTAACAATATTAAATAATGATTAATAAATTGTGAAGTCAGACAGCTCATCTGTAAAAAATATCATGTCTTTGAATCGAGCACATGAGCAAGATACTGGGGAGGATAGTTTCAGGATGACGTCGTTTCTGGAGACAAAAGATTCCTCTTCAGTTCTGGTAAACTTGTTAGTTTGTGGAACTCTTTTCATAAATTGTCCAACGAAACCATCGTCTTCAAGGCCAGCAACCTTGCATATATAACATCTAAAAGATGTTTTTGATCTATCATAAACTTTGACCAACATGTAGTCATCTTCATTGATGACGAGGTTTTCGCCTGAGGCCCCGTCACTTTCACCTAGATCAGAGGAATCTGAAGATTCACTTTCCTGCACTGAAAAGTCATCTTCATCTTCTGATGAAAACTCCACACGCTTTCGGGTTTTCTTCGGCTGAACCTGTTTGGTACGGGTACCTGATGTACCTGGATTTTCGCCAGTAGAAACTTAAGTTTGGGGATTCTCATCGTCCCCGACAAAGTCCTCAACACCGATACTTTTGCCGGGTTTCATATTAACTTTTGTCCTCTTCATCCTTATCTTAGGAGTCTGATCATGTCTCAGACTCTGAAGGAGCTCTTTGAAACTATTGTCAACAGCTTCAGTGTCCTTCTGATTGTTTTCAGGATTCTGGTTTTCCTCTTCATCAATGATTTTTGGAAGCATAGACAGCACTTTGTTCCTGTTTAGAGGCGCTATACCGCACTTCTTAAAACCGGCGATCACATTTTCTTCCTTCAATGAATCACACAACTTTTTCAATAACGTTGGAAATTTGTCCTTAGGAACAGTTGCTTCTGCTTTTCCTGGGCCCTTTTTCCACTCTTCGAGAATCTGTCGCTATGTTGATTTTAATGGGCGAAAAAATGCCACGTCCAGAGGTTGAGTCAGATGGGTGGAGTTAGCTGGGAGAAAAATAAAACTGACATCATTGTCTTTACACAACTTCACCGATTCCACTGATAAATGGGAAGCCAAATTGTCCCCAATCAGAATTTTTCGACCTGGTTTTTTTTTCAGGCATGGAAGAGCAACTGTCAGTACCCAATCGTCAAAGCAAAAGGAATCGAACCAGCCAGACTTTGTTCGATTGTACCTGGCGTTTTTCGGCCCACCTTCTGTCCAGGTTTGGTACAAGTGCATTGACTTATACACAACGTAAGGGGGCAAAATAGTGCCATCAGCAGCGGCTGCAAACATCACAGACGTAGATGCCTTTGATGAGTTTATGATTCTTTCTGGATATTTTGTCCCTCTACGTGTAATGACCTTTCGTTTACCAGGGTCATCACTTAGATTTGTTTCATCGTAGTTGATAATATTAGATAAAGGCACATCCTTTAATTCATTTGTCAGTTCATCAAAATAGTTGTTGATTGTTTCCGGTGTCACACCAGCCCTCGATCTTTTAATATTTTGACACATTCGCACGGCAAGTTGATCCTTATGACGTTTCAAAAATGATTCGACAAAGTCACGGCCAGGGAGGTTCTCTTTAAACCTCTTAACTACTTTCCCTCTTCGGTCTAAGAAGTCTTTTACAAGGAGTCTTAAAGTTGTTGTGTCAATAGGATAGCCCCATTCGCCACATATCTTCAGCCTATCAACAAACAGCTGTTCCTCTTCGAGAGATAACGCTGTCTGGCCACCATGTTTCTTCATATCGGGACCTCTTTTCAAGTGCCGATAAATAATACTATAATGTAAACCATGTTTCTCAGCAGACTTCCGAAGGCTTAATCCATTCTGTATGTCAGAGAGTGCTTTTTCGATTTTTTTGGGATCGTGCTTTTTGTAGCCCCCTCCAACCACCGGTTTGTACTTCCTTGGCATTTTATAGGGTCCTGAAACAAAACAGCTGTGTCAGTTAAGTGTATAACATAAGTATATAACACGCAATATGTATTTTATATAGTATAAGTGTGATTTAGTATTAAATTTTTCTTGTGGGGTGAATAGAAACAGTAAATATTGTGAGTTTCTATTCACCCCACAAATTCTGAAAATCTAACCTAAAAAATTTCAGTAATCTCTGGAATAATATGGTTAAAGTTAAAGTTTAAAGTAAGCCTTAATCTTTTATATGAATAGTTAAACTATGTTTTGTACAACTATTTAGTCTTATATATAGTACAGATTCTGACTTACCTGGAAAGTTCAAAGTGGATAAAAAAACTTAAGAAAAACGTGCTGACATTCAAGAAGGTAAACAAATAGGAAGCAGTGCTGCCAACCAAACAAACCATTATTTACCTTTTAGCCTGAAGTGTGGCAACCTAAAAAATAATAATGGTTGCCACTATTTGCCCATAGTTAAGTAGGAAATAAATTATATATATAAAAATGAAGTTTTGTTTCTATTCACCCCACTGTTTCTATTCACCCCGTTTTACGTCTATGAATATCTTGATTTCTGTTTGAAACAAAGACTTATAACAAGAGTTAGAAATTTTCTAAATACAAAAACTCTGGTTCAGAAAAACTTTTTTTTGCTAGTTTTTTTTGATAGGATCAAACATTTAATATTTTGACTGCTTAAGATTTAATATGACTGCTCAATACTCAAAGTTTGACTGCTTAAAGTTTACATTTAGCTTCTGTAAAGTATCTTTTAAAGAAAGGAAATGCTTTTATAAGTTATTAAGTTTCAGCAAAAATTTTGAATACTAAAAGAAAATACTAAACACATATTTCAATAAACAAAGCTTAAAAATATGAACAAAATCCATTATATTGCAAAATCTGACGTACCTGGTTGATATTGCATTTTTAACCAGTCATGTATGTATGTAAGAAGTAAAAAGAAACTCGCTGACACATTATCTCTACACCTCTAAAAACACTGACATTCTTAAAATAACACTTATGGCATCGTACCGATTTTATTTGGAACAATTTATCAAATTATTATGACGAGAATGGTAGAGCCTTTTGTAAATGAGAGCCGATTAGATTTGGCACGACTGCATGTCCTAAGGTTGAAGTGAAGTGAATAACGGTATTCTAGACTGGACTTTATCCGATGATAGAAGAGGAGAGAGATATGTCGGGCGATAGTTTGTCGTGCCTGCCGCTGTGCCGCGCTACCTATCAGATACAGGTAGATAGACGAGGCGGGGGGTAGGAGGTTGATAAATTTGTGCAGATTTATTTTATTTATTTGTTATGATTACTGAATAACGCTACAACTATTTCAAAATAAACTAATTTTTAGTGGCATATTTGAATTCCTTGAAGTTTCATCTACAAAAAAGATATTGAACACTTTTGGATTGGGGTTCATTTACTATTTTTGGCGAATTTTTAAAAATATGCTTGCAAAACGCTAAAAACGGGCTGGCCAATTTTAGCTTTAACCATGCCTGTTCTAGGGTTAATGCTTTAATATTTTCTTTATATCCTATTTAAAATGCATATATTTTTGTTATTTGTCCCTTGCTCAGTTGCTTGTAACAGTTTGCAGTTGTAAGAACAAACCAATGCAATGTATCACGCTGATAACATAACCTTACCTTAAACAATTCTGGTTTTAAACATACACCTCACAGTTAATAGTTCTAAATTTCGTGCATACACCCGATTATGCCGGTATGTTTAAGAGCCACTGCTGACAAATCTAAAGATAAATCTCTTAATAAATTATTGTTTATGTTGATTTTTTATTCAAGCAATAAAATATGTACTATACGAGGTGTATAACAATAATTAACAATTGAGCCTCAACATATCTTAAACCATCAAACACCGTTTCGCTATTATTGGGTAAGTGGACCTGCCGTGTAAGTAATTCCAAAGCACGCAATTTTACGGTGCCGAGTATAGTCCATTTATTTTATACTGAAAGTCTGAAATAACGTTTGTTTTATATTTTAAGTATTGAAAAGCTTGGAAAAATGTAATTTTAAGGAAACAGTAAAACAAAATAACTGATGAAATTATCTTTATATTCAACTGGCTAGGGACATTATGAAAAATAAGAAAACATAATAATAATACATACTGTAATAGCTCGTTAGGTAATTAAAATCAATATCACAATGTCCACAATACTGGTTGGTTTAACAATCCTGTTTAATTAAGTAGCAGAGTAGCACTCTTCTTGCCTTAGCTCGGGAAAATTCCTTCACCAACTCTTCAAGGTCCAGGGACTCAGCTACTTTGTGTTCGATTGACCACTCAGACGTTCTTGAGACATAGTTGATCTTAAATAGTTTTTTTATTAGTTTGAGCTTAGAAAAGCTTCTTTCTCCACTGGCAACTGTCACTGGTAGGGTCAGTAAAATCCTCAAAGCTACACTAACGTTGGGTGCGATATCAAATTCTTTGATAGTTTTCAAGATTTCTTTTGGTGTACTTTTGGGTTTCACGATTGTCGAAAGAACTTTGAGTTCGTCTTTTAAATCAGTGTAATTGACATCTTTTCACTCATTGAAAGTTAGAGCATCACATATTTTTTGGCACTTATCCGATAAATCATTAGGAGTCATGTCTTTGACTTTACTTATGTCATAACAACTCGAAAATATCACCGTGGTTCTTGATTTGGTGAAATCTATCGCTTAATTCGTTAACAGTTGTGTCTACTTTTTTGTAATAAAATTCAACTTTATAGAAAGACTCTGGGTCAAGATCCGCACTTTCATCTTCTTGTTCATAATCAAATTGTCTCTTTACTTTCCTCTTTCTTGCTCGGGCTGTGCCTCCGATTTTCGGGGATTCCATGTCCAACTTTAAAGCTAGCTCCTTTGCGTCAGTTAAATAACCCTGGAATTTAAAATCATTCCGGAGAGTCTTGAAATAAGTTTCCGTTTTCTCCAGTAAAGAGACAGCTTGGGACACTGCCATTTCAATACTCTGTAGTGATTTGCTTACTACGATGATGTGGAGTAAAAAATCATACCATATCACTACAGAGCAGAGAAAGGTGAAGTCGCGGATAAGATTTACCAAACAGCTAGCCTCATGAGCGACCATCTTATCCGTGTTTTCATTTTCACTTATTTCAACCAGAACATCATAAATTTCCTCAATCTGATATCCTAGAGGAGTGATTGAATCTATCCGGCTTTCCCATCTCGTCGTAGACAAAGGTTTTAATGTGAGGCTGGAAATATGGGTTTTCAGAATGGCCCAACGAAGAGTAGATGCCGAAAAAAAGTTGTAGATCTTTGCCACTAGTGAAAAGAAAGAGACTGCGAACTGAGAGGCATTGGCTGCATCATTTACCACTAAGTTTAGCGAGTGGCTGGAACAGGGGACATAAAAAGCTCTGGGATTAATTACCAAGATTCTGTTTTGAACACCCAAGTTCTTACCCTTCATATTCGCGCCGTTATCGTATCCTTGCCCTCTCATGTTTTCCAACGGTATCTCCAACTCATCAAGTTGTTTCAAGATAACTTCTGTGAGTCCCAAGCCACTGGTATCTAGTACAGGCACAAATCCAAGGAAATGTTCTCTAATCTCAACATTTGGTGAACTGGACTCTAAATTGACAAAACGTACAATAATTGTCATCTGTTCTACCCCAGAAATATCAGGGGTGCAATCTAAAATGATGCTATAATACTTGGCAGATTTCAAAGAATTTAAAATTTGATTTCTGATTTGGTCATGGAGGAGCTGAATAATTTCGTTTTGAATACGTTTTCCCAAATAATGGTGCTGCTTGTTACTACCAGTTGCCGTTCTTCTAATGTGCTCTTGCAGAACAGAATCAAATTTTCCAAATAGCTCAACAAGCTTTAGAAAGTTACCGTTGTTAGGTCGAAAGAGTTGATCAGAGTCTCCTCTTAAAGGAAGACATTGTTGGGCCAGAAACTGTATTATAGAAATCAGTCGTTCAATCACATTTTTCCAATGACGAGTTTTTGAATTTATAACTTTTTGCGTTTCTTCGTCTATTGTTTTACCCGATCCTAGTCTCATTGCAAGTTCTGCCCACTGTTGCTGTGATTGTTGATGAGCTGGAGACTTAGAATGGCTTGACAAAGCTTCAGCCATATGTTTCCAATTATTATATCCTTTATCAGTAAAGTGAATGTTCACAGATGAAAATATTTTGCAGCAAAAACAGTATACAGAGTTGTTTGTCTTAGAATATACTAACCACTTTCTCTCAACAGCTTCTCCATTGCACATTTTATAACTGTAGTAGTTAGGAGTAAATCTACGATTTGAATCATCTTTAGGGCACAGTTGAGTCTCTGCAACTGTTAGTTTTGGTGGAGGGCCTCTTGTTACCAAAGTTGTTCTAACGAAATCATTTATTTTATTGGGCCATTTAGCTGGATCATAATCTATAAAATCAGTGTTACCCGTGGCAGTGGCATTTTCAGCAGCAGAACTGGACGCTGGTTGTAGACCTTGGTGAGTGTTTTGGACTCAAAACACTAAACACTAACACACAATAACACACATGGGACACGAGCGGACGGGAACTAATTATTTCATATAACAACTGAGTTAAACTTATTAAAAACTTCAAAGAAATACACTTAATACAACAACTGTCACTGGCTATCGCGTCACGCATCCAAGCAAACTTGATACTAACGATATTTTACGATACTGAAGAGTGCAGACACAGTCAGTGCCACCACGCACCACAATAACAACAAACACACTGGTGGAGGGAGAGGGGAGAAGGGCGATTCCCCCAAGGACACTACCCCAACCGCTACTCCACCTGTTGCAAACTGCAAAGTGCTATTTGCGGCGCCGGGCCCGAGACGACGTGACGGTTGTGTGAGACATATCGAGTAGTTTGTTTTTAACGTTTGGACTTTAATTATAAATTATAATGAAATGTATGTTCATGATGGTATTCCTGTTATTAAATTATATTATTCCTGTTACGTTTGGTTAAAAATTGTTACCAAAATCTTTATCGACACATTTATGACAAGAAATTACTATAATTATTTATTTTTTCCATTTCCCAAAATTAATTTACTGTCTTTTAAAATTTGCCCGCCCCCAAAAATCTGCCGCCCTGAGCGGCCGCCCGGTCGGCCCACCCCTGGGGCCGGCCCTGTGGTAGGTTTTGAGGAAGGTCATGGGCCCTGCCTGGTACCGGAATTTTCAAGATATCAGCAATAGATTGGCGGAGTTTGCGAGTCAAAGTTGGGTACTGCAACCGCTGTTGAAGCCGTGGCTCGATAAGGCTCTGGCGTATTTGCAAGGCAAACTTCCTTTTTGACAGTGGTTTCTGGCTGCTTTTCACAACATTTGTGACTGAAATGACATATGAATTTACAAGAAAAATATTAAGCATGCCATAAAATATGCACAAAGGCCACTTTTTAGTCTTACGGCTGTACGACATTTGGTCCATCGTATCAACTGCCCCTTTTGTGGCATTATAGGTCTCGATTACATAAGGTTATGTTCATTGTTTAGTGTCCAAGTCACTTTGTATAATATAATGAGTAATAAATTAATTTATATTACCTTTATAGTTCCGTCATGTGACTTTGAGTTTGTCTTTATTACAAAGACGCGTTTCGGAGACGTATCTCCATCTTCAGTAATTTCACTCCGTAGAGGTCGTTAAAACATTAAATATCTCAAAAACATTGACACTATACACACAATTAAATAAATACACATATAGGGAGGGGCCTACGTTGATTTTAACATTTTTTACATGCGCACGGTTTCATGGTTCGCGAACTACTGGAATTATGGTGAGGCCAAGGTTATCTGACTATTGGTTGGTCATATCAGTTTATTTATAACTCATTGCCGTCTCAAATAATGCATTTGATTGGAAAGATAATTTTTCATTGAGAATATCGTTTGGTGATTGTTTAAATGATTTGTAAATTTCATATTCTTCAATGGCATTCATCATTGGTCCTTTTTTAATGATATGGAGAGGTTGGATTCAAAGTCAGTATACGAATGCTTGTTATCGATAATGTGTTGTGCGAAACTTGATCTAATAGTGTACAAGTTATTATTGGGCAAGTGTTCTTTATATCTATCTATGAACGATCTGCCTGTCTGTCCAATGTAAAAACAATCGCAATCGTCACACGCTATTTTATATATGCCTGACTTCTTCTGTGTAGGAATTTCCTGTTTTTTACGCAATTTTTTGTATATTATTATTAGTTTGGTGTGTGACAATGATGTTATGCTTTTGGTGTGCATTTTTTAGGATTGAGGGCATTATTTTGTATATATATATATATATATATATATATATATATATATATATATATATATATCCAACTCCCTAACAACACAGACTTTTGCAATGTCTGTATTCTTTGAAGGTTACAGTCTATGTCCTCTCACGCGCACATTTTGAATTTATGCTCTCACTTGTCAAGTTTTAAATTGTTTATAAGTACCTAATCATTAGGTTTTATTTAGTTCATTTGATTGTTAAAAAATTTTTATATTTTTATAAAACTTATTGTTTCTAGCATCTTATTACTAATTTATATTTATTAATTATATTAAATAAAGTTTTATTAATTACTGGTTGGAGAGTGTCCCATGCTTACAGTTGGCACTACACTTGCACAAGGCACACAAAAATTAGGCTGTATTTAAACAGTCCCAAACACAATAACTAAATTAAAAAGAACGTTAGAATTTACTTCTACGTTGTAGGACACTGGAGGTAAGGATGGACCAAATGTGTCCAACCTACCTAGCGATGAACTAAACAGTGGTAGGAAACAAGCTTTTACCTACGGCTCAATGGAGAAGCCATTGTTCAACTTTCACTGTAACGCTATCCAATCACAGGCCGGCTAGAGGCAGATGTGACGTAGCGTGCTGTGATTGGGCGCACAGTTGGAAGTGTTTGTGTTGGCAAGAGACCGTCCGCGGCCCCTCGTGCATTGAGCCTGGACCAATCAGCAAGCTGCCCTTTACTGTTCGACAGTAAGGGGAGATGTAGGTGTTTGGTTGGCCCAGGGTTCCGGCACTGAGGTCCGGGAGAAGTGCGGGGAAGTGTTCTCAGCGTTTGGTGTGACCAAACGCCGAGAAGTGTTGGGTAGATGAGTCGGGTAAATTAGTTCCAATGTTAAGGGGCAATGGCAAGTCTTTCCTCAATTTTTAACAAGTAGTCAAATAGCAAACTCTTTTCTTCAGCAGTAAATACAGTTTTTATTTTGCCTAAGCTTTGTGCCAACATAGGATTTTTTTGATTGCTATAAACAGTGCCCTTTGCTGATACAGTAAGCGTTTGGTTTTGTTGACTTTTTTCCCGGGCGAGTTTTACTCTTCTTTCAAGGTTTGACTGAGGAACTTGAAAGGAATCAGCGACTTTTTTATACCCCATTTAGGCAAGCATAAATGGCGTTTTTCATTGATTCCGTATTCCACCCTCCTCTATCCGTCTTCCTCTTATATTTCCGAATACTTGACAATCTGGAAAAAGAAAAAGAACGAATTAGCCCACTGTGGGGTAAAATGGGGTACTTCCCCATAAAAGATTCCCCGTCTTGCTCCGACGACGCATTTTTATGTTACTAAGGTCATTGTCGCCGAATATGATTTTTGTTAGGAATCGTAATATATGCAATCTAACCCTTAAAAATTATACTTTTCACTAGTATATATAAAAGTAGTCATATATAAGTATAAGTTACCTTGATTGAGCATCAAACAGGTACGATATAAACTAACTTTCTGGCGAAAATCACAGCACTTTCACTTAAACAGTCCACATAAGCCAAACAACTCATTCAACATGACTGACGAATTCATAGCAGCTTTTTCTCTACCAAAACTACTAGTTTCCACCGTTCGCCGCTAGATTGCACCACCAACTGAGCTAGCAGCTAAAGTACCCTATCTTACCTCGCTACCCTGTCTTGCCCCACGTTCCCCTACTTGTTTTAAAAGAAGAAAAAATGATTCCTTTGAATCATTGTGCATCACGTTTAAGTACCTTTGCAAGGTGATGATTATTCAATTACGTACTACACCAGAATATACTGCATTTTTACACTGATGTTGCTCAGGCAGTTGATCTCAGAATCATTAATTTCAATTTTTGAAACTTTGTCAACTATTTGTATTAGCTGACAAACTTTGTACTATATCAAGTAGCAGTGTTATCTACAAATTGATATCTTGAAAACGTCCAGTAGGTGCTATGCTCTGTCTCGCTAGCACCGAACTACTACTGATACGCTTGGCCGGTAATGCAGTTTTAGATTTAACCAAATATTAACCCTTTGCCCTCTCCTGTCCAGCATTGCAGGTCATGACTTTCTTCCCACTAGATCTGATTATTTTGGGGCTTGCTGTCCTCTCCCATCTCCTGTCTTGCATTGCAGGCCCCACTGTTTCGTAACTCTGCAGTCAGCAGATAGATTGCACCATTCCACTCTTATGTAATTTTGCTACTCATTGCATAACTCGTTTTTAAAACCTATTTTAAATGTCTGATATTTAATAATTTTGAAATAACAGACATTTTGTTTTTCAACCACGCTATGACTAATTTACTTTATTATATTTTAAAAATTTTCTATTCTTAAAATGTGTGGTATAATTACATAAATTGAGTAACAGATGACAAAAGGGAGGTTTAGAATGAAAGATTTGTATAATTTGGTATAAATAAACTTTTTGATAAAAATGGCTTTAGAGTAACAAGGCAATATTTTCAATCATGCCATCATACTGAATCATGTCAAATATAAAATATTTAGTATGAAAAAAAAACTAATAGAAGAAAATTAAATATGACCACTACACTATGTCAAGAAATATTACAAATTGTAATAAAATTGATAATTAAAAAATATCCTAATAGTAAAACATTAGCAAAAAAAAAAACAATAGTTATCAAACATACAATTTTTCTAAACACTAAACAATATAAAAGTATAAACTCAATAAATCATTCCACTTTATATCTTTTTAAGGTATGGTACCGATGAAAACAGTCACCAGGATGAAGTCCTGTTTTATTTGAGCATGTTTCACAATAGAGTCTTGTTCGTTTCCTCTCTCCTTGGCCAGATTATTGGCTGCAAACTGCAGTCTTTGGATTTTCTTGCCTCCATAAAGCCGGGAACGTGAAGCTTTCTGTTCAACCTTTCATCTTCATCGGTTAATGAAGGCCGCCTTCGTTTTCTAGTTCTAGTATTTCTTACTTCACTAATCATTGCTACGATAAGCTTTTTTCTAAAGTTTCTTTGTCTCGACTCTTTGTGGCCGGGCGGTCTGTTAGTTTTGTATAATATAAAGGCATTACCACAGAAACTTCTTATAGCCAAAAGAATACTTTCCGCCACCATTTAACAGACTTCCCTGCAAAAGAGTAGGATGCAATATAATGGTCGGCAATGTCGACCCCTCCCATATATTCATTATAACGGCCAATTACTGATGGTTTGCTAATGGTTTTAACTTCTCGTTTCACTATTCTTTTAACAACCTCAGTTAGGTTATCATAAATAGTTGTTAACATAGAAAAACAACTTGTCTCTTGTCTTTCTACTCCAGAACTATAATAAATGTAGGATCATTATTATATATTTAACTAATTTTTGTACTTACTGCTCACAGTCCGTTTTCTTTCTTTTATTTTTTGTTGGTTACGTCGTTTCGCCTATGGTTCAGGCATTATCAAACCTAGATTTATACTGGTATTCTTGCATTCGTTGATGCGCGTCAATTGTATAAATTAAAACGTATAGGGGAGACCGGGGCAAGATGACGACGTTAAGAGTTTTTTATTTTTGAAAATCCTATAAAGTTAGTTTTAGTTTCTATAACAATATAAATAGTAAGATTACTTCCTACTCTTTCTAAAACCAATAAAATAACCTAATATAAAAGTTAATTTCTTCATTTTTTCAGTCCTTGAAAAAAACTATTACATATTAGTCATCTTGCCCCTTATATATGGGGCAAGATGACATTTGCTATGGGGCAAGTTGACGATCACATAAAATAAATAAAAAATTAATATGAATTTCAGTATGATTTAGTTTAGTTTATTTAACAAATATATGATGACAAAATTCTAACATAAGAGTAGTTTTAAAATACTTAAACAAATAAATATTTATAATAAATATTTTCTATGAAACTGCAAATAATTATACTTAATTTTTAATTTTAGGGTGTTTAATAAGTTGAATGAATAGTTAAAATTTAAGTCTCTTGTAATTTAGAACTATATTGGAATCACTTAGTTTATTCGTATATTTTTAACAGTAATCACAAACAAAATTTCCACAATCATAATTGGAACATTCCTCATGCCACCATAAGAGGCAAGCAGAACATTGAACCCAGTCTTCTGTGGGTGGGTCTTTGTAAAGTTCATCACAACCGGGGCACTTTATGTCCGAATCTTTGGAAGTTGAAGGACCGTCTTGATTATAAATTGGCTTTAGAGATTTATTTTTCTTCTTTTGTAATCCTATCTTTGCCAAAGAATTTGTAAAACCAAACTTTAGTTGTTTCACAATTTTTTTCTTTTCCCTTTCTGCTTTCTTTTGTTCTTTATCTTTGATTTTTTGTTCCTTTTCAAGTCGATGTCTTAACAGCTCCATTTTCACAGGAGTGCTTGTGATGACAGTAGCACACATTTTTTTATTCGGTTTCCTAACGCCATTATTTTCCATACGACGCTTTGGTAATGGTTTCATTTCAAAAATACTTTTTGATGCAATCTTTGAAACAATGGGGTTCATAAGATATTCTCCTTCATACGTTCCTACATTGTCTTCCTCTAAAATAGGCCTGATAACAGCATCATTGTGAACCTCAGTAGATTTATCTTCAAGGATAATTTCTGTCAGACATGATGCAATATAGTCACTTTCTGCAAAAATCTGAGGATTGTAAGGTTCGATTCCACATTTTTTGAACCCATTAATTGCATTTCCAACTGAAGCAGCCTTAAAATAAGCAGTGCTAAGTATTTCACCGATGTTGTAATCTGTTATAGGCTTCCCAGGATGTGATACAGAAAAATTGTCACATGCTTCGTTATAGAATGCTTTAAGGGGTCCAAAGAAACAGACATCCAGAGGCTGAAGCCTATGTGTTGTGTGGGGAGGAAACCCAACCATAACAATGTGATTCTTCCTGCACAAATCGATTGCTTCTAAGGTAATATGGGACATATGGTTGTCTACTAATAATAGCACAGGAAAGTTTTCTGTTGGCTTCACATTAGCACTGAAATGTTTTAAATATTCCAAGAAAAGCTCACCATTACTCTAACCGCTATCACTGCAGTGCCCAACCGTGCCTGGTGTAGCTTTATCAATTAATTCAGGTCTCATTCTTTTTCTGGAAAAAATTTAAAATGGAGGAACATAGGACCCTGCAGCGCTGGCAGCACAGATTATTGTCACATTTCTACCTCGTTCTGCGGACACTACTCTTGAAACGCGTTTGGCTCCTTTTGGGGAAATAACTGCTGGTAGTTTAGAGGGAACAGAAGATAAACCTGACTCATCTGCGTTATAAATGTTACCTACCAAGAATTTATGCTTTTCTCGAACCTCTTTTAGAAGAAAAAAAAACTTTTCAACGTTGGGGCGATTGAAAGCCATTGTTCTTGCAATTGAAGTGGCTTCAGGTTTCCTTAAAGAAAAGTTGTGTTTTTTCATAAAAATTGAAAGCCAGTCCTCACCTGCAAGTTTTGTTTCTTTATTGAACGGATGATGGATTTGGCAGTATTCGGCGTATTCAAAAACAAGAGATCTGCATTGCTTTTTGGTCAATCCAAAAAACCTTAAGTCCATTTCAGTTAAGTAAGCCTTCAGTTCCTTTAGTTCTTGCTCATTGAAAACATCTCTAAATCTTCCTAGATGAATAGGCTGCTCCTGCAACAATTTAAAACTTGAATAGACTATATAGCCTAATTGTGAGAGGTTATTATATTTAAAATATAGATGTAATGCTGAAAATATGGTTACAATTATGTTTGAATAATACTAGTTAGGCCTACCTCTTCAGATTTCTTCACTCTACGTCTTAAGGTTGGTTCCGGAATATTGAATTCTTTTGAAGCTCCAAGACATGACATTCTTCCTTCTTTTACTTCTATAATTGCCTTATTTATATTATCTGGGTTCCAATCTCCTCGTGTAGACTTTTTTTTATAGTTTCGTACCATCTACAAAGAAAAAAATTATTGAAAAGTCGTTCTTAAGTTTTGAAAATGTTCAAGTGTTAGCCTATATCAAGCTTTAATGGACATTTGTTTAGATAGTATTACTATACAAGATTTGTGAAGTAGATCATTACCGTTTACCAAAGTAATATTCATTATATCCTTTAGAAAAACAATAAATAAAAATGAAATAAATAAGCCCGTGGCAAGATGACGAGGTCGCCATCTTGCCCCCGTCATCTTGCCCCGAGTTACACTATACAAATGTTTTAGGTTATGCAGTCTAAACAAATTGAGCAATTAAAAAAGTAATACCACATAAATGTAGGATATGTAACTACCTTCAAATTAATATAAACATTATTTGATTTAACTTACCTTTGTTTGACTAAAAGCTTATTTCCTTAGTGACAAAAATAACATCAGACATCAACAAAAACGTGTTTCCTTCTTGGACTGTTTCACATAATATGAAAGCTGTTGGCTGCAAGTATTTTATATTCCTGTCGTGTGGTGAGCCACCATGCTACGTACGGTGCTGCTACCTATTACCAATTTTTCAAAACATGACATTAGTCATCTTGCCCCCCTCGTCATGTTGCCCCGCTCGTCATGTTGCCCCGGTCTCCCCTACACATCACATTCACAAATAACACGTAATACATAAACACAACGCTTTGAAACACATAAGGACCGTGAGCAGTAAGTACAAAAATTAGTTAAATATAAATACAACCAGTCTAGTAAGGCAATCAATAATCATCATTATTATCCCCATATTTTCTCATTGCTAGTATTTACCTCTTCTTTAACTTTGGTTTTTTCCTGATATTCTCAGGAACCCTTTTCTACGTCTATTACTGTGCCAGTTAAATGTATCTTATTTAAATACAATTCTTTAGCTAATTCAACACTGGTATAGTACCTGTCTGTAAATACAATATGTAAACCTTAGACATTCCCATAAGATTGTTCAAGTTTCTTTATTAAACCCAAAACAACCCTAGTTGTGACAAATAAATCAGGCCTACCAAGATTAGAGGTTGTAATTGAACCCACGTAAGGCTCCATGGCACAGATATAGAAAAATGGCAAAGAACAAAAAATTTTATTCCCCATTTTATAGGTTTATCTTTATTATAGACTTTAAAAAGAACACGTCTTTTAAAGCCTATTGTACTTTCATCAACACTCACAGTGTGAAAAGGGCAGAAGTATTCTTTGAATTTGTTTTCCAAATATTGCAGAACTCTTTTAACGTTACCAGATCGTGTTAAAGTACCTAAAATGGGAACTATGTCGGGTGGAGGGCTTAAGTGCAAAGTCCAAAATATTTGGAAAAACCTCTCCTTTGAAAAATGTCCTTAAAAAATGGTGGATAGTCCAACCAGTTAGATGAAAAATAATCTTCCAACTCTGGTTTTGGA